>CM053607.1:57013032-57035414 GCA_028646535.1 Procyon lotor
ATGGAAATATTCTTTTTTTCCCCCAAATATGTTTATTTTATTTTTTCAGTGTTACAAGATTAATTGTTCATGCACCACACCCAGTGCTCCATGCAATACATGCCCTCCTCAATACCCACCATCAGGATACCCAGCCCCCCACCCCTCCCCTCCAAAACCCTCAGTTTGTTGCTCAGAGTCCACAGTCTCTTGGTTCATCTCCCCCTCTGACTCCCCCATCCCCCCTTCCCTTCCTTCTCACAATGGCCTCCATGTTTTTCCTTATGCTCCACACGTGAGACCATAAGGTAATTGGCTCTCTCTGCTTGACTTAATTAACATTAATTAACATTAATTAACAAGCTTAACATAATCTCTTCCAGTCCATCCAAGTTGTTACAAAAGTTGGATATTCATCCTTTCTAATGGAGGCATAATTGATTTCTTTTTAAAGAGAATATTTAAAAAGGAAAACCAATCACACTCAGCAACCTGATGAGACATTAATACTCTGTATGTGGAGGTGAAGCAGAGACACAAAAGATTCTGATTTTTCTCCCTGACCCCCTTCATCACTGTCCCTTCTCTGCCTTGCTCTGTGCCACAGAAGCCTAACCCTTGAGCTTGATCCAAGCTTGCTTGTCATGTTGCTTCCAGTTGGGTTCATCCAGTGGAGGAACTAGAATAGACTGGAGGGTGGCAGGAGACAACGATGAGAATGTTTCTTCCTCTTCCCTCCCTACTGTGGCAATGACTGTACCCTTCTACAATTATAGCTGCTATTAAGTGGTCCCTCCTACCCAGTTCCAGGTCTCATGGAGCTTCTGTTCCCTGGGCCTTGAACCTAGGGCTGCTAACAGCTCTCTGGTGTTGCTACTCACTGGGCCTATCACTATCCTTTGTTCCTTTAATCTGTTTTTGCTTCTAACAGTAGTCCTTTCATTAGACTCTTAATTTGAATGATTTAGGGGTAAACTCTATTTCCTTCTGGAGATATGATTGATGCAGAGGGGAAGAAGTTAAGAACTGGTGTAAATCAACCCTTGGAAACTGAAAAAAAATTAATGTCACCATTAAGAATAATAGGAAAACAGAGGCACCTGGGTGGCTCAGTCATTAAGCATCTGCCTTTGGCTCAGGTCATGATCCCAGGGTCCTGGGATCGAGCCCCGCATCGGGCTCCCTGCTTGGCAGGAAGCCTGCTTCTCCTGCTACCATTCCCTCTGCTTGTGTTCCCTCTCTCGCTGTGTTTCTCTGTCGAATAAATAAAATCTTTAAAAAAAAAAAGAATAATAGGAAAACATAAAGAAAGAGCTCAATTTTGAGGAAGGACGAAAACTTTACTTTGACATATGTAGAGTTGCCAAAATGATAAATATCTAAGTGGAATGCTTACTGGCCATATATGAGGGTTGGAGGAACCAGAATAAAAGTTGAAATTTATTCAACAATCAATTCAACAATCAATTATTGAGCCTTAACATGAGTTAGATTCAGGTTTGGGTTTCATTGAACCTAACAGATCTTTGAGCTAGGAATGGCAGTTGCTGTGTATAAGGGAGTGTAGATTGAGAAGCACAGAGGGCCTAGGACTGAACTGTTATGCTGTCATTTAGGAAATGGAAGGATAAAGTAGAGATGGACAAGAGGCCAGAGGAGGAACCAAGGGAACTGGACAAATAGAACATGAACAGTGTCAAGGATAAATTAAGGGCATGTACTGCATGGAGCACTGGGTGTGGTACATGAACAATGAATCCTGTAACACTGAAAAAATAAAATAAAAGTATTTGGGGAAAAAAAGAAGAAATTCAACTGTTATTAGGCAATATGGCTCTATGCCATGAAAAGAATGCAAATAATAATCAGAATGCAGATTAATTTATAATGTAAATTTTAAGTATCATTGGTCAAATTTATCACTTGGTTTATCTATGAGGACAAAAGGTTTATCTGTGAGGACAAAAAGCATGGACTTAGTTCAAGAGGGTTTAGATAGATACCGCTACTGGAATCAGACAAAAGCAACCTGACACATTTATCTTATATAAGGATGGTCTTACAAATGAGAACTGTATTACATTTTGTAACTAAATTTCTCTCTTCTCAAGGTTTGAACAGATATTGCCAATATCTGCCCCTATGATTGTCTTCTCTAACTTTCATGGTTCTTACTCCTCTAACTGCCATTCAACAAATAAATATTGGACAATTTTAGGGTCTATTAGAGAATAAGACTCTAAGACCCTTGCTTTTATGTTGCATATAATATAGTTAGAGATACATATAGCAATTCACTAAATAAAACATAAAAAGGGGTTTTCATTTCATGAGAAGGACAATGAAGGAACTGCAACAAGGATATACAACTGAGAGGGAAGGCACTAGAAGGCAGTGTTAGAAATGTTAGAAAAGGCCTCTTGAGATGTAACATTTGAACTGATATCTCAATAGTAAGCCAAGTTATAATCTTGGGGAGGATTATTTCAGGCAGACAATAAATAGGTTTACCTGACCTGAGACAGGAACGAGTTTGAAATGTTGGATGAGGGGCACCTGGGTGGCTCAGTGGGATAAAGCCTCTGCTTTCGGCTCAGGTCATGATCTTAGGGTCCTGGGATGGAGCTAGGCTGTCTGCCCAGCAGGGAGTCTGCTTCCCTCTCTCTCTCTTCCTGCCTCTGCCTACTTGTGATTTCTCTCTCTCTGCCAAATAAATAAATAAAATCTTAAAAAAAAATGTTGGATGAGTAGGGAGAAAGACTGAGGGCCTGAGAAGTGTTAATGAGAAGACTGGTGGAAGATTATATAGACAGGACAGATCATATAGGATCGTGTCAAAGTAAAGCAGTTTGGATTTTATTTTAAGTGCAAGGAGAAATTACTGTAGGGATGCAAATGTGAGTGATTGCTTTTTGGACTATATAAGGAGTGGATTATAGGATTTAAAGAGAACAATTAGGAGGCTATTACAATAATCCAGGTGAATGATGGCTTTGACTTGGACTGCAATGGTAATTAATGATATGGAGAGAAACACATAGATTTAGGAAATATGTTTGGGCTGGAACAATGAGAACTTTGGGATGGAGCAAATGAGTAGCACAATAAAAAAGCACAATTCAAAGATGATTGCTAGATTCTTGGCTTGAGTGAGTGTGTGGATGTGATGGCAGTTACTAATATGGAAGAAGTGGAGGAGAAACAAGTTTTAGGGGAGTGTTGGTGGGTTCCCAAGACCACCCTCAGGTTTCATGATTCACTACAAGGACTCACAAAACTCAGAAAAGCTATTATATCCATAGTTAGGGTTATTATAGTGAAAATATATAGATTAAAGTTAGGGAAATAATTGATTATATATAGTGAGATCATATATACAGTGAAAATATATAGCTTAAAGGAAAGAAAAATGTCACCCTATGTGGGTGAAGTTTAGAAGAAACCAGGTACAAATTTACTCTTGTCCTTTCCCAGTGGAGTTACATAGGCAGTGTTTAATTCTCCCAGAAGCAATGTGGGATAACATGTATGGAAATATTGCCAACCAGGGAAGCTCATCTGAGTCTTAGTGTCCCGGGTGTTTACTGGGAGTCATTCACATAGGCAGGGAATACCCACATGGCTGACCTTAGGTAATCAATGTCCAACCCCCAAGTCCCCAAGTTTAAACTGATAGAGCATGGCTCAGTGCTCCAGAGGTAAAAAGGCACTTTATTAGGCAGAATATTTTAAAGCCTCAAAGGTTATCTCCCAGAAGCCAATAAAGAGCCAGGCTTGGGGCGCCTGGGTGGCTCAGTTGTTAAGCGTCTGCCTTCGGCTCAGGTCATGATCCCGGGGTCCTGGTATCGAGCCCCACATCAGGCTCCCTGCTCCGAAGGAAGCCTGCTTCTCCCGCTACCAGTCCATCTGCTTGTGTTCCCTCTCTCGCTGTGTTTCTCTCTGTCAAATAAATAAAATCTTTAAAAAAAAAAAAGAGCCAGGCTTGAAGACCTTTGGAATGTGCAGAATTTGGGCATTTTGAGCTTGCTGAATTAATTTTTTACTGCACGAGGGGGAAGCCAAACACAACCTTAAGTTTGAGGTGCTTCTTTGACATCCAAATGGAAATGTCAAGGGTTACAGATATGATTATGGGAATTTTCAGCATACACAGCATATACAAGGTATTTAAAATCATGAGACTGGATAAGATTACCCAAAGAGAGAATCTATGTAAAAAAGAAGAGGGCTTAGGACTGAGACATAAGACTCTCCAATACTTTGAACTTAGTAGAACAATAAACACAGAAGATAGAGGGGAAACTAGGAGATTACATAATCACCCAAGCCAAAAGAAGGTGTCTCAAGACAGAGGAAGTGAGGAGCACTGACTGTTAATGAGTTGTTTAAAGGTGAAAGATGGAAGATCATGTGTAATCAGATTGATCTAGTGAAGAGGTTGACAGTAATGATGCAAAAGTGGAAAGATAATCACAGGCATTGAGTCCTTGTGAAGGCAAGTTGTGATTTTCAGAACACAACTTGAGATGTACAATGCCTACATTGTGCAAGAAAGAAAGCAGAAAACTAAGTTCAGGCCCATGAACATGTTTTAGACCATTTGGTGGGAGAAAATGGAGGAGTTGATGTCAAATTGCTTGTGATCTCCCAGTAAAGTAAACCACATTTAAAATTTTTGTTTTTTTCTTTATGTCTGGTCAACATAGTTCTTTCAATTTAAAGAAAATGGTATGGAGGTTCCTTAAAAATAAAACTATGAACCTATGACCCAGTAATTGTACTACTAGGTAATTACTCAAAGGATACAAAAATACTGATTCAAAGGAGCAAATGGACCCTGATGTTTATAGCAGCATTATCAACAATAGCTAAATTATAGAAAGAGCCCAAAAGTTCACTGACTGGTGAATGGATAAAGATGTGACTATTACTCAGCCATCAAAAAGAATGAAATATTACTGTTTACAAAGAAGTGGATGGAGCTAGAGTGTATTATGCTAAGCAAAATAAGTCATAGAAAGACAAATACTGTATGATTTCACTCATATGTGGAATTTAAGAAACAAAACAGATAGGGCTCCTGGGTGGTTCAGTCAGTCAAGCTTCTGCCTTTGGCTCAGGTCATGATCCTAGAGCCCTGGGATCAAGCCCCGTCTCAGCTCTCTGCTCAGCAGGGAGCCTGCTTCTCCTCCCTCTGCTTGCCGGTCTGCCCACTTGTGTTCTCTCTCTCTTTCTCAGATAAATAAATAGAATCTTTAAAAAAAGAAAAACAAAACAGATGAACGTAGGGGAAAGAAAAAAAAGGAGGCAAACCATAGGAGACTCTTAACTATAGAGAATGGTCGCTGGAGGGGAGGTGGGCAGGAAGATGGACTAAATGGGAGATGGGTATTAAGGAGGGCACTTGTGATGAGCACTGGGTGTTGTATGTGCGTGTGTGTTGAATCACTAAATTCTACTCCTGAAACTAATATTGCACTATATGTTGACTAGTTAGAACTTAAATAAAAACTTGAAAATTAAAAAATATAGAGAGAATGGTGAGAGAAGAGAAGAATGGTTGGTGCACAAAATTAGAGGAATTCATGGACTGATGATTTTGATGATGGACAAGATCTGTTAGATTGAGTAAAACAGACAAAGCAAGCTGGAAAGATAAGAAGCTATAGTTTTAAAGGAGTTGCATGTATTATTTTAGTGGTGAAGTAGCTGCATATGAAAACAAAGCTCAAGATGCAGCCATTGAAGTGAGTGCCTAAAATAGAGCTGAGAAGAGGTCCTTAGGAATAAGGAGGTGATGAAACCTGAGGAGCTAAGATTTGGGATGGATCAGGTATGTGTCCTTGAGAGTAATGATGGGATTTAGGGATGAGGAAAAGGACAAAGACATCAATGAGTAAAGGGAAAGGGGAATGATTTTGTTATCTGGCAGTGAAGAGAAGGAGTAGAAAGTAGGGCTTAAAAGGAGAGGAGTAATTGTACAGAATTGACAGTAGAGAGGAAGGAAGGAAGATCCTGATGTCATCTTGCAGTCTTGCACTGGAAACACAGGAAAATGATTGAGTAGATTCAGGGAATCCATTCCCCCTGAGGACAATCAAATTTTAGTAAATGTTAAGCATTGTAAAAAAAATATGAATGAAGAATATGAAGATATATGGGTTCATTAATCTTGGAATGGGAATGCCCAAGGAAGGAGTGAAGAGTGAGATCAGACGCTGGGAGTTTGGACCATAGAAAATAAATATTATAAAAAGAGGAAAGTAAGGAGAATACAGGAGTTCAAGAATTTAATTGGCAGTGACCGAGAAAACAGACTGAATATCTGTGGACATTTCTGACTCTCAGGTCAATATAAGAGCTGTTAAGAATAAGAGCTAATGTTACCCTGGTGAGTATGAAGCTCAAGAATTCAGAGTTTAGTTGCATTTAGGACGAACTTAGGAATGTTTAATGTTTTACTCATGGTCACCATTCAGATGATTATATTCAGAAAAATTTCACTAAAATGGCAATTTAGTTATAGTATCTCCTTTGCTTAAACACTTTCAATTCTTCTTAACCAGGCTATATAACCTTATATAGAATAAAGAAGGAAGAATAATTTTTGGAGAAAGATGTTGAGAAATATGAAGGAAAAATATAGATACTTTGGTGAGTTTTAGGAAGATAGGGAATAGATGATGAAAAGAAGAAAGATTGAATAGATATATAAACATATTTCAAAGAAGAAAGCTGTAAGGCATTTCTATTTTTAGAATATAAACAAGAAATCAAGGGAGCTAAACAAGTATTTTGTTTCTAGCAAGTCTACCCCTTTTTCTGGCTTTAAAAATCATGATACGTGTGAGTGGAAAAGAGAGACAGCTGTAATGAAGACCACAGGCATTTGAAACATACTGATTAGTCTGAGTTTGAATATGGAATAATGCTGTGTGTTTCCATCTTTTGGAATACTTTCCTATATAAAAAATCAGGCCAACTAACCCACTGTTTTTACTCTTCTTGCCAGTACCGCAAATATCTGGGAAGAGATTAGAACGTGGTCTTTGAGTTACTGATATGGAATAATGCACTCCAGGGGTTCAAGTTAAGAGGGAAGGTAGTAGAGAAAAATAAATGACAAGAAAAGAGAGGTCAACAAAAGAGTTCAGTTGCCTTCTTTGGAAAAGTAGGCGGGATCATCCAGCATAAAGCCTGGAGCTCCAAAATTCACCATTAATGAACCAAGATGTTGAAACATAAGCCTTTCTATAGTATTGGCTGTCATATCTCCTGTTTACTGTCCATGCATATTACATAGGTCATAGATAAGTGAAAGTTTATATTTTTAAAATGGGAAGATTCCATGTAGGTTTAATGCTTTTGGGGTATGAATGTGAAGACAGACTTGGAATGTTTTCACAAAGCCCTCTGTTGGTGTAAACCATCCTCAAGATGACAAATGGATAAGAAAGAGCCCTTGAGAAGTCCCATGAAAGGCAGGATTAGGGAAGGAAGTTGCAGATGACTGTTAACTCCTGAAAAACTCATATTCTAGTTAATCTTTCAAAATGGTAGATGGTGAAGACAAATGGGAAAGCAGACACATAAAAAGAAGTAACCAATTATTACTTACAGCTTTGTGTTTTAAACCAACTGTTATTTGGTTCTTTCTCTTCTTTTTTCTGGCAAGTTATAATCTTTCATGGGGAAACCCTAAGGCCTGTCTTGGCTTGGATAAAGTTTTAGTTTCACAGAGAAGTGGTTGAAATCTTGGGTTTTTCCTTTTGGACTGGGCACTGGCTTTCATCTATACGAGGTGCTATATGTTTACTGATGGTTCACATAGAGATAATCCCAATTGGTTCTTTTCTGTTCCCCATTGGTTAGGAGCAAATGTTCTTTTCATACTCCCTCTCCACATAGGATGTCTAAGAGTTCATCCCCCTGTTAAAGGGCTAGGAAGTTTCCAGAGCTCTGGAACTGTAGCTTGTCCTTAGGTGAATGGCATGGAATGGTGCTGACTCTTGAGTACATTTGGTCATTGTTATTCCTTTTATTCTGCTTCCTGGTATTTGAGACAAAGGTATTCCTTCTTCTTCCCCCTTTAAAAACTACTGGTTTTTCTCTTTCATCTATCTTTGCTCTATCTTATATGTACTCTTTGCCTTTTGTCCAACCTCCTCCCCCAAATCCTGTAGTCTATTAAGAAAGAAAGCTGGCTCTGTAAGTGCAGATCTGAGAATCTTCCTCTCAGATTTAAGTTGCTTCTGTTTTGTTGTAGACTAGAGGAGAAAAACTAGTTCTTTACTAAGTGAGTGAAAAGAAGGGAGTGAAATGCACAGAAAGCATGCTACTAATATTTTGAGCTAACCCTGTGCAATATTCATGCAAATGACTATGTTAGAGTAAATGTCTGCCTTTTCTCGAACAGAACCAGGTGGTCTGAGACAAGAAAGTATTTTTTTGTCATTGTTAGTTTGGTATACTAGTGAGCTTTCTTTTGCTTGTAAGTGACATAAAGCACATTTGAATTAGTCTTGGTTAGATAGGAATTTGATTGGAGAGATGCGGTGATATATAGTAAAATGAAAGGAAGAGAATAATCCAGTTCTAAGAAGGGCAGGGATTCACCTGAGGCTTAGAAACTGCAGTCCCAGGCTCTGCAATACCCTCAAGGCTCTTTTCTTTTTCCCATGACTCTTTCCCTATGTGTATAGACTGGTTTTCTCCATGTGGTAGAAAACATGACCTCTCACTAACACTTAAATGCAACTTTGTAATTGGAAGAAGAAAACTATGTCCACCTTCTCTCTAAGAAAAAGAAGTGGGGGGAGGAGAAGTGGTAGGGGAGGAAGAGGGGGAGGAGAAAAACAATCTCAATAGGATATTTCTTGGCCAAAAATTTAGTGTAAAATAGTTATGAAAGAAAGGAATTAGCACTGATCTTCCCGGTAAGGATATTAACTATTTAACTGTGAGATTTCTTGCCTTACTGGTGGTCAGAACAGTATCTTCTGCCTTATGAGTTGATACTATGCTCTTTTATAACAATTGATATTTATACTTTGGAGGTGTGTGTGTGTACTTCCTGGAAATAGGAAGAATAATAAGACAAGTTCTACTTGTTCAAGTACTACTAGTGTAGACAGTTTTAGAACCCATGGGCTTTTATTTCAGACTGAATAACTCTGACCTATAAAAATATGCTGCAGGGAGAAGGCAGAAGCATTTTAAAACAAAGTTTCCTGTCATCATGGGCATACTTTCCCAAAGGCATATGGAACATTAAAGAAAGGAACAGACCTAAAGAGAAGGGCATTAGGTTAGGGATCAGGGACGTCCATTAAAAGCTAGTTTTGTACATTTTTAACTTTGCAATTGTTGTTGTTTTGTTTTTTCATTTTTTTAAATTTATTTTTTTATTATTAACGTATAATGTATTATTTGCCCCAGGGTACATAACTGTGAATCGTCAGGCTTACACATTTCACAGCGCTTACCATACCACATACCCTCCCCAATGTCAATAACCCAGCCACCCTATCCCTACCCCCCCACCTCCCAGCCACCCTTAGTTCATTTCATGAGTTTAGGAATCTCTTATGGTTTGTCTTCTTCCCCATCCCATCCTGTTTCATTTCTCTCCCCCACCTCCCCATGACCCCCCGCCCTCAAATTCTTCATATCAGAGAGATCATGTGATAATTGTCTTTCTCTGACTGACTTATTTTGCTTAGCATAATACCCACCAGTTCCATCCATGTCGTGCAAATGGCAAGATTTCGTTTCTCTTGATGGCTGCATAGTATTCCAGTGTGTGTGTGTGTGTGTGTGTGTGTGTGTGTGTGTGTGTGTGTGTATACCACATCTTCTCTATCCATTCATCTGTTCATGGACATCTAGGGTCTTTCCATAGTTTGACTATTGTGTGTGTGTGTGTTTTTTAAAGATTTTATTTATTTATTTGACACAGAGAGAGAGATCACGAGTAGACAGAGAGGCAGGCAGAGAGGCAAGCAGAGAGAGAGGAGGAAGCAGACTCCCTGCTGAGCAGAGAGCCTGATGTGGGGCTCGATCCCAGGACCCTGAGATCATGACCTGGGCCGAAGGCAGAGGCTTTAACCCACTGAGCCACCCAGGCGCCTCTATTGTGTGTGTGTTTTTTTTTAAGATAGCATTCATAACAGATATATCATCATGAAAAGCTATTTAGTTTCAAGAATATCTGTCTAGAGAAGAAATAAGACAATGTGGCACCATCATGGGTACGGGGTACGGAGAAGATCCTCATATATCCTATATATCATATACATAGATCTATCTATCTATCTATCTATCTATCTATCTATCTATCTATCCATCTATCTATCATATATCCCTTGGTCTCATAGGTCACCAGACCCATATTTCATTAGATATATGGAGTAACTTGCCCAAAGCAGGTTTCTTCAAATCTGAGGAAGTACCCATCACCTTCCTTTGCCATTGTTTGTATTCCTTCCTTGGTGTGACTCAGAGACACATTAGTACTGACAATGTTCAATTTAACAAGACAAATTTAAACACATTTAATTAATAGGATACATGTTTGGACAAAAAAGAAGTCATCTGTAACATTATTAGGTTATTCATCCTTTTGGATGGTCGCCTTTGTATGGTTCATGGTCTGGACATTTTCTCTACACGAAGTTACAGAACACTGTGGTAGATATTACACTAATTATTTAGTTTAATTTTCTCCCTTTTATGTTGTAATTTCCTTTAGTTAACTCAGTCTTTCTGTAGAGACTGATACAGCTGTTCAACTTCATATAATGATACTCTGTGGAATTGAAGAATGGGCGGGAAATGTATTCTGAAACAAAGTAACCCTTTTGTTGGTACCAGTACCAACTTTTATTAGCACAGATAGAAGTATATTATTGAGGTGACCACATCTGGCAGATAGAGGATGACCCCCAGCAGTGATGTAAAATTTTCTTATAGAGAAGCTAGAAATATTGTGGTAGAACAGTGAGGACTGTGACATAATGGCTGTGTGGACAATATGAGAAGAAACATGAAAAAATCTGTTTATACATAGACTTGAGACAGATAATAAATTGGGAAGGAAATTGAAACTTGGAGTACATAGTATGATCATATTCTAAGTCCCAGTTGCAAAATTCTAGTTTAGGGTCTCACTAGCTCAGCTTGGGTAAGATGCTAAGATCCAGACCCACCCCTAATACCCAGTTAATGCAAGGGTTAAGCATTAATGTAGCTACTCCTGCAGAAATATGGATGGGGAAGAGGGAGCAGTTTTCCAAATGAGAGAGGGGTTGGATGATCAATCCCACAGTAATGCATGGGAGACTACTTCATCCACTATTATGCATTAAGACTGAAGATATTCCTATTTTTGGCAAGATTTTTCCACACACTCTCCCTGTTTATCGTAAATATAGATTATAAAAGTCATAGGTGAAAGATAATTTATTACATGGTATACTCGCTGTGTTTCATGCCTTTTAGTGTTTAAGTATGAGGTCAGACTTGGAATATCCACCTCAATGATATAACAAATTAATAAAAATTTCTGACAATTCTAGAAAGATCAGAAAGAAAATAGAAATGGGAAGTTGGCTTTTTTATTCTGAAAAAACTGAAGTTTTAAAATAGGTTATCTCATATAACCTGATAGAAGAAAATTGAGAAAACAATGAAACTGAAATCAGGAATTACCAACTAGAAACTTTGTCCACTGAAAATTAGTAAATGACAACATAAACAATTTCTTTTCCCCCCAGCTTTGTTGATAAATAAAAATCGTATATATTTAAGATATATGTATACATCGTGAAATGATTAGCACTGTCAAGCTAATTAACACATCAATTACCTCACATGAGT
Source organism: Procyon lotor (assembly GCA_028646535.1). Lineage (NCBI taxonomy): Eukaryota > Metazoa > Chordata > Mammalia > Carnivora > Procyonidae > Procyon > Procyon lotor. The sequence continues at coordinate 57,024,889 of CM053607.1, forward strand.
ACCATTTTGGAGAGTGTGGTGAGAACCTTTCTTTGCCAATTTCAAGTACAGAATGGAGTATTATTAACTATATTCACCATGCCGTACATTAAATGCCCAGAATTTATTCATCTTATAACTGAAAATTTGTATTCTTTGACCATATATCCCCATTTCCCCAACCCCTAGCCCTTAGCAACCACTGTTTTACTCTGGTTCTATGAGTTCAGCATCTTAAATTCCACATATAAGTGAGATCACACAGTACGTATCTTTCTTTGCCTGGCTTATTTTACTTCATATAACATCCTAAAGGTTAATTCATGTTGTTAAAAATGGCAGGACTTTCTTTCTTTCTTTCTTTCTTTCTTTCTTTCTTTCTTTCTTTCTTTCTTTCTTTCTTTCTTTCTTTCTTTCTTTCTTTCTTTCTTTCTTTCTTTCTTTCCTTCCTTCCTTCCTTCCTTCCTTCCTTCCTTCCTTCCTTCCTTCCTTCCTTCCTTCCTTCCTTCCTCCCTTCCTTCCTTTCTTTTTTTCTTTCTTTCGATTTATTTGAGAAAGAGTGAGCACAGGTGTGAGGGAGGACTGAGGGAGAGGGATAAGCCAACACCCTACTGAGCAGGGACCTCGCCCCAATGTGGGGCTCTATCCCAGGACCCTGAGATCAAGACATGAACCAAACAGATGCTTAACCAACTGGTCTACTCAGGTGTCCCAGAATTTTTTTTTTAAGGCTTAGTAATTTCCCTGTCTATGTATGTGTGTATAACTTTAAATACACATAAAAATTTATATTTTTATATAGTATTTATATTTATAAAATATAAATATTTTAAATATATATTTATATATTTTATATTTCACATATATTTCAAATATAAATATTTTAATATATTTAAATAAAATATTTTGTATATTTTTATTTAAAATAAAATTAAAATTTAATTAAAAATAAAATAAAATTTAATTAAATATATAAATATTTAATATATAGATATATTATTTTTTATTAATATATAATGTATTATTTGCCCCAGGGTACATGTCTGTGAATCGTCAGGCTTACACATTTCACAACACTTACAAATATTTAATATATATTAAAATATATTTTTTAAGTATATATATTTATAAAAAATATATATACACATATAAGTATACCACATTTTCTTCATCCATCTGTTGATGGATACTTAGATTATTTCCATATCTTGGCTGTTGTGAATAATACTACAGTGAATATGGCACTGCAGATATCTCTGAGATCCTGATTTCATTTTCTTTGGATATATACCTACTAGTGGGACAGCTGGCTTGTATGGTAATTCTATTTTTGACTTTATGAGTAAGTTCCATACTGTTTTCCATAATGGCTGTACCAATTTATATTCCCATCAGCAGTGTACACGGTTCCCTGCCAACACTTATTGCTTATCTTTTTGACAATAACCATCCTAACAGTTATGAGGTGATATCTCATTGTTTTGATTTGCATTTCCCTGATGATTAATGATAGTGGGCACCTTTTCATGTACCTGTTGGCCATTTGTATGCCTTTTTTTTTTTTAAAGATTTTATTTATTTGACAGAGAAACACAGCAAGAGAGGAAACACAAGCAGAAGGAATGGTAGTGGGAGAAGCAGGCTTCTCTCCGAGCAGGAAGCCTGATGCGGGGCTCAATCCCAGGACCCTGGGATCATGACCTGAGCAAAAGGCAGACTAACGACTGAGCCACCCAGTTGCCCCTGTATGTCTTCTTTGAAAAAAATGTTTGTTTAGGTCCTTTGTTTGTTTTAATCAGATTATGCTCTTTTGCTATAGAGTTGTAAGAATTCCTTATATATTTTGAATATTAACCCCTTATCAGATATATGGTTTATAAATATTTTCTTTTATTCCATAGGTTGCCTTTTCATTTTGTTGATTGTTTACTTTCTGTACATAAGTATGTATGTATGTATTTTTTTTTAAAGATTTTATTTATTTATTTGACAGAGAGAGAGAGAGAGAGAGAGAGAGAAGGAAGCAGGCTCCCTGCTGAGCAGAGAGCCCGATGCAGGGCTCGATCCTAGGACCCTGAGGTCATGACCTAAGCCGAAGGCAGAGGCTTAACCCACTGAACCACACAGGTGGCCCCGTATGTATGTATTTTTAAGTAGGCCTCATGCCAGGAACAGAGCCCAACATGGGGCTTGAATTCACAACTATGAGATCAAGACCTGAGCTGAGATCAAGAGTCTAATGCTTAACTGACTAAGCCACCTAGGCGCCCTTGTATGAAAAATGCCAATGGAATTTTGATAGAGATGGAATCTTTGATAGCATTGAATCTTTAGATAGTTTTGGGTAGTATGGGCATTTTCACAATATTCTTCTAATTCAGGAATTTCTTTCCATTTATTTGTGTCTTCTTTAGGTATGTTTACTCAGTGTCTTATAATTTTCAGTGTACAGATTTTCCACCAGCTTGATTAAATTTATTCTTTTTTAAAAAAATTTATTTGAGAGAGAGAGACAGACAGACAGAGTGAGCAGTGGGGACAGGGAGGGGGAGAGGGAGAGAGAGTCCAAAGCTGACTCTGTGCTAAGCACAGAGCCCAACATGGGGCTGGGTCTCATGACCTGAGATCATATCCTCATCTGATACCAAGAGCTAGTCATTTAACTGATTGAGCCACTCAGGTGCCTTGATTATACTGACTCTTAAACATTTTATTCTTTTCGGTGCTATTGTTGTTAGTGTATAGAAATGCAAGTGACTTCTGTACTTTGAATTGTATCTTGTAACTTCACTGAATTCATTTACTAGTTTGAAGAGTTTCTTGGTGGAATCTTTAGAATTTCCTATATATAAGATCGTGTCAGCTGGAAACAGACCATTTAACTTCTTTCTTTCCTCCTTTTTGTTTTGTTTTGTTTTGTTTTGTTTAGATTTTATTTCCTTTCTCACTTAATTGCTCTGGTCAGGACTGCCTGTACTATGTTGAGTAGAAGAGTGCCTGTTGGGAGCAGGCACTTTTGTCTTATTCTTGACCTTAGAAATAAAACTTTCAGCTTTTCACCACTGAGAATGATAATAGCTGTGAACTTGTCATGTATGACCTTTATTATGTTGAGCTACATTCCTTCTATATGTAATTTGTTAGAATTTTTATCATGAATGATGTTGAATTTTATCAAATGCACCTTTTGCATTTATTAAGCTGATCATATAGTTTTAAACCTTCATTTTGTTAAAGCGTTGTGTTGCATTTATTGATTCACATATGTTGAATCGTCCTTGCAACTCAGGAATAAATCCCAGTTGGTCATACTATATACACTTTTCAGTGTATTTTTTAATTTGTCTTATTAGCATTTTGTTGAGGATTTTGCATCAGGGATACTGGCCCGTAATTTTTTTTTTCCTTGTAGAATTCTTATCTAATTTTGGTGTAAGGGTAATGCTGGCCTTATAAAATAAGTTTAGAAGTATTCCTTCCTCTTCAATTTTTGGGAAGAGTTTGAAAAGGATTGGTGTTAATTCTTTAAATGTTTGGTAGCTTTTACTCATGAAGCCATAATAATCCTTTGTTTATATCTGCCAAAATGCTAGTTATTCAAATAAACAAGTCACACATACTCAACTACTCATTTGAGGAAAAAAAAAAGATGGATTGCTGTGTCATATGCTGTGGTTAGCATGTTAACATAGGCATGCATGCAGAGCAATTTGGGTTCAAATCCTACTTCTGCTCTCTACTAGTTATAAGCCTAGATAAATTATTTAACCACTACCAGCCTCATTTTAGAGAGTAAAATAGTAAGAATTCTTTTTAAAGCATGCAGACAAATACCAAAAAGATAATTGTTATTAAAGAAAAACCTTGGAATTAGATCCTACATGAGCTCATTATTCAATTTGGCCTTTGTGGAAATTTCAAAAAGACAAAAGTGGGCAAAGCAGGAAGAATGGTATTGTTGGGAAACAAGAATTCTTGTCTCCTTCAAGGTCTTTCTAGTTGGACTAAGAATCAAATTGATATGAGATAGATTAACAGAGAAAATTAAATTTAACGGCATATGTACAGAGAATCCACAAAGACTTGGAAATTCCAAAGACAGGAAAATGAGGTGTATATGTTATCCTGAACTAAGAAGAAGGGTGTAAGTGGTCTGGGAAATTGAAGCAAAGGAATGCAATTCACAGGGCAGGAAGACGAAGAGCTAATGGTGGTAATTAGATTGTTGCCTTGCTATACAGATACGTGATTCAGATAAACTTTATCTCTGATGATAACCTTTATTCTGGAGAGATCCCTAATTTAGATTCTTCTGCGTAGTTAAGGGAGAAGAAGTTTCTCTTGAGTCCACTGGGTCTCAATAGCCTTCATCTCAAAATAATTTTCTTGCCAAGTGGTTCATCTTGGGGCAGCCTGCCCTTGGCCCCTAGACCATCACTTTCGTGGAGGCATGCCAACAGGTAACCAAGAGGCATGCCAGAATATTGTAACTTTACCTTGGAGTTTACTCTCCTTTGGGACCTTTGGTCTTTTAGGCACAGAGAGTGAACTTCATATGAGCATCCCACAAAGAATAGGCTAAACTGGCTCACAGGAGACTGATCCGTATTTCACAATATTTTGTTAAATATCATTTAATATTTAATAATATATGATATTGTTAAATATCATTCTCTACCATTTATACATGGCTTAGGTGAGTCCTCCTAGTCACTTAAGACTTTGTCCAAACAGATAACTATGAAAACGCATAAGTCTAAATGCCTTAGATTTTTCTTTCATGAGACCTAGAGCACTTCAGGTACTCATGGCACAGAACAGAGATGGGTAGAGGGGAAACGGGGCAGTGTTCATATACCTTGGTTTATTTAAGAGAACCAATGAGTGCCCTCCAAGGATCCTCCAGTTTCAGAGGCATTTGCATTGTTGCCTCATTATGATACACTTTTTAGTCTCTTGATTCAGTATGAATATAGGAACTTTCCAGTGTTTATATACTTCATATATTAAACATTCTTGACTCAGACTCACGTATTACCCAAATATCTTTGTGTTTCTGATGGACAATGTACTGTTATGGGAAGTATAACCTTTTTAGGTATAATAGTTTAAAATGGCTTTTTCCTTGTATGTATAATATCATGTAAAATGATCATAGATAACTAACATCTTCAAGGACAGGTCTTTTTCAGATATTTGTGTACAACTATTCAAAAGTTAAAAATGCTTAATTCAAGTGGAGTCATGACACTAATCGTCTTCATGTTAGTAATTTTAAGTAGTAGTATAGTCAGGGTGAGTGGTGGAGAGAGTAGAAAAGCCAAGGGAAAATCAGATCTGAGACTCTAAGTTTGAAAATGGCTGCTCCTGGGCAAGAGTTTAAGCTTCAAAAATTAAAAATTTATCTGATATGTAAATTCACCTGAAAATCCAGAATTAAATTAATAGAGAGCACTGTCTTTCTAATTTTGAGGTCAGTTCAAAGCTTTCTTAAGTAGACTTTGGACTCTTTACTCAACCTGAGTGGATTGACCCTTCGGGGCCTGTATTGTAAGATTAGGAAAGACAGAAGGTACTGTGTGTATTAAGGAGCTAATGATGCCAGCTCTTTTCCTGTTGTTTGTCCCAGCTCATGCACACAGGGAAAAAGTGAAAACACAGGATGTGTGAGACCTGGAGACAAATACTAAATAAAACCACTGGGTCTTGGGGTGTCTGGGTGGCTCAGTGGGTTAAAGCCTCTGCCTTCAGCTCAGGTCATGATCTCAGGGTCCTGGGATGGAGCCCCACATCAGGATGTCTGCTCAGCAGGGAGCCTGCTTCCCCCTCTCTCTGCCTGCCTCTCTGCCTACTTGTGATCTCTCTCTCTCTCTCTGTCAAGTAAATAAATAAAATCTAAAAAAAACAAAAACAAAAACTGGGTCTTATTAGTTAATTAATGAGCTCATGAAGTCTTTCCTTAAGTAGCCCATTATAAGAGATGATTTTAATATGTGGCTGATGATAGTAGGTTGTCTCTTACCTTTAGTCTGTTAAACAACTATTGCCAAAAGGCTTAAAGAATGATATAGCTATGTCAGTGGTAAATAATATACGGCAGAGCTCCAGAATTATGCAGGAGAGAGCATGTCTGAGTAACTAATGCATATTTTTTATGCCTCTTCTTGGACATATTTTTGTGATGGAACTGACTTTATACCTTGTTATTTTATCCCATGATCATCCAGTTCTCACTTTAACAAGCAACCTAGAGAAGAAAATAAACTAACAGGCCAGCAAAAACTTCCAGGATTCTGCCATTTTAATTTTTGGTGTGACTGTTTAAATTCACATTCTGGCCTATCAATCTTTCACTCACAACACAAATATCTACCAAAGGCTATCTAATAAGCCAGGCACTTTCTAGTTCTTAAGGATGGTATCAAAGGTGAAAGACAGTTTCTTTCTTTTAAGAAGCTCAAGCTTTATCAGAAAGAGAGATCGAAATAAGTACTACACAAAATGATATGCTGTGAAGGGCCATGGGAACACAAAGGGCAAGAAAAAAAAGTGAATTCACTTTGAAAAGTGGTGAAAGATTGCATAGGAGGTAAAATCTAATTGGGTTTTGAAGGAAGGTTCAGTGTTTGTGAAGAAAGAAGAATGGGGAGAAAAGCATAGACGAGAAGCTAGATGGTCTATGTGGGGAGTGGGTATGAGTTTTGTGTGGTCAAGTAAGTGTGTTTGTGAACTACACGGGTTTGGCTAGAGGCATCAGTGAGTCATGTGTGCCATGTTAATTAAGGAGTTCGATGGCAAAGTAGCATGGGTTTTTAACTGAGGGAGAAATATAATAAGATTTGAATTTTAAAAAAATTGGGGCGCCTGGGTGGCTCAGTGGGTTGAAGCCTCTGCCTTCGGCTCAGGTCATGATATCAGGGTCCTGGGATGGAGCCCCACATAGGGCTCTCTGCTCGGCGGGGAGCCTGCTTCTCCCTCTCCCTCTGCCTGCCACTCTGCCTGCTTGTGACTCTCTCTTTCTGTCAGATAAATAAATAAAATCTTTAAAAAAAAAATTAAGGTTGGAGAATACGTAGACAGAGATTTTCAGTGAGGGGATACTTGCCTGAAGGAAACCAACTAAGGAATTGTTTTAATAGTGTAGGTGAGAGATAATAAGGAGCTGAATTAAAGCAATAAAAATAGGGAAACAAAGGAGAATTAAGGAGTTTGGGTTTATGAGTCCCTTCCCTAGAGCTCAATCAGACACACAAATCTGTAAAGTTGATAACAATCAAAATTGTTATGTGTGGTGATTCCCTCAGTGTATACATACAAACAATGTCCTGTTTGGTAGTTTGCATTCTCCACTGTGCAGATAAGTAAGAACAATGCTAAAACAGTCTTTTAAATTAAATCCTAGTTTAATTTCAAGGAAATGGGCATTATTCCTGTAAAGTATTTTTCTGTTTTTGTTTGTTTTTCTCTTTTCTCTTGTAAAGCATGCTTGCTACTCTAGAGCTCTGTGAGATTTAATCTACTGGTAAAACTGTGTCCAGGAAAACAGCTGGAGCTATATGAGTGTTTTTTAAAAATGGTTAGCTGTGCAGAAAGGGGGATTTCTAGGATGATGGAACTGATCTGTATGGTACTATATGCATTTGTCATGTAAGGAAGGAAACCTTTTCCCTTTTTTCTCTGTAGGTGCTTTGGCTGGTCTAATAATTAAATTGACATAAGATTAATTGGAGAAATACTAATTTAATTCTGTACATATGGGAGCCCGTAACAATGTGAGACTTGGAGAAGTTTAACCAACACAAAGCAGGCAGCTTTTATATCTTTTAGACAAGGAAACAACAAATTTGTGAAGAATTGACAAGACAAAGGGATTTGAGCTTGGGTAGTAAATTAGTGAAGAGTTAATAACAAGTTTTGTTGGCCCTAAATCCCCTATCTCTGGTGGTAAGGATCCTTCAACCTTCCTGGAACAAGGAGGATGCCTTTCATATGGGAGATTTACTTCCTGCTTTCAGGGAAACAAAGGAAGTTAGAGTGTGTTTCTTGCACTGACTGTTTCTTAAGTTAACTTCAATTCAAAATAATCAGTATGCCTAAGTGGCATATTTTGGGGTGATGTATTCTGCTCCCTTCTTCAAGAAGTTTCATAATTTAGAAGCTGAGTTGGTAGTGGTGCCTGGCTGGCTCAGTCAGTGGAGCTTGCAGCTCTTGATCTCTGGGTTGTGAGTTCAAGCCCCACACTGGTGTGGAGATTATTTAAATAAATAAACTTATTAAGACAAAACTTATTAAACAGTCACGTCTCATTTTAGGAGGTGGTGATGGACCTGGGATCCCAATGTTAGACCTATATTGTATGAGAAGTCAGGTATTCAATAAGGATATTTCTATGGAAATAAAACAAAATAATGGTTAATGATTGGAGCAAATTCAAAACCAGTTTCTGGGCCAGGTGGCAACCAGTCAAGATTTCTGGATGTTAGGGTCAAAGCATCTATTGCAGTTTGAACGTCTCTAATGATGTCAGTGGTTGTTCAGGTAAACTTTCTGAGTAGCAACAGGCACATAGATCATCTAAACACAAGTTATTGTGGTGATTTCTCTGAAGTTTCTATGAAATCATTCATACTCAATTGGTAGGGTTTCTGGGAAAAGGGCAGGTTTAGTTCTTAGTGATTACAAGTCAAAGTGGCAGAAAATTGGAAATATTAGTTTGGAAAGTTGTAGCCAAATATTGGAGGAAACTAGAAGTCAAGATCCTGTTAGTTTGTAGGTAGGAAATAAAAACTCAAAGACAATTAACAGCACTAGAATCTGATATCCAAAAGAATGTACAATTGTTTTCCACTGAAACATAAATTTTCTCTCTACATTCACTTCCATTTCTATCAGAGATAATCAAAGTAAGACTAATTTTTTTTCAAAATAAGTCTAGTCTTGTTAAACGTGGCTGGGTTATTTACATAGGTACAGTAAGAATAGCAACTGATGATATAAGCTCTTTTAAAATCTGCTTAATTGGAATTTTTCATAAGGAATCTCAGGCTGAACTTTTTTTTTTAGAAGAAAGTATCTTTTTATTTTACTTTTCTAATTTCTTTTTTTTTATCTTCGTACTTTATTTTTTTCTTCCAAATATGTTTATTTTTTCAGTGTTACAAGATTAATTGTTCATGCGCCACACCCAGTGCTCCATGCAATACATGCCCTCCTCAATACCTACCACCAGGCTCGCCCAAACCCCCACACCCCCCTCCAGAACCCACAGTTTGTTGCTCAGAGTCCACAGTCTCTTATGGTTCATCTCCCCCTGATTTCCTCCCATTCCCCTTTCCCTTCCTTCTCACAATGCCCTCCATGTTTTTCCTTATGCTGAACTTTTAAAAGACTCTTGAGGCTAGGGAGTAAAGTCAAGGACTCACCATCAGACTTTGCCTGCAATACCTATAGATTTGGGTAAATTTCTCTTTTCTTGAGGTTCCCCAAATAGCTTAGGGTTATTGAGCTTGCCAGGAAGTGATCTTCCTTGCTCACCTGGTAAGGTTATCTGGAACACTATAAGCAAGGAGATTTATTCATTCCATAAAGTCAACCTTAGTTCTTTAAAGCTGTCTGGTTATATCTGATTCCTGCACATCATTCTCAAATATGACATTCCAGTCAAAGCCTTCGTAATATAACCACTGTTTCAATTGTGCCCTGTTACAAGGAGAACAGATTCTTATTGAGCTTATACAAGTAATTTTATTACCATGAAGATGAGAATGTTCACTAAGAATTTCAGAATTCTGGAGGTATCAGGCAAGGACAAAAAGATAAATGTTTCTTCTTTATTCAAAAAGGTATATTTTACCAAGTTTCTGACAGCTTAAGAGAATCTGGAAAAACAAAACATGGAAGAACCAACAATGTTTCAGATAAAAAGGTCATAAAATTATTATCATCCTAGTCAATTCATTTAGTATCATGTAATTAATTTTTGTTGATCTTTATTTTGTTAGAAGTTTTATGAAGCCATCAGTTTCTCCATTAGAGTTCTGTAAATTCTTACCTAGTTTAATGGTATCATCTGAAAGTTACTAGAAAATCTGTACGAAGATAAAAAAAAAGAAATTAGAAAAGTAAAATAAAAAGATATTTTCTTCTAAAAAAAAAAGTTCAGCCTGAGATTCCTTATGAAAATCTGCTTGTTAGAAAGTTACTAGAAATCTCCTTTCTTTAAATTTCTCTAAAGATGGAATAATTTTACAAAAGCATTGGAATTAAAGAGTAACTTCCATAAATTGCAAAAAGACTTAAAAATGGCCATGGTTAAAGATCTGATGAGAGTTCATTATTTTTTTTTTTTTTAATTTTTATTAACATATAATGTATTATTTGCCCCAGGGTACATGTCTGTGAATCTTCGGGCTTACACATTTCACAGCACTTAATAGCACATACCCTCCCCATTGTCCACAACCCAGCCACCCTATCCCTACCCCCCCCCCCCCCCCGGCCACCCTTAGTTCATTTCTTGAGTCTAGGAGTCTCTTATGGTTTGTCTC
>CM053607.1:57035914-57057751 GCA_028646535.1 Procyon lotor
CTCTTCCCGTCGCTTTAAATTCACCTTTTCCGCACGTCCTACCTCCTGAAAGTGGTCGATTTTCTGCTCCTAGAATTGCTGTTCTTATTCTCTTCTCTCTGCTGTTGCGTTTGCCGGCTTTTAGAGTGATTTCCTCCTCTTTAGCTGGACTTCTGATTCCCAGGGCTCTCTGTGCCTCCTACACCTCCGCCATCTTGCCCTCCTCCGAGAGTTCATTATTAACAAAGAAATTTAGGGGCACCTCAGTTGGTGAAGTGGCTCTCTTACACTCAGCTCATGATCCTGGAATCCCAGGATGGAGTCCCACGTCAGGCTCCCTGCTCGGTGGGGAGTGTTCTTCTCCCTTTGCCCCTCCCCCCCATGCTCTCTCTCTCAAATAAATAAATAAAATCTTTAAAAAAACAAAAACCAAAAAACCAAAGAACTTCAGTTGTTTCTGTGACACAAAATTTTAAGATATAACTACAATTACAACTGATGATATTTTACCATATGATATATCAGAATTTTTGGAATTTTATACAATTACTAGAACATATATTAATAATATATATTTGCACTAGTATAATCTAAGAAGGTTTACTATCACGTATTTGACAATGCTTCCCTTGTAATTTAACATATCAAATAAGCCTAATTCGTTTAATAGCTCTCTTTTTATAAGGAGAGAACAAATCTTTTGAGATGTTCCAGGGATGCTCTGGAAAAATCCATAATTTCTTCCAGATCCAAAAACTTCGTTTAGAATTTGATTTTGGAAAGTTTGTCAAAAATATCAAAACGTTTGGACACTTGAATAAATAGGACCACAGATCATTATAAACACTACTTAGTTGTTTATGTAACCAAAATGAAAAAAGATTTTAATGACAAATACATAAGGTTACATAATTTTAAGCAAACCTTAGCTCATACTGTTAAGACAGTTGAGTAATCAAAGACCTGATAAAGACAAGATGATATATAGGAAATTATTATAGTGAAATAGAAAATCTTTGCTTTCCAGGCAGATTACTTAAAAGGTGAAGAAAAACCTTTCATAATATTTTATCAAGAGCAGACCAACAGTCCCAAGAAAACTTTCTTTTTAGCGGATTATTTAGCAGAAAATTACATAAGCCAACTATTAATATTAAAGCTTATTTAAAAAAATGCTTATAGCAATTCAGTGTTTAGTTAACTTGACTACACAAGATAAAATTCTCTTTCTCTCTCTCCTTCTGTCTTCAACTTTCTATATACATTTAGTTTGTCCATTATTTTCCTTCCCATTCTGAAAAAAATAGTTTTACTTTAGGACAAATTTATTTTCGTTTCCTTAACAAACATGCGTCTCCATACCTTTTTTTTTTTTTAATTTTATTTATTTGACAGAGAGAAACACAGCGAGAGAGGGAACACAAGCAGAGGGAATGGTAGCAGGAGAAGCAGGCCCCCTGCCGAGCAGAGAGCCCGATGCGGGGCTCAATCCCAGGACCCTGGGATCATGACCTGGGCCGAAGGCAGACGCTTGACTGAGCCACCCAGGCGCCCCTCCATACCTTTTTTTTAAACCTCAAAACACATCCTATTTTCCTTGCGTACAGAGTTGTTTCTCCTTTTATTTCTAGTAGTTTTAATTACATATATTAATTAGAATTTTTAAATTTCAGAAACCTTAATTTCTAATGAAAACAAGAAGTATTTGTGAACTATTAGATTGGAAAGTTTATGAATACAAATCATAATTTCTAGAAATACAAGCTTCCTCATAGTGCAGTCTTTTAGTATAACACAGGACATGTTTACTAACAGACCCAGATATATTTAATTTCTTGGTAGTAGGAGGCCAAAAGTAGATAAGCCTATGTTCATTAGTTAACATCTCAGTATTTTCTTATCAGGAAATGATGTAGATGTTTAATAAATATCCACCATTTAACTTAACTTAGTAAAACTCTGAGGCTTCAAGTTACCAAAAATATTTGGGAAACATAATTGTTGTTGACAAATTTATTTATAAACTTTTATTCTCTTACATCTATCTAAATCATTTGCTTGCAAGAAATAATGTTTAGAATTATGTATGAATACTTCATGAGACATTGGAGAAAGTCAGCCACCATCCCAAGGTATTTTCATTGTTGACCAAAGAGATAACATGAACTTATTTGATTGGCAAACTCAGGTAGAATAATCATCGTATGTCTGCATATCTAGGCTGATAATCCTGAAGACATGCCTTTTTTAATTAAACCGACAAATTTAAATACAGTTTTCCCCCTAAGTATAGAAGATTTGCCAATTCAAAGGATCCTTCTGGTCGTTGATGAATAGAATTTTATAGTAATCTCAATAGTGATTCAAATCAGTAAACTCTTTTATGGCTTAACCAAGGATGCAAGAATTATCCCAAAAGAGGGTGCAAAAGATAAAGCCCTCGCAAGATCCAGAAAGTTAGCCTAAGAAATCAAAGACCTAGAGTTAACCTAAGAAAGCAGAAGATCTTCACTGTCCCAAGTGGTAAGAATGATGTAGAGAAAATGCCCTTTTTTTCCCATGGGACCATGAGATGCCTCCAGTCACTGGTGTGCTATTTGTGACACAAGGCAGGGGCTACTGGAATGGGACTTTTTTAGTACTAACAAAACAATGAAGGTTGAAATATCAAAGGCTCACTATGGACTGGGATCCCTTATGACAAATTTCCCTGAAAGCTGCATGGTCAGGCAATGAGAATGCTGCTTGTGACTTCATGTCTTAGAATTGTAGTCTACTCAACTGGACACCAAACGCAAGGTGGTACTTGTGTCTCTGGCTGGCAGAGACCAGAGAGAATATATTCCCATGTACTACAAAGCTGAGCTCCTGGACATAGAACAAGGTGAAAGGAAAACCTCATCCCCCTTTTACACAGGGGACCTACAGCAAAATTTGTCTAAATAGATGCTTCTCTGGTGAGAACTGTGAACTCAACAGTTTGTGAGGCTGGTTTGAACAACAGGCTTATAGCACCCTATGCCTACGTTCTACTCTGTGGTTTTCCTTTTTATGGCAAATGACATAAAAGATAAAGATAAAGAAAAACAATGACCATCTCTGGGAGGAAAGAAATCAATAGAAAATAAGACTTAATTTTTTTTTTTTTGCAGTGTAGTGCAGCTGCATTCTCTTGTCTAGAGGTTATGTAAAGTTTGTCCCATGGGCTACTCTCATGGGTTTTTCCATAATTCACTTCTAAGCTCATTGGATTGCAGTTCCCTTGACCAGGGCAGACAAATTTCATTTTGGGTTGACACTTTAAACTCCTCTCATAGCCCTGAGCAGTTTGGTATTCACCTCCAGCTTCCTGATGTTTGCTTCCACCAGCATCTATAGGAAGGCATTTTGGACTCTGAGAAACAAACTGAGGGTTTTAGAGGGGAGGGGAAAGGAGGGAATGGGTAGGCCTGGTGAGGGGTATTAAGGAGGGGACGTATTGCATGGAGCACTGGGTGTTAACTTAAACAATGAATCTTGGAACACTACATCAAAAACTAATGACGTACTGTATGGTGACCAACATAAAATATATTATAATAATGGAGGAGGTAGGAACTTGAACCTGTGGCTAAGAAGTAGGGTGGTAGAGAGTTCCTAAGGTCCAAAGGACAGAACAGCAGTGGGGGCTTGATCACTCCCTTGAACTGAGAGGTGGATTGAAGCTGGAAAGGCAGCAGTTCTGTGAGATGTTAAGAGTGGAAGTGGGATGCTGGGGTCAGGATGGGCAGGCTGCTTGGAAGAATTCATATGGGTGCCTCAGCCAAGCGAACTTGGAGTCAGTTTACAAGGGTGTTCAACTGTCCCTGGAACCAAAGCATAACTGGAAATGTGAGAAAAGATGGAGAAAAAAATGGATCTATCTGAAGTCCTCAGAGAGAAGAGGTGGAAAGTGATATTTCATAAATTAAGAGTGAGACCCCCAACGGCCTTCTCAAATCTCAATAGATGTTTGCTAAAGTGAGTTCTAAATCATGTAGGCTTAATCTACTGCAGGATTTTTTTTTTAAATATTACTGAATGAAATATCCAAATAGGCATCAGAGCTGAATTGAGGAAAGTGTTTCTTCTCTAACAAATGTTTATGTTCACATAGTGACTTCCTTCTAAAGAGTAAAAAATGAAAGGAAGGAGAAAGAGTAGTTTTACAGTGAAGAAACCTACCAAATAGTATCTCAGATCTCAGCCAGGTGATCATTGATGGTGTCATGTCAACAGTGCGTATCTTTGATGTGATGTGGTAAGAATAGCATTTCATTGTGCCATTCTGTGATTTTCCTTCCAAAAACCCATATTCCAGTCTAATCATGAGCAAAACATAAGAGAAACCCCAAGTTAGAGACATTCTACAAAATACTTGGCTAAATTGTTAAGGTCATTAAAAATAACTAGTCTGAGAAAAATGTCACAGTCTAAGGATACATGATGACTAAATGTAGTATGGTATTCCTGACCCTAGAACAGAAAAAGACTTTAGGTAAAAATAAGGAAATATGAATATGGTATGGGCGTATACCCCAGCTATAATATATCAATATTAGTTTATTTGTAATAAGTGTACCTTACTGATATTAGATATTAATAGGGGAAACTGGGTGCAGCATATATGAGATCTCTCTGTATTATTTTTGAAAATTTTCCATAAATCTAAAAGTGTTTTAAAAAATAAAGTCTATTGAAAATATGTATGGATGTACCACTTGCAGATACAAATATTAAACAGATATTAAAAGAGACTGAAATCATTAGCCTGCTTCTCACTTGTCTGCACAGATATCCTATGACAATTCTTTTTTTTTCTTTCCTTCTCTCTCTCCCCTTATGCAGGCCCTGAGTGTTTTTCCCAAACTGCAGCTGTCCCCTTCTGATTAGACTCTTTGCCTCTGTTTCTTCTCCCTCCTGATCTTAAACCCAAGAGTCACTTCATAATTCAGTTTTTCTCAAGTAGTCAGTTTTCTTGCTTCTCTAGGGGCCACACCATTGCTCTTTGTATAAATGAAATTTCCTGGGCACTTAATGTCTCCCAGGATCTGGCCTGAACGTTCTTCTGAGCACATTTCTATCATTCCATACATTAACCAATCAATGTGCTAGTTCGGTGATCTTCAGACTCTAAAATATTTTTAGTGAATAAAGCCTTGTTTTCCCCAAATAAAATCATATGTAGAAATCCAAGTTACAAATCAGATAAAGATAAGCGTGGTAGGGCTTAGTTGAGAGATAACCTTTACATCTCACCTTTCTCAAGATCTGTTGGAGATCATCTGAATACCCCATTTCTTGATTAGTAGACTCTCACTGGTCCTAGGGCACTGAGCATCCCCACCTTCTTGCCTGATTTTATATCCTTGTTTCTGCCATATGGCACAGTCCCAAATGCCCTTCCTCTGTTCAGTCTTCCACAGTTCGGTCCTGTTAAAATCATTCTCTTTATTCAGGTACTGTCCTATTCATTATGACTTCTTGGCTTGTCCAGCCAGAAGTTCTGTCTCATTCTCATGGGGTTCTTGGCCCTTGACTTCAACTTCTATTATGACATTTAATGCATACTAATCTGTGTCAGAATTATTTGATTATATTTTTCATTAGTCTGTAAGGCCCTTGAGGGCAGGACCTGTGGTTTTCATATCTGTGCATTCCCACAGCAGGTAGCAAGGTGCCTGTGCTTAGTAGACTTTTGGTAGTGGTAACTGAAAGACAGGTGGAGAAAATGAATGCCTTAGATTTACTTTGGATCAGGCTCATAGTTTTGCTTTGACCCTTAGCCTGCCTCTGAACTTTGATATGTTTGCTCTTTTTACAAGCTTACTTCTTTCTCCACTCATGCACTCTTATTGGACAACTAAATTTTCCAGCTCGTTGTGACTTAGACCTATGGAGAAATGTATATTGAGAATCCTTAGACTGTGTCCCTCGCTCCTTGTCCCATGTTCTTCACCCAAAGCCTAGTCTGGTGCCTGGGACATCATTCAACATGTGTTTGTTGAATTATTGAATACATGAAAATGATTTAGCAAAAGAACAATTATTTTTTAAAGTCAAATCTGACTGTGTTCTTAGCCTAAGACTGTGTTCTTAGCATTTCTTCCAAGTTCTATAGCCTGTTTGCTATAGAGAAAACAGCTGCAGCAACTTCATAGCCATCCGTGGCATGAGATGTCAATGATTTGAAAATGATTTATGACATTTCAATTCAGATCTGGGGCTGCCTGCTTGGCTTTACAGCTCAGCACTCATATCTGTACAAACCTCTGTTTATACCGTGTTATTTAGTTTGGTTTTCCCCTTGAATGTGCTTCTTGAAAATGATTTACAAATATTTATTCTCAATAAAAATATTGGAGAAGAGTACAGAGTGTGACTTTTCCAAGACCCGCAATCCTCTACAAATATAGAGGCCCTAAATATAACCATAGTGCAGATGATAGCAGGTGTTTCAGTGAGTGGTGAGTTTTTTAATGGTGATGGCTTGAGAGTAAGAAAGGTTAAGACTGTCACTTTCATAAGATCTTAATGCCAAATTCCTGCTTTTGATACTATAGTTATGAATGATGGAAACAGTGGGAGAACTGGGTAAAGGTTACATTGCAACTACTTGTGGGTCTGTTATTATTTCAAAATAAAAGAGTAACATAAAGTTCTGTTACCTCAAAAAGGAAAGAGACTAAAGTAAAAGAAAAGGATTAGGAAACAGATTATTGGTAAGTAGTGTAAAAGTAGATGGCTGTTCCATTTTTGAAGGACTTGCATTGCAATCAGGGTAAAGTGGTAGCAGCAGAGAGAGGAGCTACTTGATGAGCTGTGGTTGTCAAAGTCAGTGGCTTTCATTCACATATGCGGACACTACCAAATAGACTCTTTTAAGAAAGCTAGACAAGGGGGCTCCTGGGTGGCTCAGTTGTTAGGCGTCTGCCTTCAGCCCTGGTCATAATCCCTGGGTCCTGGGATTGAGCCCTGCATCAGGCTCCCTGCTCAGCAGGAAGACTGCTTCTCCCTCTCTTTCAAATAAATAAATAAAATCTTAAAAAAAAAAAAAGACTAGGAAAATATGAGAGAGAGACTGGGCAAAATCACAGGGTAACTGATGTCAATACCATCTTCTCTGGAAAGGGCAAAAAAGGCTGATTCTCTTGAGTTGTTCCTTTTCTTGTTTCCATCCGACTGTTTTCCTCTCTGCCTCTCTAATCATGCTGAAGCCAATGAAGAAGACAAGAGGGAGCAGTTAAACTCACTAGAGGGAAAACCATCTCCACAGGTCATTACTATTGATTTAGGAAGGGTGAGTTCATGTTGATGAAATTCTCAGTATCACAGGCTGGAAGTAGTTTTTCCTTTATATTCCCACTGTGTCAACTTTCTTTCTATTTTATGGCCTGAAGACTACTATGTCTTCCATTCTGGTTCTTCTCTATTCTGTCCCCCAAGTAAATTACAAACTCTTTGAAGGACTTTATTTCCCCCCCAAGACATTTAGAATCCTTTCTTCTTTCTGGTTAAAACCATATGTATCAGTAACTGCAACAGTGTTATTTTTGGCATCTCACATTAACTAGTCAGTAAGAATTTATTTCTTAAAGGGTAGGAGTGAGAATAGGAGGACCAGAGACACAAGAATATTAGGTTTCACATTTGTGTTAAAAGCTCGAAAATCAGAACTGTTTGCCTCTCTGTAGCAAAACTGTAGCACATATGTCAGTGTTTTAGCTTTAATCCCATGTCTCATCATCATACCGCATTGGGAATTTGTGAAGAAGAAAATTCTGTATGTTCAAAGTGCTCTTGCCTTGATAATTCTTTTGAGTATTAAGTGATACAAACACATTTCCTCTAATACTGTCACTGAAGCCAGGACATATGTGCTAAAAGCATTTCTTCCAACTATGCAGGAGCATTTTGCTTGAGCATCTAACAGTACTCTTACTAGTGACTAAGCTAAAGATTATCTGATTGAGGAAAAAAAAAAAAAAAGGAAACTGCTCTACCAGTGTTCCTGCAATGACCAGAACACCAAATTCAATGAACACTTGTATCAATAGTAGAAGGAAGATAAAAATTGATAACATTAATGACATTTTCAACAACCAGCTCTCTGGCAGTTACTGAAGTAGTTAAAAGGACTGGACACTTTCCCAGTGAAAATCCCTAAAAGCTTTCTCTTTCTAGCTCTGTGTGTGTGTGTGTGTGTGTGTGTGTGTGTGTGTTCCAGATGACCATCAGTACTTGAAGTTGCTATTCTTTTTTTCTTGAAAGAGAAGAGCTGCAATAAAATTTACTTTTTTCTTAACTTCAACAAAGACTGTAGTTCTTTCGTCACCTCTGTTTTACAGAATTCCTACAAGTTTGCTTCCTTTTAAGTACTAGTCAAGCTGGAGAACAGTCTGCTGATCATCTCTGTGTGCTCCACCCAACTTGTCCAACAGCCACAGGTAATTCAACTCTCAAAACTCCCATCCAAACTTTGAATTTCCTCTGGAAAAAATTGCACCGAGCATAACGGTTTGGTGTTCTTTTAATGGCATTCCAAGGCAGAAGATTGGCTTCTTCATTTCTGGTCCAAAATCCATATTTAGAATGCAGAGAGCTTCATCTAAAATTAAATATTTCGGGGGGCCTGGATGGCTCAGTCGTTGGGCGTCTGCCTTCGGCTCGGGTCGTGATCCTGGAGTCCTGGGATCGAGCCCCGCATCGGGCTCTCTGCTCAGCGGGAAGCCTGCTTCTCCCGCTATCATTCCCTCTGCTTGTGTTCCCTCTCTTGCTGTGTTTCTCTCTGTCAAATTTAAAAAAAAAATCTAAAATTAAATATTTTTGTTATTTTTGTTATTTGAGACCAATCTTTATCTAAGTTTCCCAGGAGTAGCACATAATATATCATAGCCTTGTAGTGTCTGAAAGAAAGGAAGGGGGTACCATTCTTGTTTGGGCACTCTGTTAGGCAACTGATACTGGCTTTTTTTTTTTTTTTTTTAGATATCTTATTTATTTATTTGAGAGAGAGAGAGAGGGAGACCATAAGTAGGGGCAAGATGAGAGAGATAAGCACATTCCCCATTCAGCAGAGAGCCTGATGCAGGGCTCAATTCCAGGACCCGGAGATATGACCTGAGCTGAAGGCAGACACCTAACCAACTGAGCCATCCAGGTGCCCTGATTCAGTTCTTTGATTTTATCTTTATAAGTTTATAGAGATAGGAATTATTATTTTCACTTTATATACCATGAAACAGAGGCTCAGAGTGGTTAGAAAACTTATAAGTGGTAGAGGCAGGGATCCAGCTAAGCTTTCTCTGATTTAGAAGTTTACATTCCTTCCATTACACAGAGTTCTCTATTCTGTGGAGTTAACTGGCACTTCATTAGCTTGCCACAAATATTTGTTGACTTGATGGAGAAATGGATGGCTGGATGATTGAAAGAAACCATCTGAGACTTTCTGAACAATGCTAATCTGAGAAATATAAATGCTAATAGACATCTTTATAAAATTGCTCTGCATTTCTTTTTTTTTTTTTTTAAGATTTTATTTATTTATTTGACAGAGAGAGAGAGAGAGATCACAAGTAGGCAGAGAGGCAGGCAGAGAGAGAGGGGCAAGCAGGCTCCCTGCTGAGCAGAGAGCCTGATGCAGGGCTCGATCCCAGGTCCCTGAGGTCATGACCTGAGCCAAAGGCAGAGGCTTTAACCCACTGAGCCACCCAAGTGCCCCAATTGCTCTGCATTTCTAAGTGGCTTTTTTTTGGCTGCTCCAACATTCCTATGAAGTGAAAAGGGAACCACCGTGCTCTAGTATACTTACAATTAGGACAGACTTTAGCCAAAATTGGAAGGTGGGTGAAGTGAGACTTAGGTGCTCTTCTTTCTCTGTACTTGGTGGCTCTTGCTTAGCACTATTGATGTAGTCACTCATGGATCTGAGTCTGGGAAAACCTCCAGAATTAACTCCACTTGACTTAGTTCTGCAGTCTTGTCTGCTAGTAGAGCTAAGAGGAGTCAGCTTAGAGGAGAATTCACATGGGGGAGTTTAGTTCATAGAATTTGGAACCAAATAGACTAGGTTAAAAAAAAAGTCCTTCTCATTAGTTCTGTCACTTTGGGTAAGGCACTTAACCAATCAGTCCAAAACTTTGAAATATAGAAATTTCCCCATGTGGTTGGCTTGAGAATTAATGGTGTAGATAAAAGGTGAGGCTCAACAGTAGATACCTATTAAGATATAGCTACTCTTCATAGTTTTTAGATGCATTTTTGGTAACTATAACTGTACTTTTCCAACCAAAACCAAAACCAAAACCAATTTATAGGGTTTTGTGATGTTGTTTACATCATAAACCTTAAAAAAGTCAAAGGTCTAGAGTTAACTAATTTACAATCACTTCTGTTAAAGAGAGAAAAATATGTGTGCTTGGAATTATCCTAGAATTTGGATTCTAGGATACCAGAATTACCTTACCTACTTTGTATTTTCACCTTGGTTCACTCTTCTTTGGAGATTTTCTATTCTGAAAGAGAGAGCAGATATATGTTTTGTGGGCACTGGGGTCCTACTGAGTATAGGACACTGTCCAGGGTACAACCTCCTTCTCTACCAACAACTTGGAAACAAAGGGGAAGCACCCATGAAAGTGTTGGCATACAGTTCACCATGAGACTCTCATGTTTCTGAAAATATGCGAGCAGAACTAATTGCTCTTTCATTCTAGTCTACCTTTATGTAGATATTTGTAGAGTGAAAGCCTTAGTCTCTCCTTGAAGAGCCAAGTGCAGGTTTGTTAGCTGTCCAGTATAATAAAGATGTTTCCTTTTGGGGCAAGCGTAGGCAGGTTTGTTCCCAGCTCATTAAAAGATTCAGCTTCTCTACTTTCAGGGTTCCACGGCATGCTCTGCATCCACCCGTACCCCCTCTCCCTCCACACCACGGGGCTTGTGAAGCAAGGAAAACCAACTCATACTGCTTGCTGTGCTGTGATTAACAAAGGACTGTTGTCTCTAGTACAGGATTCTCTCGTTTTCTGCCAGCATGAAAATGTGACAGACAAACTTGTCAGCTTGAGAGTAGACAAAAATTCACATCATTTACAGTTCTTGACAAAAAGCATGTGAAAACATGGAAATGTGGTATTGTTGGCCTAGAGGGCTCAGAAATCTCTTCTGATTGGGAAGTGCAGATGGCTGAGGGGAAATTGGAGGTAATACCGGATGTAAGTCTTGAAAGATGAGCAGAAGCTGACTGAGTGAAGAAGGCTAAGAGACATGATAAATTCCAGGCAAAAGAAATGAGATACAGATGTGCATATGTTTGTGGGAAATTAGAATGTTAAAGCTCAGATTGCAAGGAGTTGGGCTTGGCAGGAGATTCTAAAAAGCATTTTGGGAGTATATGGAGAAAAGAAAGAAGAAAAACTGATTTCCAGATTTTCTGTTCTACTGACAGTCTCATATGAATTATTTTACCAATATCACAACTTTCTTGGGTAGGTATTACTAGCCTTTATAAACAAATTAAGGCTCCGAGAATTTGAATGATTTCTATAAGATTAAAAAGCTAATAAATACTAGAATAATAGTGTAAAAACAATGTTCTTTCAATACCATCTTCAATCACTTAGTGAGGATTTTAAAAATTTTTATTCTGTAGGTAATGTCAGAAACTATCCATCTTTTTACATTTGTTTTTGTTACTACTTTCTTTTTCCTTAATGTCCTGATTAAGTCCATGGTAGATGGGTAGTTTGGAAGCAGCATGAATTATTGGATAAGAGTTGTCTGCTAAGTATGAGAATAGTCATGAGATCATTGTAGTAATCCATTTGAGTGGAACTGAAATGGGTAATGAAAATCATGATGGAGAAGAGAGAATAATTCATGGAGTTTAGAAGTATAGTATATCACAAAGGTGAAATGATTAAAAAGAGAAGTGCAGAGGTTTATATCTTAGATATCTAGATGATTTAAATTTACTGAAATAGGTGATTCTGGTGGATGAACTTTGAGGGACAACATTATGAGTTAAATTTATAAAATAAGTAAGATGGCAAAGAGTGAACTTCTGATGGTGAAATTTCAGGCAGTTTTTGCTTTGTGGAAGATAAATTTTGAAATTAGAGATGCTCAGTTTTTCAAAAAAACATTCAGTTTTTCAGATGACAAATTATTTTTTTCATTGGTAATTATAATGTAATAATTAAAAATTTTAAATTGTACAGATATGAGACAGCATTTAGCAGAAACATTTTGCAGTAAGAAACATGAACACGCACAAAAGAATATATGAGTTTTAGAATGTTAATTGGCCCACTCTACTTTTTATTGTACTTCATTAAAAGTCTTATTAGTAATATGGGGTGCTGGGTGGCTCAGTTAAGCATCCAATGCTTGATATTGGCTCAAGTCATGATCTCAGGGTTGTGAGATCAAGCCAGCATTGGGCTCTGTACTGGGCGGGAAACCTACTTAGGAGTCTCTCTGTCTCTTTATCTCTCCCTTGCTCATGCTCTCTCCCTAACCAAAAAAAAAAAAAAAAAATTCCCTTCCTGCCTTCCTGACTAAACAATTTTGGCTCAAAACAGTTGGCAGATTCCTCCTTTTTTTGTACCTTCTAGTCAACTCTCTTTTAAACCCCTTCTAAAAATTGAGTCCTTAAAAGATCTGAAGAAGGGTAGCTCATGCCCAGAAAGAAGACTAAGATTTCTCTCACTTGGCAATTGACTTTACTTATTCTTTATACTAGCTCATAAAAAGAAAGCCTGAATGATTCATACCATCTGTGGATTTAAATGAGTTTCTCCTATTTCTCAAAAAGATGTAGCTTTCTTTTGAAAATGAAAAAAAAGTTTCTTTTGCAAAACTTTTTATTGAGCAAAAAGATTGTGTATATGTACATAGCAAGTTTCAGGTCACTGTTTAGTCAGAGCTCCAGTTAACTGGCTGATTCACCACCACTACCAATGCCAGGATCATTTTTCTCACTTAACGATGGGGACAACTGGCCGAACATAAACCAATGTTTGTTCATCCAGGTATGTTGCCTAATAACTGATTCATTCTTAAGTTTTTCATGAGGAAGCACACACACGCGCACGTGCACACACACACACACACACACACACACACACACACACACACAAAGAGGAGAAAGGTAATAGTAGTGAAATAGGAGCTGTTACATGATGGAAATAAACACTTGAAGGGGGCATTCTTTATTACCCTGCAAATGCAGCTTGCCCTTCAAATTCCTGTGCAGAGAGATTCTCAACAGCAGACAGTTTGAAGGTGTGAATATGAAAGGGTATTTCTTTTTACATTACAAGTAAGGCCTCTGCAGCCCTTAGACCTGCTCCTTGCTGAAGAACATGTCTGACAAATGTACTGTGGTCTGGTTCTGATCAAGCAAAATTCACTTTTAGCACCAGTTCCTCATACCATGCTCCTGCTGTCACCCAGCACGTGCCCTATTTTAAGGGCACCGCCGATATCAATGAGGAGTTAAAAGACCTTGGTGATTTAATGGGGAAATATTTGGTGCTTTTCTTCTATCCTTTGGACCAACCTTTGTGTGTGCTACAGAAATTGGTGCTTTTAGTGACAAAGCCAACGAACTTCACAATGTGAACTGTGAAGTTGTTGTGGTTTCAGTGGATTCCCACTTCATCCATCTTGCCTGAATCAACACAGCAAGGAAGAATGGCGGTTTGGGCCACATGAGCATCACACTCTTGTCAGATTTGACAAACCAGATTTCCCTGAGACTATGGCATGCTGTTAGAAGGCCCAGGTGTTGCTCTAAGACGTCTCATCATCATTGACCTCAGTGGAGTCATCAAGCATTTGAATGTCAATGATTTCCCTGTGGGCTGAAGTGTGGAAGAGACCCTCCACTTGGTGAAGGTGGTCTAGTTTGTGGAAACCCATGGAGAAGTCCACCCAGCAAACTGGACCCCGGATTCTCCTACAATGAAGCCACATCCAACTGCTTCCAAAGAACACAGTGGCAAAGTGACTTAAGTGATCATGCATGTTTCTCATCCCTGAGATTAATACAGTTATCTTACTTATTTGTTAGCTGACATGGGGTCTACATACAATTCTAGATATTGATTGGTTGTAATAATAAAGGATATTTATTGAATCCAGGAATTACATTTTGAAATTATAATTATTTTTTTCTGAAGTGCTCAAAATGTAAAAGTACCTAATAAACATTTTTTAAAAATATACATAAAGAGAAACATTCGACAATATCTTCAGTTAGAATACAGTCAGTAAAAAAGTATGTGACTTCTAGTTTGATGTATTCAAAGCTTTATTTCATAGTAAACCTAAGATATTTATTTGCTAAAAATACTGCCATGGTAATCAAGGCCTTCAAAATCTGATCTGCAAACAAAGATTTTTAGAAATTGAAGTGAATTATCTTCTTTGGGCCAGGGGTCATCAGGTCCTGATCATCATATTTTTTCTGTAAAGGACAAAATAGGAAATATATTTAGCTTGAGGGCCATATGGTCTGGTCTTAGTCATAGTCAATTCTGCTATTATAGTGTGAAAACAGCCATAGACAACACATAAATGACTGAGTGTGGCTATGTTTCAATAACTTTATTTACAAAATCAGGTTACAGGCTGGATTTCACCAGTGAACTATGGATTACCAAACCCTAGTTTCAATTATTCTTTTTTATTTCCCCAAATACTTTTATTTTATTTTTTCAGTGTTACAAGATTAATTGTTCATGCACCACACCCAGTGCTCCATGCAATACGCGCCCTCCTCAATACCCACCACCAGGCTTGCCCAACCCCCCCTACCCCCTCCAAAATGATTCTTATATTTGCATCCAAGCCCCAGTTTTCCAGTGCTTAGTACAGTGCTTTAAAGGTCCATAAGTAAGTTTTGTTGAATGAATAAGTGAATTATTAAAATAGAGTAATAGAATAAATGTGCAAATTCATTCACAAATTCAACATGTATATATTCAGTATCAGATACAGGACACAATTCTAGACTCTGAAGATATGAGAGTAGGCTACATTGGCCAAAAATAAAATCACTGCCCTAACAGACATTACATTCTTGAGGGTCGGCAAACAATATTTGAGGTAAATAACAAAATATGCAGTATGTTAAATGGAAATAGTAGGTAATTAAGAAATAAGGCACAGGGGATAGGGCTTGTCGGGAGCACTGGTCATTCTGGGTTAGGTAGCTAAGGAAGGCTTTATATAAAGTTTATATCTGAATAGAAACCAGAAGAAAGTGGGAGCAACACGTTCTAGGCATAAGGAACAGCAAATGCAAAGGTTCTTAAAGAGGTGTATTAGTGTTTTAAAAGTGTCAATTCTTTTTCTATTTTCTTTATATTTTAAGCAAAGCAGTTTTTCAAATAAGATATTATTTACATGATGTTGCAACAGGAATGACTTCATGAGGAACCTCCATACTGTTTTCCACAGTGGCTGCACAAATTTGCATGTAATTATCCAGTTTTTCCAGCAACATTTATTAAAGAGACTGCCTTTTCCCCACTGTAAAAAAAAAAAAAAAAGATATTATTTACACGTAATTAAATGCACCCATTTTAAATGTAGTGAATATAGTTTATGATATCATGTGTTCCATAAGTTCTTGAATGTTTGACAGCCCCCCCAAATATAGATAGTATCTTATAATAGCCAAAGAAACTATTCAGGAAAAAAATCATCCAAATAAATGAAAAGAAATTTCCTTAAACACTTATTATACTGAGTAAGTATTTAGTAAGAATGTCAATTTAATACAAAAGCTCAACAACCAGGTAAAAATATTATATGTCCAGTTTCCATGTTTTAGATCATCTAGTGTCTGTTTTTATAATTGTCATAATATGCTTAATCTTTGATTTCCTGAGGTAATCTCAGGAGTCTAAGACATTGAGACAGTTGTATTGTTATGTATACAGTATACAGCCATGAGCCACAGGTAACTGGTAAACACTTGGCATGTGTCTAGTGATGTGCTCTCAGTGCAAAATTCACATTCTATTTCAAAGACTTTCAAAAGAAATGTGAAATAACTCACTCATAGTTTTTAATATTGATTATATGGTCTGAAATGATAGTATTTTGGATATATTAGGCTAAATAAAATATACCACTAAAATGAATTTTACAGTTTCTTTTTAACGTGGCTACTAGAAAATTTAAAATTACACATGTGGGTCACATATTTTTGTTGGCATTGGTACTTTAGATGTAATAGTTGACTCTTCCTCTACCTGACTTCTTAGTAATATATACTTTTAACATTTTCATGATTTAAAACATTCATATTTCTTTGCTTTCTACTTGCATTTGATTTTTGAGATCTACCAGGTCATTTAAATTTTTTTCTTTACTTTTTAGTTTGTGTTTAAATATTATCGCAAGTATATTGGTGACCTACGTCAACCAACAGGTTACAGGAGTCTAAGGCACTAACATCTTGAGAATCAGACATTTTCTAGAAGTGTGAAAAAGTAGCATGGCAGGCTACACCTGAAGATTTATTTCACTGTGGCTTTCAGATTTGCAGACCTTACCCACAGAAATGTTTTCCTCCATTTAGCTTTTTTTTTTTCTCAAAACATACTTGTGGTGAGCATAGCATAATATATAGAGAAGTTGAATCGGTGTGTTGTACACCCGAAACTAATGAAATATTGTATGTCAACAATATTCAAATTAAAACATTTAAAATAAAATTCTGTGTTGCTTAGAAATGCTTAAAAACACATAAGGATGAGAAGATACTGACCACAAGGAACAAGTAAACTGTGAAGTGCTTGAGCAAGTTGCAAGGAACCTCAGCACATTAGTTACCAATATGTCAAGGTGGCAAGGCAGTTAGTTGATTTGTAAGCCCCCTCTGTTACCTATTCATTTCTAAGCCAATGTATCTCTCTTTTTTCATAGATCAAAGAGAACAACACATTTTAAGTTCTTTGATTCCAGAAAGATCTTCTGGGTCAAGGATTTGATTCTTTTGTTGTACAACTTATCTAACGTTTTCAGTTTTTTAGTGTTTTTTTTTTTGGTAACCTTTTTTTCCCCAATTAATTTTATTTTATTTTTTCAGTGTTCCAAGATTCACTGTTCATGTACCACACCCAGTGCTCCATGCAATACGTGCCCTCCTCAATACCCACCACCAGGCTCAGCTCAACCCCCATCCCTCTCCCCTCCAAAACCCTCAGTTTGTTGCTCAGAGTCCACAGATGAACCATGAGAGACTGTGGACTCTGAACCTATCTAACGTTTATTTGAAAATAAATTGTGAACATAAAACAATGCATAAATACAGAAGCCAATATATTTTTAGCAAAGGTACATCTAACACTTAAATTAGCTGTTAATATTTTGACATATTTGCTTCAGATTTCTTTTTAAGAAATTAAATGTTAACAATACATATTCTCCTTTGCTGTGCTCACAACTTTATTACCACCTTGATATCACAATTCATGGCTTTGCATGTTTTTGAACAATGACTGTAAATACTTGTTTTTGTAAACAAGGGAAAGAAATTATTTTTAATCAAGAATTTAAAAATGGTATTATACTGCTTCTTTCAGCAATTTAACTTTTAAAATCAAAATTACTTTGACAGAGCTACTGATAGTGATACATGTAGAATCACTTAATATATTAAACTACTGGGTAGTTTTCCACTGTAAAAAACAAGTTTACTCTGTACTGTATGGAAGGACAAATAGGATTTATCAATTTTTTTGGCTATTATGAACAGTGTTGCTCTGAGTATCCTAGTAAATATTTTGTGAGGATTTTTTTAAGTGCAGGTACATAACAGAATTGCTAGATACTAGGGTATACACATACACATACCAACTTAGTAAGTATAACCAAATAATTCTCCAAAGGGCTTATACCAACTTATATTTCTGTCATCAGAATATGGGAATCTGTTTCTTCACATACTTACTGATACTTGTTATTAGATTCATTAGTTTTTGTGTATTCAATGTGGAAGAGAATTCCACTGTGGTTGTGATTTTTATGACTGTGTTTGAACACTTAAAAAAAATCTTCGTTGGTCATTTGGCTTTTGGTTATTGTGAATTATATTTCACATACTTTGATCATTTTCTTTAGATTGCTTGCTTTTCATTATTTTATTTTTTTAAAAATAAATGTACTTTAATACTAATTCTTTGGCAGTTATATATTTTTAAATATCTTGTTTAGTCAATGGCTTGCTTTTTTTTAGAGAAGGAGAGTTAGAGAGAGGGGTGGGGATGGGCAGAGAGAGAGAAAGAGAATCTTAAGCAGACTCCATGCTTAGCACAGAGCCCAACATGGGGCTTGATCTCTACAACCCTGAGATCATGACCTGAGCTGAAATCAAGAGTTGACTGCTTAACCAACTGAGCCATCCAGTCATCCCACGGCTTATATTTTGTTTTGCTTATGGTATTGTTTGTTGTATAGAAATTTCATATTTTACTGATTTTTTTTATGATGTGGAGATTTTTAAAAAATGGATGTGTAACCAACACAACATTGTGTAAGTTTAAGGTGTACAACATGTTTTTTGTTACATTTATATATTGCAATATGTTTACCCCCTTAGTGTTAAGTAACACCTGCTTGACCTCACATAGTTATTATTTCCTTTTTGTGGTAAAAACATTTAATATCCAGTCTTTTAGAAACTTTTTTTTTTGAAAGATCTTATTTGACAGAGAGGGAGAGAGAAGCACAAGGAGGAGGAGCGGCAGGCAGAGGGAGAAGCCAGCTCCTCACTAAGCAGAGAGCCCGATGTGGGGAATCCATCCCAGGACTTTAGGATTATGACCTGAGCCGAAGGCATATGCTTAACTGACTGAGCCACCCAGAAATCCCATGAAGCCTCTGTTTTGATGGTAAAATATTTTGGGGGTTTCAATGTAAATACTTGGTCGTTTCCACTATCTATAAATGTATAATACTCTTGCCTCCACACATTTAATTTACCTTTTGTAAATCTGAAATATGTGAATATTAAGAAGCTGGAGATAAGGTGTTAACCTAGTAATGAGAAAAAATCCTTAGATTGTATGGCTATAATCATTTTAGAAAAACTTTTGCATCAACATGGATGGGACTGGAGGAGATTATGCTAAGTGAAATAAGTCAAGCAGAGAAAGTCAATTATCACATGGTTTCACTTGTTTGTGGAACGTAAGGAATAGTACAGAGGACATTAGGAGAAGGAAGGGAAAAATGAAAGGGAAGAATCAGAGTGGGAGACAAACCATGAGAGACTATGGACTCTGGGAAACAAACTGAGGGTTTTAGGAGGGAGAGGGTGGGAGGATGGGTGAGCCTAGTGATAGGTATTAAGGAGGATACATATTGCATGGAGCACTGGGTGTTATACACAAACAATGAATCATGGAACACTGCATCAAAAACTAATGATGTACTATATGGTGACTAAGAACAATAAAAATTTTAAAATTTAAAAAACAAAAATCAGACAAAAAATTTCTATTTGCTAAGAGTTTCTCTGATGGAAGATATTTATTCTTACATTAACTTAAAAAGCCTTTAAAAGACTCAAAGTTTTAGGGGCTTCTGGGTACTGCAGTTGGTTAAGTGTCCAACTCTTGGTTTTGGCTCAGGTTGTGATCTCAGAATGGTGCAATTGATCCCCAAGTGGAGCTCCGCACCCTGTGTTGGGGTCCTTGCTCAGTGTAAAGTCTGCTTGAGACTCTTTCTCCCTCTCCATCTGCCCCTCATCCCTCCCTTTCTCTCTCTAAAATAAAATACATAAATCTTTAAAGATTCAAAACTTTATAAATTTAGTAACATTTCCATTGACTGGCTCAAGTAAATAATGTATTTTGATGATTTTTATAGACTCAATTTTAATTTCTTATTTAAACTTTATGTTGAAAATCATTAGCTTATAGTCATCTTGACTCTAGGGCAGACTGGTATAGATCTAAACTTGACTCAGCTATTCAAAATAGTTAATGAACCAGAAACTCTATCACAATTGCCTTGATAGTACTTTTATTATCCCTATGCCTGTATATGCCTTTTTATTGATAGATAGAAGGGCCACAATGAGATGACATATTATTCAGTAATCTGTGTAGCTATTGTATTTATTATGACCTTTTACATTAGCTCCTCAAATTATAGGAAAAATAGGCACTCTTATTAATAAGCCTAGAATTGATTATATATCTTTATTTCTCTTTTAAACCCTCTTCTCATAAATGCATACAACCTAACTCTACCCTAATCCTGTCCATGGATTTTAATACCCAGTCTTGAATCATTGTCATTATTTTCCTCTATCAGCACAAAGTCTTGAAATGTTTTTGTTCTCTATTGTTCTCCATCCTTCCTATAGAATCAGTCTTGATTTTATCCACTTGCCTCCTTACCAGAATTTCTCTTATATCCTGCTCTCTTCTATTTTTTTTTTGAAGTATATGGCTCTTTTTATATGCTCTCTTTTTAAAATGATTTTAAAGTCCAGTTAGTTAACCTGCAGTGTAATATCAGTTTCAGGTATACAATTTAGTGATTCAGCACTTGCATACAACACCTGGTGCTCAACACAATTAAGTGCCCTCCTTAATACCCATCAACATTTAACTTCTCTGCCTTCCCACCCCCCATATCTATCAGTTTTTCTCTATAGTTAAGAGTTTGTCATTTGGTTTGCCTCTCTTTTTTGCCCCTATGATCATTTGTTTTGTTTTTGTTTTATATGGAAGCTCAAGTATTATGCAGCCCTGAATGAAATTGTTGGGTTGGAAAAAAGATTTGGGTATAGTGTGAGGTAGGACTAGGTTTTCTCATAACACTGGGCATGTGACATCCTTAGATATTCAGGGACTTCAAAACATTGGTAATCTTGGAAGTCCTTGTGTTCCCTAGTCTCCTTTACCTTGAGTCAAATTCAATTTTTTTTTTCTAATACAGGTTTATTCTTATGTGGCAGCCAGCCCCTGCAGAAGATTATAGTGATAGCTTATAATTATTGTGACATTTTGTTGGTGTTAAGAACTCTTGCTAAGTGCTGTCTGTGCATTTTCCTATTAGGGGAATACAATGAAATCCAGAACATAAGTGAAGATTTTATTTTCTTTTTGTCAGTTAAGAAGCTAGAGCTTAAAAGAGGTGAAATAACATGGATAGTAAACAATAGATTTTAAACCTCTACCCATTTCAGTCAGCCTAAAAAGTATAACATTTAACCACTATACTATTTTGCTTTAACATGAGGGGAAATGCTGAAGGCAAGGTGACAAACAAAGTTCTTTTTTCTCAGTGCTCGTGAAAACATACCTCAAGCATGTTACTGGTCATTAAGATGAAGTATCTGACATAGTAATTTGAAAAAATGCATGTTCTTAGATCATTATTATCTGTTTTTGTTTTTATGGATTTTTAAAAATTTTATTTTATTTTTTCAGTGTTCCAAGATTCATTGTTCGTGCACCACACCCAGTGCTCCATGCAATATGTGCTCTCCTCAATACCCACCACTAGGCTCCCAACCCGCACGCCCCCAAAACCCTCAGTTTGTTTCTGAGTCCACAGTCTCTCATGTTTCATCTCCCCCTTTGACTTCCCCCAATTCACCCTTCCTTTCCTTCTCCCAATGTCCTCCATGTTTTTCCTTATGCTCCACACATAAGTGAAACCATATGATAATTGACTCTCTGACTTATTTCACTCAGCATAATCTCTTCCAGTCCTGTCCATGTTGATACAAAAGTTGGGTATTCATCCTTTCTGATGGAGGCATAGTATTCCATTGTATATATGTACCATATCTTCTTTATCCAT
>CM053607.1:57058251-57081985 GCA_028646535.1 Procyon lotor
GGGTCCCCGCTTGAAGTACGGCAGCCCTATATGGACTATATGTCTCAGTTCCTATAGTTCAAGGTAGGCCTATTCGGTGTTGCGTGGCTCCTTCTCTGCCGCCGGCTTCTCCGCCCCAATACCTGGGAGCTCTGCTGCACTCGGGCTCCCCTGGTCCCTTGGTGACCCCACAGGTCCTGAAACCACACTGTTCCCGTGAGGGCTGAACCCCCGGTTAACCTCCAGAGTGATGTCCCTCAGCGGAGCGGACTAGAAGTTCCCGATTTTGTGTTCGCAGCTCTGTGGTTGCTGGGAGCTGGCCCCTCCCCCCGGGGTCTCTCTTCCTGTCGCTTTAAATTCACTTTTTCCACATGTCCTACCTTTCTGAAAGTGGTCGATTTTCTGCTCCTAGAATTGCTTATTCTCTTCTTTCTCCTGTTGTGTTTGCCGGCTTTTAGAGTGGTTTTCTGCCTCTTTAGCTGGACTTCTGGGACCCAGTGCTCTCTGTGCCTCCTACACCTCCGCCATCTTGCCTCTTCTCCCGGAGCTTCTCTTTTTATGATGACAATGATCTAATGTAATTAATCTGCCACTGGTAACTGACTGGTTCCCATGATGAATGATGCTATATCAAGGGTTTATTGTTGAACTCTGGCATTGGCAGCCAGGTGGTGTGGCTCTAGCCAGATCAGCTTTAGTAAGTGGAAAATCATTTGGTGAGTCCAAGCATAACTTCTAACCCTGGTTGCATGGACAATTTATTCATAAACTCACTTATTAACTACAAGGGTGGCTGGGGGTTGAGGCTGATTTATATATACAAAACAGATCATCTTGTCCACCTGATTATTAAGATCCATCTTTGCTACAATTATTATCTGGTGAGCGTTTACATGGAACAAATATCTTTACAATCTGTACTCATTTGGAAAGGTTCTTCCACATGCCATAACTGTGCACATCAGGAAATGCTAGCATATAATCCAGAACCATCTATAACCTGTCCTGAAGTTTTTTTCCCCTCAGATCACAGAGCTCCTCATGAAGCTATATGTGTTATATAGAGAGGGGAGACAAATAGCAGGAATGGAATCTGGAAATATAAATTCCTGAGAAAATAATTTTCTTTTTTCAAGTTCTCACAAGCATTTAGAAATCATCAACCAACCCTCCTATAGTTCTTATATCCACTAAAATATCTGATTGAGGGTGCCTGGGTGGCTCAGTCAGTTGAGTGTTTGACTACTGGTTTTGGCTTAGGTCATGATCTCGGGATCCTGAGATCGAACTCCTGTCAGGCTTTGTGCTGGGCTCAGAGTCTGCTTGATATACTCTCCCTCTCTCTCTCTCTGACTCCCCCCCACCAACTCTCTCTCTCTCTCTCACTAAAGATTTAAAAAAAAATCTGATGGAAACAATAATTCAGCAACCGAAAGCTGCAACTGATAGTCATTTGATCACAGGCAAATGTAGGTAATAATTTAAGTCACTATTTTTTTTTTACATTCATTGCAATAGCATTTTTAAATCCATTTTTTTTATCATTTTTTATTATGTTATGTTAGTCACCATACACTACATCATTAGTTTTTGATGTAGTGTTCTATTTTACTACTGCATGCAATGGGCTATTAGTATTCCATTTACCCCTGGCAATAGGATCATTAATGCCTATAAATCCATGTGGTAACTAATTCCTATAATTTACTTCCATATATGGCTTTGAGTTCAGAGTTGGCCAACTGAGAATTTTGCACAAAATTTAGAAGACAGAAGTGAAGCACCAGACATTACTTTCTGAGAGTCATTTCCTCTGGCAGCTAGAAGTGCCTGACTCCCTACATTCTCTTGCCAGCTCCAAATTGTCTAATTACGACAGTTCTTCAGAAAGGGGACCCAGCTACTTAATGAGCTTTCCCTAACCCACTAATAGACTTTTTGGGACTCTTATTTTTTCCAATCTCCTACTATTGCCTTGGGGAATAAGTCACTTATTCTTTAATATTCATAGTGCTTTTGTTTTGTGATTGAAACTTTACTAACAGAGAGAAAAGGTAAAAATGAGAAATATGAATGAATAAAGGGATATCACTGAAGAAATTAAAAAGGCTAATAAGGAAATTATATAAACAACTTTCAGTCAAAATATTTGAAAACTAAGATGAATTGGACATATTTCTTGAGAAACAACTGCCAAAACAATATGAACTATGTAACTTAAATATCTATATACCTATTTTTAAAAAATTGAATTCAGTGAAGAAAAAAGAAAGGAATTGAATTCAAGACCAATAACTTTACTCAGAAGTAACTATCGAGGCTCAGATAGTTTTACTGGTGAATTCTATCACATAATAACAATTTTATACAAATATTAAAGGAAAAATAACAAGCTTACACAAATATTAAGAGAAAATAATAACAATATAAACAAACTCTCAGAAGATAAAGAAGACTGCAGGACATGCATATTTTATTTTAATATCAATTATTAGTAATATGTTCACACACATATATGTACATGTGTGTAACTGTTGATCTACCTATATATATGAAACAGCCACAACTTTACAGAATAAAAAATAGAAAAAAAAAGACGAATTTTTCCCTCTATATTATTTCAGAATAAGATGCAGACCCAATGCCTCATTGACACTTCAGTCTGCCGACCAAGAACTTTGGTAGTTAAATGAGACCCCATGCAAGCAGAGGCAATTGACACTGAAATGTTGACCCTGAAGAGAAGTGCTTTTACACAGTGAGAACAGGGAAGAATTTGTTTTGTGGCTAGATAATCCACCTGAATTCCTCTTCATACTGTCTTACCCAATTTTGATGGTAAGTGGACAGGTGCGGTAACCATAGCCTGAGAAGGGTAAGACCAGAAGCTTAGACACCTCAGTTAATAAGTGATAAAGTGAATATAAACTCTTTCAGATGATTCAAAGAAAGAGTATTTGAAACATAAGTGAGATAAATTTTGACTAATGAAAGTAAGTGCTATTTGTTTCAAATAATAAGCAAATGGAAATATCTTACAGACAAGAAATATCCATCAACTAAAATGTCTTAAATAATTTAGAAACAGAAGACCCATCTTCTTAAAAGAATCAAGGCTACACCTTATGGAAAATTGTCATTGGACAGCCACATGTAGTACAATGAAGCTGGACCATTTTCTTATACTATACATAAAGATAAACTCAAAATGGATGAAAGACCTAAATGTGTGAAAGGAATCCATCAAAATCTTAGAGGAGAGCACAGGAAGCAACCTCTTCAACCTTGAAAGCAGCAAATTCTTGCTAGCCATGTCTCCAAAGGCAAAGGAAACAAAAGCAAAAATGAACTATTGGGACTTCATCAAGATAGAAAGCTTCTGCACAGCAAAGGAAACTACTGGGTATTTACCTCAAAGATACAAAGATACTCCTTTCTTCCTACTCTTTGATAGTCTATCTTTAATCAATAGGTTTCTCCATTTCCTCCTGTAAACTCTCTACCCCTCCCTTTCTATCCTATCCACAGCCTTTAAAATATCATATTTTTTTATAAGATTTTTATTCTTAGACTTCATGTCTTCAATTTCTTGCTTATGCAGTTAACCAAATGAATTATTTTGGAGTTTATCTCATGTTATTATTCACTGACTTGCCTGTAAACTTGTCTGTAATATTAGACCCAGAATCTCAGTGTCTCCTCATCACCTCACCCCTACACCATCCTAGACTCTGTCTAGGCTTCACTCAGATCTTTTGTTCATTCTGGTCTCAACACCTCAGATTCCACCTCCGTATCTCTACAAGTATCTAAATCTTACCCATCCTCTTGAATACAACTCAAGATTCATTCCTCATCTTTTCTGGCCTTAGCAGTACATGTTTATTTTGCCTTTCTCTGAATCTATATCACTTAGATTATTGCTCTGTGTCTGGGAAGTCATTTAAATGGAGTACCTAATACTTATTAAATGAGTATTACCCAGTCTTTGAACGCAAGAAGCTTATAGTCTGTAAGTTTGTAAATAAAGCACCAATTTTCCATCATTCCTAGATAAAACCTGGATTTCAATTTATGTCCACTTATAGAGAGATAACTTGAAAGATTATTAAAACTCAGAGTGGGATCAATATAATTCACAGCTTTAACTTATTTATATGAAATTGAAATATTGAGGTTTGAACTTCTTAAATAATACAACAAACCCAACTTATCTTAAATTTCACTTTTCTTTTCCACAGTGTATTGTTTTCAGTTCTTTTTCTCATTCTATCCAAACTGAAATGGCAGCCAAATGGCCAAATAAGATGAATCATTTAAATGGAATAAACAACAACAACAACAACCACAACAACAACTAGTATTTCTCAGGCTGGATTGTGAACAATGCAATGAATGGTCGGTGATAATATATATAGGAGCCATAGTCCATCCTGGAATTCATGAGCTTTTGTATCACAATCTTCAACTTTCCCCCCCAACAATTAAATATCAGTTAGATTAAAAAAGATATCAAATTTCTTTTTTTTTTTTTTTTAAAGATTTTATTTATCTGACAGAGAGAAACACAGCGAGAGAGGGAACACAAGCAGAGGGAGTGGTAGCGGGAGAAGCAGGCTTCCTGCAGAGCAGGGAGCCCGATGCGGGGCTTGATCCCAAGACCCTGGGATCATGACCTGAGCCAAAGGCAGCCGCTTAACGACTGAGCCACCCAGGCGCCCCAAGATATCAAATTTCTAAGACTTTATTAATGTTAATCATTTAGAACTGTACCATTTATTGGGTTGAAAATTGAGTATGATCATTATCATAATCATCATCATCATAATTAGCTAATATTACTGTGTACTCACCATATTCCAGGCATTGCTTTAAGTGACTACTTTTATTACCTCATATCATCTCAATGGATTTTTGACTTTGGTGTCATCATTATCACCATCATAATCGTTATCATTGTCCCCATTTTAAAGATGAGGGTACTAAAGTTGGAGATGTTAAAGTAATTTGCCTAAGGATGCTAGCTAGTAATAGCAAAGTTGGAATTTAAAATCAGACATTTTATATATTTGAAAATGACACATCTGATAAAGGGCTTGTATCCAAAATATGTAAAGAACTTACAAAACTCAACAGCTAAAAAAAATAATATTAACCCAATTAAAAAATGGGCAGAAGACATGACCAGACATTTCTCTAAAGAAGACATATAGATGGCCAATAGACACATGGAAAGATGATTACCATCACTTATCATAAGGGAAATACAAATCAAAACTACAATGAGATATCACCTCACACCTGTCAGAATGATTAACATCAAAAACACAAGAAACACAAAAACAAAAGAAACAACAGATATTGACAAGGATGTAGAGAAAAAGGAACACTCTTGCACTGTTAGTGGGAATACAATCTGGTACAGCCACTGTGGAAAACAGTATGGAAGTTTCTCAAAAAGTTAAAAATAGAGCTATTCTATGATCCAGCAATAGCACCACTGGGTATTTACCCAAAGAATACAAAAGTACTAATTCAAAGGGATACATGCACCCTTATGTTTATAGCAACATTATTTACAATAGCCAAGATATGGAGGCAGCC
Source organism: Procyon lotor (assembly GCA_028646535.1). Lineage (NCBI taxonomy): Eukaryota > Metazoa > Chordata > Mammalia > Carnivora > Procyonidae > Procyon > Procyon lotor. Next base: position 57,063,835 of record CM053607.1, read on the forward strand.
CAAGTGTCCATCAAGTAATGAATGGATAAAGAAGATAAGATATAGATAGATATGTATATATATATATGAAATGGAATGTTTTTCGGTCATAAAAAATAATGAAATCTTGCCATTTGCAGCAACATGGGTGGATCTAGAGGATATAATGAATGCTAAGTGAAATAGGGCAGTCAAAGAAAGACAAATACCATATGATTTCACTCATATGTGAAATTTAAGAAACAAAGCAAATGAACAAAGGGAAAAAGAGAGAGAGAGACAAACCAAGAAAGAGACTCTTTTTTTAGATTATTTGAGTGAGAGAGTGCATAAGTGGAGTATGGGGCAGAGGGAGAAGGGAAGCAAACTCCCCACTGAATGTGGAGCCTTATGCGGGCTCTATGTTAGGACCTTGATATCTTGACCTGATCTGAAACCAAAAGTCGGTCGCTTAAGTGACTGAGCCACCCAGGTGCCCCAACAGACTCTTATCTATAGGGAAAGCACTGATGGTTAACAGAGAGGAGGTGGGTAGTTGGGGAGGTGGGTTAAATAGCTGATGAAGATTAAGAAGTGCACTTTCGATGAGCATAGGGTGATGTGTGGAAGTGTTGAATCACTGTGGTGTACACCTGAAACTAATATTACACTGTATCTTGACTAACTGAAATTTAAACAAAAACTTAAAGAAAACAAAATGAAAAAAACACACCAAATCGGACATTTTAGTATATGGATTCGGGAGCTTTAATAACTCTAACAGAACTCATAATAAATATTCCTTTAATAAAAATCTTCATTTTTTTTATTCTATTATATTCATTATTACTTGTCATAGTGTTTACCTCTTAAGATTAGTTTTTGCCTTTGTCTTCACTGGGGAAAAGTTGGAGCCAGACACTTGTCTTCTAACATGGCAAATTGAATTGCCCAATTGCTTAAAAATATTATATTTTTTGTTGGGGGATAGAGTTGTAATTAATGTTTAAAATTAGGTTGATTAAGGGAGAAGGAAGTAATATTTATAGAACTTTTATGTTATCTTGAACAAATAAGAGTTAAAAATTCTGAGATTATACAGATGTGGACTGAATTTCATAACTTAGATTAAAATTTATCTAGTGATGGGGCTAGATGTGGCTCAGTGGGTTAAGCCTCTACCTTCAGCTCAGGTCATGATCTCATGGTCCTGGGATCAAGCCACACACTGGGCTCTCTGCTCAGCGGGAGTCTGTTTCCTCCTTTCTCTCTGCCTGCCTCTCTGCCTACTTGTGATCTCTCTCTGTCAAATAAATAAATAAAATCTTAAAAAAAAATTATCTAGTGAAGTTACTTCATTCCTATATTGCTCTTATAGGCCAATTTTAAGTTCCTTACAGCTCTTTGAAAGGGCCCAAATAATTGAAAGATCAACCAATAATTTCAACAAATTCTAGTCAGATTTATTCGGCTGGTATTAAAAAAAAAAGTCCAAATGCCTTCTCTTTCATAAACAGGTAAAGGAATGCATTTTATATTGCATCCGGTTAGGCAATGATACATTCAACTTTGCTCAATTCTATACTTCTAACAATTACATACAGAGGACAGGGAAGGTCTCAGGGATGATAGAGCCATGAGACTATCATGGGCACTCCCCCATGAGTGGCACCCCCACCATGATTGGAGGGAAATCGCCTCACATTTGAATGTTAATAGGCAGAAAAATTAACTTCTAATATACGATATCACTGAATAAAATAATTTAAAAATAGGAGTAGAGAAAATGAAGTGAAAAACAGTATAAATGAGCTAAAATATTCCAACATTCCCAAGAGAAAGTCAGTAGATACTGTTAAAAGTTAATAAATCAAGCAATGGAGGCATACATGTATAAGGTAGAAATTTGATAACAATCACCAGAAAAACAAACTAGAAACACATGTCCTTACAACAATCGCACTATCTCCATGATCTGAATTTCAGCACTTTACTCTCTAACTGCCACATTCTAACTCTTAACTCACTTCCTTCTAGTAGCTTCACTCCAGTGATTCTTAGACAATCCCTATATTAATCAGATGTAAGAAAATGGAGAGTTTTGTAATGATCCCATGCATGCGATGTGTGTAGCAATTAGGATGAGTCATTCAGGAGTGGTGTTATTTTCTCTGTGTCAAGTTTGTTTGAAATTTCTGGAAATTCTTTCTCTATATATATGTTAGTCTAACTTAGAAAAAAAAAGTGGAGTTAAACTCCTGTAGGAAAAGTGTTATAAAGCAGATATAAAATATTAATAAATTTGGCTTTGAGAAAAACTAAAATGAGTTTTAACTATGGGATTAAAATTAAAGGAATCCCTCTTGCTCTATTTGCAAAAAATATATATTAATAAATTTGGTTCAACTTAGGGATAAAGGTATTACATACATATGCAGACACAATTTATTGTTGGATTTTTATCAGGTCTTAAGTAGTTTCATCTATGTTCTTTCAAAATATAGGCATTTCAGATATTTATTAAATGTTTTTATTTTAAGAAAAAATCTGAAGCCATATCATTCAGTTCCTGGAATGATTAAAAGTGGATACCTCTTATTTTTTTTTTTAAAGTGGATACCTCTTGAAAGCAGGACTGAGGACTGATAATGTAGTAGGAGATGAAAAAGGGATTTTTTTTTTTTATAAGTTTGTGTCAACTACACTTCTGTCATTTACTACATGTGTGATCATAGAAAAATTATTCAATATCTCTTAACTATAGCTTCCTTTGTATAATATTGAAAATATAATAACTGCCTCATAGTTCTCCAAAATATATCATGTTTTAGGCACATGGGGAATAAAATAAACCCATTCAGGTTAGAAAAATATGTATTTCACAGTCTAAGCAGAATGGTAATGCCCCATATGATGAATCACATTTTATAGTCCTATAATATACATATGTACAAAATCATTGATATATATGTACAAATTTACATATAATCATAAAATATCTACATTCATATACTTCTACATAGTTTTCACTGCTCTTTAGTAATCTTACTGTATTTCAAAATCACTTTGTCTATAAGTAGAGGAAGTCTTTTAATTACTATTTTTAAAAAATTGAATCTTGACAGGGGAAGCTCACTACTTTCTTAAGGTCATATTTTAATTATGAATAATAGAAACAAAATTAGAATCATGTTTTCTTGACTTCTAATTCAGCACTTTTTATAAAGTTTGTTTTTTAGTAGTAATAGTAGTAATTATGATTTTAGTTTGGCTTTTGTCCAAAAGATAAATACCACTATGGTGTTGTAATTGAAACCATGATAGTGTATGAAATCACCCAGGGAGAATATATTAAATGTACAAAAAAGAAGGCTTGAATCATGATCCTCAGGAAGACCAGCATTTAAAGAAAAGGTGGAACAGTATGCAAATGGAGAAGTGGCCAAAGAAAGAGGAAGCAAACCAAGGAAGTGAATGTAATGTCATAGAGGACAAAATACAGGAATCTTTTTTTTTTTTTTTTTTGGAGAATGAGAGCGTGCACACAGGGAGTTGGGGGAGGGGAGGGATCCAGCAGGGGGAGACAAAGAGAGAATCTTAAGCAGGCTCTACACCCAGTGCAGAGCCTGACACGGGCTCAGTCTCACAACCCTGAGATCATCCTGATATGGGCTCAGTCTCACAACCCTGCGATCATGACTGTGGAAATCAAGAGTTGGACACTTAATTGACTGAGCCACCCAGGTGACCCAGGAATCTTTCGTTACAAAATAAAGTGGTCTAAAGGGTTCAATCACATTAAAAGAAAATGTGCATTGGATTTAGGAACAAAGAAATTTCTGGTGTTTTGGGCAAGAGAAATTTCAATGGGGTGACAGGAGCAGAAGATAAACTCTCATGAACTGAAGAGTGATTTGAAGGGGAGGTAGAATCATTGTTGATAAGAATTTCGTTTTCCCGGGGCACCTGGGTGGCCCAGTCAGTTAAGCATCTGCCTTCGGCTCAGGTTGTGATCCCAGGGTCCTGGGATGGAGTCCAGCATTGGACTCCCTGCTCAGCAGGATGCCTGCTTCTTTCTCTCCCTTTACCTCCCCCTGCTTGTGCATGCTCTCTCCCTCTCTCTCTCAAAAAAATAAATAAAAATTTTTTGAAAAAAGGAATTTCATTTGCAAAGAAAGGAGAATGACGGGGAAGTAGCTAGGGAAGCATGTAGAGCCATGGAGAAATTTGTTTTTGTGTTATGTTTTAAATGGTAGAAACTTTTTTTTTAAATGGCAGAAACTTAAATAAATTTAAATATCAATGAGAACAAACCAATGAAGATGAAAAGTTTGAAGATACAGGGGAAAAAAAAGTAACAGTGTAGAAGGAGGTATCTAATTCAGGGGACATCCAGAACATAGTTGTCAGAGTGTACCTTATATAGACGGGTGATATCATATCCACAAGCAAGAGAGAAGAAGAAAGGATAGTATGGCTGTTAACTGTGTAGATTTTGGGGGGGAAAGAGTTTGCATAAGATGAATTTTATTAATTTTGAGAAATATTTGGGAAGTGTAGAGGCATTAAAGGTTTGAATCAAATGAAGACCACAGAAAATAGAAATAAAAACAACAACAATAATCATTAATAATTGAGAAACCTGGAAGGATTCTTAGGTAGCACCAAGAATTGAACTATAATTGGAGAAATATAAATTAATATATAGGGCCATTTAAAACTGTGTAGTTTTGTAATTTTCTCCAGTAGCAATGAACAAATGAGCAATTGGTATAAGATCAAAACCTAAAAAAAAAAAAAAAAGTGCCTATTGACATGTGCAAACACGATAAATTGGTAGGCTTTCAAAAAATACCTTTATAACTCCTGATACTGAAAGTTCATCTAAGCAGCAGGTTTACTCATGTTAGATATCCTCTAGCTATCAGAATTTCATTTATATAACCATTCTGAACAACTGAACTGGAAACAAATCTATTGTAACCACATTGGTTCCAAGATCACATGAAAACCTATGAAAAGAAAACCTGCCTTTTCTTCATAATAAGATATGAATTCTGTAAGTGCCCTTATAAAATTCCAACAGCCTACTTAGCTTTGAAAATAGGGAAGTAGTGCAAAACAATGAATCCTGTAACACTGAAAAAAATAAATAAATAAAATTAAAATTAAAAAAAAAAAAAAAAGAAAATAGGGAAGTTACTAAGGCCACAAGCCACACCAATTACCTGGTGTTACTCCTTAAAGTTTTAAATATTTCAGGTTCTTGACATGTGCCAGGACGCTGTTTTCAAAATTTAACACAGTATTTGACACCATTTTAGCATTTTCTTTTCTTTTTTTTTTAAAGGTTTTATTTATTTATTTGACAGAATGAGAGTTCAGAAGTAGACAGAGAGGCAGGCAGAGAGAGGGGGAATCAGGTTCCCTGCTGAGCAGAAAGCCCAATGTGGTGCTCAATCCCAGGACCCTGAGATCTTGACCTGAGCTGAAGGCAGAGGCTTTAACCCACTGAGCCACCCAGGTACCCTGCATTTTAGCATTTTCAAGTTTTAGCACAGTTGATCACTTCCCTTTTGCATCTTGTTCTTTCACTTGTCTTCTCAGGTAATAACCTGTTCTGGATTTCCCCCTTAATTCCTGCTCTTTCCCCTTCCTGTTTGATTCTGCTTATGCTCCTGTCTTCTAAATTCTGAGATTCTTCTCTGCACTGAATCCCTAGGTGAACTCACCTAATCTTATTTCTATAAATATTGTCTATTTGTTGATTACTTCCCAATTTATGCCATTACCCTAGACTTTTTTTTGAGCTCTGGATTTATATATCCAGTTATCTACCTAACATCTTTATACATATTATCTAATAGACACCTAAAGCTTAACCAAAACTAGCTCTTGATTCTTTCCTTCTACGACCACCACTCAAAGTAGCTTTAATCATAGATTTCCTCATCTCAGTAAATGGCAACTTTATTCTTCCAAGTTTCTTAGGCCAAACATTCTTGAGACCTACTGTGGTTTGTCTCCCACACTTATCTCATCAGTCAACACATCCTGTTAATTAGGCCCATCTCATTCATTCACTTCTTGCCACTTCCACTATTACCACTCAAGTTCAAATCTAAGAAGTTCTTTCCTTTTTTGTTGTTACAAAGAAAGCTACAGTCAGATATTCTTGGACAAGTCTCTGTCTACATTATGCCAGTGTTTCTCTAGGGTGGATAACTAGTAGGGCAAATACTTTACGCTTAGTCATAAGGAATGAGTGTTTTATTTATAGATGTGGTATGATTGCCCTTTAGAAGATTTGTACCAATTTACACATCCTCCAGGGAAATGATGAAATCACTTCCTGTCTTTTGGGATGGGTGAAAGCAGAGTAGGGATTGGGAAGGATGCCAGAAGAATTGGTAGGAGTGGAACAGAAACCTGGCATTATTATCAGGTCAAAGACCATTGTTCTTCAACAAATAAAAAGTCCTGGTTTTAACACATAAAGTTCCCATTGTCAGAAATGGAGAAGGGATTTGTTTCTAGGCTTTGATCAAATATATATATTTGATCAGAGGTATCTAGGATCAACTTAAATTTTGGAGGTACTTGATATACATTGTTTATTTGTTCACTTATGTTGAATATTGTGAGTTAAAAAGATAGCTCAGAAATCATTTGCTCCTTCACTTATCTTTCATTATACAGTCAAGTTTCATGGTCAAATTGAATATGAAGGGTTTTTTTGTGTATAAATATGAAAGTATTGACAGTACATTGCCAAGCTATCTATCAGTAAGGGGAAAAGAGTATTATAAGTAATTTAGTATAGAATAAATGACATAATCAATAGTCATCCTCCTGACCATAAATGTATAACTTACTTTTTTTTTTAAAAGATTTTATTTATTTGACAGAGAGAAACACAGCGAGAGAGGGAACACAAGCAGAGGGAATGGTAGCGGGAGAAGCAGGCTTCCCGCAGAGCAGGGAGCCCGATGTGGGGCTCGATCCCAGGACCCTGGGATCATGACCTGAGCCGAAGGCAGACGCTTAACGACTGAGCCACCCAGGCGCCCCATAACTTACTTATTTTAATTTTTCTCACACAGAGGTAATATTGCCAATCATCTCAACCCTTAAGGCATTTATTTAGTATAGTAAGGGACTTAATATAGTATGTAATTATACGTAGGAATATACTCTGAAAAGTTCTGGCTCAGAAGTAAGGATGTATTCATGTAGTGAGCATATTCATGCTAGTAAGGGGAAATGTTTATGGTGAACATAGATTACCTTAGATATTTCTCTCAGGAAAATATTATTAATCAGGGAGTAAGCCTCATCAGAAGTGGGGAAATCAAGGTATCAAAGGCTTCTATCAGATTGAAATAAAGACTACTGCAGGCACAGGGCCCATGCACTAAGCTGAGAGTCAAACTAGGCCTTCGCGCCATTAACACAATATATTCCTCTCTTCCTTTAGATACAATGACTAGAAATTTTCTGAACAGTTTCCAAATGAGTAGAGGAGAGAAAATGAGAGATGGCCAGGAAGTGGGTGGAGGGTGTGGGTGGGAATAAAAAAAATAGTTTGAGTTTTTCCAAGTTTTATACATTCCAAATATTATTATCATATCATCATATCATATCATATATCCAATATTACATTATATGTTGTGGGTGTGGATTTCCATTTGGATCAAATATGAAGACTGCAAAGAACAGACTATAGGTTGCCCAAGGAGAAGTATCTAGACCACCTCAATTAGTTCTGCATTAGGCTAGGACTTAGCTATGATAAAATAGCTTAGAAACTACTGCAAGTCTGAGCCAGACTGAAAGCAAGTGGCAGAAAGGGAACCATGTACCCGTGTATACAATTGTCTTTAGGTACATGAGTTCCAAACCAGTCCCGGGTCATTTTATGAAATATGATGTCCCAGATAAATCAAAATAAAACTCACCTGAATCTAACCATATGTAGGTGATTCTGCAGAAGTCCTGTGGTCCTCAAGTTAGGGAGTCTTCTTTGCTTCATAAGCCTATTCTTAGAGCAATACAGATCCCTAGCCAGGATTCAATGGATTAATGCAGGGAATTACAAACAGGATAGTACCAAAGGTCTTCCAGAAGAGAAAAAGTAAATGCATAAGAGTAAAAAGTATTAATTGCTTCTGGTAGCAAAATGGACACCATTTCAAATACTGCCTCACAAAGTATCTGGAATACTACACCAAATGAACAACTCCCATTTATTTGTTCCTATCATTGCCAGTATTCTCTTTATACACCAGCTTTCCTTTCTATAGTACAGCTTTCACTTTAGCTTCCTCATGGAGACTAGTTGTTTCTCCTAGCACCAGCAGGAATCATTAAGGAGAGAACCCTGGAAGAGATATGAATCAATCTGTTAGAACTAACTTAAAAAACTAGATGGCCAGGCGCCTGGGTGGCTCAGTTGGTTAAGCAACTGCCTTCAGCTCACATCATGATCTTGGAGTCCCAGGATCGAGTCCCACATCGGGCTCCCAGCTCCATGGTGAGTCTGCTTCTCCCTCTGACCTTTTCCCCTCTCATGCTCTCTCTCTCTCTCTCAGATAAATAAATAAAATCTTTAAAAAAAAAAACTAGATGGTCAAAGTAGTATTAATATTGGTTAATTTTGGGGCACCTGGGTGGCTCAGTCATTAAGTGTCTGCCTTCAGCTCAGATCATGATCCCAGGGTCCTGGGATGGAGTCCCACATCAGGCTACCTGCTCGGCAGGAACCCTGCTTCTCTCTCTCCTACTCCCTCTGCTTGTGTTCCCTCTCTTGCCCTGTCTCTCTCTGTCAAATAAATAAGTAAAATCTTTAAAAAAAAAATAGTGGTCGATTTTTCAGGACAAGTGGACTTCATTCAGAGATTCATCCGGCCTTTGACAAGAATGATGAATCTTACCTACCTTTGTGTGTCCACAGCAATGATTCACAATTAGTGTGCCATTTTTCATAATCCACTTTATTTCCTCCTTTTAATTTTTATCTGAGTATTTAATTTTATCTGAGTATTTCTCTCTACAAATTATAAGCCATGCCTGATTCATCTCTGAATCCAATATAGAACTGATATTGAGTCTTTCTCAGAGATAATGCAGCAACCCCACAACTAGGCATTCAGTTATCCTGGGTTTTTGTCCTGGTCCTTTATCTAACAAGTCAGTCATTGTTGGGCAGATATCTGCACTGCTTCACACCACATATTCTTTTTACCTGTAAGATGAAGAGTTTGGACTACTTAATTTAAAATTTTTCTTCCAACTCTGCATTCTTTAGATTTAATTCCTAAAAAATAAGGGTTTTGCACCAATTGGTGCTTCACTATGCATTAGCTAACAGTAATTTGTCTGCATCCATATGTGATACTATCCTTTCTTCTCCTTCAATTTAATAGAAAATGCTAGCTAAAAATAGAAAGAGATATCATTTAAATAAGTATGGATCATAAAACATTTCTCTAGAAAAAACCGTTGAGACTTTGAAGAAGACATAGAGAAAAACCCACCTAATATCTTCATGCTACAGATGTGGAAACTGAACCGAGGGCAAGAATGTAAAATGTCAGGGCCCCTGGGTGGCTCAGTGGATTAAAGCCTCTGCCTGTGGCTCGGGTCATGATCTCAGGGTCCTGGGATCAAGCCCCACATTGGGCTCTCTGCTCAGCAGGGAGCCTGCTTCCCTCCCTCTCTCTTCCTGCCTCTGCCTACTTGTGATCTCTCTGTCAAATAAATAAATAGATAAAATCTTTAAAAAAAAAAAAAGAAAAAAAGAAAACAAAAAGGATGTAAAATGTCTGACATTACGCCCAAAAGAACCCAGCAGAACCTATTCTCCACCCACTACTTGTTTCATCATCCCATATTTGTGGCATCTATTTGTAGGCAGCAAGATCTTTAAAGGAATTTGCAAGCAAAAAGTAGCCTATCAAGAGTTGCTCCTTTTTTTTTTTTTTTGTCTTATTAGACTTGACTGCTCCTGCTAAGTACACCCTAAACTGTTTATTTCTGTCATATTGTTTCTCACTAGTTCCCTGGTATTCACTTGGTTAGAGATGTGGTTATTTTAGCAGCAGCCTAGATGCCAATAATTTCGCTGCCAGCAGAGCATTTGTAAAAACCTTTGAGGAGAGTCTAGTTCTTTCTTCTCTGGAATCAGGAAGGAGCATGACTTCTTGGCAGGAGAATTAACTCAGGTGTGGTGCTGCAAGCTGAAGCCTGGTCTTCTCTGGGCCCATTTGGAACTCTATCTTGGTGAGAAAAGGCTTCAATACAGCATTGGGGAGTGCTCGAGGTCAGATGCATCACCTTGCTCTCCACTTCACTCCCTCCCTGCTGGAGAGTGCCATGATTAGAGCATTGGCAGAGTAGAAAGAATCTTGAGGACAATGATGAAGGAGCTGCTGTATTCTCCCCTTTGGTGGGACCAGATATATGATGATTTGTGGCTCTTATCTTTTGTTCCAAGTGGATTTGAAAGGCACATTTGGCCATGTTAACTTGGAAGTTATAATGAAAATGCTTTTTAACTGAAAACCTGTGTGTGTGTGTGTGTGTGTGTGTGTGTGTGTGTGTGTGTGTGTATGTGTATATAACTTTCTGGCATTTTACACTTATTATTTCTTCTGATCATAGCAAGTCTTATTAGCATGGCACTTCTGTACCTCATGGTGGTAAGGAATTTGAAGAAACCTAGGTATGTCCATTTTTAGGGAAATGGCTGAGTAATATGTGATAGATACATACCATAGGACAAAAAATGAACTTGACACATACATAATTCCATAAGGAGATCCACAAAACAAAGTAAACAAAAAAGAGAGAATATGTTTACAGCATAGTACCACTCATGTAAAATAAACACTGTGATTATAAATATTATATCCAAAAATACATGCATAATGAAAACCAAATATCAAACTCATTAGAGGGAATGTCTAATGGAAGAAGTGGCTGGCGTGAGAAGTGAAATTGAAAGTAACAAAATAATAAATAGAAAAGCCTTGATTGAAATGATAATGATAGTTTACAGTAAACTGAGGGCTAAATTGAGCTCAATTCTCTGCAAATTCAAAAAACATTTTAAAATACAGTGGACTATAATTAAAATAATACATGGAATGCAGATAAGTAGTACATAAAAAGAATTTACAGCCTTAAATTTTATGGTACAAAATAACTCTTAAAATTAATAATATCCTACTCAAAAAGTTAGAAAAAGAAAATATACCAAAAGAATAAAAAGGAATAATAATAAGTAGCATAAATTAGAGTATATATAGACTAAACTGTAAACAAAGCCAAAAGCTGGTTCTTTGATAAAGACTAATAAAATTAACAGATTTTTCACACTATGGACCAAGAAAAATTTAAGAAAAAAGCATGAATAAACAATAATAGAAATGAAGATGGAATATAACAACAGATTTAGCAGATATTTAAAAATAGAGGATAATATGAAAATACTCTGCATGTGTTTTCCCCTATGCCTGCCTCACAGCCCTTTTTCCTTTCCTCCAGTTGCTGTAGGATTGCAGTCTCCAATAAACCAGATGCTTTGCCAGGCCTCTGATCTTTAGAGAGATTAGGCTAAAGCAGAGTAATACAGAATCTTGAAGGCATAGACAAATTGATTCAGCTGTCTGTTTTGTTCGAATATTTAGTTTAAATCTTATGAAATAGAAAGGACAAAATATTTCAAATTAACAAAGCTAGATGATGAGTATAAAGGTGTTAATTATATTATTTTTTTGATTCTGGGACTGGCAAAATTACCTAAGTGTGATTTTTTAAAAATAAGTTTCTTCATCTTTTCTGATGGCTGAATAATATGTGGAACATAAGCAATAGCATGGAGGACATTAGGAGAAGGAAGGGAAAATGAAGCGGGGGTGGGGGTAATCAGACAGGGAGACAAACCATGAGAGACTCCAGAGTCTGAGTAACAAACTGAGGGTTTCAGGGGAAGGGTGGTGGGGAATGGGTTAGTCAGGTAATGAGTATTAAGGAGGGCATGGATTACATGGAGCACTGGGTGTTATATGCAAACAATGAATCATGGAACACTACATCAAACACTATTGATGTACTGTATGGTGACTAACATAACATAATAAGTTATTATTTTAAAAATAAAATTAAGTTTCTTTTACTAGAAATGTTTTTTTAATTGACTATGCATTAGCTGATTCCTTCCCTGTACTTATGTTCTCTGAAGTTTCCTTTCTTTCTATAAAGACAGTTAAATTCTCTTGAATCTCACATACTTATTCTTCTGAATAAATTCTTTCTTTTCCTGAGTCAGAGTTTTGTTTTTTTTTTTAAATGAATGTATTAGAAATAAGCACTGCTGTATCTTGAGGAGGTATCATGTAGTATTGCTGTGCTCTGCCACCCAGTTCTCCTTTTGGACTGAAGAACTTCTCGAAGCTTCTAGGAATGTTGATAAATGACATCTCTTGGTCTTCAGCCCTCATTGGGAATTGCTTTTGTTGAAGAAAGCTGACTTGCTAAAGTTCAGATCCCCTTCTAGGGGAAGACCACATTCAATGACCTAACGACAGAAAAGTATGAAGACTCAGGCCCCATATCACAGCTCAGACAAGTCCAATGGACCATTTCAGCTTCACAGTTCCTTACAAGGTCATCTGAGGCATTATTATGACTGCACCACAGCTCAGCTTATTGACTCTTCCCAATCCTGCTTCATTTACCCCTCACAGACGATAACTAGACGATAAAGAACTTTCTTTAATAAAATTCTCCTTGCTAACCGACATTCATGTAGTGTGCCTCCCATGGAAACCACTATGACCAGGGACAGTGTAGCATTTTGGAAAGGTAACAGTTATGGAAATCAGACATGTGCTTGTTTTAATCCTAGTTCTGTACCAGTTCTGCTACTTGGATGCCTGGGTCTTAAAATACATAAAGTGAGGGTAATACTTTCCTCATTGAATTTTTTGAGAATATGTTTAAGTTCTCAATAGTTATAGCAATGATGATGTTTATAATAATGATTATAATTATTATTGAGGTAATATCAAGAATTCAACAAGAGCAAAAATTCTCCCAATTTTTTTTTTTTTGCTTGCTTGTTTGCTTCCTTCCTTTTTTAGCTAAAGTCATAGGGGGGCTCTAATACTTAACCTTTAAAGTACCTCTGTCAGGACTGGAAGAGATTATGCTGAGTGAAATAAGTCAAGCAGAGAGAGTCAATTATCATATGGTTTCACTTACGTGTGGAGCATAAGGAAAAAGATGGAGGACATTGGGAGAAGGAAAGGAAGGGTGAATTGGGAGAAATCAGAGGGGTAGACAAAACATGAGAGACTGTGGACTCTGATAAACTGAGGGTTTTGAAGGGGCGAGGGTTGAGGGGTTGGGTGAGCTTGGTGGTGGGTATTAAGGAGGGCACATGTTGCATGGAGCACTGGGTGTGGTGCATGAACAATGAATCTTGGAACACTGAAAAAATAAAATAAAAATTTAAAAATAAAAAAAATAAAGTACCCCTGTTAGGTGAAACAAAAAGAGTCTCAAAAAAGGGAACTCTGAAAAGGTGAGTCTCAAAACTTTCTGGCCTAAAGCCTTTGCTGAGAGCAAAATTATTGTGCATGCACACAAGACTCCCTGAAGTCTAACAAATAATGGCTAATGTTTGGGCAGAGAGCTGAAAGTCATGCAGTGCTAGTAAAATCTGAATATTTCCATCAGTCAGAGCAGAGAGACTTCACTGAATTCAATAAGCACTCAGTTGAGACCTTATTAGTCTGCTTGGGCTGCCATAACCAAATACTATAGGCTGGATGTCTTAACCAACATATACTGACTTTCTCACAGTTCTGGAAGCTGGAAGTCTAAGCTCAATGTGCTACAAAGTTGGTTTCTGGTGAAAACTCTCTTCCCAACTTGTAGATGATGGACTTCTTTGCTGTATCTTCACAAGGTCTTTCTTCTGTGTGCATACAACCCTCATGTCTCTTCCTCTTCTTATAATGACACTAGTCCTATTAGATTAGGGCCTCACTTTTATGACATCATCTGACCTTAATTACCTTCTTAAAGTTTCTACCTCCAAATATATTCATATTAAGGGTTAAGGCTTTAACATGTAAATTTTGGGGAGGAGACAATTCCATGTTGTGTGAATGAGTAGTTCTTTCTTTTTATTGTTGAAGAATACGCTATTATAATGAATATACTGCAGTTAGTTTATCCATTCTCCAAGTGAGGGTTATTTAAATAAAGTTGCTCTGAACATTTTTATACACATATTTTAAAACATATATTTTATTTATTTTGAGTAGATACCTAGGAAGAATTGCTTGGTTCTAATAATATAAGGATTTTAGGGATTTATATTTTTAAAAAAGATTTTATTTATTTATTTATTTGCTTTTTTGAGAGGGAGAGAGAGAAAAAGAGAGAGAGAGAGAGAGAGCACACAAGCAGGAGGAGGGGCAGGGGAGAGGGAGAAACAGACTCCTCACTGAGCAGGGACCTTGGGATCATGACCTGAGCTGAAGGTAGTAGCTTAACTGACTGAGCCACCCAGGCATCCCTGGGGAATCTCTATTCTTATCAACATTTGGTTTGATCAAGTTTTTTGTTATTTGTTTTTTGTTTTTAAAAAGCCATTCTAGTGGGTGTGCAATGGCACCTCATTGTGGTTTTAATTTTCATATCCTTGATGACTATTAAGAACCTTTTCAAGTACCTATTGGCTTTTCAAATATCAATTTTATGAAATAGCTGTTCAAGAATTTTGTTCATTTTTAAATTGAACTGTTTGTCTTATTTTTTTTTTAAGTTTTAACAGTTGCTTACACAGTTTGAATAAAAGACCTTCATCAAATCTATGTATTATGAATACTTTCTCCCAGGACTTTTCACTTGCTTAAGAGTGTTTTTTGATGAGAAATTCTTTTTTTTAAATGTGAAGCACAATTATATTTTTCTTTTCTTTTTAAGATTTATTTATTTATTTGAGAGAACGAGTAGAAGAGGCAGAGGGAGAGAATCCTTAAGCAGACTCCCTGCTGAGTGTGGAGCCTGACACAGGGCTCAATCCCAAGACCCATGAGATCATGACCTGATACATAAGTCCCCAAAGAATAATGTCTTAAGACACTTGTCTTTCCCAGTCATGTTTTTCTAGTCATTATACCATTTATTTCACTGTTTCTGCTTCGTTCAGTCAAATCACGAGAAGAGAGTTGTATATTCAGAGGCAAGACAAAAAAATCTTCCAAGAGAGAATATGAAGTTAACAGGATCAAATGTAGCAAAAGTCAATATTGAGGAGTCACTTGAATTTACTATCAAGTTGCTTTTTCTGATCATAAGATTTTGATGGAATTGTGAAGATTGAAGCCAGACTGCTATGGGTTTCAAAATGAACTCAAAAGGGAAAGAATAAGTACACACAAGAACTGTAGAAAGTTTGTTTATGAAGGGAAAATGGATGGTGAGGGATAGGCTGGAAGCTGAAGGAAGACATGCAAGTGAGGGAAGTTTTCTGTTTTATACTTCTTTTTTTTATTTTTTATTTTTTATTTTTTTTGTTTTATACTTCTAAGATGAGTAACACAGAGGATATTTAAAAATCCTCGTTGGAAGGTGCCTATAGAGGGAAAGAGTGAATTTTAGGGGTGAGAAGTGATCCCTAAGTAGATAGAAGAGGATGATATCTAGAAAATAAGTAAAGGAATTTTGCTTAAGCCAGATTAAATAACCCTTTTTTGAAATATTTTGAATGAGCATGAAAATATTTTTGCATGCTATGTAACAGAAATTGTTATATTTTTATTTTATAAGTTAGATAAGTGAGGTCATTAGCCCAGGACCTGATAAAGTCTAAGATTGAGGAGGTTAGAGATTTTAAATAGTGACTGCGAAGAATGGGAGGAAAAATGAATAGTAAAAATTGTAGGATTGTGGTTTATGTTAAAAGTGTGGACAAAGTCTATCACATGAATTTATAGTTTTACCTACATGTATGGTCATGTATTATGGATGAATATCTGGGTTTACCCCAAAATTCAGGTGTTGAAGCCCTGGGGGAGATAGGGCCACTAAAGAGGTGATTAAAGTTAAATCATGCCCTCATAAAAGAAGAAGAGATCACTTTCTTAACCCAGTGAGAGCACATGAGAAGGTGGTTGTCTACAAGCCAGGAAGAAAGCCCTCATCAGAAATAAGTCCTCTAGACCTTGATCTAGGACTTCCAGACTTCTCAACTATGAGAAAATAAATACTGTTTAAGATACCCAATCTACAATATTTTGTTATGTCAGCCTGAACAGACTACTACATCTTACAGCAGTTCTAGAAAATTCAGTCCCTTAGATGTAGGAATGGACAAAGTAGATTCTTAGCTTGATCCAGAGCTGTGATGCTGCCAGAGTGGTGCAACAGAAAGATATTATATAGGTATTTGAGATTATTAGCAAAAAATTTACATGCCATGGAATTGTGTAGATTCTCAGCTTTCTGGGCTGTCATGAAGATTATTTAAAACTAAAAAATTCTGGGGGCGCCTGGGTGGCTCAGAGGGTTAAAGCCTCTGCCTTTGGCTCAGGGCATGATCTCAGGGTCCTGGGATCGAGCCCCACATCAGGTTCTCTGCTCAGCAGGGAGCCTGCTTCTCCTGCCCTCTCTCTGCCTGTCTCTCTGCCTGCTTGTGATCTCTCTCTCTGTCAAATAGATAAATAAAATCTTTAAAAAAAAAACAACTAAAAAATTCCGAACGAATATTACTTAAATTTCTTTGGCTGACAAAATATGCCTCTCAAAAAACACAGTTGCCATAAATCCTCTAGAGAGGACTAGGATTCCCTAGTCATTAACACCAGGATGAGAGACTGCATAAACATTATCACAAACTGTCATACCTTCCATTCATTCCCCTCAAAGCCCAGTTTTCTTTCCTAAATGTCCATTTGCTTGATTTCCTCTATTAAGTTGGTAAATAAGCCCCTAGTTCTAGATGTTCGGAAAACCACTTCTCTTGTGCTCTTCTGTATAAATATGAATAAACTTTGTCTTTTCTTCTGTTAATCTGTCTCTTGTTGGTTAATTCACAGGTACCCATTCATTTTAACCTGTAGTAGAGGAAAATTTTCATCCTAACAAAAACTATGCTGAAAAAGAAATGAGAGAAAACAGATGAAGCAGTTTGTAGATAGTGAAAAGTCAGTATATAATATCTAACTCAGAGGATTGCATTGAAAGTTAAATTAATTTATACTTGTTAAACATGTAAAATAGTACCTGGCACATAATACGTATTTAAGAAATATTATTATTCTACATATTGGAGAGCTCCAATTCTTTGTGAGTTAGATGCTGGTTTTTTTCCATCTGTATCTAGATGAGGAATTGAGGTCCCCAGATACTAATCAGCTTGCACAAAGTTATGTATATTGTAAGTGATAGGGATAGGATTTACACTCAGGAAATCTGGCTCTGGAGACTATGCCATTAACCACTGTGGTATGCGATCACCCACACTCTATGGAGAAATAAAAACGTGAAAGAGCTGGAGGAATAAGGATTTGAAGTGAGAGAAGAGGATGTCTGAATTTGTGATTTCAAAAGTAGAGTAGTTCTCATTAAGTACAAGGGATTCAGCTAGACTTTGGAGTGAGTTCAACCTGTACTTATCAGTTCTCATGCAGTCTTGGAAAGTCACTTTCTTCTCTGAGCCTCCCCTTTCCTCATTTGTAAGATGGGCACAATAACCCATCCTGTCCTCTT
This sequence comes from Procyon lotor, assembly GCA_028646535.1. Classification (NCBI taxonomy): domain Eukaryota; kingdom Metazoa; phylum Chordata; class Mammalia; order Carnivora; family Procyonidae; genus Procyon; species Procyon lotor. The sequence continues at coordinate 57,081,580 of CM053607.1, forward strand.
CACAGGGATGTTGTGAGGTTACAATGAGGTGCAAGAATTTGCAAATTCTTTGGGAATAGGTTGGGTGAGTTATGAGTTGTTGTCACTAAAACAGAAATGCTGAAAAAGAAAAACCAAGCTGGGGGCATCACATTGCCTGATTTCAAGCTTTACTACAAAGCAGTGATCACCAAGACAGCATGGTACTGGCACAAAAACAGACACATAGACCAATGGAACAGAATAGAGAGCCCAGATATGGACCCACAACTCTATGGTCAAATAATCTTTGACAAAACAGGAAAAAATATCCAGTGGAAAAAAGACAGTCTCTTCAATAAATGGTGCTGGGAAAATTGGACAACTATATGTAGAAGAATGGAAGTTGACCATTCTCTTACACCATACACAAAGATAAACTCGAAAT
>CM053607.1:57082485-57117263 GCA_028646535.1 Procyon lotor
CTTATGGTCCCACTTATGTGCTGAGCGTAAAGAAAAACATGGAGGGCATTATGAGAAGGGAGGGAGGGGTGAAGGGGGGAGATGAACCATGAGATACTGTGGACTATGAGCAACAAACTGAGGGTTTCGGAGGGGAGGGGGGGTTGGGCTAGCCTGGTGGTGGGTATTGAGGAGGGCACGTACTGCATGGAGCACTGGGTGTAGTGCAAAACAATAAATCTTGTAACACTGAAAATAAATAAATAAATAAAATTTTAAAGAATTAAAAAAAAAAAAAAAACAGACAAGGCTCAAGACCAGTCTGGGGAGATAACACAAGATGTATGGAGCATCATCCCACTGGTGACAGACAACAGCAGAAATGAGGGTCCTGGTCAGGTGGAGTGTGCTGACCCGGTCTGAGCAGCTTTTGGCCAGGCAGCCTGTGCAGGCACCCCTTTGAAGCAAGAGCTTCTCCCCACCCCATATAGAAATCAGCATAATGAATCCACATAGAGAAAGAGATCATTAAGAATAAAGAACATAGACAAGTTAAGGTACCTAAGAAGAGTAATACTGGAGAGAAGTTCAGGGATAATGATTTGAAAGATATAAATTGAAAGATGGGCCAAGGAAACATTGGACTGAACAAGGGAGTGGGGCAGGGAACTACGAAAGATGAAGAGTGGCTCTTGTGGTCTATACAGAATGAATGTGTAACAAATTTTAAACTGACACATGAAAGCAAGAAGTTATATCCACAGGTAAAATATAGGAGGTGTCTTCAAAGGAGATTCATAGAATCTGGTAGAAAACTAAATCAGGAAAATGTGAGACAGAACTCCATTTTATGCTTTTGTCAGGGTATTTAAAAAAGTTGTTCAATTATATTTGACAAATCATTATTTTTCCATTTCCACAAAGTCCAAGATAAATAAGTGCTCCTAAGTACCTGAAGTGAGTGTACCATTCCTGATCATTATGGTCAAGATTTGGGTATCCAGAGGAGACAACATCAAATGACCAGGCTACTAACAGAATTTTAGTTTACTAGAGTTTTTGTTTGTCTGGGTAAGCTATATGCCTCTATGCAAAACACAAATTGAAAATTTCTTCACTTGCTGGCAGAAAACCCAAGTTCCTTAAACAGAAATAAAGATCTTCCATCTCATCATCATTAGCCATCGGGAAGATTCAAATCAAAACCACATTGAGATACCACCTTACACCAGTTAGAATGGTCAAAGTCAACAAGACAGTAAACAACAAGTGTTGGAGAGGATGTGGAGAAATGGGAACCCTCTTCCACTGTTCGTGGGAATGCAAGCTGGTGCAGCCACTTTGGAAAACAGTGTGGAGATTCCTGAAGAAGTTAAAAATAGAGCTACCCTATGACCCTGCCATTGCACTACTAGGTATTTACCCCAAAGATGCAGATCCAGTGAAAAGTAGGGTCATCTGTACCCCAATGTTCATAGCAGCAATGGCCACAATCACCAAACTGTGGAAAGAGCCAAGGTGCCCTTCAACAGACAAATGGATAAAGAAGATATGGTCCATATATACAGTGGAATATTATGCCTCCCTCAGAAAGGATGAATACCCAACTTTTGTATCAACATGGATGAGACTGGAAGAGATTATGCTGAGTGAAATAAGTCAAGCAGAGAAAGTCAATTATCATATGGTTTCACTTATGTGTGGAGCATAAGGAAAAACATGGAGGACATTGGGAGAAGGAAAGAAAGCATGAATTGGGAGAAATCGAAGGGGGAGACGAAGCATGAGAGACTGTGGACTCTGAGAAACAAACTGAGGATTTTGGAGGGGAGGAGGGTGGGAGGTTGGGTGAGCCTGGTGGTGGGTATTGGGGAGAGCACATATTGCATGGAGCACTGGGTGTGGTGCATGAACAATGAATCTTGTAACAAAAATAAAAGTATTTGAGGGGAAAAACCACAAAGAATTATTTAATTATCATTTACTGAGGACTTACAACACATTTGGCCATGTAATAAATGTTATAAACAATGAAAGGCAGTATAAGACATCATTCCAAACCACATGAGATGTACAACCTGAAGGAAAGATAGACTTGGAAAATTGAATAAAAATGTAATACAGCTTATAAAATGCTCAGAAGCACTGTATAAAAAAGAAGAGAAACATCCAGATGCAACATATACTTAGCATGCACACAAAGGGATTCTTTGCTCCATTAAAAATAGTTGTAGTTCTCAAAATGTCATACGATGTACATCTTTAAATGTTTGTACATGAGATTCTTCTTGCCTAAAGTGCCTTCTCCAGTCTGTCATCTGGTTCATATCTGTCCTTCAAAACCCAGTTATGTCACTTCTTCCTGAAACCCTTCTCAGAGTGCTAGTATGGCTTAGGTACTGCCAAATTTCCTCTTGTACATATTATGTGTACTTTACTTTGCAGTAGTGCACATTTTCCTCTGAAATAGGGAAGAAGGAAAGAAGTATGTACACAATTATAAACATTTGTGAAGAGTGTGTAATAAAATAATGGAATTAACAATGAAGAATCTTTGATTTTCTCTGGGTAGAAGGGGACTAGTTCTTTTATTTCAGGAAAAGGGTCATAACACTTTTTTAAAAGAATTTATTTATTTATTTGACAGAGTGAGAGAAAGCACAAACAGGGGGAGCAGCAGAGGAGAAGGAGAAGTAGGCTCCCTCCCCACTGAGCAAGGAGCCCGATGTGGGGCTTGATACCAGGACCCTGGGACCATGACCTGAGCTGAGGGCAGACAAAACCAACTGAGCCACCCTGGCGCCCCGGGTCATAACACTTTTTATTTATAAGAAACTCTTCTGGAAGCCTTAGTTCCATTAACACATTTAATCAGTATAATACTCCTATGATTTATATAGTCCCTGAAAGGTTTTTAGTAACTATTACCATCCCTATTCTATAGATAAGGGTCTTAGACGGAGAGGGGTTATGCAGGATGCTCACTTCAGGGTCACTGAGTAGTAAACTCTAGAACCAGGATGCGAACTTGGGCAATAAACCTTTAGAGACCTGTACTTCATGACCCGAAAAGCATAGTGAAGGCTTAGAACTGCTGCTATGGGATTGCAAAAAAGGAAGAGATGAAAACTTTAGAAGATTGTTAAATAGCTTTAATGTGTGGCTAAGACCGTAAGCAAACAGTGACAGGCTTCGTATTGCTTTTTGAAGATCTTGATTCCCTAAGGAATGTATATGTCTGGAGATTGGCACATGCGGTGGGAAAAATAAAGAGAGTGAAGGAGATGGTGAAAGTGTGGTTAAGAATGTGGTATGCAGGGGTGCCTGGGTGGCCCAGTGGGTTAAAGCCTCTGCCTTCAGCTCAGGTCATGATCTCAGGGTCCTGGGATCAAGCCCCACATTGGGCTCTCTGCTTAGTGAGGAGCCTGCTTCCCCCTCTCTCTCTGTCTGCCTCTCTGCCTGCTTGTGATCTCTCTCAGTGTGTCAAATAAATAGATGAAATCTTAAAAAAAAAAAAAAAGAATGTGGTATCCAAAGCTAGTGCACCACTGCTGAGGACAGATGGTAGTTGGGAAATTTAACATGGCAGTCTGAATACACTTGTTTATCTCTGCTCCCTCCCCAAAACTGCTAACCAAAATAAGAAGATATGACCCTACGAAGATTAAAAGAGGGAGATACAGCAGAAAAAGATATTTCAAGAATTTTGGAAGATGAAAAATAGACTGGAGCTGAATTAGCAGAACAAGATAAAGCCATACTTGAATCCCTAGCAAGTGGAGGAAGCCAACAAGAAGTCCACCCATCCTCACTCTTGGATTCCCTAATTGAGAAGATGGGAAGAGGCACTAATGAACTCTCACATGGTTCTAGATGATAGAATTGTAAAAGATTCTTTTTCAAATTTTTCTGCACTGATCAATTATTACTGAGGGGAAAAAGATTTTTCTAAAACAAGATTTCAGGTATGGGACAGTTCTAGACGGTGGCAAAATCCAGGCAGTAACAATAGGAGCAAAGAGTAGAAGAGAGACAAAGTCCCTTATACTTGAATATATCAGGGAATTTTGAACCCAGGTTATATAACATATTGTCAACGTGCATATAGAATTTGACCAAGATGGTGGTAGAACTGCAAACTAGTGAGAAAGTAAGGCTGGCAGATGGAGAATGGGCAGGAGATTGAGATGTGAGGGGAGGGCTGTGGACTGTGGAAAATGCAAACACATGAGCATCACTTATATTATTTCTGTACTATCTTTGCATTTTGGATAATGAAAAATTCACTACTTAGCAAAAGAAGCAACTGACATTCCTAAACCATGTGGAGACCTAGCCTGCAAAGCTGTCTCCTTGGCATGTTTTGCAATTCCTGAGCAGGACTCCCACTCAGGCACCAAACACCTACCAAATTGTTGAGCATTCACGTGAGCAAAGAGCCTGAAATGCAGCATTAGATTCCCTATGTGCACCTCAGACTTAGTCTTGCCCTTGCCTTTCCAGGGAAGGAATTCCGATATCATGATCTCATTCCTGGGTTTCATCATGTTTCATCCTAATTAGGAAAAGTGTAAGGGGACAGGAAGGTGAAACAATAAATTTCTAGGTGTGCCAAGTCAGTCATACACATTTACATAAGGAGCTGCAAGACTCTTAATTAAAAAGAAACATGTTTGTTTTCACTTGATAATGTGTCTTTGAGCTTTCATGGTCTGAACAATTCAAGGAGAAATACACACCTCCTGAACCTGAGTTTCAAGGACCTTGCTCCCTGCTAATTTACTCAGTTCTATACATTCTCACTCTTTCCTCACATTTACACCTTCCACTTTCACCAGAGTTACTTTTCGTTGGACTCATCATGGCTTCCTCCCCTTTTTACATAGGGGCTTTGGGTATAAGCCATCTCCTCTGTGTCACTGATGTTTTAATCTAGTTCAGTTAACAAGAATATATTGCAGTATGTTGTTTCAGCAACATGCTAAACATTGAGAGGATTATCAGAATTTTAATAATTCAGACAATGATAAACAAGAGGATGGAGAGGCAAAGAGAAGTAGAAATAATTAGAGGTAAAAATGAATGTCATCCTGTTCATTTTATTAGGAATTAACTAAAATGTTTGCTCTCTCTAAAAGCTACTATATAAGTAGAGTATTAAAACAAATGATGCATGGGTACCTGCCTGGCTCAGTCGGTTAAGCGTCTCCCTTCTAAGGTAAGCTCAGGTCATGATCCCAGGATCCTGGGATAGAGCCCTGCATCAGACTCCCTGCTAGGTGGGGAGCCTGCATCCCCCCTCCCTCTGCTGCTCCCTCTGCTTGTGCTTTCTCTTGCTCACTGTCAAATAAACAAACAAACAAATAAATAAAATCTTTTAAAAACAAACAAAAAAACAAATGATGCTAACTCCATGTACTTAGTAAATATATATAGTATCCTTGACCTGATCTGTTTTCATTCATACATCTTAGATATCTACTTTGATCTTAGAATGTAACTTTATTTACCTTATGGAATATATGTGGTTGGAATGGTTCTAATTGAATTAGGAGAGAATTTTAGCTTAAAAAGTGGCTATCTGGAGCTTCTCTTTTCCCTTCTTTTTTTCTTTTTTTTTTTTTTCCCCTTCTTATTTTCTTAAATAAGCTAGTTTATAGTTCTATTACCTTTCCTCATCTAGAGTCACCTGTTAATATTTTGAATTTATTTTGACAGATTGTTTTGCCTTACTCTTTCCTTAAATTAGTAATGATGATTTGTGTGGCTTTGGTATCCACTTGACCTGTTGACCATGAATGCGAGGAGGACTCAATTCACACTTCTAGGGTCAATATTCAAGTTTCAGAAATATTGGTAATTCTGAATGGTAGTTTTTTGAAATGTATGCAAAGCCGTATTAAGAGATGTTATGGGGGAGGTTTGCACAACTACATAAAGTTACTAAAATTGTTGAATTTTTTAAGACAGATGTTTCTGTTTAAGGTAGGTGGGACAGATCCACAGCTTAGGTCCTATGGGTCAATGAGCATCATGATATCTATAAAATAGCTGAAGATTCCATGAGCTTTATCAAACTGTGCTTTCCCTCTGTTATACTTTAGCTTTGTTTCATATCTTTGTCTCATTTCCCTTGGTGTACAACTGTAAGACATCTCAGGAGCTAGAATCTTATACAAAACACTTGATAAATAACTCTCTTTTGTATTAGTCCTGAGTGTAAAAAAAAAATAAAAAGAATAAAACAAGAATAAAATTGTTTTATTTTTTTGTTTAAAAATTGTTTAAAAAAAATAAAAAGAAAAAAAAAAGAATAAAACAAAAAACCTTGAAGAAAAAATAAAGAAAATGTGTATAGTTCCATTTAAGGAAGTATTAAAGGGCAGAAGTTAATGGAAGCATACAGAATGGATAAGACTGGGTTGAGAAGGATCTGGGAGTGAATAGCAACAATTCAATCTCTGTTGTTGGCTCAAGCAATGAAGTGACATCACTTAAGGGATACTTGAAAACCAGAATGTCTAAAAAAAAAGAAAAAGAAAAAAAAAAGAAAACCAGAATGTCTATGGTTTTGACTAAAGATATTGATAATTTTTCATGTGTCTACTTTCCATCAATATTATCCCTTTGATAACATATCCATCCATGTATTTTGCACATTTTATAATAGGCTATTAGTGGGTTGTGTGTGTGTGTGTGCATGTTTACTATTGAGTTTTGAGAGTTCTTTACATGGTCTAGGTATATAAAAATATATTAGGTATATAGTTTGCAAACATTTCTTCCTGGATCTGTTGTTTGTCTCCTCGTACTAGTCTTTCATAGTGCAAAGGTTTTTTTTATTTTGAGGAAGTTCAACTTATTATTTTCTTTTATGGATTATGCATTTAATTTCATGTCTAAAAAATCTTTATCCTCAATCCCAATGATAGTGTATGTTTTCATCTAAAAGCTTTATAGTTTTACATTTTACATTTATTTTTTCTAATATTTTTTAAAAAATTATTAATTTGAGAAAGAGAGAGCAAGGGATAGGGCCAAAGGGAGAGGGAGAAGCAGACTCCCTGCAGAGCAGGGAGCTTGATGGGGGGCTGGATTCCAGGATCCCAGGATCATGACCTGATCTGAAGGCAGACACTTAACTGAGTGAGGTTTTTATTTATTTTTATTTTTAAAGATTTTATTTATTTATTTGAGAGAAAGTGAGAGAGAGCATGAGAGTGGGGTGAGGGAGAGAGGGAAAAGTAGACTCCCTGCTGAGCAGGGAGCTTGACGCAGATCTCAATTCCAGGACTCCACGATTATGACCTTAGCCAAAGGCAGCTACTTAACTGACTGAGCCATCCAGGTGCCCCACTTCTTACATTTTAAAAAAAGATTTATTTCCTTCCTTCCTTCCTTCCTTCCTTCCTTCCTTCCTTCCTTCCTTCCTTCCTTCCTTCCTTCCTTCCTTCCTTCCTTCCTTCTCTTTCAAGTATGAGTAGGGGAAGAGCAGAGGAAGAGGGAGAGAGAGTATTTCAAGCAGATTCTGTGCTGAGAGCAGAGCCCAACGTGGGGCTCAATCTCAGGACTCTGAAATCATGACCTGAGCTGAAATCAAGAGTTGGTCACTTAAGTGAGCTACCCAGGTGCCCTATGTTTTAAATTTAAATCCATGATCCATTTGGAATTAATGTTATATATTAAATTTAAGTCAAGGTTCATATTTTTGTCTATGGATGTCCAATTGTTGCATTTATTAAAAAGACTATCCTTCTTCCACTGAATTGCTTATGAACATTCATAAAAAATCAACTATCATATTGAAAACCCTTTCTTCTATTTTTAGTTTTGGAGCTTTTTATTAGGTTACTACTTATTTGGGATTTTTATGTCTTCCTAAGAGATCAATCCATTTATCACTATAGAATATATATATATATATATATATATATATATATATATATATATTTATCTCTGGTAATTCCCTTTATTTTAAAGTCTTCTTTGTCTGATATTGATATAGCCATACTAACTGACTTAGGATTACTGTTTACATGGTATGGGTTTTTTATCTTTTTGCTTTTTATTTCTGTCATGATATTTAAAGTATATACATTATAGAAAACATATACTTGGTTGTTGATATTTTTTTTAATTGTAGGGCATGCTTTATCGTGTACAGTGTAATCAGATTGATATCATATGGCATCAGCCAGTGAATGCCTTGTTTCGTTTTTTTTGTTTTGTTTTGTTTTTGCTGTGCTCTGGTTTTTTTTTTTTTTTTATTGACACATAATGTATTATTTGCCCCAAGAGACATGTCTGTGAATTGTCAGGCTTACAGGTTGTTGATATTTTTATATGTAGCTTGTCAATTCTGCCTTTTCATTGGTGTCATCTCTGCTTTTTATTTATAAAATACATTAATATTTATAAATATAAAAAATAAGTATATTTATGTTTAATATATATTGATATGCTTGGGTTTACCATATTGCTATTTTTTCCTATTGTTTCTATCTACTTTTTGTTCCTTTTCTGCTATTTACAAACCATTTTGTTTTCTCTAGTGACAAGTTAATTATACTTCTTTGGATAAATTTTTAAAAATAATTGCTTATGGGTTGCAGTATTCATTATTAACTTATCATGGTCTATTTAGATGCTAATATTATGATACTAAAAAGACTTATGAGAAAAAAATTGCATTAAACTCCTCCATTCTATGTGCTGTTTTTGTTTCTTTTACCTTTCATATATAAATCCCATAGTATAATCTTATGTTTTATTTAAATAATTACTTGTCTTTCAAAAACAGCCTGTTGCTGAGGCTAAGTCCCTGGGGAATGTAGTTGAGTGGTGGATGCTCCTCTCTTTCATCCAGCCTCCACTTGTGGATTTAGAGGCTCTACCAAGGAACAACATCCTGAGATTCTTGGGGCTCCAATTATCCTTGCTTCAGCTCATGCAGTATTGGTTCCATACTAGGAGAGGCATGGCAAAATGACATCAGGCTGCTCTCTCCCCAACACCAAACACTTAGCTCTCAGAGCGAGGGTATCACTCAGAAAGAAGATTGCCGTTGTCCTCACCCAGGGCTCCAGATCTCTGGCTCAGAAATTACTCTGGGTGGAGAAGCAGGTTATAAAATAGTTAACCACTAATCTCTTCTCAGAGGAACTAACTTGGAGAGGTTCTAGCTAAAGGCTGAACAGTAAACATTGTGGTGAAAGGCAATTGGAAAAAATTCAAGATACATGAGAAACTGTGAGCTGACTTGTTTTTAGGAAAGAACCAGGAAATAAGAAGATCCCTCTCCCACCGCCTTTAAATCGTTAACACATTATTCATTGTGTATCCATTAGCACAGGTTTATGATGACTATTTTATGCACTTGTCTTTTAAATAATATAGAAAATAAAAACAGGTGTTACAAACTGAAGAATATATTAGTACTGGCTTTTAAATGATTTATGTAGTTACCTTTACCAATGTTCTTTATGTTCTTATATGGCTTTGGGTTATTGTCTAGTATTCTTTCATTTCAGGCTGAAAGATTTCCTTAAGCATTTCTTGTAGGTAGGTCAGGTTCTACAAGCAAAGAACTCTCTTAACTTTTGTTTCTGGGGATATCTTAATTTATCCTTCATTTTTGAAGGATAATTTTTCCAGATATGGAATTGTTCCTCCACAACTTTTTTTCTTTAGAACTTTAAATATATCATCCTTTTAGCCTTCATGGTTTCTGATGAGAGATTTGCTCTTAATCTCATTGAGAATATTTTATACATGACCAGTCACTTCTCTCTTGATGTTTTTGGTATTTTCTGTTTTTCTTTGTCTTTTATTTGATTTTAATGTGTCTGAGTGTTGATCTCTGCTTGGAGATTGTTGAATTTTTTGGTATGTATAGATTCATGTTTTCCCCCTCTCGTTTCCCCCCCTTTTCCTCTTTCTTATTTACATGAAAGTTCAAGGGAAGATTTATTTATCACTTTTTTGTTTTTTTATTTTTGTATTTAATAAGTTTCAGCTTTGTTCTCTTTTTATTTATTCCTAGTTTTTAATTATTTTTATTTTCATATATTTCTCATTTTTATTGATATTTCTTAATAAAAGCATTTAAAGACATATTTTAAACTGTTTCTTCAGCTCAGCTTTCATTGTGTTCAAAGATTCTACTATGAAATTTTTTATTGCTTTCTAGATAGTTTGTGTTTTCTCTTTTTAATTTCCTCCTTAATTTATGAGTTATCTGGGAATGTATTTCTAAATTCATAAATATTAAGTTTTTATTATTAGTTTCTAATTTTTAGATTATAGTCAGAGAATGTAATTTTTAAAAATATGTTATTTAAAGTTTCTTTTTGGCCAAGTACATGTGCAATTTATATAAATATTCAGTGGATTTAAAATCTATACTGTCCTTTAAATCTTATGCATGTGCATATGTGTGTATGTGTGTATACATGAGATTATATAGATCTACTGAGGCAAGGTTATTGACTGAATTATGCTCTTCCCCTGTTTTTTTTTTTTTTCTTTAAACCGGGAGTGAGGGGATTTATACATAGTCCAATATACTACACCTATAGTTTAAAGTCTTCCTCTAAAATTTCATTTTTAACATCTCCTTTTAAAAGATTTCATGTATTCATGTGCTATGTTTTTGAGCGATAGAGGTTATAATTGCTGTATCTTTATAAATTGTGTCTTTTATCATATGATATTCATTTGTATTTTGTTTCATTCTTTTTTTTTTTAAGATTTTATTTATTTATTTGACAGAGAGATCACAAGCAGGCAGAGAGGCAGGCAGAGAGACAGGGGAGGGGAAGCAGGCTCCCTGCTGAGCAGAGAGCCCTATGCGGGGCTCAATCCCAGGACCCTGAGATCATGACCTGAGCCGAAGGCAGAGGCTTTAACCCACTGAGCCACCCAGGTGCTCCTGTTTCATTCTTTTAATCATAAATTTTAAATAGTGATTTTTTTTTCACTATTGTTATTTTCATTCTGGATGTTTTTTGCTTTGCTTGGATTTAACTGGCATTTCTTTGTCTAGTCCTTTAATTTCTAACCCATCTTTACCACTATAGTTTAGGCGTGTGTGTGTGTGTGTGTGTGTGTGTGTGTGTGTGTGTTTTATAAAAAGCATGTAGCTTTTGTTTTAACAGTCAATTTGACTATCTTTTTTCTCCTGTTTGGAGAAAATGGTCTATTTGCTCTCAGAATTCATGATTATTCATTCCTTCATTCCATCTAATGGATCCTATTTTAAATTTTCTTCATAAAAGTTGGGTATTCATCCTTTCTGATGGAAGCATAATATTCACTTGTATATATAAACCATATCTTCTTTATCCATTCATCTGTTGAAGGGCATCTTGGCTCTACCCAACTTTATATCAACATGGACAGGACTGGAAGAGATTATGCTGAGTGAAATAAGTCAAGCAGAGAGAGTCAATTATCATATGGTTTCATTTACGTGTGGAGCATAAGGAAAAACATGGAGGACATTGGGAGAAGGAAAGGAAGAATGAATTGGGAGAAAATGGAGGGCGAGATGAAACATGAGAAACTGTGGACTCTGAGAAACAAACTGAGGGTTTTGGAGGGGAGAGGGTGGGGGTTGGGTGAGCCTGGTGGTAGGTATTGAGGAGGGCACATATTGCATGGAACACTGGGTGTGGTGCATGAATAATGAATCTTGGAACAGAAAATAAAAAAAATTATTTAAAATTTACTTCATATTAGTCTGTTCTCTGTTTCTAGTTCAATTTTTCTGCTACTTTGATCAAACTGTTATTCTTTTCATTTACTCCTTATGCTTATTGAAAAATCCTGCTCTACTTCTCTGTTCTGTTAATGTCTACCTTCCCTCTCCACATAACCACACCTATTGCTTTAATAGTATTTGAAAATAAAATACAAATGCATTCTTCTACAACATAAACTATCCCCCCTATTTCTTTCCAATGCAAATAAGATGAGAGATCTGTAAAATATTTTTACTCACAACTACTCCCCTTTCTCCCCACTCCCACCTCAGTCCACTGAATGTCTTTTTTCTCTTTCCACCCTCATCCCCAATTTCTGCATTTTGCTGAAGTAGTTTAGAAGTTTTTATTCTAGACTGTTTGGACTACATTAGGATCTTCCTTACATCATTTTTCTTCCATCTTCCATCATCTGTCTTTTTCTCTCCCTCCCTTCCTTCCTTCATCCCTCCCTCTCTCCCTTCCTTCCTCCCTCCTTTGCTTCCTCCCTCCCTCCCTCCCTTCCTACCTTCCTTCCATCCTTCCTTCCTTCCTTCCTTCCTTCCTTCCTTCCTTCCTTCCTTCCTTCCTTCCTTCCTTCTTCCCTCCCTCCCTCCCTCTCTTCCTCTCTTCCTCTCTTTTTTCTTTCTTTCTTTCTTTCTTTCTTTCTTTCTTTCTTTCTTTCTTTCTTTCTTTCTTTCTTTCTTTCTTTCTTCCTTCCTTCCTTCCTTCCTTCCTTCCTTCCTTCCTTCCTTCCTTCCTTTCTTTCTTTCTTTTTCTTCCTTTCTTCCTTTCTTTCTTTCTTCCTTTCCCTTCCTTTCCTTTCCCTTCCCTTCCCTTCCTTTCCTTCCCTTCCCTTCCCTTCCCTTTCCTTTCTTTCCTTTCTTTCTCCCTTTCTTCCTTTCTTTCCTCTTTAATGGTATGTACCAGACTTTCTACATCAGATCTAGATCTGAGGCTAGGATTTATTGTTTATTATCTGAATGGTTTTAGGGAAATCACTTAACTTCCCTAAGACTTAATTTTACCTTAAAAAGTAGAGATGATAAGGACACCTAGGTGGCTCGGTCAATTAAATATCTGCCTTTGGCTCAGGTCAGGATCCCAGGGTGCTGGTATTGAGCTCCGCATCGGGCTCCCTGCTCAGCTGGGAGCCTGCTTCTCCTTCGTCCTCTGCTTGTGCTCTCTCCCTCCGCTTCTGTCAAATAAAAAAAAAAAAAAAAAGCAGAGACTATAAAAAGTGCTTTTCACTATACTACAAGGTGGGTATGCATACCAAATATAATAATACACATAAAAGAATTTGTAACTAAATTGTGGTCATGCCTGCTGACTAAATATCACATACTGATTGGAAATCGCTTTTGTTGCATGTTGATGAGAATCACAGAGAGGTGATACAATAAGCACTGGGTGTTATATTTGACCAATGAATCATTGAACATTATATGAAAAATTAATGGTGTACTATACCTTGGGTAACTGAATTTAAATTAAAAAAAGAGACAGTCTACAATGTATACTACTTAAGGGATAAAGATGAGGTGTTGGGTTTATGGAGTGATTGGCATTTGCTTTTCCTTCTGTCCAGATTGTTATTTCCCAGATATTCATAAGGTTCACTCTCTTACTTCAATCTGGACCCTGTTCATATGTCTCTTCAGAAAGGACTTTCTTTTTTTATTTGTTTGTTTGTTTGTTTAAGTAGACTCCACACCCAGCATGGAGTGCAACATGGGGCTTGAACTCACAACCCTGAGATTAAGACCTGAGCCAAGATCAGGAGTCAGATACTTAACTGATGTATCCACCCAGGTGTCCCTATTGAACGCTTTTTTCCCTGTTGGTGGGATTGCAAGCTGGTGCAGCCACTTTGGAAAACAGTGTGGGGATTCCTCAAGAAATTAAAAATAGAGCTACCCTATGACCCTGCAATTGCACTACTGGGTATTTACCCCAAAGAAGCAGATGCAGTACAAAGAAGGGCCACATGTACCCCAATGTTCATAGCAGCAATGGCCACAATCGCCAAACTATGGAAAGAACCAAGATGCCCTTCAACAGATGAATGGATAAAGAAGATATGGTGCTTATATACAATGGAATATTATGCCTCCATCAGAAAGGACGAATATCCAACTTTTGTATCATCATGGACAGGACTGGAAGAAATTATGCAGAGTGAAATAAGTCAAGCGGAGAGAGCCAATTATCTTATGGTCTCAGTTATGGGTGGAGCCTAAGGAAAAACGTGGAGGGCATTGTGAGAAGGAAGGGAGGACTGAATGGGGGGAAATCAGAGGGGGCGATGAACCATGAGAGACTGTGGACTCTGAGCAACAAACTGAGGGTTTTGGAGGTGAGGTGGGAGGGGGTTGGGCAAGCCTGGTGGTGGGTATTGAGAAGAGCGCGTATTGCATGGAGCACTGGGTGTGGTGCATGAACAATCTTGTAACACTGAAAAAATAAACATATTTAGGGGGGAAAAAAAGAACCTTTTTTTTTTTTAAAGAACATTTTTTTAACACAAAGGTCTCTTCTGCTTAATTTCTATCACTCTGCCCTGCTTTATATTTTATGATAGTACTTAACCCTTTTTTTTTTAAAGATTTTATTTATTTATTTTACAGAGAAAGAGAGACAGCGAGAGAGGGAACACAAGCATGGGAAGTGGGAGAGGGAGAAGCAGGCTTCCCGCTGAGCAGGGAACCTGATGTAGGGCTCCATCCCAGGACCCTGGGATCATGACCTGAGCTGAAGGCAGACACTTAACAACTTAGCCACTCAGGTGCCCCATAATTAACCATGTTTTATTTTTTTAAATTTTATTTATTTATTTATTTATTTATTTATTTATTTATTTATTTATAATTAACCATGTTTTAAAACATATTATATAACCATTCTTTATTGCCTTCTTCATTCACTTTAATGTAAACTCCATGACAGCAAATATTTTTACTTTTTAGTCACTGTTGTATTCCCAATGCCTAGTGCCCAATATGTGGGGATCCCTTAATAATTTCTAATCAAATGAGTAAGTTAGTACTTGAAAAAAAATCACTAGCTAATGAATAAGTTTAATTTCTCTCAGTTATCCAAATAACTTATTTTTGCCAAGATATGTTGGGAAAAGAGAACTAACACTTTTTTAGAAAACAGAATTCCTGGAAAATTGAACTTACGTATTAGAGAATTAAAAAAATAAATGTTTACTTAATGGATATTTGCAGTTTTAATAATCACATATTTAACTTACTGTATATTTAAAAATTTTAACAATCAAACTTGAGATTTCACAAGTATTAGTACTTACAGCAAGAATAAATTTAAAATAGTAGAGAGAGTTGGTTTAAGTAGGATTAATGAAAATTAAAATTACATGTGATAGGTACATGCCCATGGCCAAAAATTATGAATATGATTTGAAAATGGCTAAAATCTGAAAAACAGGTACGTTCATGACATGTGGTATGACAAAATATATATGTATATATACACTATGAAACAGGAAAAATTCTTACAAAAATACAAACTTGAAATAATTTTGTTTCATTTTGAATTGATTCTATCAAAAATCATAGAAGTGCATGATTATATAAAACAAAAAACTCATCAATGTGTGCCCAAATTATGCCACACATTGGCAGTGGAATTGATGACAGACTGATGGAAGATAGGGCAATGGATTATAGCAGCAGGTGAACATCCATACATCAGTGATGCTTTCTGAGGCTTGATTTATTCATGCGACAAGAGAGGATGACATGGATGGGCTCTAAGTTCTCACTGTTCCTCTCATAGTCTTTCTTCTAAGAGTGATGACTGGACCAGGAAGACTTCCCAAAAGACTAAAGCTTTTTTCCTGGCACCTCAACTCATACATGAGTAAGGAAATGACTCCACGGCCCATTTCTGAACCCTTACATCCTAGATAATGAGAAAACAGGAGCTTTATTATGAAATTCCAACCAGATCTGCACATCTGCACATGTGAAATGAAACAGGAATACAAAGCAATGAACTGTTTTTCCTACAACATACCTCATTTCTCTGGAAATTTTCTTACATTCTTTGGGAAGTTTTAATTACTTGGATGAGCATTTTCCAGTTTTTTCCTCCATATTGGAACCACCTGATTTTAGTAAAGGGTTCTTAACTAGAACTTTCTTGAAGACCATATCCAGATGAAGAAGCCAACAAAAGGCATTTCACATGTAACAAAAACTGTGCCAAATGCTGTCAGGATGCAAGCACTGTTTCTAAGCCTTCTGCCATATGAGGGGAGACATGGCCATCCACAAGCACTTCACAGTCATTGCCAGGTTTTTCATAGAAATAATAATATTGAAACCACATATTTGTATACCCTTTTTATTTGATATACTATGTAAACTGATATACTACTATTGATATATACATTTTCTTACAAATGCTAATTAATATTTTGCAACAATCCTGTGTGGAAGAGCAGCTGTCACTAAACCCTTTTGTAATTTAAGATTTATAGAATACTGAAAGGCCAAAAATAATATGGGGCTGTCTTGTTCTCATTGGTGTCCTTATGTCCTATGGACATAATTACCTTTTATTTCTAGAAAAAAATAATAAAGTATAATATATGAAAGTTAGAATTATACTGATAGGGAAAATAAGAGGAAATATTTGAAATAAAACTGTCCTACAAATCCTAGCTACCTGGTTGTATGGCTGCTACTCAGAGAAAATGGGCAAGTGGGATTTAGTGCTTCCATCGGTCTCTTGGTTTTCTGATCAATTAGTTGAGCTATTGTGTTTATAAGTTTCAGAAACCTAATATAACTAGTCCATGCAAATAATAAGAATAAGAATGAAAATAATTTATTAAGTTACTTAACAGAGAAGCCCATTGGTAGAGCTGGTCAGGTAGGTTATGTCCTGGCATTCAAATATTATTTTCAGGATTCTCTTTCTCGGTTACTTTCCCTTATCTGTCTGTCTGTCTGTCTCTCTCATACATATACACAGACACACACATTCTCATAAGCAGACCATTTCCATGTACTGCCACCAGCAGCTAAAGATTACATGATCCTTTATCTTTGACAAGGCCATCAGAAAGACAGTTTATCTTTTTTAGTACATAGATACATACACAGATAAAATTCTGTTGCTTTGATCAACATAGAATCTGTGCAACATACAACATAATGTAACCCCTTGAACAAAAGGGTTGGTAGGTGTCATCTATCTTCACCCCGACCACACACATTGAAACTATGTGAGGGAGGCATCCCCAAAAGAATATCAGAGTGCTTTCACAAGAAGAAGGGGGAGATGTGTGCTGTCAGATAAGGTAAGACAATAAAACATCCAGTAGACTGTGTCCTGCCAGTCACTGAGGGTTGATAGAATGTTCTCAAGCAGTTACAACTCTCCAAAGGGGGAGCCCAGACCTCAGGAATCATTGGGTAGACCATAGAAAATTACAGAGAATAAGCACTATATTCTATAACTTAGAATTTTTATCTTTGTATCTTTGAACTTATTTCTTGAAGAGAGGGGTTCCACTCCATAACTGCTCTGTGCAGACCCTGCTGCAAGCTGCCCCTAGAAATGGTGGTGAGAGAGCAGGGAACAGGCACCAAGGGAAGAAAAAGGGCAAAAGGGCAGCAAGTGTCCTTCAAGGTAGGTTGAGTTGTTGCTGCCCTAAAGTTTGGTAATGGAACTCATTGCCAGCAGGAACCATTTCAGAGAAGAGCTCTTGCAGATGGGAACAGCTGCTGGGAGGCTGTGCCAAGAGCCACTTCCAAGAGTAATTGCCAAAAGGAGCTGCTGGGAAGCCACTGTGGGAGCAGAGAGAATTGCCACTAGTCTCAGCCTGTTCATCACATCATTGAAAGTAACCACAGAGGTCTAGCAGGAGAGTGATCATCTTTCCTTCTAAATACCACGTATGTATATGTCTACCTACATTGGTATATAGATATAGACCTCAGTATACTACGTGTTTTTTTAAATTCCATTTCAAGGTAGAAAATCAACTTCATTTCTTTCATCATTTACTTAGTTAATATTTATGTATGCCCCTCCCTGCAACAGATGAAAAAAAAAATTTAACTTTGTACTTCTGTTGTGATTGCCACCTAGTGGAGCAAAGAAGTATGTAGATAATTGTTTAGAACACAGTGTAACATGAATAATTGTGCAGTGTTGTCTGGGAAAGCCCAAGGGAAAAAGCTGCCTGTGCCTGAAGGACTTAAGTAAGGCTTTACCGATGCGGATACATTTCATCTAGGTCTTACTAAATAGAAGGTACAGAAATTCTAACAGAAGTCCAAACCTGCTTTGGAACTGGAAACCAGGCTTCATATTTCAAAGTGTCATCTAGGGAAAGATGGTCATGTACATCACAACTTAAATGAAGAAATAAAATAACGAGCTTTCAAAAATATATAGGCTAAGTGCCAGGTGAATATTTTGGAAAATACATTTCATGGAGTAGAAGAATATTTCTAATGTCTGGTATGTGCTGTATAATACATAGTTTCCTTCCAAAGTTTGGTATGATTTATTGCTAGATAATGTGAATTAAAATTAATAAATATAACTGATTTTATCTTTTACTTTTCAAACCCTCATTCCTTCTCACTCACTATCATTTGTCTAGATCACTTCTTCAGAAGCAGGAAAAACGTGTTTGGTTTTCCCATCATCCCACTGCCTGGTATCATTTAAGAAACTATTATTAAATAATAAAAGATCTTCAGCATTTGGTGAAAGTTTTGTCATAGGCACTATACTATTGTAATTTACAGCTATTAAGTTATGTGATGCTCTTTAAAATACTAGAAAGATTGTAGCATTAACAATCCCCTGTTATAGTAAAAAACTGAGGTTTAGTGACTTTCACCCAGTATCATTATGGGCGACAATGTTACCATCCTAGCCAGGATCTCTAATTTCAGGTGATTTCAACACTAAAGTAAAGCAATTGAAAAAATCAGGGAAAAGCAATTGCTTTAAGGATGTTTGTTTTAAGACCACTATTTTAATACTTTATTAGCTTGATAAGAATAATTTTGTCCACCCAAATATGTTTCCTCATAAAATGATGCCAAATGCCTCAGTATTGTGATGTCTCATACTTTCTTTAGCCCAAACATCTAAAGGCGATACTGAAACTCAAGTTGATAAAGAAGTATTTTTAGTGACTCACAAATCAACATAGATCTCAGATAACCAAATACCAGCTCATCCGCAGCAGAACAGGTGCATTCTTGAATGTGGAAGCCAGACCATCTTGGTTGTTGGTTTATACGCCTTTTCAACTGATTATTAGTTTCATCTCATTGATCTCCAGCCTCAGAAAGTTTTATAAGCTCTATAAGCCTTCCAAAATACTGAAGAAACTGAGTCTTAAGTGCTTTTATTAACATGCAATAAAATTAAACACCATATGATCTTACCTATATGTAGAATCTAAGAAATTGAAATTAAAAAAACCCAAACTCACAGAAAAAAATATCAGATTTGTGGTTACCAGTGGTAAGGGGTGGGGCGAGGGGGGAATCAGATGAAACTGGTCAAAAAGTGTGACCTCTCAGTTATGAGATAAATAAGTACTAGGAATATCATGTACAGCATGATGACTGTAGCTAACACTGATGTATGGCATATTTGAAAGTTGTTAAGAGAGTGTATCCTAACAGGTTTCATCACAAGAATAAAAAACCTTGTTTTCCTTTTTCTTATTTTTTTGTATCTGTATGAGATGATCGATGTTAACTAAACTTGCTGTGGTATAATCATTTTATGATATATGTAAGTCAAGTCTGTACACTTTATACTTATATAATGCTATATGTCAATTATATCTCAACAAACCAGGAAAAAAAAAACCAGTTTTATGAAGTAGCTGATATATGAAGAGTTGATGGGAGATCTGCCTATTAGGTCGTGGGCTATACATCATATGACAGTTTATCTGGTCTAATAAAAATTTTTTTTTAAAGATTTTATTTATTTGACAGAGGGAAACAGAGCGAGAGAGGGAACACAAGCAGAGGGGATGGTAGCGGGAGAAGCAGGCTTCCCGCTGAGCAGGGAGCCTGATGCGGGGCTCGATCCCAGGACCCTGGGATCATGACCTGAGCCGAAGGCAGACGCTTAACGACTGAGCCACCCAGGCGCCCCCTTAATAAAATTTCTTATAAAATAATAGCACAAGTGATATAACAGCTGGGATCTCTCATTCCAACTCCCACTTTTATACTAAATATTATAGCTTAAAGCTAAACTCTTGAATGCTTCCCAGCTTCCTTATTTAATTGACTAGCAACCATTAGATAGAAATGGTAAGCAGAGGCAGACTAGTCTAGCAACAAGAATTGTGGAAGTTAAGGGGCACCTGGGTGGCGCAGTGGGTTAAAGCTTCTGCCTTTGGATCAGGTCATGATCTCAGGGTCCTGAGATCGAGTCCCGCATCAGGCTCTCTGCTCAGCAGGGAGCCTGTTTCCCCCTCTCCCTCTGCCTGCCTCTCTGCCTACTTGTGATCTCTCTCTCTGTCAAGTAAATAGATAAAATATTAAAAAAAAAAAAAAGAATTGTGGGAGTTAAAATATGAAAGTTGGAGGTCCTGTCCAGGTTTGGCTGAATTGATGTATGATATTGTTCAGACAGAAAGCCTCTCTGGACCTATCACATTTCTAGTTGCCATCTGGACCCCTTATGAGGCTTAAATGTGATGATTAAAGTGAAAAGACACTGCAGTTTGTAAGATGTTCATATTTTCTTTTCTGAATGACCATAAATAACTGCAGTTTACTCTTCTTTCTTGATCACTGTAGAT
Source organism: Procyon lotor (assembly GCA_028646535.1). Lineage (NCBI taxonomy): Eukaryota > Metazoa > Chordata > Mammalia > Carnivora > Procyonidae > Procyon > Procyon lotor. Next base: position 57,103,036 of record CM053607.1, read on the forward strand.
TCTCTAAAAAGGTATTGTAAAATCATTAGTGGTATTAATTATCAGTTGCTGTGTAACAAATTATCACAACCACGACCATCTGTTATCTCACATCTTTCTTCAGTTATGTTATTAGTGAAGTCCTCAGGTACTATTTATCTTGGTCCAGATGACCCACACAGAGGTTATAATTAACTAAAGTCAGAGTTATCACAAGTGACTAAGTGGGCCATTGCAAACTACAAAACTCCAAATTAAATGCATATCCATCTTTGCCAACCACTGATGAAACAAAGAGTAAGGCAGTTAGTACATTGTTACTACTAATTAGGTGTATCAAAACTCTGCTGCTCATTGGCACCACCTCCAACATTTTGTACTTATGCTGCCGAGCTTGGAACTTGTAGAGTGTGGGTAGAGGGAAAAACAAACAGCTGTAAAGCAAAATAAACCCACTTCTACCTGAAGGATGCCAAAAAGATGATTTGCTTTTAAGTAAGTTATATCCTCAAAATGTATTAAGTTTATCAGTTCAAATCCCAAATTAGAGTTACAATAACCTCTGACCTTCTGATGCTCCTAAGGTTGGGTTTCAGAGAAGTCAATTATAGAACTTCGGCTTCTGAAGCTGTTTGAGGAGCTCCTTGTGTCTACACAGCCAAATAGTCTTATCTACCGAGAATAGATATGTGAATATTTCATCGGAGTCTTTGCTGGCAGTTGAACATTTTGTTAGCATCGCAACTTTGTCAGCACATAATGATAAGGTTCCTTCCTTGACTAAACTACAAATATAGGATTGAGCAGACAATGGGGGTGAAAAACAGATAATATTCCTACCTACTTTTGGACATTCATGCCTTATTTCCTGTGGGTCAGTCTCTGAATGCAATGTACAGTGAGGTTTCACAAAGTGGAAAATCCTCTGAAATTCTGACAATCAGTTGAATGACAGTCCTGGTTTTCGTTGCTTCGAGTTTTCTTTTCCTTTTATTTCTCTAGGAAGTATTTCAATAGGAAATTGGGAAAGGCTGCCTTGTAAATGTCTTCTTCAATCAGCAAAGCATATTTAGAGTAAGTACCCCTCAAATGACCTCTCTAACCACAGGAAAAAAAATAACTATAAAATCCTCTGCTTGAGCAGGGAGCAAAGAAACAAAACCAAACAGACATTTAGAGAAACTAGAAGAGAGAAAAATGACTGCACGATTTTGCACCTAGGACAAGTACTGGCTCATGAGATATATACGTGAATCAAATTTTACTGCAACAGTGCAATGAAGAAATGGCTGTAACTGGAGAAAGAAAATCAAAAGGAAATGAGAGACAGGAAAAAGAGAAAAGTCATCATTTTTAGAACTGACAGCAACATCAGCAGGACAGAAGCTGTAACGAAAGCAAAAGGAAACGGACTCATTGACAGCAGAAGGAATCCGCTAAACGTTTACAGGTACCTGATTTAGTGAAGAAATGGGCTAAAATGCTTAGGTTTCTAAAATGATTAAGATCTACTTTCATTCTAACATCTACATTTCATTGAGAATTTACGATGTGCCACACTCTTTAAAAATATTTTCAACATTTTTGTTTATTTGGTATTATTATTTTCATTTTATCAAAGAGGCAATTGAAGCTCAAAATGTTTAGCATTGTCAAGGCTACAACAGTGTAAAAGGATATAGCCAGAATTCAAAAATAGTTTTGTTTAATTCTAAAATCTATTTTCTCTCCAGTATACCATGCAAACTTCTCAAAGTCAGGAATCAGACAGGTGTACAAATATTACAAGAAGTGATCATGGTAATAGCTGGAAAGAGAGGAAAAAAACTTAACATGAATAGGATATCTTGATGGCAACACCAGTGTTAGCATTTATGGACTTCAGTATTATCCTCGTCTTACAGAGGCATAGCCAACAATTGATAGTTATAGTGGTAATCCCAAGCCATCAGAAAAAGCTCAGTGCTGTTTCATATACTCTAATTTCTATAGGATAAAGTATAAGATACATTTAGAACTTTCTGTATAATTTCAACTTCCCACCATCTCACCTACAAACATATCTAAGTTTATGGCCTTCTCTATTTCTTTTCTCACATATCAAAGGAAAAGTTTCTTCCTCATTCATTACCTAATTCAGTAAATATTTGTTGAATCCCTGCCATGGTCTATGCTGGCCTCTAGGGAGAAAATGAGGAAAAAGAGAGACAAGATTCCTGTCCACATGAACTAACATTCTAGGAGGGAAAGTTAACAAAAAGATTATATATATTATATAATATAAATGATATCATATAAATAATTGTATCTATTTTATATATTTTATCATATATATTTATATATGTTTAGATTATTATATCATATGATATTTATGATGCATACTTAAATTCTAGTTTAAGCAGAAAGAAATCATATTAAATTACATCAGCATTCTGCAGCATGCCGGGTGAACCAAGGAGCAGGCTTAGAGGACTTGCAGCGAGGACTAACACACAAATCACACCAGGCCATGGCTTTCGCAGTGATCCTAATGTGCCACCACTGGAAACCAACACCACAGTTTACAACAGTGATGCTCTTTCATCATCACTGTTCCTGAAAAGCGAAGTGTTTTGGTGAGATCCTCACCTAACGATGGATTTTCTGGTACTCTTTCATCTTCTGATCTGAAATTTCACACAGGCACATTGACTACACATTCTAGGTCACATGTCTCAGTCTTAGATGCAAGGGATCCTGGAAAAGGGAGTTCTGACTTCTGTCTTGGAGAGATGGGATTCAGAATGTGGGACATTCCACAAATACAAGAAGATTATCAAAAGACGATGAGTACCCTATGAAAAATATGCACAGCTGTGGCTCTCAAACATCTACATTTCTTTGAGGCTCTCAAAGTGTTAGTGTACCCAACTAACAGTACTTCCTGCTTCCCCAAATTCCCTGGAGTAAGGAGTCGCTTTGGAGCCGAGGAATAATAGGGAAAATCTTTTTGGGGATTTTAGGAAAAACATTTCCTTTTTTTATACAAATGATGTCCCAGTTCATTTTTCTCTTTGTTTTTGAAGACACGACGACATGTGATCCCTGAGTTAAATAGAAAATGCAGATCTATTTTTTGTTAGATATTGCCAAATTCTATTCTAAAAGGGTTGAACTAGTTGTGTATCTACCAGAAATGCACCAGAGTATTTGTTTTCTCATTATCCAGCCAAAAGATATCACATTTTTAAATTTCCCTTAATTTCATGCTTGAGAAATAGTATCTCAGTGTAGTTTTAATTTCTGTATCTGTAACTATGAGTGTAGGTGAAAATTTTATCCCATACTTAAAGGCCATTCTTATACTCTCCTTTCATTTTTTACAATTTGTTTGTTTGTTTTAGAGAGAGAGAAAGAGCTCCCGAGCAGGGGAAAGGAAAGAGGGGGAAGGGAGAGGGAGAGAATCTCAAGGAGACTCTGTGCTGAGCATAGAGATTAATGCAGGGCTTGATCTCATCACCCTGAGATCATGACCTGAGCCAAAATCAAAAGTCAGTCACTTAACCAACTGCACCACCTAGGCACCCCATTCCATCCATTTTTAAGAGTCTTTCATATTTTTGGGATAGCGGCTTTATGTTGTGAATATTTTCTTCTAGTGTCAGTTGTCTTTTGAACATGTTTATGGGCTTTTTTTAATTTGCTGTGTAGGTTTAAAATTTTTTATTAGTCACATTTATTAATCTTAAATTGATGGTCTAGATTTTTAATCATAGTTAGAAAATCTTTCCCAAATCCAGGTTATAAAGAAATTCACCATTTTTTTTTTTTTTTAGTACTTACAACGATTTTTCCTTTTTCCTTTTTTACATTTAGGTTTTTGATTCATTTAGAGTTTTATTCTTGAGATGCTCTGAGGATTGTATTTAACTTTCTTTTTTCTAAGCAGTAAAACTATTGTCCAGCACATTTTATTTAAAGAGTATCTTTTCCCCTCCAGTGATTTACAATGCCACCTTTATCTTATGCTAAATTTTCATATGCACTTGGACATATTTCTGGACTTTATATATTCTGTTTGTCTATTACCGCTCTGGCCCTACATTGTTTTAGTTACAGAGGTAATCCAATATATTTTAATGTTTAGTAAGATGACGTGTCCTTCAGAGTTTTCCATTTCGATTTTGTCTTGGCTTGCAAATTTGTGTTTACATATTAACTTTAGTATTAACTTGTCAAGGTTCAAAAAATCTTGTAGGTATATTTTTATCGGAATTGCATCAGCTTTAGAAATCATTTAGGAAGAATTGACAGTTTTAAAATATTGAGTCATCTTATCCAAGAACAAAAATCTTTCCATTTCTTCAAATATACCTTTTTATCTTTCAGGAGTGGTTTAAAATTTTTCGTTAACCCATATAGGTTTTGGATATTTTTTGTTAATTTTTTTCTTAAGTATTTAATCTTCTTTGTTGCTATTAAAAGAGGGATATTTCTCCCTGCCATTATATCTTACTATTTGAATGTATAAAGGTATATAAACATTGGTTTATATACTTAATCATGTTAAGAGAGTATCCATCAAGTCCTTTTTTCTTGACTTTTTTTTGTTAGAAATGGGTGTTAATTTCTGTCAAAGGATTTTTTAACATGTATGGATATAATTGCATGTTTTATTCCTTAGATTTATTAATAGGGTGTATTATGTTAATGGTTTTCTAATACTGCAATCCTGAATTCATATAATAAATTCCACTTGATTATGACATGCTATTTCTTTAATGTGATGTTTTATCCTTTGCTATTATTTTTAAAATATTTTGCATTAATATTCATAAGTGATATTAGTTTATAATTTTTTGTACTATCAGGTTCAGTTATATCTGTACATAAAAATGACTAGGAAGTTTTCCTTCACCCTTAGTGCTCTGGAATAATTTATAGAACATTGTGACTACCTCTGGTCTTTAAGAATTTCTTGGAATTCTCCTGTGAAACCATCTGGCCTGTGTTTCTGTGGAATAGTTTCTTTTCTTTTCTTTTTTTAAAGATTTTATTTATTTATTTGACAAAGAGAGATCACAAGTAGACAGAGAGGCAGGCAGGGTGGGGGGGAAGCAGGCTCCCTGCTGAGCAGAGAGCCTGATGTGGGGCTTGATCCCAGGACACTGAAATCATGACCTGAGCCGAAGGCAGAGGCTTAACCCACGGAGCCACCCAGGCACCCCTCTGTGGGATAGTTTCTTGATAACCGTTTCAATTTCCTCTCCTAAAATTAGTTGGCCTAAGTTTCCATTTTCAAACACTGTTGCTTTTGTTAATCTGTATTTCACTAGTTATTCAGTTTAGGTAGGTTTTCAAATATATTTGCATAGAGCCCTGCAAACTGGCCTCTTGGGGCGCTTGGGTGGCTCAGTGGGTTAAAGCCTCTGCCTTTGGCTCAGGTCATGATCTCAGGGTCCTGGGATCGAGCCCCACATCGAGCCCCATATCGGGCTCTCTGCTCAGCAGGGAGCCTTCTTCCCCCTCTCTCTCTGCCTGCCTCTTTGCCTACTTGTGATCTCTCTCTCTCTGTCAAATAAATAAAGTCTTTAAAAAAAAAAAACTGGCCTCTTATGCTTTCTAAAATTTTCTCCATATCACTCTTTGCCTTTTATTTCTTATTTTGTATATTTGTGCTTCACCTTTTGCTTCTTATCAGATTTTCTTGTAGTTTGTCTATTTTAATCTTTTCAAAATTTGATCTATTTCTTTTTTCTACCTCATTAATTTTGCCTCATCTAAATTATGATTTCCCTTTAATGCTTTTTTTTCATTTACTTTGTTTTTTTAAACTTGAAATTTAATTTTATTTTAATTATTTTAATTCTTTGATTTAATTGATAGAAGTATCTAGAACTATGAATTTTCCTCTGACACCCTTTTAAATATATCCCATAGATTTTGCTATTTAGTATTTTGTTATGATTAGTTCAGATTTTATTTCCTCTTTTACCCACAGCTATTTAATAGAAAAATTTTTTAAATTTTAGGAGAAAGCGTCTTTAAAATTTTTAAAAAATAATTTCTAGTTTTATTGCATGGTGGTTAGAAAATATTGTTTATAATATTTCTACATTATAGAATTTACAGATGTTGACTTTGTAACCTAATATATGATCAATATATTATAAATGGTCAATCAATATATTTTGCTCCAATGGTATATTTAGAAGATCTATTCTGAAGTATCAGGATATAACATTTGATATATATCCATAAAATCTACATGATTGTTTATTTGTTTAGATCTTGAACATCAATACTTATTTTGTTCACTTTATCTGTAGTATACTGAGAATGACATGTTAAAATTTGATATCATTAACTTATATCTGTTTTTTTTTTGCATCTTCACTACTTTTTTACTACTTTTTTGCTTTTTAAAGTTGGTTTCTGTTATTTGTTGCATAGATATTCATAAAAGTCATATTTTTTTGTGACTTTTGGCTCAACAATTAAATATGCCCTTCTTGCATGAGTTTATTCTGGTATAAATTAACAACTAAGAAGAAAATATTACTTTTACAATTTTCCAGTTGATAAATTTAAAAGGAAATGTAGAAATAGAGAATCACAACTGGGCACATATCACAGTAACAATTTTTGCAGGCAGGATACAGCAATGAATATTATAATTAGCGAGTAAAAATTGCTTCTCGGCCTTTTGGCTAAGATCAAGTATAGTATAATTAGCGAGTAAAAATTTCAGAGTAAATAAAATTTGCATAGTTTCAAAGTTATTTCTTTCAAGATACTTATATTAAATACAAAGGAAAATACAGTAGCTTTATAGAGGAGAAACTCAGCAGACACCATCTGAAAGAAGTAAATAAGGATAACGTCACCAGTAATAAGACATGCTGGCAGAAATCCCTTGATAAGAAGAAAGCCACAGTACTGTTTTTTATGGGATTCTTGACCAAGCTCATTTGGTCATTTAATCATGAGAAAACATAAGACCAATCCAAATTAAGGGATAAGCTACAAAATAACTGATCAGTACTCTTTAAAAGTGTCAAGATCATGAAAGACTAAATAAATAAATAAATAAATAAATAAATAAATAAATAAAAAGAAAGACTAAAATTTTAAATGCAATGTAAGACACCAGATAGTATCCTGGAACAGGAAAAGGACATCAGTGGAAAAATAGTGAAATTCAAATAAAGTCTATGGCTTAATTAATAGCATATTTCCAATGTTAATTATCTGTTTCTTGTTAATTTTACCATGGGTATAGAAAATATTAACATTAGAGAAAGCACTTTGAGGGATAAGAGACAACTATTTGTATTTTTTTAATTAAGAAACTTTTTTTAATAACAGTTTTAGATTTATCAAAACAAAATGAGCAAGCAGTAGAGAGGGTTCTCTTATACTTCTCTTCCTCTCTACCACAATTTCCCTGAACTGATACTGATGCATTACTATTAACTAAAGTCCATACTTTACATTAACTCTTGCTTTCCGTGTTGTACAGCTTGTAGGTTTCGACAAGTATGTAATGTAATGCGTCCACCATTACAGTATCATACAGTATAATTTCACTGCTCTAAAAATCCCCCATTCTCCACCTATTCATCCCTCTCTCTCTTCTCCATTCCCCATCCTCTGGAAACCACTGATCCTTTTAGTGTCTCTACAGTTTTGCCTTTTTAGTATGCAAATCATATATTTGCAATCATATAGTTAGGATGCAAAATCATGTAGTTAGGATGCAAATCATATAGTTGCAATCATATAGTATGTAGCCTTTCAGGCTGGATTCTTTCATTTAGCAATAAACATTTAAGTGTCCTCATGTCTTTTTGTGTCTTAGTACCTCATTTCTTTTTATCACTGAATCATATTCCATTGTATGGATATATCACAGTTTATTTATCCATTCAGTTATTGAAGAACATTTCCATTGCTTCCAATTTTTGGCAGTTATGAGTAAAGCCACTATAAACATTTGTGTGCAGGTGTTTGTGTGGACATAAGTTTTCATCTAAGTTGGGTAAATACCTAGCAGCTTGATTCCTTGATTGTGTGGTACAAGCATGTTTAGTTGAGTAAGAAAACTGCCAAAACTTCTTCCAAAGTGGCTGTACCATTTTGCGTTCCCACTAGCAGTGAATGAGAGCTCCAGGTGTTCTACATCCTCACCAGCATTTAGTATTGTTAATGATTTGGATTTTAGCTCTTCTAATAATTACATAGTATTATCTTATCGTTTTCGTTTACAATCTCTAATGACACATGATTAGCATCTTCTTTATGCTTTTTTTTTTTTTTTGCCATCTATATGTCTTTTCTGGTGAGATGTCTGTGAACCTGTCCAGATCTTTTGTGTAAGTAATAATTACTTTTACTTTTTTTTACTTTTAATTATTTCTGAGCTGTTTACTTTCTTTACTAATGAGTTTTAAGTGTTCTTTGTGTATTTTAGATACAAGTACTTAATCAGATACATGTTTAGCACATATTTTCTCCCAGTCTGTGGCTTGTTTTTGCTTTTACCTTTGTAATTCAAGAAAATGCTACATCCAAAGTTACATAATAGGCAATTTTTCTATTTCCCCTTCAGTTATAAAAGATGGAATGATGTCAATGTTATGGACCTTGACAATGTTATGGACTTTTCAGTAGCGATTATGACAAATGCTGTAACCAAGAATGAACCTTTTCTATCATCCAAAGCTTGATGATCCCCAGTTTATCTTTTCCCCAAGATCCAGGCAATGTTTTCTGTCTGGCTCAGAATGACTTCAGCTAGCCCAGAAAAGTCATTTGCTCACTAGTTCCAGCACATCACAGGTCTTTGTAAAGACATAAAATATGCTTGAGGCCCTACATTTCCATTGTTGGATGCAGGAGTCTTGTGACTACATCAGTAATTTAAAGAAGTTGGCATTTCAAACACATATTTTCCTTGGGCACTGGGTGCTGAAGGGAGGCATGGAAAGTTTCCCCCTGTCAGATGAGCGATTTCATAATAGCCAAATACAGGCTTTGTTCAGCACCCTGTATGCTTTTGTTTAAAAATAGTTTCAACCAGGGACGCCTGAGTGGCTCAGTGGGTTAAAGCCTCTGCCTTCGGCTCAGGTCATGATCTCAGAGTCCTGGGATCAAGCCCTGCATCAGGCTCTCTGCTCAGCAGGGAGCCTGCTTCCCACTCTCTCTGCCTACTTGTGATCTCTCTCTCTGTCAAATAAATAAATAAAATCTTTAAAAAAATATAGTTTCAACCAGACTCCAGTAGACTCTGATTTGGGGGTAAAGAGATTCTCTGAGTAGTCTTAACAGTCTAGGTTTGTTTCCAGCCATTCCTTAAGATAGCTCTGTAGATAGGCTCTAGCCACAGAGCTGGATTTCAGGCTCGTGGTTACAGGAGTTCCAAACTCATTTCCTAGATATGAGAACTTGAGATTATTGAAAGGGCCTCTTCTATGCTGTAAATTATGATCTTAACAAGCTACTTGCTTAGAGTAAATACAGTTTACATTTTTCAATACTTAAGTGTACCCAGAAATATTCTAGGTGCTAGAATGGAATGGAGGGGTAAACTTATTTCAAATCTTAAGAAGACTGTTTGGGAGGTAATATGAGTCAAAGTCTGTAAATAGCCTGCCAGACATTCTGCTACTTCACAAGCTTGCTAGGTATGTGACTTTCACCAAGTCACGAATATTTTTAAGCTTCAGGTTTCTTTTATTTAAAATGAGGTAACAAGGGTGCCTGGCTGGCTCCATAGGTAGAGCATGTGATTCTTTTTTTTTTTTTTAAGATTTTATTTATTTATTTGACAGAGAGACAGAGACCTCAAGAGAGGGAATACAAGCAGGAGGAGGGGGAGAGGGAGAAGCAGGCATCCTGCTAAGCAGGAAGCCCGATGCAGGGCTTGATCCCAGCACTCTGGGATCATGACCCGAACCGAAGGCAGACGCTTAACAACTGAGTCACCCATGCCCCCCAGAGCATGTGATTCTTGATCTCAGCATCATGAGTTAGAGCCCAATACTGGGTGTAGAGATTAGGTAAAAAAAAAGAGATAATATATAGTAATAGTATTAATAATTATATTATTAATATAGAATGTTAATCATTATGTAATTATTATAATTATAATAAATTATATTATGATTTAATGATTATATAGTAATATCTAAAATAAAATGAGGGCAATAACCCTTATGGGGTCTCAGTTAGTATTAAACAATAATGTTTGTAAAATTTATAAATAATATTTATAAAGCATTTAGTACAGTGTGTAGCACACATCTGAAGGGGGGCAGAATATGCCCTCCAAAATACGCCACTTTGGCATATAGATTATTTTGATTTAGTTTTGAGTTTTTTAAGAAACAGCCCATGAAAGAAGGACACTGTGACCCTCCTTTGTGCCCCTGAGGGTAGGAAATAAACTTCCCATGTGAAAGTACCCTTTAGCAGGGGAGAAAGCATCCTTATCACCAGACATAGGGAATTTAGGGCCAAGAGATATGTGTAAACAAACCTTGTTACTTCACTAATTTACTACCCCATGTGCAAATGTCTCTGTCTTGTCAATTCTTCATAAATTTATTAATAGTTTCCTTGTCTAAAAGGTATAAAACATGCCTGCTTTCATCACTTCTTTGAGTTTCATATTTTTATGGGCTCCCATACAAAATTAAATTTGTTTTCCTCTTGTTAATCTGTATCATGCCAATTTAATTATTAGACCAGCCAAAGAATCTAGAAGGGAAGAAAGGAAAAATTCTTCTCCCCTACAATCCAACACTCAGTAAAATTTAGCCATTATTATGATGGAGATTACAGTCTTGTCGAAACAATAATAAATATAGTTGTTAAATAAGAAACCCATGTTATGTGCCAAAAGATATGATAAAGGTGATTATTTCTGTAAGACTTCAAAGGTGGAAAGAAGACTTGGCTACGTAGGAGTAATTTGAGAAGGCTGGTCAGAAGTTCCTTGTGCATGCGATGGTGTCTTATTTGCTGCTTCTCTCCTGTGATGTCAGGGCACTTAGCATAAAAAATGTGCTCAGGGAACATCGGCCCTTGGAGTGCCTTAGGATTTGAGTTAGGAATCCCAGAGATAGTTAGGATTTGTGATGGTAAGTTGAGAGGATACAATCTTGGTGGAGCAGAAACCAAGCAAAGATGCAAAGACAGGAATGAGAGCAGCACAAGTGCTGTGATTAAACTAGCCGCTGCTAATGCAGGAGGCCTTGAATGGTCAGAGGAAGCCCAGGAAGAGATGGCAAGCCCCTGGGAGGGCATTAGGTGCTGGATGGGTAGTAGGAATAATTTTAAGGGCATTGGGTGGTTAATGAAAGCAATTGAGCAAGGAAGCAACGTCAATAAAAGGATAGCTACAAAGAGGAAGGTCATACAGAACACTTACTACTCATTTGTGAGATAATGAGAACTTGAACTCCAGAGGTCAAAAGGAGATTGAAAAGGGGAATGCTTTCAATATTGCAGGTTATTTACAGACACTATTTCATTTAAACGTCAGTGAGATAGGCCTTATTTTCTTTCACATGGGAGGAAACTGAGGCTCAGAGAGATTACTAGAATGCCATGGAACCACAACAAAGCCAGGTTATCCAGGCTCCAAGTCATGATCTTTTTGACAGGTTTTGGTAATTGATTAACTATGAAATATCTGGGAAGAAATTGAAAATGATTTTTAAATTGATTGCATGTGTTTGGGAAAATGCTAACATTATTGAGAGGAGGAAACCAGTTTGTAAAAGATAATTAATTTAGCTTTCAATATTTTGAATTCAAGACAATAGTGTGGAACACAAGTGCCAAAGTGCATGAAGTAATTAGAGACATGTGTTTGGAGTTTAGAGAAAAATCAGGGCTAAAGAAGAATGTTGAGAAGTCAATTGAAACAATGGTGGTGCATGATATGTCCTTGACACAAAAAAATAAACCCTTAGAACAGAGTCAGGAAAATTCTAAGGTGAGGTTTAGATATTGGAGCCAGTGACAGGGACAAAAAAATGGAATAAAAAAAGTAACAATGATGGGTGCCTGGGTGACTCAGTGGGTTAAAGCCTCTGCCTTCAGCTCAGGTCATGGTCTCAGGGTCCTGGGATCGAGCCCCACATCGGGCTCTCTGCTCAGTGGGGAGCCTGCTTCCCTCCTGTCTCTCTGCCTGCCTCTCTGCCTACTCTCTCTCTCTGTCAAACAAATAAAAACTTAAAAAAAAAAAAAAGTAACAATGAGATAAGGAATGTGCAAGTCATATATATATTTTTTGAAAGTAAGGTCTATCAATTGGCACAAAGCTCAGAGTTTCAAATGTATATTTGTATAGGTAATGTGTAGCTAGGAAGAAGGGAGATGGTGAATGGAAGAGGCAGGTGATGTAGGAGAAAAAGACAAGTCTGGGATTGGGAAGATCTGGGTTATGACACCAGCTTTTTTATTCTGAAACCTTAGTAAAGTCACTAAACATCTCAAGAACTCAATTTACACATTTGAGAAAAGAGAGTTTTAGTCAAGATGATTTCAAAAGGTCACTCTCAGTGTTGAAATTCTAAGTTAAAAAGGAATGTTTCAAAATACATAGACAAGGATGAGTATACAATTTTATAGATTCATTTATTCATTAAACATCTATTACATCTGTGTAATTTATTACATCTATGTCTATGTATTTGTAGTGAGAGTTGGGAGAAATAAGCTCTAGTATAAAGTTAGAGAATTTAAGAGATGCTCATACACAACTACAAGGTAGAAAGTCCATCTGTCACAGAAAGAATTAAGAGGTTACAGAAGGGGGGAGGAACAAGATGGTGGAGGACGAGGGGACCTAAATTGCATCTGGTCCCAGGAATTCAGCTAGATAGTTATCAAGCCATTCTGAACACCTACAAACTCAACAGGTGATCAAAGAGAAGAAGAGCAGGAATTCTAGGAACAAAAAGCAACCACTTTCTGGAAGATAGGACATGTGGAGAAGTGAATCCAAGGTGATATACTGGAAGATAGGCTGTGGGGGGAGGACCAGCTTCTGGCAAGTGAGAGAGCAGCAGAGCACAAAATCAGAACTTTTAGAAGTCTGCTCCACTGAGGGATATCACCCCAGTGGCTAAGCGAGGGGTGGAGCCCTCATGGGGGCAATGTGGTCTCGGGACCCATGGAGTCACAGAAAGACTGGGGTGTCTGAGTGTGTCAGAGCTCCCAGGTATCAGAGCAAGGAAGCTGGCTGCAAAGATGGTGCCAAGGAGAGGGCTCTCAGCTTGGGGTTACCTTAAGCTGTGATCCGAGGCACAGTCAGTCCACTGCTCTTCAAGCAGGGACCCCACACATGGCAGATTGGAGAGACTCCTCCTTCCTCCTCTGGGAGGAGTGGTGTGGGAGCATGCTGCAGGAATCTGCTGGGTTTGGAGACTCCAAACAGGGCTGTGTGCCAGAGATAAAAGCACTCAGTCACAGGCTGGGTAACCATGGAGTGTAGGAGACCAGGGAGATGTGAGGAATTGACTGCTTTTCTCTGAGGGGGCACTGAAGCGTGGGGCCATGAGCTCTCAGCTCCTCCAGGACTGGAGATTGGGAGGCCGCCATTTTCATTCTTGTCCTCCAAAGCTGTACAGAAAGCATTCAGGGAACAAAAGCTCCCAAGCACAAACCCGAGAGCATTCAGGGAACAAAAGCTCCCAAGCACAAACCCGAGCAGATTGCTTAGCTTTGCCCCTGGCAAGGGCAGTGCAAATCTGTCTCAGGAAAAGACATTTGAGAATCACAGCAACAGGTGCCTCCCCAAGAAGATCTGCAGGAACATCTAGCCAAGAGCAAGTTTACCAGTCAATGAGAACTGCAAAACTCCAGCGTTAGGGAAATACAGCACATGGAATCCATGGCTTTTTCCATGATTCTTTAGTCTTTCAAAGTTAAATTATAAAAATTTTCTTTCTTGGGGCATCTGGGTAGCTCAGTCATTAAGCGTCTGCCCTCAGCCCAGGTCATGATTCCAGAGTCCTGGGATCAAGCCCTGCATCAGGCTCCCTGCTTGGCGGGAAGCCTGCTTCTCCCACTACCATTTTCTCTGCTTGTGTTCCCTCTCTTGCTGTGTTTCTCTCTGTCAAATAAATAAAATCATTAAAAAAATTTTTTTTTCTTTCTTTTAAAAAATTTTTCCTCTTTCCTATTTTAACCAACATCTTATCAATGCCTTTTTTTTTTTTTTAAATATTTTATTTATTTACTTGAGAGACAGAGAG
>CM053607.1:57117363-57137094 GCA_028646535.1 Procyon lotor
TTTTTTTTTTTTAAATATTTTATTTATTTACTTGAGAGACAGAGAGAGATCACAAGCAGGCAGAGAGGCAGGCAGAGAGAGAGGGGGAAGCAGGCTCCCTGCTGAGCAGAGAGCCCGATGTGGGGCTCGATCCCAGGACCCTGAGATCATGACCTGAGCCAAAGGCAGAGGTTTTAACCCACTGAGCCACCCAGGTGCCCCTTATCAATGCCTTTTTAAAAAATCTTTTTAAATTTGCATTTTGCAGTCATATTCTATCCCTTCATTGTATCTAACCTTATTTTATATATATATATTCTTTCTTAAAACTTTTGGGATACAGTTTCTTCTAATAGACCACAATATACCCTAAATCTAGTGTATGGCTTTGTTCTGGTCTGCTGCCTGATCACATTTTCTCTCTCTCTTTTTTTTAGATTTTTTAAATTTTTTCAACCAACTTCTTATCAATTTCTTTTTTAAAATCTTTTTAAAAATTTTCATATTTACAGTCATAGTCCATCCCTTCATTGTATTTACTCTTATTTTTGTGTATATATATATATATATTTTTTTTTCTTTCTTTCTTTCTTTAAAATTTTGGGAATCAGTTTCTTCTAACAGACCAGAATACACCCAAAATCTGGTGTGTGGCTCTGTTCTATTCACTGGCATGATCATATTCTTTTTTTTTTTTTCCTTCTCTCCCCCTCCCCCCCCCCAATTGCGTTTCTCTTATGATTCATTTAGTGTATTTTTTTCTGGGGTTGTCATTACCCTTTTAGCATTTTGTTCTCTCATTCATCTATTCTTCTCTGGACAAATGATAAAATGGAAAAAACTCCCCTCAAAAAAAAGAACAAGAGTCAGTACTGACTGGCAGGGACCTAATCAATGCGGACATTAGTAAGATGTCAGAACTAGAGTTCAGAATGATGATTATAAAGATACTAGCTGGGCTTGAAAAAAGCATAGAGATACTAGAGGATTCCTTCATGGAGAAATAAAAGAACTAAATCTAACCAAGTCTAAATAAAAAAGGCTATTAATGAGGTGCAATAAAAAAATGGAGACTCTTACTGCTAGGATAAATGAGGCAGAAGAAAGAATTAGTGATATAGAAGACCAAATGATGGAGAATAAAGAAGCTGAAAAAAAGAGAGAGAAACAACTATTGGATCATGAGGAGAGAATTTGAGAGATAAGTGATACCATAAGATGAAACAATATTAGAATAATAGGGATCTCAGAAGAAGAAGAAAGAGAAAGAGAGAGAGGGGCAGAAGGTATATTGGAGCAAATTAGAGCAGGATTTTCTCTTTGTGAAACAAAACAAAAAACAAAACAAAACAACAAAAAAACAAGACCTCCAATATCCATCACCCAGCCATTCCCCTCCCCTCCAGCAACCCTCAGTTTGTTTCCTGAGACCAAGGCTTCTGTAGCCTCTTTTTTTTCTTTCTTTTTTATTTCCACTTTTTAACCCAATGCTATCCAATAAAACTTTTTTTTTTAAATTAACATATAATGTATTACTTGTTTCAGGGGTACAGGTCTGTGATTCATCACTTATATAATTCACAGCACTCACCATAGCACATACCCTCCAGATTTAAAGTGAGCGTATGGATGGGTCTTTTTTTTTTTTTAATCCATTTTGATACCCTGTGTCTTTTGATTGGGGGCATTTAGCCCATTTACATTCAGGATTACTATTGAAATATATGAATTTAGTGCCACTATACTGCCTCTAAGGTGATTCTTACTGTCTATTGTATATAGTATTCTTGTCTCTCTCTGACTGACTTACTTTGCTTAGCGTAATACCCTCTAGTTCCATCCATGTCATTATAAATGGCAAGATTTTGATTTTTTGATGGCTGCATAGTATTCCATTGTATATATATATACACCACATCTTCTTTATCTGTTCATCTGTTGATATCTAGGCTCTTTCCATAGTTTGTCTATTGTAGACACTGCTGCTATAAATATTCAGGTGCAGATTTGAAGATATGAATTTAGTGCCACTGTATAGCCTGTAAGGTGACTGTTACTTTATATTGTCTGGGTGATGGACATTGGAGGGTATGTGCTATGGTAAGTGCTGTGAACTGTGTCAGTGATGAATCGCAGACCTGTACCCCTGAAACAAGTGATACATTATATTAATTAAAAACAAAGAAAGTTCTATCAGATAGCACTGGATTAAAAAGTGGAAAGAAAAAAGAAAGGAAAAAAAAAGATGCTACAGAAGCTCAAAGAGAAAGGGAAAAGATGTTTCCAACCTGAGAAGGGAGGGAAATGGTGACGATCTCCCAGAGAGCTCTTCCATTGTAGACCGAGGACAGATTAAGCTGAGAAGCAATTCATCAGTTAATGAGAACTGTGGTATCCTTTGGTCCTTCTGTTGGAGGTTACTATTTAAAGCAAGGCAAAATTAGGTCTGGTGACCAGCCAAGGAGGGTAAGAATTGAGGAAGTCCCGGGCACAATCCTAGCTCTTCTTCTTCCTATGTGTGATCTTGGTTGGACAATGCTCTTAACCTCCCAGTTACAGTTCCTGCATTTATAAAATGAGCATACTGTTAGACCTATTTTATGAGGTTGCTGTAAGGAATTGATGAGATAACACATTTAAGTTATTAATGATCGGCCATTATACTAAGTGCTTGAAAATGTAAGCTATTGTTTTTTTCCTGAAGAGCAGACATTATTAGAACATCTGTCCCTGACTTTGAAGGGTTCCATTGTGGTGGGACACTGAACTAGATATAAGACTAGGTTCAATTTCTGGCTTTAGTTATTTGCTTTACTTTGTGGATTGGCTGTGTTGGAGAATCCCTTTAACACTTAGCCAGGCCGTTTACAGCTCTGCCTTACCCTTCCTTCCTGCTTGCACTGAGCTTATAGATCAGCAGTGGTGAAAGCTGAGGTTCATCTCAGTTCTTTTCTGAGCATGCATCCTGTCCCAAGCATGTGCATAGCTTTCTAAATTCCCTAATATACACGATGACTTTTGAATGCCCTGATTCCCCAGAGCAACTCTCTCCCTGGCTTTAGATAGTCTCTTGTATGTCCTGACTGTCATTCTTTGCCCTAAGTGGCTGAGGTTTTTCTGATCACTTCCCAATGCTTTCAATGCCTACCATTTTTCTGGCGTGAGTGGAGCTCCAGTTAGAGAAAACAGATGAGCACTACCTTTTCAGGTAGCTTCAGAGAGTTTAATACACATAAACACACTAACTTGCAAATAATGTCTCCTCCATCCCTTCCAGAGCCAAGGACCATGCCCCACAATGGCATGTGGGGTACCAGAGATGCCACGAAGGCAGTGGGGGCAAAGGCAAGTAAAAACCCAATGAAGTTTTCCTACCATTAAGTTGCCTTTTCCTTGATTGTGCATTCACTTGGTTGCTGTAAACTTGTTTTGTAGAGTTCTGACAAAGTTGGTTCTTTCTTGTTTTTTTCTAAGTTTCTATAGAGGGACAGAAGTTTAGAACTGCCTACTTGCCATCTTGCTGGCATCACTACCCTAGTTACTTAACACTGGATGAGTCACAACCTCCCTGTATCTGTTTCTTCCCTAAACAAGACTACTTAAGGGCGCCTGAGTGGCTCAGTGGGTTAAGCCTGTCTTCAGCTCAGGCCATGATCTCAGGGTTCTGTGATCAAGCCCTGAATCGGGCTCTCTGCTCAGCAGGAAGCCTGCTTCCCCCCTCTCTCTGCCTGACTCTGCCTACTCGGGATCTCTCTCTGTCAAATAAATAAATTAGAATTAAAAAAAAAAAAACACAAAACAAACAAAAAAAACTACTCAGAAAATGCCTGAGGTGGGCTGTTGTAAGGAGCAAATATGGGAATATGGAAGACTTCTACAAAATGTAATGCACATGAATCCTTATTTTAGAAAGTAGGTGACTTGTTTTGTGAGCCACATCACAGTTAGATCAGAATTTTTTTAAATGGTGGGGAAAAAGTTTAACTTCATATATTTTTCCTGATCTTCATGTCTACCTACAAAAATAAAACATTTTTTTTTTACCAGGTGCCTGAGTAGTCCTCTAGCATGAGTAAGAAAAAAATACTGTTTTTATTTCAACATTTTATTGAAACTTTTCATATTACACAATTTGCTGAAAACATTTAAAACACTA
This sequence comes from Procyon lotor, assembly GCA_028646535.1. Classification (NCBI taxonomy): domain Eukaryota; kingdom Metazoa; phylum Chordata; class Mammalia; order Carnivora; family Procyonidae; genus Procyon; species Procyon lotor. Next base: position 57,121,499 of record CM053607.1, read on the forward strand.
GACAAAAACAACTTAACACACACAAACAGCTCTTCTAGCTGAAGTAATGTTGCAAAAGACTCATAGTATCACAACTTTTTGTTACTCTGCTATACAACTTGGTATCACATTAATGATACTCAAGGACATAAAAGAAAGACATTACACATCCAGTTTAGAGAGAGCAAGAGAACTGTGCAATTATTTGAAAGAGAAGAGAAAGCAGAAATGCCAAAGTATCACTCAAATTCTAATGCAATGCGAATTGCTACCAAGGGGATTTTATTTGCTTACATATTATTGAAAATAATGAATTTAAACCTGTCTTTTAAAGAGCTGGTACAGTGGTCTTTGATGTTCCAAAAGATCAGGAAATCAAACTTGAGGGCAAATATCCTCCACAATGTCAGTTGCAAAAAAGAATACCAAAGCATGTATTTTATTTTCTGAGCAGATATAGGCGTACACAGAAATACTGGAGCATTCGTGTCCAATCAGTAAAGTGAACGCTTTGCGCAGTTGCAACAAAGCCAGTCTAAAAAGACAGCTGTGAGTAGTCAGGCATGTTTGCAAAAGTGAGTGAGATCTCTTCACTCTCCTGTTGTTTCTGAAAATGGCTGTTATCAGATCCCCCAAATCTTGGTCATTTTGAAATTAGTTTGTTTTTGCTGTTTCATATTTATAATATCTAGTGCTGGGAATTTAGAGCCTTCAATAGATTTTTAAAACCCAAGGATAATTTTTCAAGGGCTCATAAAATAGAGCAGGGTAGGTCAAGGGAAGTTTATATGCAAATGTGCTAAATCAATTCATAAATTCATTTAACATATCAAGTATTTACCAGGTTTTTCAGTTTTTAATTCAATCACTTTCACACTATTCGACTCAGATTAAAGAAATCCTACAATGTAAAACAAGCAAATCACATTTTAGCTCCATGGCCAAAATCTGGCTTATGTAAGAGGACCATTGGGCCTGGGGAATATTTTAATAGAATTTTATTCATGATATTATTAATCATACTGAATTAAAAAATATTCTGAGCTATTATCATCTAAAAAATGTAGCCAATGGATATTTGACTTTGCACGTATATGTAAGGAACTAGAGCAATTTTTTTAAAGGGAGTGTGTGCCTAATATGCACTACACTTATTCCTTTCTAAATTCATTTAAATATATTTGGCCAACATCTAAGTTCTTGAATTTTAAGGATTTTTATATTTCAACTAATTTGGAATGGCACTAAAGAATAATTAGTATTTTACTTGCCACATTCCAATTTTAATATTAATTTGTATTCTGTCTCCAAAGAGACAAAAGACCAACCTTACTTGTGTGTGGTTCAGACTATCCATCTTGTAATTATTCTATAATGAGACAGATTTATATAACTGAATCTTTATGCTAATTTTTGTCAAAAATCTTGAAATAACTAAATTTTAACTACATGATGATCTCATGGATTCTCATTAGTAAATACTTGATTCCTTTGAGATTATTTTTCTAGAAATTTTCTGAAACTTGAAATTTTCTAAAGTTTACTCTTATTTGAATCATCTTTGATCATAATAAAAATGATTGGAAGTTGAACAGATTATAAACATCTAAAAATTTACTTAGCAATTCAAAAGCACTGAAAACAATTTAAGTGTTATAGGTAGGGCAAAGTAAACCATGACCTAAAAGATTAATCAGAAAATACAACATGTGACCAGTGGCGTTTAATTTTATTTTTCCCTCTTGTTGGAATTTAAAAATGGAAAACACATGTATTTTAGTGATTTTTAAAAAACCACACACATAGCACACAAGATCATAGACAGAACTGCTACTTACATACAGTTTGACACTTTTTGGATAACATTTTTTGGTTCTAAAACAATTAATCACAAAAAGTAATTGTTATGCTGACATTTAGCAAGTAAATCTTGGTTTTAGGTTGGCCAATATCTGTGCAAAATCATTGTACTTCAGTGTGCTAAAGGGTTTATAGTAAAACTGCGATCACTCCTGTGAGGAAATGAAACTCGAAAATGCTTAATGATGGATCAGTCAAATGCTTCTTATTTTATTATACAAAGAACCTCACCCACCAACTTCAATTTAGGAACAGGCAGATTTTTTTTTTTTTTTAACAAACTGACAACCATGTTTTTGCTTATTATTATTGAGATTTACTTCTTTTCCTCATTCATAAAAAGCAGGACAAACTTCAGGGTTTTTATTTTTTCTTCATTATTCATTCGAACAAGCTTAAATAAAAGGTGACAAGGATAAACTTGCTTTTCCCTTTATGTATCTCTAGTTTAGAGAATGAAACTATAAACAAAAACTAGAAAAAAATAAAAACTGAAGCCATTATTTATGACTATATGGAAGGCACGAGGCACACATTTTCACATGAATTTTAATTGTGTCTCCCCTAAGACAAGTCATTCAGAAATATAAGGCAGGTGACATTCCTTTCAGGACACAATTTATCAATGTGGAAACATTAATAGTTGTCATGATTATTTTCTATTCTTTCTTAGTAGTGGCTCTAAAAACAGACTGATGATTCACATATCTAGGTAAGCAAATCAAACTTTATAAACGTATGATGAATTTTCAGTTGCTGGCATTGAAACGCTGGGTTTGGATATGGATGAATATGCTGTTTGTCTTAAATCTTTTGGGTACCTTGTCTTTTAATGTTTTGTTCTAATATTCAAACAGAAAGTACATGACTTCATTTTATGAAATAAGCTGATCTCAGAGTGGAAAATTTGTAGAGATGAAGGAAATTCCAAGTTCCGTGTGTGTAAATAAATGGCTTTATATAATAAATATACGGCCATTAAAAAGTTATACAGGGACAATGCAATTTAAAACTTTTCAGGTCCTGTTTACATGTGGCCAAATCTACTCCTTCCCATCTTTATCACTGATGACATAGTTTATTTAAACTATATTGGTACTATATACTCTATCAAGGATGACATAGCAGTATCAATCTAGAAGGTGAACTAAACTTCTAATAAATACTAAAGTCAGATGGAATAAATTCAGCTCTGTGAAATTTTGTTTTATGGTTGCTAAAAAATTTTTCCTTCTGCCCAGGATCATTTTTAGTTTAGCATGAGTGCTACACGATCTAGAATTCAATACGTGAGTGTTACTTTCACTGAGTTCAAATTTGGAATACTTTTCATCCAAAATATGTACCTATGCCTTTTAAAAAATGAAGAGTCAATATAATCAGCATGGGCTTTTCCTACTAGTTTCGCTTTCTAATCCATTTTTCCCCCCAGTACTTCACTTTTATCCCTGATAATTTCATAACAAAGTATCCAGATTATATCTTTTAGACTAGCCAGGAACTTAAACCTCAAACGCTATTTTGAAGAAGGGTGGAGTAAATAATTTTGGTAATCTGTAGAACAGCTGCATGCAGTGTGTACTGTATTATAACAGCACCAAACCCCTTATAAAAACCAAGCACTCCTTCCTCCTGCCTTATGGTATTGATACAGTCTCTCATTCCCTCGTACTGTGTGTTAATTGGAAGCACTTCATAGCCAAGGTCTGTATTGTCAATGATTGTGCGTGTTCCTTGAATGTGAAGGCGGTGCAAAACTGTTTCCAATGGGTAAAGTATAACATCAGAGCAAAGACTGGCAGCAAAGTTAGCAATAAGTTCTGGAAAATAAGCATCCAACATACTCTGGACCGGACTAGTGCTCTCAGCTAGATGGCTACTGTAAGTCTTTCTCTTTAGAATTAGGAGGACAAACTTCTGAATGATTGAGCTGATGATGTAATGAAGAACCCCATGCAGCACCGTAGGGAAGATCAAAGAAAGGAGTGGGAGCAGTCGTTTGCTATGAGGCACTCCAAGGCCAATCACTCTTCCAATTCCTTCTTTTACACATTCCAAAATTCCAGTGTTATCGCGAATGATCTCACTCTGAAATAAAAATGATGAAATGAGTAAAAGTTAATACTTGCTTACTGTGCCACAAGAAAGGACTCTTTTTAGGTCTCTTTTAAATCCTAATTTATGACTACAGGGGGGAAATATCAATGGTTTGCAAACTTCGAATGTTATCTAGGCATTAGATTCTTTTTTTTTTTCTTTTCTTTTTTAAAGATTTTACTTATTTGAGAGAGAGAAAGAGAAAGAGAGGAGAGAGACACGGAGAGCAGAGGGGTGGGGAGGGAAGCTCAGAGGGAAAAGCAGACTCCCCACTGAACACGGAGTCCAATGCGGGACTTGACCCTGGGACTCCAGGATCAAGACCTGAGCCAAAGGCAGTCACTTAACCAACTGAGCCAGCCATTCAGGCGCTCCTAGATTCTTTTTTCAAATGAAATTAACTAACAGACAGCAGTGAAGCTAGGAACTCTTCTTTTTGGGAAGGGAAACAAGGGAGGAGATGTGAACAGGACACACCTCATTTCCCTACCTTCAAGAAGTTCCTTAGAACTCATTTTGAAAAGCAACAGCTACCAGACACCTAAAGAGGTTGTATAGTGCTTAGAGTTCTTAAACACAGGTTTAAACCCTGCCTCCACCTACTGCTTACTGGTTATGTGACCTTGGGCTAGTGACTTTTCCTACGAACCAGTTTACCATTCTATAAAAATGGGTTTAGTCCCACCTACCTTGTATGCACAGAGTTGCTGGCAGTATTACATGAAAACAGGCCTGGCTTTCAGAGGCACTCATTCAATGTCAGTCTTTATCATCTACAATGTATCTGCCTTTTTACAACTGACATTAGGGAATAAGAGTCAACACAGATTCTTGGTCAGAAAAGGATATAAACATTGTAACCTGAGAACAAGGGCATGAGTGTGCAGAGTGACTTTAAAATGTAGGAACCAGATCACAAATTTTTAAGGAAGACAACAGATCAGCAGTAAGCTCATTTTCAGGAGCCTCAGTTGTTGGAGATCTATAAATAAATGTGTATTTTTCAGGGGAAAAGTGTTCTCAGAAATCTGAGCTCCCAGAAGGGGGAAAAAACCACTGAAACATGAATGAAGTAGGAAGAAAGAAGCTAACATAGTGAGCTGAGTGTGTGCCAAAGAAAGGATGAGAATGGCTGCCTGTCAGTCCGGAGAAACAGACATATCTCAGCAAGTGTAACACTTGCTGGAGTTACAACTAAGAAGGCATATGACTGATTGGTTATGAAGGATGAAAGAGACATAAAAACCAAGACTTTCCTAAAAATTAGAACTAAAGTTTTGAGTCTTTGAGGGCAGATGTCAACAGTACCACTAATGGAACAGGAAAAGAAGCTCAAAAGGAAGCTAATTTTCAGGGTACTAAATGAGACTGCTTATAGGAGTTGCGTTTGAGGGGAAGATGATTTAATTCACATAGATATTAGAGTTGAAATGATTCACAAGAGTAAATGAGTTCTTTAGGATGGTGACTATAGGATAAAAGCAGAGCAGGCCAAGGATTACACCTTGGAGGACAGTGGAAAAGATGGGAAAGAGGTTATCAAAAGAACGTGCTCAAAGAGAAAAACTGTAAAAAGTCAAAGAAAGACGTCTAGAAAATACACAAATACACAAAAGGAGCCAAAATGAGATAGCAAGAAGAATCTGGAGCAAGGAAGAACAGTGGCTGGACAGTGGGTAAAAAAAAACTGACAGTGAGCTGGGCACTTTATATAAATAACTTATCTAATTTTTATAACTGTTATTAAAATGCTATTCCCGTCTTGTGGATGAGAAAATTAAGATCTAGAAAGGTTAAAACATTTGTTTACTCACAGATCAAACCTAAGTAGAGAAATGTGATTTTGATAAAGGTCTATCTAAAGCTAAAACTTGTTCTCCCTATATATCACACTGATTATTTTTTCTTTAAATAACTATCTTCCTGCTATTTTACCCCCTTAACTGTCAAATGAGGATATTTCATAGAGGGATAGCTCTGTAAACTACAGCCTTACACAAAGGTCATATCATTTGACACAATGCCAAATGCAAGGAGATAGGAAAGCATATTTGCATAGCAAAATATTAACTTTAGTTAACTCAAGTTAATTATAAATAAATAAATAAATAAATAATCAATCAATCAACAATAAGGCCAGAAAAGCAACTAGGTGGAAAAGAGTAATTACAAAAGCAAAGGCTAATCCTATAAGGTTCTTACAGAGGAGAAACACATACATACTGAAGACAAGAAATAAGCTACAGGATCTGGTGTTAAAGGCAGAAGATAGTGGTGTACAATTAATTGGATTTTGAGTATATGTGAAGTTTAATACTATCTTCAGCTTACAGTTTTAAGTGTAGTTATGATATGGTAAGAAGTACATTAATACGCTGTACTTGAAGCGCCACCATGTGGTTAGAAATGGTAATACACCAAGATGCTGACGGGAGATTGCTTTAGCTTTGAAGTACTTAACACATCATGGCACCAAATGTTCCTTAAAAGGCATTTTTAAAAAGAATGCTGTTAGTAGACTACCTATGGGACTACCTGCTCACTATTGGGGTGATTATCTAGCATGTTTCATGCTCAGGTAATTAGTAATTTACATCTGGCGACAGGCCGTAAACATTTGAGCTGTTCGTAACGATCTTAAAAGCTTGGAAAAAACAAAACAAAACAAAAAACAGATTCTTTGTGTTCAGAATAAGCCCTTGGCTGGGTTCTGAGCTAGCTGGATGAAGAATACAGCTGGATATGGGATGGATAAAAAGTTTGCAAAGTAAAGATACACAACCAGCAACGTACCTAGTATACAATCTTTGGGACATGTGTGGTATCTGAGAGATTAAAATTTTAAAAGGATAGTGTCTTAAATTTTTCCGATATACAATCAGAATCTGATATAAATATACTGAATATTCAAAAAATATTTTTAATGAAAAAATGGCAATAAAAAGTAGCTCACCTGTACTGTTTCAATTAGACTTGCTGAATAAAAAGGCATTGCCACCATGTAAGTTAGGCTGTCAAAATTAAAACAAACTTATCAGTATACTGAAACAACATGCTTATGCTAAATTTTTTATATCTACTTATATATTATCAGCATAATTTATATTCAAGCCTGAATATATTTAAGGTTTTCAACTATTAATATCTACAGCCTAAAGATACTTTGGAGACCTGAACTATAAGATGCCTTATTCAATAGTTAGTGATAAAATTTAAGTAAACACAGGGAAAGACTGCAAAGAAAATGGATTTTATTTTAAACCAGTAAAATGTAGGCTTGGTTATGATTCACTGTCTAACCTGCACACAGCTAATGTAACCTTGTTGTTTACCTGCATATAGCTAATGTAGCCTATAAATCTGATATTTAAAAGTTAGGATGAGGGATCCATTCCACTGTTTGCCTTTTTGGTGACATCTGAACAAGTATACTGTTCTACTATTATCCTATTGATTACCGTTATCCATTCCCAGATTTCCCACCCAGCAGAGAGCTAAGCCAGTCTTCAACGATGAGTGAAGTCCCTTTATTAAAAAACAATATTGTACAGCTTTGCAAAGTTGTTTCCTATCACCACTACTTAGACATAGTAATATTACAACTTTGCAAGCCTGCAAAATATAGTTATTTAAAATAACATCAAGGTGGGACTTACCTAACCCTATGGGCCAGGTCCTGGCAAGAAGTAGTTTTCAAGGTGAATGGAACATCACCAAGTAATAATGTGCTGGAATGTCCCACAGAGGGAGCCAGCAAGCTGGGGGATTTCCAATTCACAATCTTCAAAAAAAATTAAAAAGTGAAGAGTAAAATTCTAGTCTACAAAAATGGTCAGTGTTGTAAAATCATGAAGTGTCTTTAGGACTACGTTTTAATGACACTAAGTTTTGAGTCTGCTCATCACTATACAAATAAGTTTTGTCTCTGCTTAATAATAAAAAAATAATTTTTCTGGCAAATCGGGTTAAACAAGTTGAAGACCTTTGCTAACTTCCTAAGAACACAGAGAAAAATTAGGTTTCAGCCTTTCAAATTTAGAAAGATTTTTTAAAGATAATATATATCAGGATTTTATTCCTTAACTCTATGTTAACTGTCTTTTGAAGCTCTAGTCCCATAAATATTTTATTGCCCTAATTTTCTTCGCTGTATTAAGATTTTTTTCAGCCCTAACACTACAAAAATTAATGCAAATTTTCAATATAAGTGCCACTTTAGATACTTACGATTTTAGTAGAAGGTGTTCTCCTATTTGTTTAGGATTCCATTTATGTGAAATCTCCCTAAAAAATAAATTTCAATAAAACAGAAGCCATATTATTTACAACATCTTGAATTAGTACGACTTTCAAAAAGGTAATCGGTTGTAATTAAGAAAAAAAATCTGTAGGAGAAATATTTTCTAATGGTGAACGTGTTCTTTTCTGGGACACACTTCAATTACGGTGGTTTAAAAAGAAAAAATGTACTAAGTACTTTTCTATGTGTTGAAAGAAGGGGCTGACAGAAGAGGAAGAGCTACCACTAATTATAAAAACCTTAATACTTAAAGGAGGGACATGAAAACTTCAAGGAAGAGATATAAAAATGACAGGTTGAGGAAGAAAGAAGAGTTGGGGAGGGGAAAGGGAAACAAGGAATAGGATAAAGGAAGAAAAATCATGAAAAAGGATGAGAATTTTTTTTTTAAGATTTTATTTATTTATTTGACAGAGAGAGAAAGAGAGAGAGGTATCACAAGTAGGCAGAGAGAGAGGAGAAGCAGGCTCCCTGCTGAGCAGAAAGCCTGATGCAGGGCTCGATCCCAGGACCCTAGGATCATGACCTGAGCCGAAGGCAGAGGCTTTAACCCACTGAGCCACCCAGGCGCCCCAAGTATGAGAATTTAAAAACAAAATTAAGTAACTGTAATGTAGAATGAATATGACATTTGTGTAGCACCAAATTTCCCAAGTGTCTTTCCTTATTATAATATTAACTGTGTGACCTTTATTACATTCTGATATCTTTCTGAGCACCTACAAGGCCAGGCATGGTGCAAAGTGCTTTGCAGGAGTTATTTCTAACTCTCACAATGTCTTTGTTATCCCATTTCACAGATGAGGAACTCGGCTGAAAGAGAGTTCATAACCTACCCAGAGCCATACAAATAGTTAGTGGCAGAACTGGGTCCTAAACCCTGGTCTCTAGGACTTGGAAGTCTACATCCTCTGCCTGCATTGCCTCTCATCCCATTTGATACAGGAAGGCATCCTGTGAGGTAAGCAGAAGAGGTGTGGTCCAGTTTCTTTTACTTATGAGACAGAGAAAGGTCAGAAGACCCACAGGGACACATTCAGGTGACAGGCAAAGTGCCAGGTCTGAGACCAAGGTCTCGCACTGTGTGCTTCCTGCTGTTTAGGTCATTCTAGGAAACCAGAAAAGAGAGAAGAAAAAGAAAAGAGGCAAGCTGCAAAATCAAAAGAGGAGAAAGTTGTACCAAGAGAAAAGTCAAAAAGGAGAAAAGAGAATGGAGAGAGAGCAAAAGGAAAAGTCAATGAGGAAGCAGATAAACTGAGAAGGCAGAAAGAGGGGTGGAAGGGGCAGGAGAAGAGAGAGAAGGGAGAAAGAGGCCATACAGCAGAAAGAGGGAAGTGTAAAATGAAATAAAATGTGAAATAAAGAGAACTGCCCCTAGTGCCCCTGACAAAGCCGGCGCCCATGGCACCGTGGCCCCAGCAGGGAGCTGAGGAAACATTTTCTATTTGAAATGACTGAATATGACAAACCTAAGGAGATAGGGAATAAATTTACTTTCTATTAAAAAGGTGTAGAAAACCATCACTAATGATCCTCTAAAAACAAATTCAGTACAATTATAACATGGGTGATATCCAGACTTTCTAAGAGAATGAAAGATCTGCAGAGAAACTTTTGGACAACAGACCAACCACCTCTGATCAATAAGATCTTAGAGAGCCTTCTGGGTTGGATTCTGATTAAATTAATACTAAGACTGTTATTTTAGGCCTGAACAACCATAGAAAAATATAGCTGAAATGACCACCAATGACTTGGATGAAAAAATATAAAAAAGATCAGATTTCCCATCTTTTTGACAGTGACTTTATGATTCTAAAACAATATATGCTACATGGTTTGTAAATCACCTGGATACTGCTGTTACTCTTACCATGGCCCCAGAGAGTATTACAACAGGGCACTATGACAGTGATTTTAAGGATGAAATCATCATTAACATTAGAGACAGACGGGTCTATGATCAGTATTTCTGTAAGGACAGGGCTACTTTGCCTTTGAAACAATACTAATTACTACTGCCCATTCTTAATATCAATAAGATTATTAAAAGTGGGGAAGAATGAAATTTAGAACAAAGTATAAAATATGAGACTCTCTTCCTTGTATCTCTCTATCTGTGGGTAAAACTTATTGCCACAGCTCTAGAAATTTAAACTAACACACGGAAATCTTTAGGAAAGAGAGTAGTATAAAAATCTACTTGTGATCAAACCTCTTTATATTTCATTATCAAATATCAAAAGATGAGTAAACATATTTAACTCACTATTTTCACAAGCACAACCTGCCCTTGAAAAAGAGCAATAAATTTAAGAGAAATGACTTGCTTTTTCTTAAAATAGTTCTCTATTTGACAGATTGATATACATGCTTCCATGCATAATCAATACAAAAAAGCAATATAATTTTTAAATAACTCTATTTTTAAACAGTCTTTACTTATCATTCTCTCATTTTCATGTGTTCAGATAACTGCCCTCCTAAAAAAGATCTTCCCTCAACCAAACCCATCTTCCAGCTACTTCTCTTCATCTTTCTTCTGCACAGCCAACTTTCTAAACTTCCTATTTTTTCGTGTCCTAACATCCCATTCACCCCTAAACCCACGCCAAATTGGCTTCTACCCCTTTATTCTAAAAAACAGCTCTTGCCAAGGTCCCCATGACCTCTATGTCTCAATGCAATGGACATTTTTAAGTCTGACGGTTACTGGTGGGCAGGGGGATGTGTTCAATAGGTGCTGGGTGTGAAAGAAGGCACTGGTGATAAGCACTGAGAGCTGGATATACTTGATTTCCCCTTCAACAGACATCAGGCCCTCAGGTTCCTCCGTTCTTGAAGCCCTCTCAGTCCCTGTATTCAACTATTCCATACTCTTCTGGTTTTCTCCTCCCCTCTAGTCTCTCCTTTGACTTCTTTGCAGGAGGCTTTTCTTAACCCATCCACCTATTCTAGAGTTCCTAAAGCCTCAGGCCCTCTTCTTACTTTATGTTATGCTTCTTCCTAATGTAATGTTATCCAAGATGATGCTTTCAAAACCTCCCAAATCCATTAGCTTCACTTTAGATTTCTCTGTATGTCAACCATGTATATCATCAGTTTCCTGATACTTCTACTTGGGTATGGCAAAGCATCTAACAATGATCTTGTCCAAAATCAAGCTAATGATCTTTCCTCCCTATTCTTAGACTCTTTTAGTGGTCCCTACTTAGTAACTATTAATCAGAAAGAAATCTACTAAATTGGAGAAAGATCTCATTGTATTTAAAATAGAATATGTTCAAAGTCAATGAATTCAGAGACTGAGGAGACACAGACAACATGAGGAGAAACTGTAAGATGTTTATACTGGTACAATACAAAATGTGAGATGCATCAAATGAAGTTGGAGGTCAACCAAATGGTTTTGTGAGAGACTGAAATACACAGGTAGCCTTGGTTACAGGTGCTCCTTATGTAAATGAGAAATGACATATGAAAGTAAAGGGTACATGTAGTCTCACTTACTCCACTTGGGAGAAGATTTGGCCGAGAATTGGGGAGGGGTCTGGGCACTACTAGATAAAGAGATCACAGATGATGATCTTGGGTTATATACTTTTTCTTTTAAAGTAGTAATACTGTAAAACTCTAAGCTTGGTGACCTCATAGGCACTATAGACTTGTTCTTTTTCTCTCATGTGATCAAAATGAATATAAAAATCTAAATATTGGTGAATCCATACTGTCTCACCTGTTCTACCTAGTGATCACTGTGCAAGTAAGGAACCTCAGTTTAGGAGACCCCCAAGCTCATTCTCCTCAGGTGGTAACTTCTGTTAATCACTTTGGGTTACTGCTTTGCTACCTTGTCTGCTATGACTGCTTTCTCAAGAAAGGTCGACCCTGCCTAAAAATGGAATTAAAAAGAAGTTTATACTGTACTTCAGAGAATGGCTTTATTTGACATCTAGTTACATAAGCCAAAATCTTAGAAGTCATCCAGGACAGCTCTTCCTCTATCACCTACCATCCCTAGTCCATCACTAAGTACCATCTGTTTTACCTAAACATATTTCAAAAGAATCCACTTAGATCAGTCTCAAGAGATGCCACCCTGATCCTAGCTACCATTACTTGTCACCTAGATGACTGTTATAGCATATGAATATATGTCCTCTTATCTACCTTGGTCCTCCCACAATCTTCTCATCTCCATTTACAATGACCCTTTAAAAACATGAATCTGATGTCACTGACCTCTCCTTAAACTCTTCAATATCCTTAAAGTGGCCTACAAGGCCCTGCATCAATCTGGCCCTCACCTGTCTCTTTAGCACTCTGTCACATGCTCTCCCTCTTCCTCTCTGAGCTTCAGCCATATGAGCCTTCTCTCAGTTACCAGAATTCTCCATGTTCCCTGTGCAACACTGTCTTCACACAAACTGGTCTGAGCCTCCTAATCACCATTCAGATGTCAGCTTAAGTGTTGTTTTATTAGAGACACTGTTCCTAACCCTTTACTTATCTTACAGAATCATTCTTTTCTTTCTGGGAACACACCTCAATTTGTAATTATTTATTCATTAATGGGATTATTTTACTTAATGTCTGTCCCTTATACTGGATTCTAAGCTTCATGGTCACAGGTACCTTTTGTTTCTTCTCCTCACTGAATACCTGATTTTCAGCACAGGACCTAGAATATAGTAGGTACTCAGGAAGCAAATGAAGGAGTGGGAATTATCTGAAAAATTATCCAGAATACAACAAAGATAGCTTTTTGTGTCATTATGACCAAAGAGAAAATATATACCCATAAAACTGACATGTCTATAGCTCTATAGAGTAAGAAAGTTAGATAATAAAATTTAATGAAATTCTGTGCCATCCCATTCCCATTCCTCTTTTTCCTTCTCTTAAACCTTAAGTTAAAGTTACTATTTTATCTCTGTGTTAAGGAAATAGAATTACCAGTCTGAAGTCCCAGAAGTCAAAAGTGGTATATAGCCAGAACCAATAGTATTCTGACGACAAATATACAGATTTCTTTACACTTCATTTCCTTACACTACAGATTTCTTTACACTTCAGAAATTCCTGAATTTTATTAGATCTTTATAAAATTTTATTTGTGAGAGAATTTCAAGAACACTTGTTGACAAGTACTAACTTTTGATCGTATACTATGATATAAAAAGCAGTAGAGTGAATACAGTTAGTTAAGAACAGATATTCGGATTTCTTAAGTATGAGAGGGGAAACCCGAAGAGGGCCAAATGTTTTGTTTTGATTTTAACATTTAGTAAGGCTGTGTTAAAGAACTCTATGAGGTCCTTTGAAAGCAATTACATTGGCAAAAAGCATGATTTTGGTCTTTCCTTTGCCGTGTAAAGTCTGAATCCCAAAATCGAGACACTAGTAGCTGTACCTTCAACTACCTCACTTCCTAGTCAATCTAAAAATTCACTCTGCCAGGGACTAGCTCTGGATTAACAAACCATTCAAAGTCTTTGATGCTATCTCTGGAATATAGCACTGATACACAAAGTTAGAGTCCTGCCAAATAGTACCTAAACAAATTTATGATTTCCACTATCCCCTACTAATGTTCCTTTCATATATACTCCTTGTAAGGTTCCCTTCCTGTTATGCATAGCTGTGACTGTCTCAAATATATATCATTCTTTTCATGCTCTTCTGCTTTGATGCCAATATTCTATTTCAGAGAGTAAATAGACCCAGAAACAAGTTTCCCTAATTTCTCTTCCTCTCCCTCCAAATATATCTACAATTCTACATTCTAATTCTCTCCTCTTGGCTTCTAAGACACTATTATCCTGGGTTACTACAATGTTCAATGGGTTTTGTGAGTATCTCTTACAACTGCCCTCAACTACCTCTCCTACCACACACACATCCACATACACACATGGCACACCCATGTGCCTTCACACATCATCAAGGATACTGTCCTTGGTCCACTTTCTGTTATTTAGTGTACACTTTCTCCTAAGGGGAAATTCACCCATCCTAATGCTCCAACTGCTACTTTTACGCCAGAACATCCAAAGCTATGCCTCTAGCATCAAAGTTTTCCTAAGACCCTAATCCGTGGTGCCAATCACATATTAGACATGGCCTCCTAGCTGTCCTGCAGGAAACTCAAACTTCATCTATTGAAAGTTAAATTCCTCATCTTTTTTCCCACTCCAACTTATTCTTCTTGTATTCTCCAGTCTAGAAATCTATCACTGATGGAAATTCTCTCCCATCCCCTGATCCTCAATCTATCACCAATTATCTATTAGACTTCAGAAATGTCTATCCCTTTCTGTTCTATCCCACACTTCAGATCCCTCTCAGTCTGGCTTAGATTACTATAACAGCTCTCCACAAGTCTCTGGCTACACCAGTCTACTTTTTTTTTTTTTTTTTTTTAAAGATTTTATTTATTTGACAGAGAGAAACACAGCGAGAGAGGGAACACAAGCAGAGGGAATGGTAGCGGGAGAAGCAGGCTTCCTGTCGAGCAAGGAGCCCGATGCGGGGCTCGATCCCAGGACCCTGAGATCATGACCTGAGCCGAAGGCAGACGCTTAATGACTGAGCCACCCAGGTGCCCCACGAGTCTACTTTTTTATTTTACACTGCCACTTGAGTAAATCTGTGATCAAAGAACCCATATGCTGAAACAAACACCTTAGATTCCCAACTACATAGAGAATAAAGCCAAAGTCCTTTACAAGACATGACCATGCTTCAGTCTAGCATCTCAGCCTCTTTTCTTATTATTCCACTCCATAAATGTCCAGTATTCCAAGCACAAGACTTTTATTACCCAGGCCTTCCAATTTCCGTAACATTGGGCATGCTGTCACTTCTATATGGAATGCTCTGCTTCTCTGCCAAGTCAAATTCCTACTCAGAATTCAAGATATAGTTCAGATTACCCTACGACCCAGCATTCGCACTGCTGGGTATTTACCCTAAAGATACAAATGTAGTGATCCGAACGGGCACGTGCACCCAAATGTTTATAGCAGCAATGTCCACAATAGCCAAACTATGGAAAGAACCTAGATGTCCATCAATAGATGAATGGATAAAAAAAAAAATAGATGAATGGATAAAAAAGATGTGATATATATATACAATGGAATACTATGCAGCCATCAAGAGAAACGAAATCTTGACATCTGCACGACATGGATGGAACTGGAGGGTATTATGCTAAATGAAATAAGTCAGTCAGAGAAAGACAATTATCACATGATCTCTCTGATAAGAAGAATTTGACAGGCAGGGTGGGGAGTCGTGGGGGGGTGGGGGAGGGAAATGAAACAAGATGGGATGGGGAAGGAGACAAACCATAAGA
>CM053607.1:57137594-57162502 GCA_028646535.1 Procyon lotor
GCAGAGAGGCAGGCAGAGAGAGGGGGGGAAGCAGGCTCCCCGCTGAGCAGAGAGCCTGATTCGGGACTTGATCCCAGGACCCTGAGATCATGACCTGAGCCAAAGGCAGAGGCTTTAACCCACTGAGCCACCCAGGTGCCCCTTAAGCACAAGATATTTTGCTATATACAATGAGGGCTAGAGGAGAAATCAGACTCAACCTCAGAAAGTTCCCAATTTGAGAGGGAAGTGAGATACAACAAAAAGATGTACTAAAAAAAAAAAAAATTAAATCCTGTAGGAGTTTAGAAGTAGAAATCATGATTCCAATGATTCCTAGTCATATAATCTTTGCTTAATCACTTAATCTGTGTGAACTATCATTTTTCGTATGTGGAAGTGAGGAAAAAATCTTGTAGAATTCTGGAAAGTATCAAATCAGAACGCAAAGTCTAGTTCCCAATACATATCAAGTGCTGAATAACTATTAGTTATAAGCAATACTGTTTTGAGTTAAAGACTCAAAAAAAGCTTCTTTGCAGAAATGGCACTTGAGCTGTAACTTTAATAGTGAGGAACTGGAATGTGACAGAATAGCAGCTGTCCTTTCAAAATTCTTTCTTTGCCTTTTCTTCGGCACATGGTCACCTAGCTTAGCTCCTCTATATTTCCCAGTCTTTCTGGCTGCTAGATGTGGGCACATGGCCAAGCCAGTGAGATATGAGCAAATGTAATATAAGCAAATCTCAGGTCATCTCTAACTTAAAGATGTACCATTTTTTCTAGATGATGCTTTTTCTCCTTCCTGTGGACTGGAACACAGATATAGTTCTGAATCAGCTTTCATTAGGGAGATGAGTACAAGACTCTACGAGATAATGAGGGTCCTGAGTTTCTCACTGACCCCAAAAGCAGAGATGTCCTGTCAGCCTTGTTCCACTGACTTCTTATGTCAGATAAGTACAATTCTATCTGATATAAGCCACTGAAATTAGAGGCCTCTTTCTATAGTTGTTTCAAATTTATCCTAACTAATACAATTGGACCAAAGAGAAAAAAATAAGAATTTTAACCCAGCATAGACAGACAGAATGCTTAAAATCAAGATAGGAAATGAAAACGGAAATTCTGGATTGAGAACAAACATAAATGGCATTGAATAGCGGTCCTACGGCAGAGATTTATAGCTGCCTACGTTAGTGTTTATTCTCCTCTTTTTCTTATGAAAAGATTCTTTCTTGCAGTTAAGCGTGCCTGAATGTCTATGTTTCAGCTAGTAAATGTAAGTAAAATTCAGCTAGTAATTCTGGGAAGTTTACTTTGAAAAGGGCACGAGTCCTTCTGCCATTCTTCTGGTCGGTTGCGTGAAGCATGATTGTGATAGCTGGAGCTTCACAGCCACAGTAAACCCATCAGATGGCCTTACATGCGAGCCATGTGCAGCAGAGCAGCTAGTTAGATGAAACCTAGGTCCCAGATCACCATACCAACTCTGGACTGACTACATTCAGAGAAAAAGCTTTTATTTTTTTTTTAAGGGGCATTGCTACTTTAGATATTCTTAGTTGCAGTGGGCGCAAATTCCATTTATGCACAGACTTTTGAGTTTTATTTAATAAATAAAAAGGAGCTATTGTGTTGAAGAGTTAAGATATTATACTGTACTTTAGGAGGATTAAATTTAAAGTCATATAATGAATGGTTTTAAATGAGGAATGGCTATTGGTAAACCACTGGGCAATTATTTCAACAATTTAGGTAAGAAGTAAATGTCTGAACTGCAGTTTGGGCAGTACAAATAAGAAAGAGTAAATGAATATAAAAGATTAGGTGAAAGCTAAATCAATAGGGCTTAATGACTTATAGGATATGATAAGATTTGTGAGGGTGGACATAATCTCATAAGACATAATCTCGAGGTTTTGAGCCTACACAATTAGTAGTGGAGAGCTGACATCATGATAATAAGATAGAGTAATGTGGGCAGATGATCTGTGCTGTTCCGGACAACTGTCATTTACCTGTGAGGTATCCAAGTGGAGAGGTCCATAATCCAAACAGACTCGTGAGCCAGGCATTAGGAAGTACATAGGATATGGAAATAAAAATTTCAGATTCATTTACTATCAGGGATACTCACAGTCACAAAATTTCATGAGGAAGAGTATGGAGGAAAAAATGGTCAAGGTAGATGTTTGGACAGATCCCACAGAGGCAAGGAAAGAAACAAAAAAAATAATATGAGGAGATTCAGGGAAGCACTACAATGGACTTCAAATATGTATATAATTTGGGGTATAAATTCCTTCTCTAAGAATTGTTCATTACTCATAGTCTCTACTAAACCAATGGGTCCAACTTCTATAGTACTTTATGACTGTATCCCCCTGATTATAGCTGATTGGGTCAAAACAGACATTCAAATCAAGCTAGCAATCTAATCCTCTCTCTGGAGATTTTAAATAATTAGCTGCTTTTTTTAAAAAAAAAGATTTTATTTATTCAACAGAGAGAAACACAGCAAAAGAGAGAACACAAGCAGAGGGAATGGGAGCGGGAGAAGCAGGCTTCCTGCCGAGCAAGGAGCCCGATGAGGGGCTCGATCCCAGGATTCTGGGATCATGACCCGAGCCGAAGGCAGACGCTTAACGACTGAGCTGCCCAGGCACCTCAATTAGCTGATATTTTAATTAGTTGATATGAGAGCTTAATGGTCATGTAAAGCCAAGAGGTGGCTTTTTCTGAGAGGTTATTCAAGACAACAAAGCACCCCAAAGCAGAAAGCTACTTGCTCACCATTGTAGCACCCAATCAATATTTGTTGGATAATTTACAAATGTATAGCCAGAGCCCCTACCCTTTTCACTTTTATTGTCTAGTGTAGATGTGGACTATATCTGTCAAGTTGACCATTTTAACTCCAGATTCAATCAGAGAACATAACGAGTACTGAATGAATGAATGAGGCCTGGTTATGTCTTCTGCTCTCAGGTTCCAAAAGATAAACCTGTACCCTTCCATTACATTTCCTTTTGCTTGAGTTAATTTGAACATGTGCCTGTTCTGTGCAAAGAATTATAGACTGAGATACCAAAGAACAGAATGAAGATAAAGAGTATGACCAAAAATACACATCTGCAGGGATATCAAAACTAAGGACAAAGAGATCATTAGAGTTAATGTTTAGAAAGTCTGTGGAAATCTTTGAGATTAGTTTCACAGGGTGCACAAGTGGCTCAGTTGGTTAAGTGGCCAACTCTTGGTTTCGGCTAGGTCATGATCTCTGGGTCATGAGATCAAGCCCTGTGTGGGGCTCCATGCTTAGCGCAGAGTTTGCTTCAGATTCTTTCTCCCTCTCCTTCTGCCCCTCCCTCCACTCGTGCTCTCTCATCCTTCCTCTCTCAAATAAATAAATAAATGTTAAAAAAAAAAAAAGAGTAGTTTCACTAGTGAATTACTAATACTGAGTTGAGTTTAGGGATAAGAAAAATCTGGTATCTGAAAACATTCCTCAAAATACAAAGCTGTAAGGTCTCCATGGTTAGCGCTTGTATTGGCCATAAATATTGTATAGTCTCAAATTCACTTGATTCCTGTCAGCATGACCTTTGTGGTCCAAACAGTGAGCTGTCCCCCCTCTTCTACATTTGGAGTAGTCACGTGTTGGATGACACAAACTGGAAGTATGGATGAGTTAGCACCTATGTAATGAATCTTGACCAAGGAAAATGCTAGACAAAAAGCAACAGATGAGATGAATAACCTTCTCATTTCTCCATTCCATGGACTACTATGAGATGTGGCTTCTTCTTGAAACCATGCCTTTATGAGTCCCATTATGCCAATTACGGACAGGTCTGCTATATTTCATTGTGCCAAGTTGTAATTTAGTGCTCCAGGTAGTAATGCATCAAGGTTTCCTGCCTCATTTTCCTTCTTCTTTTTTTTTTTTTTTATCTTTAGTGCACTGACTTTGCATACCCCAAATAAAATATTAAAATTTTAATCCTCTTCTCACATTCACCTTCTAGGACTTGGACTAAAACAGTGTATAAGCCCATGTACAAGAGGACTATGATTTCTATGATTTTGTAAGACTACATTCTTTGTACAGATATTCTCATCAGTAGCTACTGATCTTTCACTTGGGGTAACACATTCTAAAAGAAGCTACATTTAACTGCAGGTGTTCATGCTCTTTTATGGCCATCCAGTTCTAAGTCACCATATTTTTGGCTAAGTCATCTGTAGCCATCCCCAAATGCGAGAATATAGATGTCTCAGCCTAAAATTAACAGACCTGACTACAACGCCTTAGCCATTTAGAATTTCATTTAAAGGCTTGTAATAATTCGGATAAATGAGAAACACACTATAGATAAACAAATGATCAGAATATAAATGTAAGTCTAGAAAAGTTCTTTCAGCAAGAAAAAATGGGCATACATTTATAGCCCATACTACAAAGCTATATTGTGTTATAAATGTATGCTTCTCAAAATCAGTAACATTATATAGATATGTATATATAGAACATTTAAAAATATTTAAAGCATGTATTTGCAGAGCACATTTTACTAATATAAAAGTGTCTAAAACATTAATAAAAAGGAAAAATTTCAGGTTTATTAACATTTTAGGAAACTTTAAAGACTAGAGCCTCCTAGATATAAAAAATAAGCAGCTTCGGTGGGAAAGATATAAAATAATCTAATAGCTTGACTAAATCTTCCTAATGTAAGACTTAGATTCCCTTTTTTTCTTTCTACTTGGCTGAAATAAATGTATGTATTTTATGTAACTCTTCAAAATCTTCCGGTCTACTCCATCTCTGAGATGAAGTAGAAAAAGCAAAACAGACCATACACAACAAAAAAAAACTTAGTTAAAAAGAAAATCGTAACAAAAGAGTATACTTTGAACCAGTAACTCATTGTAAGATTGTGTGATTTTCTCTTTGGTCCAGAATAGACTTCAGTACCTCATTTGAAGGATTTATAGGGAGCCCTAACTGTGTCTCTAACGGAATCCACACTAGGCCTGCAAAAATGCATGTTTCTTTCTTTTTTTTTTTTTAAGATTTTATTTATTTATTTGTCAGAGAGAGAGGACACGCAGGCAAAGGCAGAGGGAGAAGCAGGCTCCCTGCTGAGCAGGGAGCCCGATGTGGGACTCGATCCCAGGACCCTGGGATCATGACCTGAGCTGAAGGCAGCCACTTAACCAATTGAGCCACCCAGGCAACCCAAAAATGCATGTTTCTAAGGAAGAATAAGTGAAGCAAATACAATATGAGGCATAAGACAATTCATGTGACATCTAAGAAGAAAAATAAAGGTTATGTTCCTTCATTCAAGACAGGTTTCTGCTTCATCTTAAACAGCTGGTGCCAGAAACAGAATCTGGTTTCCCTTGGTACAAGGGGCAATGGAGACAAGACCAAATATGTTTTCTAAGTGACCATGAAGTAATCAAAAGCCAGGATTTTCAAGATGTAGGAAACTTGAACTCCCTCGACAATGCCTGACTAAATGCCTAAAGTTAAAGCAATCAGAACTAATCCCAGTCCCTTCTTCCTAACCCCAGGGAGCTGTAGAGAAGGCTGCTATGGTGTTCAGCAGAAAAGTAAAGAGAATGGAAAAACATGTGTGTGTACTTGTGTGTGTTGTTGAGATCAGTCTTAATGCAGATTTTAAAACTCAGTGGGTAAATTGGGTAACGAGAAGTAGTCACATGGAAAACGTCACATATCAGAATAAATTATTCAAAGTACAGTAAAAAGAGACAAAAAAGGTAAATGGAAATGAAAGACTGAAAGGTCAAATATACAATGAGATGATCTAATACACATTTAGTCAAGACTCTCAGAAGGAGAGAAAATGAGTTGTCAAGGTAATTTCTGAAGAAACAATATCTGATAACTTTTCAGGAATCATGACACAGTCCACATATTCAAAAGGTTTGAGAGATCCATGCAGAATAATTTTTTAAAATTACATTCTGACACACCATAGTAAAATGCAGAAAATGCAAGACAATAAGAAATTTTTTAAAGCGTCCAAGGTGGGAAGACAAAAATTAATATTAAAGAAATAGCATCATAATTTCACCTAATGGTCTCAACAGCAACAACGGAAGCTATGAGTGGACTGATATTAATCTGCTGAGGGGGGAAAATAAAGGGAATAAAAGTGATAAGAGATCAAATATAATTCTATATTCAGTTTTAAATTTCCTTCAAGAATAAGAATAGAAGTATATTCAGACTAATAAAATCATATTTTCTCAACAAAAAATTCTAAAATTTTAGAAGTTGTATATCTAACAAAAGAAAAACAAGGTCTAAGAAGCAAAAAGGAAGGCAAAGCAAGGAAAGTGACTAACAGTAAATAAAATATAAAGGAACATTAACTACTTAAATTAGTAATGAAGTCTAGTGGAATTTTAAAAAACCACCAATTAGAATTAAATTGCTAGATAAGTTTTGAGGATACTAATTATACTTAATCATGAAATGTTTAGAGTATTCTTTTTAATCAGGATTGAGATAAGCATGTTTAGAATCAATAAGAGAATTTATCAATATAATTGCATGTAAAATCAATATATAAAAATCAATTGTATTTCTTCTGGAAACAGAAAAAATCTATTTAAAAAATATGTGTAAAACATATAATAGTATTAAAAAAAACAAATACATGAGAATAAAACCCAACAAAAGATACACAGTCGCCCTGTGAAAGAAACATTAAAACTTCATTGAGAAAATTTTACAAGTAACTAAATGGAAATTATATCTTGTTCATAAATTGAAATCCTTATTATGATAAAGATGACATTATCCTCAAATTTATAGATTCAGAAAAATCCAATAACCAATCCCAACAAGTTTTTTAAAAAAATATGACAAGCTGACTCAAAATTATATCAGTAAAGAACAAATTTGAGGGGCGCCTGGGTGGCAGAGTGGGTTAAAGCCTCAGCCTTCAGCTCAGGTCATGATCTCAGAGTCCTGGGATCGAGCCTCGCATTGGGCTCCCTGCTCAGCGGGGAGCCTGCTTCGCCCTTTCTCTCTGCCTGTCTCTCTGCCTACTGGTGATCTCTCTCTGTCCATCAAATAAATAAATAAAATCTTTAAAAAAAAAAAAAAAGAACAGATCTGGAAAATCAGTCATGTTGACTATTGTTATTATTAAAATGATGGTAATTAAGGCAGCGTGGCACTGGTATAGAGACAAATAGGCCAGTGAAACAGGAATAGAGAAGCCAGAAACACCTATTATATGCGGAGACTTTATGCAATAGTTGTACTAGCAAAATATTGGGAAAGAATGTTCTTTTCAAAACATGGTGCTAATCAACTAGGTATTTAAATAAAAAAGGGAAATGAGACTTGTAGGTAACACCATTAATAAAAATTGTTTCTACATGTGTTACATGAAAGACAAAACAGTAATGTATAAGAATATCTACGTGATCTTGAGGTAGAGACAGATTTCTTAACCAAAATACAAAAATGACTAATCCTAAAAGACTGAGAGTAAGTTCCGTTCACTAAATGGCATATATCCTATGATCCAAGAATTCTATCCCAGGTATGTACCTTAGGATATGTGCTAGAAAAAAAAAAAGGATATGTGCTAGGGTACTCATACAAGAATGTTTATGGAAATATTGTTCATAATAACCATAAACAGGAAATAATTGAAGTGGCCAACAACAGAAGAATGAACGGAGAGTTCACAGTATGTTAATGAAATGGACTAATGGAGTGAATGAACAAAATCAGCAATGAAAAGTATATACCTACTCTTAAAATCAAAATGACTATATTAATATCCAGGACTTTTGTATGATGAAAGGTATCACAAAAACAAAGTTAAAAGACAAGCCACAGACTGAAAGGATTCATAACAAATATTTAAGAATATCAAATATCAGGGGTGCCTGGGTGGCTCAGTGGGTTAAAGCCTCTGCCTTCAGCTCAGGTCAGATATCAGGGTTCTGGGATCCAGCCCCACATCCCGTGGGCTGTCTGCTCAGCAGGGAGCCTGCTTCCTCCTCTCCCTCTGCCTGCCTCTCTACCTACTTGTGATCTCTTTCTCTCCGTCAAATATATAAATAAAATCTTTAAAAAAAAAAGAATATCAAATATCAATAAGAAAAAATAAAAAAATAAATTGGAAAATATATAAACAGATAACTCAAAAAAGTAATTCTAATGGTAACAAATACTAAAAGATGCTGAGTCTCATTAGTTATCAGAGATTTTAAAAAGTTAGTTATCAGGTAAGTACCATTTGTGGCCTATTACAATGACAAATAGAAGAAGTCTGACAATATCAGGCGAAGATGAAGGAGGTAATACTTTCATATACTGTTGAAGACAATGTAAATTGATTGAGATACCCTAGACAGCAAGAGCATTAAGGAAAATTCAAAAAGTGAGGAATAAAAAAAATCCCACTCCAAAGAAGCACTTACCAAGATATACAAAGAGAAATATATAATGATTTTCACTACAGCACTGATTCACTGGCAAAAATTTGGAAAATAAGTAAAATAAGAAGTATGCATTATATGTAACACTACACAGCCACTAAAATGAATAAAGAACTAATTATGAATAATAAAACATAATTATTGGTAGGGATTGAATTAAAAACATAACACTTTAAAAAAATCAAATCGCATATAAATAGGTTAGGTATAATGATATTTATATTTACATATAAAATGCAATTTTACATTCATGTATATTAAAGTAGAAAAATGAAGTGAAATAATATATACCACAATTATTTTAGTTGGGAGGGCGGGTGGTCAAAGAGCTTCACTTTTATCTGTTGATCTAGTCTTTATTAAAGAAAAATATTTGAAACAAATGTAACCAAAAGTCACTATGCAAGTTTTTTTACATATTCTATAATTCTCTTCATTTTGAACTTTTTAAAAATTTCTTAAAATCACAATTTTTAAATTATCAACAAACTTTGATCTGGTAACTTCATTTTAGAAACTTTATCCCAAGAAAATAACTTGAAATGCAGAAAGACATTCTATTTTGGCTTAATTTGAAATAGTGAAGGACACAGAAATAACTAAAGTGCTCATAATACAGTAGTTATTAAATACTTTCTCTTATGCATTTCACAGATTATCATGGCAACTTAATAGACATACATAATTATAGGACAATGTTTATTTTAAACAGAATGTAGAATTCAAAATTTTAGAAATATATGATTGTTACAAATTATGAATTTATTTAAAAATAGTAAATATATAGATATGCATATTTTAGAACTATATGTGATTTTAAAGAAACTGTTCATAATATTCTGTACTTTCTAAATTCTATAATGCACATGGATCTGCTAGTTTAATAACATGAAAATTCTTTCAAACTTACTTTGATTTATTTTTCCTTCTTTTCCTTAAATTTTGAATTTTAAACTTCAAGAATTTTTCATGATAAGAGGAAGATTTCCCTCCTAATTTATTAATAATGGGTGATTTGTTATCAGGCATACTCACAGATCATAAACCTAAAGAAAAATATTAAATTTTATGTTAGAATACAAATGCACTTATAGTACTAAATAATACGATACTTGCAAATTCATGATTTGTGGGGAAAAGGGTGGCAAGAAGGTAAATCAGGCTTAAGAAAGAAATTATAGCAAGGAAGAGTTTAAATTTAAAATGTCAGACCCAGGAGTCAAACCCAACTTTGAATTGAAAACCCATATTCTTTCTATTATGTTAGTATTAAAAACTTACCCTTTCATATAACATAGCCTTTATTATACTTTAGCTGTTATATCACCAAAACCATTGGAAGAACATCATGGCATAGTAATTAAAAGGATACAATCAAACTGATTTCCTTAACTGCTTGTGCCTCAGTTTCCCCATTTGTACAATGGAAATAGTACCTTTCTACAGAGTTGCTATAAGAAATAAATAGGTCAATATATGTACAATGTTTAGAACAGAGCTTGGTATATAAGAAGCTTTATGTAGGGGCTCGTGATCATTATTAGATTACTATGGTTTTTCTTTTCTTTTTTTTTGAAGATTTTATTTATTTATTTGGGAGAGAGCGAAAGAGAGTAAGAGAGAGCATGAGAGGGGAGAAAGTCAGGGAGAAAACTAAACTCCCCACAGAGCTGGGAGCCCGATGCAGGACTCGATCCCGGGACTCTGGGATCATGACCTGAACCAAAGGCAGTTGCTCAACCAACTCAGCCATCCAGGTGCCCCTAGATTACTATGTTTTCTGCTTTTTAAAATTATTTGTAAATTTTTTTGTCTTCTGTATTTTTACCAGTTAGATTATGCTTTCTCAGCTTGTCCTCATATCCAGATTTATTTTCCTTTTGAAGTATGTCTGAATACATTTTATGAGGATAAGACCAAAACTAAAAGACACTATTTTTGTCTAGTGCAGTAATTAAATAGCAAAATCAAGTAATGAAATACATAGATTTATACTGAATTACTTTTCACTTAATTTTTAAGCTAGGTAATTGTTAAAACTGATCATTAATTAAGGTTCTATCAGGAAGCAGACAATACATTCAAATGGAATAACTAAATAAAGGGACTCCAAAGAGATGGGCAGAGTTATTCAAACAAACAAAAAATACAATAAAATAGTATCTGAGATGGTGCTGTTCTCAGAGTCTGGAAGAAGTGGGTGAACCCACCACTCTTAGAACCGGGAGAAAGAAGGAGCCAGAAAGAATAGCTGTAGGAAAGTGATGTTTGATAAAAAAAAAAAAAAACCTTTGGTCTTTGGTCTAGACATACAGCCCACCTGAAGTTGACTGCTAAAGGGGGGACTGGAGACAGGAACTTTGATCTCACTCTCCTGCCCTCCACTCCAATCACCTGCCTGCACTTCCCATTAGCTAAGCCAAACTAGAAGCCAGAGAAGGTAAAAAGCAGAATGGAGAAGGACAGAAAATGGATCTAGAAGGCCAATGGGAAAACATCCAGTACAAAATGGATTACAAACACAAAACATTATTATCTGTTGCTATTGGTTATAGCAAGGTCTGCTTTTAATAATCTATATCTATTTGAATATAAAGTAAATGTATTTTTAAGTCAGTAGCTATACTGGGATGTCACTTAGAGTGGCCCTAAGTTTAATATACAATATGTTATTCCCAAACTGGACTAATATACTCAAGAGTTTAACTTTTAACAGTGAACAACATCACATTGGATTCACATCAGATATTTCTACCTTAAAAGGAAAACAATTACAAACGATTATTAATGATGGAGATAAAGCACACATAAGTACCAAACAATAATAAAGACATAGGGATATTCAAAAGAGTTAATCTGATAACTATGGTAACAAATGTTGCACACTTACGGTTGCTATTATGTTTGACAAGTATTTATTATGAGTCATATAAAATTATGAAGATAAGATGTTTAATTATACTAAGTCTTCAAAAGAAGACAAAAAGAAACCCACCATTCATAAAACATTCACATATTTCAGAAGTAGAGTTCAGAAATACAAATTTGAGTCAAACATATTCTAAAATAAATTACTTTTAAAAAATTAATTCCAAATGAATAGAAAGGAAAAAATACAGGCAACCTAGGAAGAAAAACAATTGAAGGGAAACTGAATGGAAAGCAAACTGGTCTTTGTGTGCATGTGTTAGGTGTGCTGATCTAGATCTCTTAGCCATTTAGTAGTATATTTTATAGGATCGACTACAGTCAGTCATATTTTTTGAGGTTTCAAGAAGTTAGAGACTAATTGTTTGAACTAATCATTGAACCTATTTTCCAAAGAATCTGCACATCTGCTGGTACTAGTGGTAAGTATTTGCACCATCTGCTCAACTTGCAAGTTTCACAATACCCTGTTGCTGAGACTCCCCTAGATTGGGATGGGTGGAAAAAGTCAAATTGCTGCAGAAGTTTCTACATGCTTACTCTCTATTTCTGCCCTATCTTGGGAGTACCAATCTTGAAAGTAACAGTGCCAGTGTTTAACCAACACAGTGTTTATTATTCAAATACTATTTGAATAACACTGTGATATAGAAGACAGTATGACTCGCCAATGTATTTTATTAGTTAGAATTGCTTTTGACTGAAAGAAACAACCACCAAATAATCTCAAGTTTCTCAAAAGAAAAGATGAATGTCCTCAAAGACGTTTCCCATTGAGATGTTAAGAATTAAATCCTCAGTGGGGTAAATAAACAAAGAAAACAAGGTTTAAAATGACTCCCCTCTCCCCAAAGATAACTCCAAATAGAGAATCTAAAAATGTTATCAATTTCAACAAAATTTTTAGCTTTTTCATAAGGATATTCTTCATTTTTAAGGGGTGCCTTGGTGGGTCAGCTGGTTAAGTGTCTGACTCTTGATCTCAGGGTCATGAGTTCAAGTTCCTCATTAGGCTACACACTGGGCATGGAGCCTACTTAAAAAATTTTTTTTAAATTTTTTTTAATTGCCCACATAAGATAAATATGAAAGGTAAATCTGTGGATTTCTCAGTAGAATCAATTTCTCAGTAGAATCCAAACCCTGACGCTATTCACAACGAATTTAATGAAAAATTAAAATAAAAAGCCTAATGTTGTTGTTATTATGATATTGATGTGTGTGCAGTAGGGCTTTTTTGCATTGTATTAATATAATTGGAGTCACATATACTAGTCATTAGTGGAGCCAACACACAAGGTTGTAACACACTATTTGATAAAAAGTTTTGTAGAACCATTTATTAAAACCTACTAGGGTCATCATTTGTATCATTTAATCCTTCTCAGGACAATTACATGCAGGGATGTTGACTGGTGAATCGTATAAAAAGGGACAGAGAGAGACATCTATCAAGCTCTTTAGTAACACCATCTGAAAACAAGAAAAGTAAAATGACGACAAAAATTTTTATTTTTCTGCTATCGTATACAAGACAGATCTCTCTTATTCTGCTGAGAAATCACAATTATTAAATGTAAAGAGATTAGAATGGACTTATTAAACTGAATTATTTTGCTTTTACATCATTGTCAAGAAATAGACATTTTTCCTGAATCAGCAAAGCATGATGTAAATTTCAAATGACCTTTTTTATAGGTTAAATAGATCTATAAGATTTAAATATCCTTGTATTCTCTATAGCACCCAAAACACATGGTGCTGACTGAATTTGTAGATTGAAATGAAAACAAAATCTTAAGTGAATAAAAATGATCTTAAGGATTGGATTGCTCTCCTTTTTAAATAGTCTTCCCTCGAATACTGAGATGAAAGGCAAAAAAAAATCATTATTTTTGACAGCAACTATTTCTTAGACTAACCTCTTCATTTGCTCTAATTTTCTTGATTTATAGAGCACTCCATCATTAAGGATAGTCTACAGTAACTCACATTTTCTCTACCACTTTCCAGGGATAGTTTCCAATAATTAAAATGAATTCCACAGATTTACCTTGCATATTTATCTGAGGTGGGCAAAAAACAGTGTGATTTTTACCTTTTACTTACATCAGATATGATTTTTATATTAAATTATATCTACCCTTAACTTTATTCCAGTGCAGAACATCCAGTATCTGGAATCTAGTTTCTGTTGTCTCAGCACTGAGATCATCTTCCCAAGGCTGACAATGATTTCCAGGTAAGAAATTCCATGAAGAGTTTTTCAGTACCGATCTCGCCTAATCCCGCTATAGAAACTGACTCTGCCTACCTCTAGAAATAAGTGTCTTCTTTTTTCATTTGTCATTTATCACGCCACTCCACTCTTGTCTTATCTCCTACTTCTATAAGGTCTCCTTCTCACACTTCTGTATGGTGTAGCGGGGAACCATGGAAGTACAGGAATCAACAGCTTGCTTTAAATTCTCACACCAGCACAGATTATATCTGAGTCACTATGCAAATTACTTAACTGTCAGGTACGTCAGTTTCCTCATCTATAAATGGGGATTATAATAGTATCTGGTGTTGTGGCCACAGATGAAGGAATGCCACAGAAGCTGAATGAAGCAGAAACAGATTATTTCCCCTAGAGCCTTTGGAGGAAGTGCAGCTCTGTCAACACTGTGATTTATGCCTAGTGAAACTGATTTTGGACTTCTGGCTTCCAGAATTGTGAGAAAATGAGTTTCATGCCATCAAGTTTGTGGTAATTTGTTACAGCAACCACAGGAAACTAACACACAGTTCATTGATACCTTCATAAATACAGCAAATATGTTTTTTAAAATATTGATTATTAGCTGTAATGAAAAATTAAAATAAAAAGCCTAATTCAAAATAATAATAATAATAAATATCTCCTGTGAATGGGTTATTATCCAAGTGAAGAGTAAATCTCATTATTTACTATTTGTTCTTTGTATAATATTCTTCTAATTAATCATATAAATGCATCAAGTAATAAACATTTTAGACATAAAAATACTATATAATTAATACATCACAATGTATGTACTTAAATGATAATTGTTAAATCTGAGCTACAATTGAAGAGGGATTAATATACTAATCTCCCAACTTTACTGCATGATCGAAATTTTATATAATAACATTTTTTAGAGTATTGACTCACACTTACACAGACTTGATCAATTTCTTCTCAGTATGTAATTAAAAGTTACAAGGCCACCATATATAATATCATATAGATAGACAAATAAAGATGATATGATATATATTAGATTTTCTCTAATCATTTAATCAACTCCAAAACAGACATATATCATATTTTATGATAACCAAAAGAATAAACAGAACACTTAAACAAAAGCTGCTTTTAAAACTGTAATATAATTATTTAAATTAGCTTGTCATTTTCTTTATTCTTATGCTCATTTTTTCTCCCCAGGACACCTTCTTAAAGTTTTCCATGATTTTATTATTTTTATGCCTTTTTAGAGTTTCAACAATAGTAGCAGATCCTATGCTAAAGAGATAAATTTCTAAACCACTCAAGATTACAGGATTTGGATCAGTATGGGAAAATAAATTTATAGGGAAATGTCACCTATTAATATAGCTGCAAAAATTCTAAATTAAACACAAGGAAATCAAATCTAGCAATGTAAATAAAAAATAATTCATTACAACGGAAAAGAATTAATCTAGAAGAGCAAGGATGATTTAATATTTTAAAAATCTATTATTAAAGACCATAACATTGATGAACTTAAGACAAAAATGTAGAAAATATTTTTATATACTCTAAAGATTAATTCAGTTAAATCCAGTTTTCATTCATGATTATAAAAACAAATTTTAAAAAACTGCAAGGTAGGGATATCAATTTTCCTTAATTTAATTAAAGCTATAGAAGGAAAACTAAAAGAAACATGAAATTAACAACAAAATTTTAGAAGCTTTATCTAAAAAGCCAAAAAAAATACAAAGGATATCCATATTCTTATGACTTAATTCAACATTTTATAGGCAGTCCTAGCCAAAAAAAGAAAAAAGAAAAAGAAAAAAGAGGTATAAATATGCTAGAGGAGCAGTATATTTATTTTAAAAATACATAAAAATCTCAGAAGAATCTGCACATACAAAAAAAGATTACATCCAATTAAAAAAAGACTTCTGAATAAACAGTATAAAAAAAAGTGATATGGAATTCAATGCCAGTAAAGATAACACAGCTTTTGGCTCCTGTCTCTAAAAACAACTTTGTAAGGGTACCTGGGTGGCTCACTTGGTTAAGCAGTTAAGTGTCTGCCTTTGGCTGGGGTCATGATCTCAGGGCCCACATAAGGCTCCCTGCTCAGCAGGGAGTCTGCTTTTCCCTCTGCCTGCTGCTCTCCCTGCTCCTGCTGTAGCTCTCTCTCTTCATCTCAAATAAATAAATAAAATCTTTAAAAAAATAAATAAAAATAAAAACAACTTTGTAGGAATAAGTAATTTGAAATGCAAGAAATTATCAGAGAAAAACCCAGAACTAAGCTACTGGGGAACTGAAGGGCTATTGTGAACTGGTATGTACATAGGTAGAGAAAGACATAGACAGACAATGTTGCTCTACGAAAATAAATCAGTGAGTCAAGCAGGCAATAAAACAGAAAATCAGCTAAGGTACAGAAGATTAAAACAATATAATTAATATAATGTGCCAAACAAACCAAATCAAATTCTGTATTCAAAGAATATACATTCTTTCCAAGCACACAAGTATAATTTCTAAAAAGTGATCACATTCTAGCCTAGAAAGCAAGCCTTACTATATTATAAAAAGTAGGTAATTTACATAAGTAGATTATATTTCCTGGCATCAAAACATGATAAGCTGGAAAATTATAATGAAAAGATAAATTAATCCTCTATATAGTGGGAGAGAGAACACCAAATTCTAAGTCACCTCTGGATCTAGGAAGAAATAACAGTGGAATTTCAAAATACTTAGAACTAAATGATAATAAAAACATTGCATATAAAAACATGTTTAATAAGATTCTTCTTAGTAATAAAAAGCAAACTACTGCTACATGCACCAAAAATACATTGAGTGAAAGAAGCCAAACACAGAAGCACAAACTATATGATTCCAAATACATGAAGTTTAAGAACAGGCAAAGCTATTCCATGGCGATAGTCTGTGGGAGGATGAGACTTGGGGCTGGAGACTGAATGGAAGGTACAGATGGAAATGTTAGTTATTGGAGATGCTAACATGACTATAAATATGTATTAAAACTCAATGTAGGGACGCCTGGGTGGCTCAGTTGGTTAAGCGGCTGCCTTCAGCTCAGGTATTGATCCCAGAGTCCTGGGATCGAGTCCACATCGGGCTCCCTGCTCAGCAGGGAGTCTGCTTCTCCCTCTGTCTCTGCCTGCCTCTCTGCCTGCTTGTGCACTCTCTCTGTCAAATAAATAAAATTAAAAAAAAAAAAACTCAATGTAGCAGACCACATTTTTTCGAAATGATACAACAATATCTCCCATACTGTATGTTGTTCCATAGTGTGGCCTTGTCACTCCCTCTCAAGAGATGGAGTCTAATTTACTCTCTCCATGAATCTGGGCCTAACTTAGTGACTTGCTGGACTG
Source organism: Procyon lotor (assembly GCA_028646535.1). Lineage (NCBI taxonomy): Eukaryota > Metazoa > Chordata > Mammalia > Carnivora > Procyonidae > Procyon > Procyon lotor. Next base: position 57,154,647 of record CM053607.1, read on the forward strand.
ACAGGATGCACAGAAACAAGACTGTGGCACAATGAAACTAGACCATAAAAAACCCTTGCTGTTTCTTTCTAGGTCTCCTAAGGATGTTCTCTCAGCGTTTGGCCACCATGATAGGAGGCCAACATTACATGGAAAGCCATGTATAAGAGCTCTGGTTGATGGCTCCAGCTGAGTACCCAGCCAGGACCCCAGCGGACAGCAAGCATCAACTGCCAGCCATTTTGGACATCCAGCCCAGCCAAGTCTTTGGATGACTAGAGCCTCAGCTGACACTGAACTGAAATCACAGGAGACCTCCCCAAATGAGAGTTACTCAATTGTGTATAACCAACTCCAGGACCATGAGAGTAGATATTTTAAAAATTATTTAAGCTGCTAAGTTTTAGAATGGCTGTGTCCAGAATTAGAGACCCAGAATACTCACTGAACTGTACAATGAACCTTCATGTATTTCACTACAGGCAAATTTTACATCAATAAAAATAAGATTGTAAGAGAATATATCACATTATAATTAAATTTACTGACATAAAACAGAAGTAAAAATGACAATGGCTCAGACAAGATAGAAATATGTTTCTCTGATGTTAAACATTCTTTTAACTCCAAAGCTAGACAATTTGGGATCTGTTTGGTAGCTTCACACTCACAAGAAACCAAAGCTGCATATAAATCTTCCTGTCATGGTCATTGTCAGGCCCCACCTTGCTCTGGGTTTTTCACTGGCTTGTATAGCATCAAAACAATGGGGAGCCACTATTTGTTGCTATGTTGTATTGATTCCTATCTTCAAAGGAACTCTGTTAATCAAGCCTCCTTCTAATCCCTTCTACCATTTTCCTAAAGCAGGACACCATTACCTTTGTCCTAGACTAATACCATAACTTCTCATCTTCTATTCTCCTTCTGATCTATCTTCCTCTAGCCTCATCTTTTACATGACTGCCAGAGTAACTTTTCCAAACATAAATCTCCTAATCATTGCCCAGACCCCTCTCCTGTTTAAAACCCTTTAACATAGACCTACTGCCAACAATAAAATCCCGAGTCAGACTAGGGAATATTCAGATTGCTAGAGCATAAAGTTTGAGTATATGGATTATATTGACATCAACTGTGTCTTTTTTAATAGCTAATTATTTTACTTGCCACTGCAAAATTAAATTATATGTATCAGTTATAAATCTTAATTACAGATATTTTGTGCAAAGTATGATGGGAACTGGATTATATCATCCATTCTGGGGTCCTACACTTATAAACAACCAATTTATCTATTTTATCAAGTGGCATGAGGGGAAAAGTGAAGAGATATAAAACTTTGGGAAATAGTTAAAAGACTAAAAACGTTTAGTTTGTAAAGAAGAAGTATAAGTGATGGCATATCACAGATGCTCTTAAATATGATGGCTTTATATATTTTAAGACCTCTCACTTTTGTTTGTACTTCTCTATTCCAAGGATATCTATCTATCTATCTATCTATCTATCTATCTATCTATCTATCTAGGTTAATTTTTTGTTTCTATCTATATATTTTTTCTATCTAATTTTTGTTTCTATCTATATATTATATCTACATAGATACAATCTAGATAGATGATAGATAGATAGATAGATAGATAGATAGATAGATAGATAGATAGATAGATATAGGTTTTCTTCCTTTCTTGCCTGAATTTCTCCAAAGCAGAAAGCTAAAACTGCCTTTAGTCTCTGGCTCTGCCCCATCTTAAAAAAGCAAAAACAAAAAGTTAACCTCATTGAAGAGATGACACTGGGTGCCCTGTAAGGAGGAAAAAGCTTTGGAGAATGTGGAGAGAGATGTTTCCTGGAAGGTAACAGAGGTCATTCAGAGCCATCTCCTTTCTTGTAGCAGCATCCCCTGGAGGTGACTGTACCATGGAAGAAATGTCTGGGTACTGCATCTTGAGAAATTGGATCCCACAGCATAACAGAGGCATAAAAATCTTTTCCCGCCCTCATTGTGTCCCAGAAGGGATGCCAAAACAGAGAGGACCACATAGATATGACAATTGTCCCAATGCCCAATGGTGACTCTTCAATGCTTTCATGATGTGTAAGTACCTAGGACCTTTGTAAAATCCCAGGGCAGGGGCAAGACTAATCAAAACTAAGACTGAATATCTAACCAGTCAAGTACAACAAAGGCTTGGAGTATACAGAGTCAATTTAAGCAACTACAGAAATATTTCTTGTAATACATAAGTCCACTGACTATGATTCATAACTAGTACACATATTTTAACTTTGTAGTAGCAAGTAAAATAATTATTCATAATTAATATGAAATAGGGATTTTAAGATACTGAAAACTAAAGTGTTTAAAGTATATACAGATGATTTACAAAGCCTTGAACAATGAGGAAAATGAACTAAAAAGTACCATTAAAGTTTAAACAGAAACTACTTTCATTCATCACTCATCAATCACTTATTTAATAACTTATTCAGGAAAATTTCAATGATCTAATACTTAAATAATAAAGTCTTGATCTGACTGAAATACCTTAAATCTCTTTTACTCACTGTGAAAGGATTTGAACCTAAAAAGTGGCCAGAGGATATTCTCACACATACACTATCAGGCAAATGAAATTCAAGAAATGAGAGACCGATTCCCCTGTAAATGCCTGGCTTTCAGAATATGGAAACTTATTTCCCTACCAATAAACATCCACCAAGAATCTTTCCCCATCCTCAAGCCAATGTACTTACTGCTTGGACTCTGGTTGGACTTGCCCCTTCTTTGCACTTCTTTCTCATAAATATAGTCCACCCAAAACCTTCAACACATCTGCCTGTAGTTTGCTACAGTTTGTGTTTCCGAAATTGCAATTCCTCTACTATTCCTGAGTAAACTCAGTTTCTGGTAGTTTGAGTTGACCTCAGTTTACCTCTTTATTTAGGTTGATATTCATCATAGGAAGCCGTTTGGCTTTGATATAAACTAATGCGATCAATGGTCTGTAAAGAAATTGCAAAAATGGATGTAATTGTCCATGAATTCTTTTATTGGGTTTATGTTTTCGCCAATACTTTTTATTAATTTGCAACATTCAATATGGAAGATGAAATAAAGAAAAATACACACACACCCACTAACATATAAACTAGAAATAGAAGACTGTTTTTATAGTCTTCTATTTTAAGACCATTTTATATTTAGCACTATCAAACAATACTCACATTATTCATTGTAAATGGTTGCCAGTAAGGGAATTCAATTTGGTTCAGTTTTCCCAAAAATATAAGTCCTAATGATGTCTGAGCTTCCTATGTTTAAAAGATAATTAAAATATGGTCTCTTCCTCAAGAAATTATAATCTGGAGAAAAAAGGCCAATAAACCAACATTGTCACATTTCAAGATACTGAATTCCATGATAGGACTCCAGGTAATTTGGAAGAAAACTGCCCAAAAAAAAATATTTGGTCAATATGACATTCTATAAATATATACCAAGATCAAGAAAACAGTAAAAAGTATAGAAATTTTATTTTAAAGATTTATTTATTTATTTATTTATTTATTTATTTATTTATTTATTTATTTGGCAGAGAGAGAGAGAGAGATAACAAGGAGGCAGAGAGGCAGGCAGAGAGAGAGGGGGATGCAGGCTCCCAGGTGAGCAGAGAGCCTGATGCGGGGCTCGATCCCAGGACCCTGAGATCATGACCTGAGCAGAAGGCAGAGGCTTTAACCCACTGAGCCATCCAGGTATCCCAAAAACAGTGAAATTTTAATTTAAATATGATAATATATGTTTTCCACCTGTCTGTCTCTTAACAGGATTCTTTCTCTATTTTGGCCTGAGTTCAAATAATGTAAATATCTTTACCTAATGAGTAGAATACTCATTTGAAAAGTTGAAAGTACTTAACACAATAGAATTTCATTGCAGTCCCAAACTATGAAATAATATGGTGGTCTATAATTGTTCTTTTAGTAACTTAAGCATAAATCAAAATCTTAAGGTCATTTCTGAAGGAGCAAAAAAGTCATTAGAGAAGAAACAGGAATCAAAGAAATAATGGAGGGCCGCCTGAGTGTTTGACTTTGGCTCGGGTCATGATCTCTGTTCCATGTGAGACAGAACCCTGCACCAGGCAGTCTGCTTGTCCCCATGCCCCTCCCCCCACTCATGCATATTCTCTCTCAAATAACTAAAACATTTTTTAAAAAAAAGAAAGACAGAATGGAACAAAATCCTGAAGAAAGACAAATTTTGAATTGAGAGAGCCAAGAAAAATAAAACAGATTATGAAGACCAAAAGCTAATGACCAATAAACATATAAAACATATAAAATGATGTTAAGCTTTCCAAATAGGGTAAATACCTGATTTGTGGCTCAATAAACAAGATATAATTGACCATGAAAAAATGGAACACTGAACATAAGTACTAATATTCAGAAGACATACTACAGAAATGTAAAAAGCTTCATGGTATAAAGTATCTTAATATATGCATTAAATTTTTTTTTACGATTTACTTATTTATTAGGGCACCTAGGTGGCTCAGTGGGTTAAAGCCTCTGCTTTCGGCTCAGGTCATGATCTCAGGGTCCTGGGATCAAGCCAGGCCTCTGGCTCTCTGCTCAGTGGGGAGCCTGCTTTCCCCTCTCTCTCTGCCTGCCTCTCTGCCTACTTGTGATCTCTCTCTCTCTCTGTAAAATAAATAAATAAAATCTTTTTAAAAATATTTATTTATTTATTTATTTATTTATTTATTTATTTATTTATTTGAGAGAGAGAGAGAAGAGTAAGCATGAATGGGGGAGGGTTAAAGAGAGAAAGAGAGAGAATCTCAAGCAGACTCCCTGCTGAGTGTGGAGCTTAAGTCAGGACTCCATCTCACAATCCTGAGATCACGAACTGAGCTGAAACCAAGAGTTGGACACACAACGTACTGAGCCACCTAGGCACCACCGCGTGAAAAATTTCTGCTGAAAATTACATTGATAAACTTTCTAAGGTGATATGTGCTGAAAATCTTAATTCTGAACCTGATGAAAAAGTTTTGTATTGCTGCTATGTTCTAGAAGAAATTAACCATGGCTGGGGAAAGGAAGACTGCAGGTTTTAAAGACACTAGTGCTGGTTGGCTGTTCTTAGGGTCCTAATGTTGTAGGATGAACTTGGAAGTAATTAGAAAAACCCAATGTCTACAGTATTTGAAGGATATACACAATTTGTATATGCATCACTAGGCAAACAAAGAAGTCTGAATAGCCAGAGAAGTAGATGAGTGACCTAAGAGTTGAAAGACTACTGCACTAGGTGCATGAAGTTATTTTAGCAATCTGTACTAGAAGAAAAATCTAAAATTTATTCTTCTCAATAACTGCTCTCTGTATCCCCTCCTGGACTATAAAAAGCATTTGTTCAATATTTGTTCTTAGTCCTTACACAATGTAACATTAATGATAAGCACATGTGGCCATGAAATTTTATTTTATTTTTTATTTTTTTTTTGCCATGAAATTTTATATCCTATACATTTAAGTATAAACTTGTCTTAGCTGTGGACTTGCTGACACAGAGATCCAAGAATCCAAGAAGATGTGATGAGTTCAGTCTTAATGTTGCCATTAACATCAATTACAAATATATGTATAGACATATATTTCCAATTACTGGATCACGTGATAACTCCATGTTTAACCATTTGAGGAACTGCCAGACTGTTTTTCAAAGGGTTGCACTATTTTACATTCTCACCAGCAGTCTGTAAGGACTCTAATTTCTCCACATACTCACCAACACTTGTCTTTTTATTTTTAAATTTATTTAAGTAATTGCTACTATACCCAATGTGGGGCTCAAACTTACAACCCCAAGATTAAGAGTTGTGTGCTTCTCTGACTGAGCCAGCCACATCAAAACTTGTCTTTTTAATTACAAATATCCCAATGGGTATGAAAGGGTTTTATTTGAATTTTCCCGGTGGCTAATGATATTGAGCATTTTTTCATATGCTTACTAGTCATTTGTATATCTCCCATGAAGAAATGAGTGTTCAGATCCTTTGCCCATTTTTAATTGGGTTGTCTGGGTTGTCTTTTATTAATGAGTTATAGTTATTTTTTATATCTTCTAGATACAAATCCTTTATCAAATGTGTGATTCCCTGACATTTTCTCCCATTCCATGGGTTGTCCTTTCACTTTTTTGATGGGTATCCTATGAAGCACTAAGGTTTATAATATTGATGACACATTGGGTCTGTTATTTCTTTGATTGTATGTACTTTTGTTGTCATATCCTAGAGACCATTTCCTAAGTCACAATCATAAAGATTTAGGCCTACTTTTTCTTCTAAGAGTTTATAGTTTTAACTTTTACATTTAGGTCTTTGATCTGAGTTAATTTCTATATATAGTGTGAGATAGGGTTCCAACTTCATTCTCTTGCATGTGATTTTTGTATATTGATCTTGTATACTGCAACTATGCTAAAGTTTGTTATTGGACCTAATAGTCTGTTTGTGAATTCTTTAGCATCTTCTATATATAGCATCATGACATCTACAAATAGAGATTTTTACATTAAAAAAACTAATCTAGTTGTTTTTATGGAAATACAAGCAAAAATAAAGATGACAGTTTTCAGTTTTGAATAATAATTCCCAAATATGTTTTGTGGAATACAGATTCTTGGGATGTAATTACCTCCTAAAAGCTTTTTGTTGTGAAATAAGTTTGGGAAATACTGCACTAAACAAAATTAAATAGGTTTGCATTCCCTAAGATCTCTAGGAATGGTTAATATCCGCCTGTGCTCTGCAAATCTCCCTAAGCAGCAGTACAATATATAATTTTTCCTACACTTGACCAGGAGAAACCTTTAGGACACTATCTCCTGGAGTCACATGCATGACACATTTTGGGAAATTCTAACTGATAGCACTAAACTATTTTTAGCACTTGTGACCATGTCCCTTACTAGAAGCTCTGGATGGACAATTAATGGTCCTGATAATGAATCAGATGTTCAATAAGAAAAGAGCATTAGTCATCCAGATCATAAGGACTCCTTATTTTACTGAAATAAAAATCTGGTACTCACCTTGAGTCTAAAGATTTATGTGGGGCAGCAAAACAAAAAATGTTTACAAATTGCAGAGATATGTTTCAGCCCTTAAAACAGATCCAGCAAGCTGTCTGAGTGCTTGGCAGTTCGTCAACAACCTAGTGTAAACCCAAAATTTAAAAAAATAAATAAATAAGAGTTTTTAACATTTAGCTCTAGTGTATTTTTTAAAGCTCTGATTAAAACAATGTTGGAAAAGTACACTTTAAAATACAATCTCGAAGAACTAGACAATATTAAAATTGTAGTATGATTGAAGAATATAAGATTTAGACTGTAACTTTAAAGATCAAATGATAATTTGATCAGGGGCCCCTGGGTGGCTCAGTGGGTTGACCTGCTGACTCTTGGTTTCAGCTGGTCCTGTAACTTACATGAGATGGGGATGGGGGGGTGGGGGAGTAGCCTTGGGCCTCTGCCCTAGGCAGGGAGTCTTGGAGATTCTCTTCCTCTGCCCCTCCCTTCACTCACATATGTACTTTCTCTCACATACATAAATAAAAATGATAAATCGTCTTAAAATAATTTGGTCAAAGACCACCAAAAAGATAGAATCCATCCAGACATACTGTTAAGGTAAATAAGGTGATCCCACCATTACTTTACCCTACACATTCACACAGATTTTTCCTAATCAATAGCGTATACCTTTTTCTCAAGATTGCCTTTTAAAACTTTTTATTTCACATCCTCAAGATACCCCCCAACACACACACACACACACACACACACACACACA
>CM053607.1:57163002-57251236 GCA_028646535.1 Procyon lotor
ATGGTTCAAATAGCTGTATTTATTTCCAACTAAAATTTACTGACATGAGCTATGGGACACCAATTAAGGGACTCAGTATCTATACAGAAAGCTGAAAGGCATTCACTTTCCGTGTTTTCAAGGATTCATTACCTTCTTGTAATTCCCATAGCACTTTGTACAAATGGGACAATTATAGCTATTTTGGACTCTTCATGAGGATCAAAGATATGCCATCCCAGATGACTACCGAAAAAGAATTTTTAGCCAACCTACACTGTATCTATCTAAGCAGATGTCTCCATGGGCAAGAGTGAGATAGGGAACACAAAATCAAGAATGAAATTACTTATTTGAAAATGCCCAGTTCTAGCAAAGTTTGTGCATGCTAACACCTCAACTATACCTCTGTTTTACTGCAAGCTCCATGAGGGCAGGGCTTTTTATTTCATCCTTGTATTTCCACCTCCAAGTCTAATAGGAGATGGTCAATACCTCTGCTTATTCTGTGATCATAAGGCATCGTCATTACTTTTACATACATCTGTCTCCTCAATAGGACTGTGATTTATGCAGGGGTAAAATCTGATTTTTATTCATGTATTTTTTTTCCCTGTATTCCACAAAACAACAATTCAGTGAATTCTGAATATAGTAAGTTGTTACAAAAATGTGTTTTATTTTTCCAGACCACTCCTTGTAATAGCATGAATCTAATAGTTATTTGACCACGGAAATAAACAACTCATTGACTCTACTACTTATTCACTATTCCTCTGATGTCACTTTTGATCCCATGCCCATCTTAAGTCCTGTGGTATATCATTATCATCATTCTACTCGTTCTCTGGCATACACCGTCAACTTATTTTTCCCAGTTCTCTTTGAAATGCTTGTTTACTCTCTCTATACTTTCACCAGGGGTTCCTTTCCATTTGAAAGACTTTAAATACCACAAATGTCTTTAATGACTCAATAATGACTCTAAAATTGATGTATCTAGCCTGAACTTTCCCCCTTAAATTCAAACTTGTATATCTGACTGCCTATTCAGTGTCTCTACTAGGATGGATGGCTATGGTCATCTCAAACATAATATATCCAATGCTGAACTTATTCTCTGCTCTCATCCCAAAGTTGCTTCTCCACCAGTCTTCCCCTTCTCAGAAAATTGCAGTTCCATCCTTCCAGTTACTCAGTTCAATCATGACTTTTTTTTCCTCTTATGCTTAATTTATAATTCTTTGGGCAGTCTTATTGGAGCTAATATCAAAACATACCCACTATCCAAACTCTTCTTTTTACTGACATTGCTATCATCTTGATCTAAGCCACTATTCCATTTCACCTAAGTATACATGTGCCTCCTCCCTTGCTATCTCTCACCTTTCCACACTCTGACTCTCAATAGACATTGTAATGAGCCTATTAAAACCTAAGTTAGATCATGCCACTCCTCTTATCAAAACCCTGCAATAACTTCTCATCGCATCCAGAGTTAATCTGGCTACTTGTCACCTTTCTGACCTTACCACATACATCTTTCCTCCCTTCCTCATTTTACTGCTGCCACAGTTGGATGATTTCACTTGCATGAAGGTAATAAAAATTTAGCTTAAATTGAACCAACACCGATAAATGTGAGTAGATAAATCAGTCTTCAACATAACCGGAGCTGTGCTGGGTTTTACCTATGAGGAAGACATATACCAACAAGACTTCGGCAACCATTCCAGATATTTTTCTTTCAGAAGCTACAGAATTCTTTTACATCATGAGAATTGTTTCTTAATCTAAGAGTATGATTAGATCAATGTAGGAGTTCTGTATGCATATATATTTTTTTATCTTACTAATTTCTGTGTGTGTGCATGAAACATTTTTATTAAGGTAAAGTACTTTTTCAAAAGAAAATAGTTATGCTTAGCCCCTAGAAATTGATTAATTAAAATTTGGGAATTGTTAGCTATAATTATTGATTTGTTTTTTGGTTTAGTCCATCATTTTCAATAACAAAAGAATTCATCTTGAGATTCAACCAAACAAGAAATCCAAAAGAAAAGGAAGAATTGTTGGACCTAGCTAGAAAAAACATTCTCAGATGTAAGGTAATAGTACACTATTTGATTATTTAGTATATGGACTTTCTGTTCTAGTCGGTGGGGGGTTACATGTCCTAAAATATCAAAAGTAAAAATAAGAAATAACTTTTTAAAATCATTAAGTATCATTAAAGACATTAATGCAAAGTAAAATTAAAGCTTATAACCAGATAATTCAATGTCAAAGGACTTTTTAGGTGAAGATTCTCCAAAAATTATTAAAGATTATAGCTGTTGACACTAGTCCAAGAGCTCACCACAAAATATGAAAGGCTGGCAAATAAATTTTTGATTATGATGATTCCACTTTTTCCTAAAAGAAAAAAAAAGGTCAACTGAGATATCATGTGTCCCAAAGAAGAAAGGAAGCTTCCCTAAACCTCACAATAAATGCACAATACACTCTGTTCTCTCTCTGTAGCAAACTATTCACCTAACTTGTAGAAAATACATTCTTTAAGAGCATGCCATTAGTTTCCAAATTTTCAAACACATATCAAAACAGAACAGGAAGTGAAATAAGTCCTTCTTTTGCTTTTCTTACATTAGATCCAGTTTGTGTTAGGCAGAGAAATAATATATTACCAAATATACTTACTACCAATGACATTTATGTATAAATATATATATGGTATATGTATATATACATATGGTACATATATACCATGTTACCAATATACATAATATTAAAAAATTCATGAAATAAAAGTTGCACAAAACTGGAGCATAAATTAAGCCATCTTTTTTGTTGTGATGGTTGTTATTTCCCAGCATTTCAGTTTACTGTTGCTCACATATGTTAAAATTTTGAAAAAGTTTGATTAGAAAAAGAATATTCTGGCAAGTATGCATGCTGAACAGTGTTAGCAGGTACATTCATCAGTGAGCTTCTGCCCAGTTGGCCAACTGCTCCCTGGGGAAGCCCCAGAAGTAGGCCCATTAAGGGAAGAGTGGCAATCTTGGTATCTGTCTCATGTTCATTAATTTCAGTCCATTTACAGGGAAGTAGACAGAGTTTTCCAGCAAATTGGCATGAAGCTAATTTCTGTTGAATCACATTCAATATACTCTTCCTTCTAGAATCAGAGATACATTCTCTTGGTGGGATAATGAAGTAGAAGTAATCCCTTTAAGAGTAAAGAATGAGAATTATTTTTAGCAAATAACTAATGATATAACTCAGAAAATTAACAATTTTAGCATGAATACAATTTACATAAAATATAAAAAAATAAATTTAATAATAGCAAAAATATAAAGTTTTATATAAAATGGGTATAGAGCATAGCCTCATAGAGTGACTTTCAGAATATAACTAAGAGATAATCAAAATAAGGAAACTAATAAATAAATTTGTAAGAAACTGTACATTTTGGTTTGCCTTTTCATGCTTCCAGAGAAAATTGGGTCTCAAAACCTTAGGCTCTGGGAATCATGTGCATCTTCCTACTGCGTGGATAGAAGTAGTGTATCTCGCTCAGTGCAAAGGAGAAATCCAAGATGGTATGTACTCTGACTAAGCTCTTCTTAGTTACCCTGAGTGTTTTCCAGATTAGCTGAAAAGGCATAACTTGTGACCTTTAATATGTAGAAATTGTGCAGGAGCCAAGGAAAATTTGCCTTTCTCTATCAAAATATCTGATAATGTTTCACTGTGAAAGCTCCTTTGGTAATTTTGAATTTATAAATTTGCTCAACTTTTTAATTACAAAATTATTTTAAAAACTTGTGTTCAGCACAGTCTTCATTGCTTTTTTCTAAAATTAGTAACTAATTAAAAATTGCTTGGAGTACTGGGTGTGGTGCATGAACAATAAATCTTGTAACATTGAAAAAAAAGTAACATAAAATGTCATTGAAGTGATTTTCAACTACAGTAGGCACTATACTTTAGAGAAACTTGTTTTGGCATTTTATAATTCTTACTCATAAAACGTTAACCAAGTGGCCCTTTGTTTTTCACTTATTTTAAACAGCCATTTTGCTCATTACCTTTTCATTTATCACTTCTCATTTATATGTCTCCTCCCAAACTATCCTCGAACCAATCTAAAAAAGAAATTAAAAAACCTTATTTTTAAAGAGGTAAAATTCCTTTTATCATTATCCTAAATTTTATGTGTATGCCTTTTAAAATAAGTTTTACAATGTTAACCATATGAAGTCAGAGTATTTCCCCATGTAAATTGAGTTTTGTAGGGCTAACTGGGAGGTTTCAAGCAGCAAGAAGACTAAGAACAAATCTGTATTTAACTTGCCTTTATGACACTTTGATCACAGTGCTATCCACAACCTGACCTCTATTAAAGGTTTAAATGATATTGAAGTAAACACCCCTGGCTTATCAACAACCAGCAGCTACTTGGTTTTCTTTGCACATTAAACCTTTTTGGTCAGGTATCCTGCAGTCATCTGATTCCTAAGAGGACAGGCCCTTCCAGCCTGGGGGTAGGGTGGGTGGTGGGGGAGAGGGTGGGCAGTGAGTAATGGGTGATCTAAACTAATCATGAGGATTGCCATCTACTTGCCAATGATTAGATTAGTTGTGGTCACAGGACCTGGTCCTAACCAGAAATGTTAAAATAGGTCTATTTGGAGTACTTTTTGTTGAATTGCCTTTGAAAAAGATAGACCTGGGAAGAAAGCACCTCTTCCCTCCCTGTGCCTTTTGATGCCTCTCTAAATAGGTAAGAGAAAGATGCCTGGAGCTTGTGTAGTCATCCCTGCCACCATGTACATCAGAAGAACTAGAAAATGAAAGAAAAATGTATACAGAGGGCAGGTATTTGAGCCAGCCCTACAGTCTTTCCATCTATGATCTTATCAAATAATAAACATACTTATTTTGAAGACATTTCTTTGCATTTCCTGTTACACATAGCCAAAAGCTTTTTCATTCTTCAAGATACTGAACTCCAAATAAAAACCCTAAATATGAATTCTTAGTGCCAGCTCCACAACTGAAAACCCTCCACTGTCTGTGTCTTGCAAATCTCTTGTCCACTTCTCGTTCCATATAGTTCCATATAGTTCACTCTCCATGCAGCAGTGATCATATTAAAGCTTAAATCGTTTCTAGTGCCTTCTGATTATTCTTAAAAGAAGCCCTGACTACAAGGCTCTGTATGATCTTATTCCTGGCTGCCTTCCCTTCTTATTCATTATGATTCATTATGCTCCAACCATACTGATCTTTCTATTCCTTGGATGTGGCAGGGCTTTTCCTTCCTCGGGTCCCTGCATTTGCTGTTCTTTTCAGATATTTATATGACAGCCCTTCAAAAGGCCTTCTTTGTAATAACTTGAAGTGTAATTTTCTCTAGGGCCTTAGCTCTGCATTCTTTCTCATTAATCTCTGCTGGGTTCCATTTCCTCTGCGTTTATTTTCTAGTTTTCCACTCTTCTCTTTATAGCACTTATCTTTAGCACTATCTTTTATCACCCCAGTCTGCCTCATTTCCCCATCATTATTTGTATGGCCTGGTGATCTATTTTGTGTTGGCTGAAACAGCTGGAGCTCCTTGGGCATCTCTCTCTCTCTTCTATCTCTAGCTCTGCAGTCTCTCCAATTTAGTGACTTCTGAGTAATTAGACTTCCTAAATGGCAACTAAGTGTTCCAAAGCTAGTATCTTGAGAAAGAGATCCAAGTGGCAGCTGTATTGCCTTTTCTGATCTGGCATTTTATTCGTTAAAGCAGTCACAAGACCTCAGGTTCAAGGGGAAAGGGATATAGATTTCACTTCTTAATGGAAGCGGTGTCAAAGAATTTGTAAATATTTAACATTTAAAATTTTTTATTATTTTAAAACCACAATCTGGTTTGGGTGACAACAAATAGTTAATTGTAAGGCTTAATTGTAGCATGTAGACAAAGCAAGATCTTAAAATTATGAAGTTTCTACCTTTTTAATATTTCAGAAGCTCTAAATATGCTTTATGCTTCCCTGGACCATGCTTCCTTTGATTATGATCATCTGCCTACCTTATTTTTTGTTGCGGAATCAGTTTTATATAGACTCTGTTGTGATGCATTCCAAAAGACATACTTATATTCAGTTGAAATAAAGCTGATAAAGGTATGTTTTAAAATATTCTAAATATGTTTTAATTGTTACACATACTACAATGACAGCTGTTTTAGGATCTAAACAGACCATTTGGTTTTATTATGGAACATTCTCTTGTTCGGTTGTTTATTTTAATCTTCTTTAAATTGTAGATAATACATTATTACCTGATATCCAAATGGGGATAGTTTGAGAAAATATAATTTCACCAACTATGTAAGAAAATAATATTTAATTAAAATGAAGTTTATATGTGCGTTTGCGTATGTGTAACTTTTCTTCTTTCTATTTTAAGAATTTTTAAATGCCACTTTCCATTGAAAAATGCCAACAGATAACCTTAACTAGTTGCCCAATTTGAGCAGATGAGTTGTTTTCTTAGTATTCTGTGTCATTTAGAGCCATAGGATGGGAAACTATCTTCATGGGATTCATGTTTCAAAAGGTCTTGGATTTCATATGGTTCTACTCCCTGTGATGATCATGGTTGCCTGTTGCAAAATTTACTGGGTCAGAAGAATTGAGGTTAAGTAGTGGTTTTATTGCAAAGAAAATAAAGAAAAAAAAAGAAAAGAAAGAAAAGTGAGAAGAAAAAAAATTTAAGAATATTTCTTTTTTAGGATATATGTATTTTATGAATTACTTGCAAAAATTATTAAATATTATTTGCCAGAAAAATTTCTTATTCAGTTTTGACTCTGAACTGTTAGAAACCAACCATTAATATTCATGACAGCCAAGGCATTTTTGGAAGATACTATATTTTAATCCTTAGAAATCAAGCCTAGATCCCCTCTGACATGTTTGGGGGTAAAAGACTTATGTGGAGACCAGGCAAGATTCAGAGAACACGGAATAGAAATTGATTTTGCGAAGAACGGAGGCTTTGCAATGAAGAAGGTTGAGAGAAGAGAGACAAGATGTTCCCATGATGACTTTTTCTTCTTTTTCCTGTTTCCTGTTTCCCTGTTTTATGTATCTCCTATGGAGATATATAAAAGATTATAAAATTATTATAGATATTTAAAAAGATATCTATATCTCTATATTAATGAGAAGAGAATGAAAGGAGAAACATAAAGCAAGTCTGGCTTTTCTCCCTTTTTCCTCTCATTCCCTTTAATGACCATTTTCCATTCATTGCCATTTATATTTCTACTACCAATAGATGACTATAAAATAAAATCTTAGCCATTGCACAAATTAATTTATATATACTATGTCATTTATTTATTTATTTTTAAAGATTTATTTATTTATTTATTGTAAAGAGAGAGCACATGTATGAGTGGAGGGGGGAGGGGCAGATGGAGAAGTAGTGAGGGAATCTCAAGCAGACCCCCGCCAATGAACATGGAGCCGTATGTGGGCCTCGATCCCACAACCCTGAGATCATGATCTGAGCCAAAACCAAGAGTCAGATACTTAACCAGCTGAGCCATCCAGGTGCCCCATGACTATGTCATTTATTTTTTAAAAGAGTCCTATATCTTCTCATCTGACAGTTTAGACAATTTGCACAGGTTCATGTAATAGCTATGAACACTTAGTACTTGCACAATGCCTTGCACAATGATCAGTGCTTTAGATGTACTAGACATATTAACTTTTTTAATCCTTATAACAATCCTGAAAGGTAAGTGCTATTATTGGCCATTATTTTACAGACTGTGGCATGCCGTCTCAAGTTATTATTCAAGGTCTCAGCAGAGAAGAAGGTTTTGAAACTCAGTGGACTCTAAGCCACTGTACATTTACCTTGGCTCTCCAGATTTACTAGTTTTAAAGTCTACTCCTTATTGTTCTAGATAATATAAATTAGCTAGTGGAAATAAGCATGCTCTGTAAGTACCTTTGAGTTTAGGCAAGAAGCCATTTCAGTTATCCTCCTTGACTTTGTATACTTTTCATTATATATGTGACAGTCAATTGGAAATCTCCCTTTTGATCTTTTCTTTTTGACAGTATGCTATACTGAAAGGCATTGCCAGGGAAGCATCATCCACCTTCCTATGCACAATTTTTTGATAAAGTAGTTTATAGTTCAGCATTAGGAAGAGCCAGAAATATTTAATTCCATAATATTATTTACTTTCACAATTTATATGCCTTCTTTCCTTGTTATTTACATCTGAGTGTAGAATCATCTTAAGTATTAAAGTCTACTTAACTGAAGTGTAGAGAATAACATATAACCAACAATAGTTTAATATATTTTTTATATAAATATAAAGTGTTCTTCAGGCATCTATAAAAAACGTGGAGCACTTAACCAACTATTAAAATATAACACATAATAAATATTATTCAGCAATTCTTTTTCACTGTTAGAGTCAGAAAAATGAAGAAAAGTAGTCATGGAAAGAGAAGGGAAGAAGAGGAATAAGGAATAAAAGAAGGAATGATGAGAGTGGAGAAAGAGAAATTGGGGTGCCTGGGTGGCTCAGTCATTAAGCATCTGCCTTCAGCTCAGGTCATGATCCTAGGGTCTGGGGATAGAGCCCCCCATCCAGCTCCCTGCTCCACGGGAAACCTGCTTCTCCCTCTCCCACTTCCTCTGTGTTCCCTCTCTCACTGTCAAATAAGTAAGTAAGTAAATAAATAAATAAATAATCTTTAAGAAAGAGAAATTGACAAGGAGAGATCCCAGTCTAAGAGGCAAAGCTCAAGCTGTCATGCTGCACAAAGAATATGTACACAAATGAGACTTGAGGAAATATGCACAGAGGGTCCAGAATATTTTCAAGATATAGAAAAGCAGATTTTTAAATAAGAATTTAGGCTTTCAGAATATTATAGATGAAAGCTTTTTAAACCATTTTTCCAAGCATATTTATAAGTAGGGAGAACCTCTGGTTCAGTTGAAACTTATGACTAAATTGGGGTATAATTCAGCGATCATGAAGACTGATCTGTTTTTCATGTATTTTTCTATTTTGTATGATGTGAAATTTTTGAACATGAATTTTCTTTTCCATATCCATCTAATTCCTTGCAAATAATTCCCCTTTAATTAATTTTCATTCATTGTCTATAACAGGGGATTTTTTTATTTTAATATTCACACTTAGAATATTGCAGTATTCTTTTAAATGATATGACATATGGTCTATATGAAGAGATCCCTTGGATATGCTTTATAAACATCTTTTTTTTTGGTCTATAAATGGTGCATATTTATAGATACATTTATAAATATTGATGGTACATTTCTCAGAATTTATTTTACCAATAGAATTTTATGATAAAAATACTTGGAAATCTCTGCTATAATAGAAACTTCATGACTTTTGGTGCAGCACAGTCTTGGGTTCAAAGTTCACTCATGCCACTTGTTTGTTAGATTGTCTTGGTTGAATCACTGACACTTCGTAGAATCATCTTTTTTACTTTATTATTATTATTTTTTACATGTGGATCTGACAGTAGTACCCTGCATTGTTGTTAAGAGGATTTGGACTACGTGTATCTCGATAGTGATACCAAATAGTTTTATTTGTTTTTTTTTCCCATAATCTTATGATTTAGCAATTTAGGAATTTGTGTTCCATTTATTTGTATGGTTTGTAGGGGTTTTTCTCATATTCTGTGAAAACTTGCATATCATATATTTTTGTAGATATTCCATTTTCTGTATTCTATGTAAAACAAACTTGCTACACATGAAACTTCACAGAGGTAAGATAGTAGTGTTTATTTAGCAATGACTTTTTTTTCATAAGAGAATTAGGATCTTAGTGTAGTATAGTATGCCCAAGCAGAATAGTTCTCAAAATTATCTAAAGAAATGTTTTTTAAACTGTTTTGATGGAGACTCTTAGAAAGAAATGTATTTTGCATTGCAATCCAGCACACACATAGTATGCACTGATTTATATACTGAAACAAGGAACTATGCATCGTACTGTGATATTTTCTTTTCTCTTTTATTTTGTTTAAAAACCCCCTTTCAATTGATTTCATGACTCACTTAAGGGGCATGACTTGCAATTTGAAAAATACTGTTCTGTTGGACATGGAACAAAATAGCATTCAGTATTGGTCATTATATATAATGTTGAGATGATTTATAAAGTTTCTTGGCTGAACCAGTATTTCCACCTTGATATAAACGTTTTAAAGTTATTTCAAAAGCGCATAAGCTCAAGTGAGTTTGAAATTGTTTCATCAAAAGTAAATGCAATAATAAAATGGTTTAGTTTCCTTATAGTTTCTAAACATTTATTGATGCAACACAAAAATACTTTTTTCTTTTTCTTTTGACAGATTGCCTATTTGGTCTTCTTACGACTTTTTATATATTTCCTGCATGGTCACCTAGAAAGTTTTAAACAACATTTATTTAGGCTTCAACCATTTTTATACGGTAGACTATCTTTTATTTTCTGCACTTACAAATGTTTTATGTTATAGTTTGAGCAGCTCAGACTATCACTATAAAGAACATAAGCTGTATTTTATTTTTCATGAAAAGTAATAAGTACAGTATTGCAGAACACAGCCTCTGGGCCAGAGTGTGTGGATTTTACTTTTAACCTTTCTACCTAACTAAGTGCATGACCTTGTTTGTGACTCAGTTTCCTCATCTGTAATAGTTTCTACCTTTCTAGATTTCAAGTTTAGTAAGGTAATACTAGTGACAATGTAGATGCTGAGCTAGAGTAAGAAGAGTGTGGATGCAGGGCGTCAGTTAGCTATGACATTAGTTGGGCAGGAGATGTTAAAGATTATGAACTTTTAAAATTGGAATGAGATAGAGTAGGATAGTTTTGAAAAATGTTTAGGAGGAAAAAGACACTAAATTTGATGCAATTGAATGTAGGCTATATATAAGGGAAAATGAGGAGTTCCTGAGGAATCTTAAATTTTACATATAGACAAATGCAGTCAAGATAGTGGTACCTTTTTCTAAACTGAAAAAATCTTGGAGAATCATTGGACATGTTGAAATTTGAAGGTCACTCAGGTATATATACACAGTGAGCAGTTGGAAATACTGATTTGGAACCAAGGAAATAAGCGAAGGCTGGCATTCACTTATTTCATAGATACTGACGTAGATGAATTGACGATCATCCATGTTATCATGGCTAAAATAACCTCGGGGTGGAAGGTGTTGAGGGGGGAGAAATTAATTCTAGGAAAAGGCTTGGGGAACATAAACAGTAGATAATTAGGATGAAATACATCAGTAAAGGGAAATAAGAGGGAGTAATGACATAGAAATCTAAAGAGGGGAGGTTCAAGAAGATCAACATTATCAAGAGTTATAGAAGTCTTAAATAATAGGTGGTCTGAAAGCTGATGGGATTCTGTAAGCAGAAAGTCACTGTTGACCTTGGGAGCATTCCCATTGGAGAGGTGGAAGCAAAATTCAGATTGGAGGTAAACAAAGAGTACAGGGAAAGTTTAAGCATAAGATAGAGATGGTGAACTATTACAAAAAGCTTAACTATAAAGGGAAAGAGAAATAGATCAATGGTTAGATGAAAAAAGTAGGTCAAAAAAACAGTTACACTTCTTTGTTTCTAATTTGGATGCCTTTTATTTCTTTTTCTTGCCTAATTGGTCTGGCTAGGACCTCCAGTACCATGTTGAATAAAGGTGGTGAGAATGAGCATCTTTATCTTGTTCCTGATCTTGGAGGAAAAACTTTCAGCTTTTCACCCTTGAATATATGTTAGCTGTGGACTTGTCATATGCAGCCTTTATTATGTTGAGTTACATTCCCCCATACCTACTTCGTTGAGAGTTCTTTTAATTATAAATGGATGTTGATTTTTGTCACATGCTTTTTCTGCATTTATTGAGATGATCATATGATTTTTAGCTTTCATTCTGTTAATGTGATGTATCATATTGACTGATTTAAGGATGTTAAACCATCCTTGTGTCTCTGGAATAAATCCCACTTAATCATGGTGTATGGTCTGTTTAATGTTTTGCTGGATTTGGTTTGCTAATATTTTGTTGGGGATTTTTAAATCTATGTTCATCAGGGATATTGGCCTATAATTTTCTTGTGGCATCCTATTATTATTTTGCTAGGGTAATGTTGGTCTTGTAAAATGAGTTTGAAAGAGTTCCTTTTGGAAGAGTTTGAGAAGGAATGGTATTGTCTTTGAATGCTTGGTAGAATTCATCAGTGAAGCTGTCTGGTTCTGGACTTGATTTCAGGAAGTTTTTGATTATTGATTCAGTCTCCTTACTAATAATCACTCTGTTCATATTTTCTATTTCATCTTAATTCAGTCTTTTAGGTTTTATGTTCCTAATAATTTATCCATTTCTTCTAGGCTGTCTGATTTGTTGGTGTATAATTGTTCATTGTAGTCTCCTAGGGTCTTTTGTATTTCCTTTTTTTATCCTTTGTATTTCTATTGTAACAGCTCCCTTCTTTCATTTTTTTTTAAAGATTTTATTTATTTGAGAGAGAGAGAGTAAAAGAGAGCATGAGCAGGGTGAGGGGCAGAGGGAGAAGCAGGCTTTCCGCTGAGCAGAGAGCCTAATGAAGGGCTGGATCCCGGGACTCTGAGATCAGATGCTGAACTGACTGAGCCACCCAGGTGCCCCATCTCTCTTCATTTCTGATTTTAGTAAAGGGTTATCAATTTGTCTTTTCAAAAAACTTGTTTTTAGTTTTAAATAAACTTTTTAGGTTAATGGATTAAATAAAAAAAAACAAGGTCAAAAGAGGAAAAGAGTAGTATGTTGTAGGATAAGAGATAAAGAGACTCAAGATACAAGAAAGGGAATATTTAGTGGAAAAAGTCATGGAGGAGAGAATAGGAGATAATAGTAGAAGTGTTTTGGAGACTGAGCGGTAAATTGCACCACTACTACAAATTCTGACAGAGTGTGAAACCAAATCAAGACTGTAGACTAGCAGAATTTATGTCTATCATATCTCTTGTTTTGATTTTTCATACATTATAATCCTCTAACTCCTCACTGTGTTCAGCATAGTGACTCATCAAATAATCAGATGATAGTGGCAAATCAGTTTTGAAAAATTATGTGACTAAAGCCTCAAGATCTCACATTAGCTTGTTACTGTAGATCTATGCCAAAAAAACCAATAACTTTGTTTCATATAAGGATAAAATCCCCAGATTTTGCCTTTCTATCAAATACTGTTAAGTAGAGCCTTACTCACGCTGCATCTCTGTCTTTAGTAACAGAATGATTTTTACCTGGGGCCATTAGCAACTGCTTCCTCTCCATGTAGCCATCCAGTAGAAGAGTAGTTATTATTATTTTTTTCCACTGTCAATAGATTGAAACTCAAAAATTGTCTAAAAGTGTACAAAAAGAACAACATAAAGATAATTCTGTTAAATACCACCTAGTGTTATGTTGAATGACATAATTATTGCTATACTTAAAATATATTCTTTAAAAAAATCAACAATGACATCTTAAAAATGATAAAACTGGAGAATATAGGGTTAACAGTGATGATTTGTTTGTAGGATTACAATTTCAAAGTACCTATTATGAATAGAGTATGTTATAACTTGATTTATTTTCATCTGGAAGTTTCCAAGCATTGTTGTGCAATAACTATACTTAATTGGGCATTTGACCATTATGCAATTGCTGTTCTGAATTATATAAACTCTTATGTATTAATTATTTACCTTGTAGTTTCCTATTATGCCAGCAGGGGTCATACATAACATTATAAATCTTAAAAAGATGGGGAAATGTATAGCAGTTTCAGCATCTAAGAACTGAAGTTAATTATATTTTAGTAACTAAAAGACAAATGAAATACAATGCAAGATACTAATGATACTAATTCTATCACAAATTATTTTTCTTACAATAGCACTTTGTCTCTCTGGAGAGTCATATCACAAGTATCCAAATATCTTTTCAAACATGCAATTCATTCTGAAAACCATGGAAATTATATGCAAAAGAGAGCTCCTTTCTGGATCAATTTTTAGCCCTATGGAAAACAAGAAAAGCTATAAGAACATAGATTCTGATATGGTGAGTATAGCCTAGTGCATAATAATCAGATAATATTGATATGATTAAATAATTGTGCTTGCCAATACTGGAACATTGTTGAAGATGAGTTTAGGTGGTTGGGGTGGGGGGGCGGGCAGGGTGAGAAGACCAAATTGCAAAAACACTAAACCATATCCACATTTCCTGGACAGCAGCTAATAGGATTAGTAGTGGGACATCAATATGTATCACTACTACTTTAAGTAGAGTAATGTCATAATACCTTTTTCCTTATAGATTCTATCTCAGCTATTTAATTGGAAATAGTAATGTAATTTAGATTAACTTATAAATGAGGATTTTAAGATATTACATTTGTATTAAAAGGAAAGTGCATGAAGTACAGGCTATTAATGAGAGCAATTGTAATACTTGATGCTTCCATAACTCATATGTAATAACATTTAAAATGCTATTAAAATCAACTGAAATGTTTTTAAATGGTTCAGAATTGAGGAAATAAAATAATCCCTAGTATGTGAAAAATTGTCTTTTAATTTCTAACTTGGATATTAGTGATCAGCATTAGAGAAAACTGTCCCATTCATGTAAGTCCTTAGTATGTAATAAACTATGTATTATGCAAATAGAGCTACGGTGAGCCATATAATTGTTCACGTACATTAAAGGCTGATGTACCTCAAAAAACAAACTTCAGGGTGCCTGGGTGGCTCAGTGGGTTAAAGCCACTGCCTGCAGCTCAGGTCATGATCCCAGGGTCCTGGGATCGAGCCCCGCATCAGGCTCTCTGCTCAGCAGGGAGCCTGCTTCCTCGTCTCTCTTCCTGCCTCTCTGCCTACTTGTGATCTCTCTCCTCTCTGTCAAATAAATAAAATAAAATCTTAAAAAAAAACGAAAAACAACAACAAACTTCAATCTCTGGGGCTCATACTCACACATACTCCAAAAGAAAGCAGCAAACACTTTCCCAAAGAAGACATATAAATGGCCAACAGACACATGAAAAAATGCTCAATATCACTCAGCATTAAGGATATACAAATCAAAACCACAATGAGATACCATCTCACACTGGTCAGAATCGCTAAAATGGACAACTCAGGAAACAACAGATATTGGAGAGGAGGTGGAGAAAGGGGAACCCTCTTACACTGTTGGTGGGAATGTAAACTGGTGCAGTCACTCTGGAAAACAGTATGGAGGTTCCTCAAAAAAATTAATAGAGCTACCCTACGGCCCAGCAATTGCACTTCTAGGTACTTACCCAAAGGATACAAACATACTGATTCAAAGGGGCACATGAACCCCAATGTTTATAGCAGCAATGTCCACAATAGTCAAACTATGGAAAGAGCCCAGATGTTCAACAGATGAATGGGTAAAGAAGATGTGGCATATAAATACAGTGGAATATGCTTATCAGCATTGGAATAAAGGCATAAGCATTTAATTTATTTTCCAAGTGCTGCCATGAAATTCCTGAAAAGATAAAGAATTCTGTAGGATATACATGTTAGGATACACACAATATGGGTGTTGGTTCTATTTAAGAATAGGAGATTTCCTTTCCCTGCTGCTAGAACCCATTTCTTCTTTTAATATCCCTTAAAGCTGATCCAGACACAAGGTTTCCATTGACTTTGACAAATGGTACACTTTAATTAGCTCTGTGGCTTTCAGAGCCAGAACACTGGATTGAGTCTTCCACTCTTGTCTGTTGCTCACTAGCAGAGCTGAATTTGCTGAATTGTCACATGATAATAACAACGTAGCTTTTGGAGATAGTAGATAAAGCCCAACTGAAATATAGTAGACCCTTTACTAAATAGCTGCATCTGTCCTAAAGTACAATTAGTTTTCTGAAAGCTAGGAAACACACAGAGTTTACATTCAAGTGTGATTAGCAATCTCATTCTCTAATGCTTTAAGTACTTGTGAAGCCAAAGTCATCTAAATTTGGGACTTTTTGTGCTATACTGCAGTTGTACGTGGTTACTAAGATTGGGTTAGATTGAGACAGAGGTTCTTTAAAATTAGAAGCGTTATCCTATGATTCATATCCTATTATCTAAGTTGCACTTTTGTGTTGAGTTTTTTTTTTTTTTAAAGATTTTATTTATTTATTTGACAGAGAGATCACAAGTAGACAGAGAAGCATGCAGGGTGGGGTGGGGAGCAGGCTCCCTGCTGAGCACAGAGCCTGATGCAGGGCTCGATCCCAGGACCCTGAGATCATGACTGAGCCAAAAGCAGAGGCTTAACCCACTGAGCCACTCAGGTGCCCTGAGAGGTCCTTTCATGACAATGTTAACCATCTCCCAAATGACTGAAAACAAGGATGAAACTCAAAAAGCTATCTCTGAAATTAAATAGGAAGGGATGGGGAAGGAGACAAACCATAAGAGACTCCTAAACTCATGAAACGAACTAAGGGTGACTGGGAGGTGGGGGTTAGGGATAGGGTGGCTGGGTTATGGACATTGGGGAGGGTATAGGGTATGTGCTATGGTAAGTGCTGTGAAATGTGTAAGCCTGATGATTCACAGACATGTACCCTGGGGCAAATAATACATTATATGTTAATTAAAAAAAATAAGATTAAAAAAAAAAAGCTATCTCTGAACAGCCAAAATACAGCCCATTCTTTAAGGCTCATTTCTGTTATCAAAGAGCATCTGGTCTGATATTCAGAGCTTGTGGACTCAAATTTACATAAAATTCAAGCTGATGTGGTTATCTGAAATTTCAGCCAACACTAGATTAATAGCACTTTTGTAGGTGGACTTCTCAAAATAGGTATTGTACAATTTGTAACTGATAGTTTGTTGAAGGACATAATCGAGAGGATGGGTCCACTTGTTGACCCATGAGCTGGACTTGGGCGATCTGAGGCTCCTTTGGATGCCATGTTCTGCTCACTGTTCCCACACCTGAGCCATCTCAAGGATATAGCCTTGAGAGAGCAATGTGTTCTTGGGAACATCTGGATAGTATAAGTGTCTGAACCTAGTTAAGGCCTCTGAGAAACCTTAAGATTCAGGTGGGTGCAGAGATTTGCTTGTCTTGTAGTCATCTAAGACAAGCCTCCTAAGTAAGTTCCCTGGCTTATTAGACCTATCACCTACCAGTCTGGAGTGGCTGCCTCTTTCTTTAATCTCTGCTTGGATTCTGTGTACAGGTACAGGGTCCAGTTTGCACAGGACCGTAAGCCAAAGCTGGGCAGCAAAGCAGGAAAATGAAAGAACTATAGAAAGTGGTCATCAAGCCAAGAAAAAAAGGAAAGAAGGAAGAAAGGAAGGAAAGAGGAAAGGAGGGAAGGGGGTAAAAAGGAAAAGGGGTAAAAAGGGAGTCATTTAATGCTCTGTTCAGTGTTTTTGAAACTGTGTTAAAAAAGCCCTCCTAACTTTTTTTTTTTTTTAAAGAGTTTATTTATTTGCAGGGGGGCGGGTATATATAAGCAAGGGGAGGAGAGGGAGCATGGAGCTCAGCTCAGGGCTTGATCTCAAGACCCTGAGATCATGACCTGAGCCAAAATCAAAAGTTGGAGCTTAATCAACTGAGCCACCCAGGTACCCCTGTTTTATATTATTTTAAAATAAAGCTTTTCTGTGGAATATTCTAGCACTCTAAACATTGGCTTGTTTTTACTTGCCTTTCTGAGTGATTATTCCCCACAGTCAGTTGTACAGGGAGTTTATCTTACTCATGACTTTTATCTCTAGCATCTGAGTTGCCAACATAAAAATAGATCAATACACATATGTGGGATTTAACTAAATAGTTTACTAGAAACTTAATATACCTTAGTTTAAAATTTATATATGAATTTCTGGCCTTTCAACTTAATACTTATCATGACAATTATCTTTAAATTGTAGATCTGATGTTGTTTGTATAATAAATGAGAATTATAAAAGCCTTTTGGAGTCTCTATAAGTGTTTCTTTTGAGCATAAAAGAATGAAATATTAAGTACATATCACAAGATGTGTATTTGAATCTCTATTGTTGGAAACAGTTCAATGACAGTGCTATGTTATCACTGTCTAACAATAAAATCAGGTTTCTTTATACCAGTTACTTTATTAGACCGGTTAAATCTATGAAACGGTAAGGAGGCACTTCAAGAAAAAACAGTTAACAGCCCACTTTTTTCCTGAATTTGTAGACATTTGAAATAGTTATTTAGCAGACATTGACCATATCCAGGTAGACATGTATATATGCCCTTGAAGTGGAAATCCACATTTTAAAACCTAATTTGCTGTTTGATCATTGTTTAAACTTTTCCCTGTCCCTTCCTCTTTGGGTGTCAGGAAGAACCAAGTCATATAGGGTCTAAGAAGCACGATTGTTCTAATAATTGTCCTGTAGAGGATATAGGATTTTTGTCCTAGTGTGGAACTAATATCATTGAACACAAGGGACCCATGTGAAAAGCAATTAAGACATTAGGCTCAGGTTAACAATTGAAGGGAAGCAAAATTTGCTGCCCCAAAATATGACTCTTTGGCATAAGGATTATTTTGGGCTTGTTATTTTTAAGAAATCACAGACACAGGAGAAGCTGTGAAAACTGAGTAAAAGTTACCCTTTTTGTAAGAGATATCTACATTTTAAGAGAAGCGTCCATTTGTATGGGTGTCTCCCTCTCTGTACTAAGAGAAGGGTGACTAAATCTCTAGAAACTTTTATCCCAGTGGAGAAGGCAATGACAAATCTGCATAAAAACAGTACCCTTGTTTACTAGGCTTTTCCTGTTAACCATCCATAACTGCCCATCCTCCCTTTTTGTCTTTAGCTAGAGAAGTTACATAAGGTAATGGCTTGGGCCATTTTGAAAAGTATTCCTGGGTCTCTCCTATGTGTACAGGAGGTATGCATGTTATTAAACTTCCTGAGTTTCTCCTGTTAGTCTGTCTTTTTATTACAGGGGGTACAAAGGTCTCATCCAAGAACCTGGAAGGGTAGATGGAAAATTTATTTTTCCTCCCTCACAATATATATATTTACAAAAATATACTTAAATAAATTGCTCTGTTTGGTATAACATGAAGTTTAAGAAAATAATGTATTTTCATTTGAATATTTAAAGTTTATTTAAGTCAAATAACTCTTTTCCGGATATATTTTTATGTTTTAATTCCAGGAACATTTGCAGTTTAATCAGGGAGGATATGAAGTTAACCACCTGCTCTGGCACTGTGTTGCTGCCTGGTCCTGTGTTCAGAAGAGTAGTCCTCAGCTGAATAAGGTGCTTGAACATCTCATCGTTCATAAAGTGCAGCTTCAAAAGAAATGCTGGTAAGAGGGATTCTATAAATCCATAGTAATTCATGGAGAAACCTTTGTGTTTAAATGTTAAATGACCTTTGTACTTAAATGTTAATCACACCTTAGTTGACTATGAAAATAATTTATAATCTCACTTCCAAATGCAAAGGCAGTTTATATATTTTGTATTAGTTCATTTCATCATTAAATTGTTTCTATCTCTCTCATTTTTTTGCTAGTTTGCATGCATGTATTGCCTAATTTATCTTTACCAAATGAAATTTGTTATTGATAAGAAGTGCCTCCCCCCATTTAACACATCCCTTATTTTTTAAGTTGTTAAACAACAACAGTGAGGTAGAGTTTATTATCCTTGGAGGAAATATATTGAGATTCTGTTTCTTTATGCCTTACTTGTATAACAAAAATAAATCTTGACTGATAAATGTTAGTTTCATCCTGTACATACATTAATTTGAGAAGGAAAAGAAGTCTTATGTTACTACCAAAGAAGAAATACATTCAATGGAGGGGAGAAGAATTTCAAAGGAATATTTCTGAGGAAAGTGATCAGAGGAGATATCCCTTTTCAGTATTTGAGGATAATTAGAGTTTTTAATTCCTCTTCCAATGCTAATGGTAATAGTAGTAGTAGTAGTAGTAGTAGTAGTAGTAGTAGTAGTAGTAATAAATCTGTCATGCCATAGCCAAGTTGCAAATTCAATAATCATATTGTTTTCTTAAAATTAGTTCCTGTTTTTAAGCCTCTTGCTGCCCACTCTACACCAAAGGCCTTTGTATATGTAAATTCCAAGAATCTGGAGGATTCCTTTATGAAGGAAAGGTGTTTTCCTAGTTTCATTTGGAAGTTTTTGGGATTCTAGATCAAGTAAAGATTTCTGGAGGATGGCTTAGTGTTTGCTTAATTTCCTAAAAATAGCCTAGTTCAGAAGATGTTTCATCAAGAACTTATTCTGTCTTGTCCTGTGATGGGAGAAATCTACTCAGTGTTGCAGTTACCAAAGATTGTGATTCTTTTATGTTTTAAAACTAAGGATAATATATTTAAATAGGAAAATTATAATACAAATAGATATAATTTTAACAAGCATATATTAATATAGAGCTGATAAATACAACAAAAATTAAGATCTCACTGGTGTAAAGTTGGTTACTGTGAAAGCCATGGTGATTCTTTCAAACTACTCTTACTATAGAAAATAAGTTGTAGGGCATTCATAGACACAATTTAGTTTTCTAAAGGGTATAGAACTATTTTAGCTCTCAAAAGACTCTGATTTAAAAAATATACATTCTAACATATAAAAATAAATATTTCATGACTGTCAAGTTTATTTTTAAAGCACTCTCATAGTTACCAATTAAACAGGTTTAAAGAAATACTGAGATAGTAAAAGTGACTGATTAAGAATAGCTAATCCTGAAAGTCAAGGAATTGTTTTTTTATTGTTTTTTTATTTTTTTTTAAGGAATTTTTTTTTAATCAAATTCAGTTTTACTGCACTGTATCAACATTGATTTAATTTATTAATGAATTGTCTTGTTCAACCAACCAACCAACCAACCAACCAACCAACCACCGGCCCCAAATATTGTCACTTGGCTCAAGTTACCAAACTGGTGCATAATACATAATCTAATTGCAGTTCCAACCTCCCCTAGAAATTTAGTCTTAAAAAGGTCAGCTAGGAATTTTTCAGTCTGCACCAATAAGTCTACCACTTGGCCTCTCTCCTTCCCCCTAAAAATATGAGATCATCTACGTGATGACATCTTGATTTTCCCCCTAGAAAGCAGCCTCACCTAGAACAATCCTTTCCTTTTGCTAGTAACTTTCCTGCCCCAATGACCCTCCCTCCATAAAAACCATCCAACTCCTTGGAACTCTACTCACTAGATGGGGTGCTATCTGATTCAGGAATCATTTAATAAAGCCAATTAGAATTTCAAATTTACTTGCTTGTCTTTTGTTATTTAACAGTCTTTAAGGTAGTTATTTTTATACTTAGTATTTTATAGATTTGGGGCCATTGGTGATCATACAAAACCATTCTGACTTTGCAAATGGAGGAACTGAGGCCATGTTTATTAGGTTACTAGTGAGTGCAATGAGATTTTTAGGGTCCCAATATAGCACGCTTCAGTACCTTATCCCACTATCATTCTGGCTGCACATGTCAGAAGATAACAGTTTTGAGGCATCTTGTCACTAAATACTGACTTCTCCTTTACTGAGAAGATATGGTGGAAATCAAGTGAGGGAGGGGATGGCAGTGTTTAGACAATGCTGAATGAACTGAAGGGTAAACTGAAAAAATTGTGAAACACAGTGACTGTATAAAATCAAAAGGAAAAGATAATTGTTTAAAAAACCATTGTCAAATAATTTTGACTCTTTTTCTTATATTTACTTTTTTAAAAGAGGTTTCTATCTTTTTTTTAAGAAATGATGACTCTAATAAACAAAAATAATCCATTTACATTAAAAGGTTAATTTTCAAGTTAGCAATTTGCTTAACCTAAATTTGCTAGTCAAATTTTTATTGTAATGATGACATTATACCAAATATTAAAGAATTAATTTTTCTTCTTACGAAGTATTTATTTATGGAATAATCTATACAGCTACTCAGAAGTCATTATTCCAGATAAAACAAAATAAACTGTGATGTAATTATCAAAATCAAACCAGAAATGCTTTCCATTTCTGGGGAAACTTGAATGTTGGTCTTACATACTCCTAAGATGGGTACATGTAAAAAATTAAGAAAATGAACAATGTATTTAAAATGAAATAGAAATATTGAGGCATCAGGCCTTGATAGTAAATTGAGACTTTGTTAGGATTTGCTGGACCAGATAGCCTTGGAGCTGTGACAGTTGGTGGAAGATAAATTTGGTGTAGTACTTGAAATCCAATGCCAAGTGACTCTTAAGAGGAGTAACCGGAACAATTTTGTTTTCCATGCATATCAGTAAAGTTACCATAATGATGAATCAATGTTCGGAGATTTAAAATGCAGAAGGGAGACCATTCAATTGATTGATTAGAAGACATTTGATTAATACTGGCAAAAATTACTTGTGCCCATACAAGTGAGTGCTTCTCATCTGCCCATTTCTGATGTTATCCATCAGTAGATAATTCATCACATAAATCTCTGCCTTGCTTCTTATAACCACCTTCATAAAGATTATACTGTAGAAAAGGAAAGAAATAGAAGCAAGTGGTTTTAGCTAAGCCTGAAAAGAGCAGGCCCAGAATCCACAAAAGGACTCAGGGAAGTCATCACAGAGAGCAACCTCTGCTCACTAGGAGACAGGGGAAAAAAACCTGCAGAGGAAATGCACTAAAGACAATAAATTATAAAACAAGGTGAAGAAGTAGAGAGAAAGGGACTACATGAGCCCCTCCCAGCTGTCATGTACCAGCCTTTATCTGGGAAGTTTAGCTGCCCTGAGCTACAGATAAGCAGCTTGCTATAAGGCATATTTCCATTTAATATGGTTAAATTTTATATGATGCTTCATACTCTCAATGCTCCACCCTGTGGTTTGGCCTTTTATAAACTGCCCCATTTGCTCTGGAAAGATAGCTCAAGCCAGTGCAAAAGGCTTTCTAATCTAACATGAAAATAATGAATTGTGTTTATAATTGAATTATTAGCCAATGAAGACTGCTGAAAAATGCAGTCTGGCATTTCAGTAGAGCAGTATAACATATAAAATTATATCTCCCAAAGCAAAATAGCTGATTTAATGCGCTCCATGAATATATTCCAAAAAAGCCTGACAATTTAAAATTATATAGACATGGCAAGTGGTTTCCAGAGGTATAGTATTTGTGTTTGCATTGAAATGAATCAGGCAAGAAATCAGCTGCTTTGTACAGGCAGCAAGGCCTTACTTTCTGTCTAGATCACTGAGACCCACATTGCCTATCTCCTGAACCCCAGTAATTATAATGTTCACATGACAGTCTAACCAAAACCATTCAAACAACTCTTGTCGGTAGTCCTCCTTCTTCAGGAGCTGAGATTGCAGTGTAAGTCCTTACTCTTCAGACTTGTTTCCTGGATTTTCAAATACATCCTTTGATCTTCTGGGCTAAGTGGAACCATTCAGTCTCCAGCAAGGGTAAATAAGTAAGGTAGTAAAACCTCGCCAGGTATGGTACAGTAAAAAAAACATTCAACCTCAAGTCAGAAGACCTGAGTTTTAGTCCTCTCTCTTGCTATCTGTCTAATTTTGAATGAGTCACTTAACCGCTATGAACAGAGTCTGGTTAGCAGATAAATAAATATAGTAGCCACTTCAGAGTGTTTTTTGAGAGATTTAAATGAGATAAGTAATGAAAACACTTTCTACACTCAGAGTCTCCCCTACTACCTCATGTCCTACTAGTTCAGATCGGAATTATTTTTTTCCTATAGAGGCTTCTGCCTACTGAATTTTGATCTCCATACGTGGCACATATCCCCTCCTCAAGTTAACCAGATGACACACCTGAACAGCTACATTTCAGAACTGTTCCCTGCTCTCTACCTGGTCTGTCACAACCTTGCTTTAGGTCCATATTGTCTCATGACTCTTGGAGCTTTTTAACTGGTCTCTTTGCCTTAAGTTTTCCCCTCCATAATCTGTCATACTCTGCTGCCAGGGTTACAACCTAAATGTGATTATACCACTCTCTGGCTTAAAATTATTTAATAAGAACTATTTTGACATGACACAGGGGTTACATCGGGGGCTCATAACTTGCCACGATTAGAAAAGAACAAGAAGAGCAAAAACAAAGACTGAAAGGTCCTGCTACTAGGACTCATTACCACCAACAAACCAAACACATGAAACCCTGATAGTACTGGATGGAGGTGACAGTTGGTGGCCCACTTGTGCCTTCTCTGCTGAAGCTGCATTCCTGGCTTGTCCAACGCACCAGGACTTCGTTCTTGTCCACTGTTATCCCTGGAGCTTCGAGAATGAAGCTCTGCCAGCAGGAGACAGAGCCCCTTAGCAGACATGCTAAAGACTAGGTTCACATATAGTCCCTTTTTTTGGAGTATCAAAAATCAGACAATGGCAAGAGAAATGCATTCTTCAAAGTGGTTTTCGTAAATGGCCAAAATCAAGAATGAAATCCTGCCTGCCCTCTTCACGTGCAATGAAGATTGAGCTTACTTTCTTTGTATTAACCCTCCCTTCCTAGACTGTTAATATATGATCTGGAGTTTCTGATAACATTAAGGTTAAATCACTGTTTAAAATGTTCTATCCCCTCCTTAAAGGATGAATTATATATCAATATTTAACTTTAAGGATCATATTTCTGAAATTATTTTGACTTTCTAAACTTTATTTTTCTCATTCACTGTCAGCATTTTACCACTAGGATTTCTCATTCTTAAGCTGTGAAATACTATTCACTTCTTGGTTGGTTTGAGTACATTCTAAGTATGGACACAGGCTACCTATTTCATTAGGTGATCTCTTGCTTATGCACGACTCTAGGCTGAGAATAACATTTGTCACCATTCATTTCCCCCTAAAAAGTGTAATGTACATTTTGTATGGAAATAGGCTTCTGTGCTCACAGTTTTTTTCCCTAATTCCCACTTTAAATCTCTAAATGTTGCTATGCCATTTCCTAACTTATGATTAGATGTTCAGAGCCAGTCTACTTTTTCTCTATTTTATTTTCAATCCAGAATTTTTTAGGAACATCTTTGTGATTTGGCAGCCAGGATATAAAAGGCATCCTCTCTTGTCTCACTGGCCATCTTATGAAGCTGTTGAGGCAAATCCTCCACTTTACCCAGTGAAAAGCCCTCCTATGTGCAGCTGTGCACAAATGAGCTGGTGATGGCTCTGTGTTTCCTGAAGGCCTTCCATTGATTATTCATCGTTCGCATGCTCGGTGTGCAGCTCCTGCTTCTCTGTGCTTGGATTATACATTACATTAAAGTGGAAAACCCATATATGCCTGCACTAAATTTTAATTTTTGGCTTCTTGTCATTGGAAAGGGTTTCCTTCATTTGAATTCCTTTTTCTTCATAACTTTAAAATCTTTAAAGTTCCTTTCTTTTCTTTTTTGTAGTACTACAGATTTTTCCCCTTGATTTTGTTTCTTTGGTTGTTTCTTTCTTTTTTTAAAAAAATATTTCTTTATGTAGAAATTGCTTGAATGGGGGAGGGGCAGAGAGAGACAGGGAGAATCTCAAGCAGACTCCCTGCTGAGCGCAGAAGCCCAGAAAAGGCTTGATCCCGTGACCCTGAGACCATGACCTGAGCCGAAATCCAGAGTCAGACTTTAAGCCACTGAGCCGCCCAGGCATACCTGGTTGTCTCCATGGGAATTAGATAGTACTGGGTCTCAGTTTGCCAGTTTTCTCCCTTCCAGACAACTTTTGCAGTTAACTTCCTCATCAAAGATTTGAATTTTTGTATTTTAATCTCTGCAGTCTCTTGTTTCCTTACCACACTACCTTTCATCTCAGTATCAAGGCTTCTCATTGTCTTTTTCTCTTATTCAGCTTTGTTAAAGGCACTTAAAAGTCTATAAAAATGTCTTCTGGTCCCTGTAAGAAATCATTTTCAGAGCTATGATCCTCTCTAAATATTCAGACTGGTATCTCCTCAGTCCTTGCTTGAATATTCTTCATTTTCTATTTTACTTACCTCATGACCCAGAAGAAATCTTTAAAAACTTGGTATTTTAAAGCAAGAGGTTTGTATTCACTGCATACATATTGGAGTTATTAAATGCTGCAACACTCAACATGCACTATCATCAGGGGCCTTCCTGTATTCTTCCTACTCTTTGATATTTTACTTTTGCGGAGAAAATGCCCTCCAGTGTTCCCATTATAGTGCTTCTCCTCCTCCCTTCCTCCCACACACAGATTGCCACAGCATGGTTTTCTACCCTTTTTGTCATCTGGAAGTTGCCAGATGAGAGAGATGAGGGTGAAGCACAGAAATAATACCCTGGCTCCTTAAAAAAGTCAGTCCTCCAAAGTAAGGGACTGGCTTTTCTTTTTTTCTGAAGCTCTGAGAAACACCATAGATAGTAGAGATCATTTTTTTCCCTTTTAACTTTTGTTGGGGACACGAGGCTGCTATATTTCACAAAGTGGAATGTGTGTATTCCTTGTTGCTGTTCTTAATCCAGCTCCATCAATTTTATGATATGTGGAAATTCCCTATTAAGTTGCTGCTCTTAGTGACTTCTCTTTCATTCTTAGTCTTTCGTTTTTAGGGTGTGTGGATTTTGACATTGTCAGTGTTTTTTGAGGTATCTACTGAAAGACTGAAATAACCCTGTGTAAACGTTGTGACCTGGAGACTTTTTAATTCCATCTTTTACAATTGCAATTTGGTCATTGAAGAAATTGATATAGGGGCGCCTGGGTGGCTCAGTGGGTTAAAGCCTCTGCCTTCGCCTCAGGTCATGATCTCAGGGTCCTGGGATCAAGCCCCGCATCGGGCTCTCTGCTCAGCAGGGAGCCTGCTTCCCCCTCTCTCTGTCTGCCTCTCTGACTACTTGTGATCTCTCTCTCTCTCTCTCTGTCAAATAAATAAATAAATAAAATCTTAAAAAAAATTGATATAGAGGAGTAGGGAGAACCTAGGAAAACTGTCTTGAATGCTGATGTTCCTAACCTTTTTATAAGGCTGTGTAGTTAGTCAGATAGGTCAGTAGCTTTTTATGAAGCCTCTTATTATACTTTAGCCTCTCTATCATCAGTATGTTTATTTATTTGCTATATTTTAGCTGATTTATATTAGTGTAGAAGAAATAGTGGGCCGGAGGAAGGCTAGCTGAGGTCCATCCCAGGATCTGGTACCATTTTCCTGTGTACAGTGGTTCACATCAATTTTAAAAGTGAAAAAAAAATTTTTTTAAAGTAAAATGAATCAAATAACTATGATACTTTGAACAAGCAAGTAAACCTCTGCCCTGGTTTCTTTATAAAATTAGGGGACATTTTAAAATATTTGTAAATTACTTTATACATGTTTAATTTCACAACAGTGTAAAACCAAGTCAGTCTACTAATAATTGAGATTTGTACTTTAGTGAGTTCACAAAGAAGCTAGTGCAAAATTTCTAACCTAATCAACTTTGAATTCTTTCTGTGTGCATTGATTTTCAGTTTTGAATTTTAACAAACGCCAATATCCAAGTATTGGTGTTTCTATTTTATTTTTGGCAAAGGTACTTTCACTTACAGAAAATTTTGCAATCAGTAGGATTGATTGAAAATAGTGTGTTTGTGTTGAAGCACTTTTTACCATAGGAGGCCAACACTAATGGATCTTTTTCATCCATATTCTAGTGAGAGTGCCCTGTGTTAGTTAAAATTTTCCAGACTTAAGAGAGAACAGAAGAACCAAAATCATAGGCCTAGGAGGTCTATTCAGGGGCAAAGAAGTTTTGTATACTCTGAGACTGTACTCCTATACACTCCTTTGCTTGACCTTACTGTGAAGTGGGTGAGAAGTAGTCTGAGAATGACTCGCCAGTCATTCACCTCGGAGGGCATCTGGACCTCATCACTCTAGGACTTCGCAGAGAAAAGTTATCAAATTCATATCCTTTGACTTTGAAAATAGTCTGTTTTGTAATTCGATTCAGGTCAGCATTTTGAACCTAGCCATTTCACACAGAGTATTTTACTTAAATCTTGTAATAGTCCCTGAAATGTAGGTTTTGCTGTATTTACTTAAAGATGAATAGATTCAGACCGAGGTAGACTCTGCAAATTGCCCTATGTCATATACCTAATTAGTGACAGAGCTAAGATTCCATCTATAATTTTTCTGACTCTAAGTTCATGCTTATAAACATCATGTTGAGTCTATCAATTAGGATTCAATTCTTCTGCATGTAACAGTAACCTAACTACAATTGCATTACCAAATAGGGCACTAATTATTGCACATAACAAGCTGTACACTATTGATACACAGATTCTTAGAAAAATCAAGACCCAAGCTCTTTCTAGATTCCTTTTCTTCCATTAATAGTATTGGACTTTCATCATCACTGTTGCAAGACCTCTGCTCTACCTTCTGGCATCATGTATGTTTTCCAAGCGGGAGGGAAAGGATGAGCAAAGGAAGAAAAATTACCTGTTATCTAGATTTAATCTCTTTCTTAATCAGAAAAATAATAGCCTTTCATAATACACTTCCATTTGTATCTCATTGACTAAATCTATATTTATGGCTATTCCAAGCTTCAAGGCAGTGTGGGGATTCATTTTTTAAGTCAAATTTATTAAGATATAATTTACATAAAATGAAATTCATGCATTTTATGTACACAGATATATGACCTTTGATAAATGCATACACCTGTGTAATCACAAGATATAGAACATTTCCATTTTGAGGAGCAGTGCTAACTGAGCATTTTGCCATCTTGAACAAAACTGGGGTTTATTTCTGAAAGGAAGGAGCAGACGATATTAAGTAGGCAATAGGCAGCATTGTCATATTTACATTAAATTTTTTTATTGAGGTATAATTAGCATGTAACACTATATTAGTTTTAGGTATATGACATAATGATTCGATGTTTGTATATATTGTGAAATGGTCACCACATTGTCTAGTTTCTATGTACTTAAATAATGGGTTGGAAAAGTAATACTGGAAATGTCTTTAGGTGAGAGAAGACTTTAGTTATCATTAACTTAGCTTAAAATAGGAACCTGGATAAATATCCCAGATCTATTTATGTCTCGATTTTCTAATATTTAAAAAAAAAAAACACTTCAAAGAGGTCTTGAATGTGTCAAAAAATTGTGGTTCAGTGAGTGAGATAATTTATGTGGAAGCACACTGAGATCTGTAAAGCTCTATTCAAATATAAGGAATTGTCTTTTTTCCTCATAATTAGAGGTATTTCCTTTTGAAAATGATAATGAACTTGACTTACTGGCCTGAAATATCACAGTTGTGAAATTGAAATATAATTGTAAAATATGCTAACTCTTCATCAATGGCTTATAAATCAAGGCAATATGCAGCTCTACGTAGAGGAATTTTACATTTGCATTCTTACCAGCTCTTTCAAACTATCTTTGAGCGAAAATTGCACTAAATGTATAATTTCCTGAAACTATCAAATATATGTTCATTTATGACTAATAAATTCTTGTGTGATTTTTCAGTTATTATACAATATTTTGAATGATAAATCTTGACAGCCTTCTAATCAAAGAGAAATACAGATTTTGAGAAATTACGCTTTTTGTAAAATCAAATAATTTGAACTTTTGGAGTGTTTGGGAAGGTCATTCTAAAATTCATTCTCTTTTTTTATAGGAAAACATTCTTGCAATTCATTTCTTAGGTGTAGAAAGTTAAAAATCAAAACCTATTGTGAGATATTAGGGAAATTCTGGAACTAGAGCCCTTGATTGCTTGTTACATAGGACCTGTGAAGACATGTGATCTTTTGTAGTATTTGTTACTCTCAGAGTTTTGACAGAACTCTACTCTGAATTCAAATATCTTGCCAATATGTGGTTCTTTCTTTTAGACTTTAATCAGAACCAGTGGCAACTAATACCTCTCTTTATTAAAAGTAAATGTATCTGGTAATCTGGGATACTTATTAACTCTGGCCAATTTTTTCATTAAAAATTGCTTATTATTATTTTAATTAAGGTCTTTGTTGTTTTGTTCACAAAATTCCTAGGTTGGATTCAATACTGGCTTTATTGGTCCTTGGGGAGGCTGCCAAACTAAACATGGCCTGCTTGAAAGCTTTAATGGAACTAATGAGAGATTTTCTTTTAAGCGTTTTGTCTGTCCAAAACCAGGTAACTGTATATTGTTAATTTAGGTGTTTTAAAGGACCTGAAGAGAAACAAATTTTATTTTTGCCACGACTTAAATTGTATATGATATTAGGGCTTATAATGAGCATAACCTTGTGATAAAAATTTTAATTAAATATAAAAGTAAAGGCACATTTATCCTATATCCCACTATGGATAGACAGATGGATTTGGGTAGAGATGTAAAGATATGGAAATAGATTATATACACACACACATACATCAGAAGGACTTTAAATTTTATTAACAAACTTGAGATCATATAGTTATATATGGTTTAGTTTCCAAAATTTAAAATATATTATGAAAGCATTTTTCATTATAATTACATATTACTAAAATTTACATTTTGGTATGCACGAGACAACCATTTCTTCATTGTCGAATATCGAGTCTGTTTCTAATTATTCACAGTTAATTGCAAATAATATTGAACTGGTATTCTCAAATATAAAATCTTTATCTGTGTTTATGACTATTACTTTAGAATAGATTCATAAAATTAAATTACTGAATAATAGACTATGAACTTTTTTTAGTATTTGTGTAATAGATCACATTCCTCTCCAGAATATGTATCTTTCTTGCTTTCCTATGAAAAATGTATTAAGTACCACACACAACAATTGAGCTTTATATAAAAAAGATTCTTTAAAATATAATATGGGGAAGTGATATTTCATTGGATTAATTTATATTCTGTTGATTACTAAGGAAATTGAAAATTGTTCTTTATTTATAAAAGTTCTATATACTTTTTAACTATTTGTATTTTTTATCCTTTGAGCTAGATTTTATGCTAGAAATCTACCCATGGAAAACCTATTTTTTAATGGTTTTAGAACTATTAGTTGATTGTGGTTCTTTAACAACTCTATAAAATTTGAAGATATTTCTTATCGTAAGTACAGTTTATAGTTTTAATTATGACAGAATGTTCTTTGATTATCTAATAACTATTTTCTCATTTTAGGAAGAAGGCTGCAAGGTAAATGACTTTTCCTGGGCCTGGAATGTAGTCTACACGTATACAACGATTCTTGCAGAAATCTGCTTGTATGCAACCACTTCTAATTTGCGAAAAACTGCTTTTATTGGTTTCTGTGTCTGTAAAAGTTCACAAAAAGATATTTTACTCATGGAAAAATCAGAAGAACCACCAGAATTGAAGGAAACAAGTATTTTAGGTCTTTTGGAATATTTCTCTTCAAAAATATCAGATAATTGTAAGTAAATTATTTCTCAATTTAGAAATATTTCGTAAATGTCCCTGTCCACATATAGCAAATAAAACTTTTGTTTTATTTTATTTTATTTTTATTTACTTTTATTTATTTTTTTAACCTACAGTGGTTTATTAGTTTCAGATGTCTAATACATGACTCAACAATGCCATACATCATGCAGTGCTTCCCACAAGTGCTCTCCGTAATCCCCATTACCTATTTCAGCCATCCCTCCACCCATCTTCCCTGTGGTAACCATCAGTTTGTTCACTTTAGCTAAGAGTCTGTTTTGTGGGTTCTCTCTTACTCTTTCTCTTTTTCCGCTTTGCTCATTTTATTTGTTTGTTTCTTAAATTCCACATATGAATGAAATCATATGATGTTTGTCTTTCTCAGAATTATTTCGCTTGGCATTATACTCTGTAGCTCCATCCAAATCATTGCAAGTGGCAAGATTCCATTCTCTTTTATGGCTGAACAATATTTCATTGTTTGTATATACTACATCTTTATCCATTCATCTATTGATGGATACTTGGGCTGCCTCCATAATTTCACTATTGTAAATAATGCTACTATACATAGGGGTGCATGTATCCATTGGAATTAGTGTTTTTGTATTCTTTGGGTAAATACCCAGCAGTGTGATTGCTGGGTTTTAGGGTAGTTCTATTTTTAACTTTTAGAGGAACTTTTATACTGTTTTCCACAGTGGCTGCACCAATTTGTATTCCCACCAACTGTGCACAAAGGTTCTTTTTTTCGCACCAAGATTTGTTTCTTGTGTTTTTTATTTTAGCCATTCTGATAGGTGTGAAGTAATATCTCATTGTAGTTTTGGTTTGCATTTACCTGATGATGACTGATGTTGAGCATCTTTTCATGTGATCTGTTGGCCATCTGGATGTCTTCTTTGGAGAAATATCTGTTCATGTCTTCTGCCCATTTTTTCATTGGATTAATTTGGTTTTTGAGGTATTGAGGTGTATAAGTTCTTTATCTCTATTTTGGATGCTAACTCTTTGTTAGGTATGTCATTTGCAGATACCTTCTCCCATTCTGTAAGGTGCCCTTTTAGTTGTGTTGGTTGTTTTCTTTGCTTTGCAAAAGCTTTTTATTTTGATATAGTCCCAGTAGTTTACTTTTGCTTTTATTTCCCTTGCCTCAGGAGGCATATCCAGAAAAATGTTGCTATGGCTGATGTCAGAGATATTACTGCCTATGTTCTCTTCTAGGATTTTTATGGGTTCAGGGCTCACATTTAGGTCTTTTATCCATTTTTTTTTTAAGATTTTATTTATTTGACAGAGAGAAACACAGCGAGAGAGAGAACACAAGCAGAGGGAATGGTAGTGGGAGAAGCAGGCTTCCCGCTGAGCAGGGAGTGCGATGCGGGGCTTGATCCCAGGACCCTGGGATCATGACCTGAGCTGAAGGCAGACGCTTAATGACTGAGCCACCCAGGCGCCCCTCTTTTATCCATTTTGAATTCATTTTTCTATGCGGTATAAGAAAGTGGTCTAGTTCATTCTTTTGCATGTAGGTGTCCAGTTTTCCCAATACCATTTATTGAAGGGACTTTTTCTCATTGCATAGTCTTTCCTGCTTTGTTGAAGATTAATTGATCATTGTGGGTTTATTTCTGGGTTTTCTGTTCTTTTCTCTTGATATATGTGTCTATTTTTGTACCAGTAACATAATGTTTTGATTTCTATAGCTTTGAAAAATAACTTAAAATCTGGAATTGTGATGCTTCCAGTTTTGCTTTTCTTTTTCAAGATTTCTTTGACTATTTGGGGTCTTTTGTGGTTCCATATAAATTTTAGGATTATTTGTTCTAGCTCTGTGAAAAGTTGGTATTTTAATAGGGATTTCATTAAATGTGTAGATTGCCTTGGTAGTAGACATTTTAATGATATTTGTTCTTCCAGTCTATGAGCATGGAATCCTTTTCTATCTCTTTGTGTCATCTTCAGTTTCTTTCATCACTGTTTTATAATTTTCAGAGTACAGGTCTTTCACCTCATTGCTTAGATTTGTTCCTGGGTTTTTGTTTTTGTTTTGCTGCAATTAAAAATGGAAATGTTTTCTTAACTTCTCTTTCTGTGGCTTCATTATTAGTGTATTGAAGTGCAATAGATTTCCTCACATTGATTTTGAATCTTATGACTTTACTGAATTCATTTACCAGTTCTAGTAGTTTTTTGGTGGAGTCTTTAGGGTTTTCAATATATGGTATTACATCACCTGCAAATAGTGAAAGTTTTACTTCTTCCTTACCAATTGGGGTGACTTTTATTTCTTTTTGCTGTCTGACTGATATCACTAGGATTTCTATTACTATGCTGAACAAAAGTGGTGAGAGTGGACATCCTTATCTTGTTGCTAACCTTAGGGGGAAAGCTCTCAGTTTTTTCCCACTGAGTATAATATTAACTTTGGGCTTTTCATATATGGCTTTTATTATGTTATAACAATAAGCCTTTTACAGAAAATTAACACTTTGAAGTGGGAAACCATTTTAAATTTAGTAGGACTTTTTATTAATTAAGAATATTTTATAACATGGAATTTTTTAATTAACAATTTTAAAACAACTTAAATATAAACTAGGCTCATTTGATTTATAATTCACATTATATTCCTGGAAAACAAAGATAGCCTTAGGAAAATTTAGGAAATACATATAAAGTTTGTTTTGTTCTTTTCCACATTAGGACTTTTCCATCTATCTTTTCTGTTTTCTCTAGGCATCTACTGTTTCTCTACTGTTTCTCTTCTCCCATTCAGAGAATTTCTCTTCAATTACTCAAATATTATATAGTACATTGTAGTACATCAGATGTAGTACATCTGACATTTTATACTCCATCAAAGTATACCTGTCTTATGTCTCAAGTCTAAAGGTCATTTTGATATCATTGTTTATGGGGACTATTAGGATAAAATATTTTTATTTTTAAAAGAGTACTATAAGGACAATATTAATTCAAGAGTTTCCTTTTAAGATGACTAACTCTTTTCTTTATGAATATCATTATAATCTATATATTATTATAGTATATTATGTAGATGATTCTCACTTCCACTAAGTTTTGAGATAATAGACTGAATCATGTCTGAATTATATTTGTATTAACCCAGCATCTAGAACAAAGTAGGTGGGTAGTTAATAATAGTGGCTTTATTATATAATTAAATCACTGAATTTTAAATATAATTGTAAGATTTTAAAAGCACAGAAGGAGGAAGAGTATTGCCTTTCTTCAGAACCATAATTCACTGATTTGGCATAAATTATGCTTGGATATAATTTTAAATAGTAAATACCTCATAGGAGATATTAATTTAATTTTTAAAAACTTGCTTGATATTTTAAAATTACTTTCAATACACTTTCAGTTTAAACAATAAGTTGGAACCTATCATTTCTGAGTGCAATTTGTTTGTCCTTTTCCAACTTCATAGAACAATTATGTTTATTTTTTATTAGTGTCAATTTTGCACAGATTCTTAGACTTTAGTATACAAATTAGCATAAATGTTTCTCCCATTTTTATAATATTGATAAAGTGAAGAGGTATTCTCCTCTTTCCCTATTCACATTCTTAACTATTTAGAATGATCAGAAATCTTCCTATACAGCAGCTCAATATATGATTTTTAATCTGCCACTAACCAGATTTGTCTACAAATTTTAGGTTTTCAGTTTTTTTGTCTAGCTATTCTTTAACTGTTATCTTCAGTGATGGGTCCAATAGACATTTTTCCACGAGGAGTATCTTTATTCCCATAAGCCTCTTGGCTTTCTGCTGGCCAAGACCCCTGAGTACTGTCATAACGTCATGATGATAGGGTTGTGTCTTTCTGCAGATACTCAAAATTATTTTCCTCCTCAGCAGTGTGATTTATTTTCCCCAACCAGTTGATGATTTCATTGCATTCACTTGCTCATTGCTGATCTTTGAACTTTCTTATCTTCTCCTGAATAATTTATTTTGATGGTACAGGTACAGAATTTGGGTGAGTTCTTGGAAGAGATTTTTGTCTTTCTGCTTATCATCTATGGATTTATATTGCTCAGCTTCCTGGACAACACCCCCAAAATTGTCCTAGCTCAAATGTTATTCTCTTTCCTTATAATTGTCTCTCTGTCAACAGCCCACCTGTTGAGAATTTCATTGCATTTATGCGAGCTTTCTTCCTTCTGAGCAATGCACACATTATAGAAAGCTATTTGTGAACAAACATGTTGTCATCTTTGGTCATTGTTTTCTCATCTTTATAAATCTGAATGAGCACACTTGTTTCTGCTTTATGTGAATTCAGTACCAAGGGAAAAGTATGACATCTAAGAAAGCACAAATTCTGAATATTTTCATATGTGACCGTAAGTGAGATAGCCATCTGGATCCATTAGTGATGATTTCATTGAGATCGATACTTTTAACTTCTTGTCATTGAATAAATCTCATAGGAGTTTCTGAATCTTATTGTACCAACCAACATATAATTTATGGATCAATAAAATGGATTACCATTTTATTCTTTAACTGTTATTTCAGTAGAGAGGTAAAAGGCAATCCCTAACAAAGTGAGTTCTGGATAGGGTTGACCTTTATATATTCACAAATGGTGCTGAGGCAATGGATGGTTCTTTTGCTTTCACTGATGTCCTTCTTATGCTTATACTTGACGTCAACAATGAAATAATTAACCAGTATTTTGTCAGTGTTTTCTCAACCCATGTGGATAAATAGATGTTTCTGGTTGTACAACATATTTAAAGATTTGATCTGTAATAAAGAGAATACACATATCAAAATTGCCTCCTCTACAGTCAAGAGTCAATCTCATTTCTGTGACATCAAGCTTCTGGTACAAGCCATAAATAATACTAGTGAAATTTGTCTCATTAATGATGCTGAATGATTTGAAGCCCTCCATACTTACAGCATCTTTGCTGTTTCTTATGGGAAATATTTGAACTAAATTGATTATCTGATGATTGTTTTGCTAAAGACATGTCAAGAATATGAGGAAATTTTCTTCATCTTTGTTGGAACCAGAGAATGTTCAACCTCTGAACATAAACTTTTAGTCTCCTCCTCACATTCATACTGGATTTTTGGCTTTCCTGTATCAGTCATTACCATGGAAAGCCATTATTTCACGTTACTGTACAAATGCCTAGTTGAATATTTTAACCATCAAATGATAGGTTTTAAAAACTGTGTTGGTGTGATTCATTAAGCCTTGATTTCTGTAGCATCACTAATTTTTTCCACATAGGGAAAATGATTTTGTCTGGGTTACTCTGTATGCATGATCATTGATAATGATCACCAGTTTTACAAGACCGTAGGAAACAGCTCCAAAAGTAGTATCATCTGTATAGGCATTGTCAAC
The DNA here is from genome assembly GCA_028646535.1 of Procyon lotor. Lineage (NCBI taxonomy): Eukaryota > Metazoa > Chordata > Mammalia > Carnivora > Procyonidae > Procyon > Procyon lotor. The sequence goes on from CM053607.1 coordinate 57,199,915, forward strand.
ATGATTACTGGGGAAGAGAAATTTGTCTTTTTAGAAAGTGAGTCAAAGAACCTGGAGCTGCTGCTGTATTTAATTGAAAATAAAGTTTTCTCCTGATTTTATCCTTTATGTAAGTAGATTTTCATAATGAGACAACCAGTCTGAAGTCACACAGATTTTATTTTAATTCTGCAACTAACTTGAAATCCTAGGTCAAATTATTTAATTTTGCTGACTTTTTCTTTACCTGATAATTATGATAAAACTGCTATTCATGTGATAGGGCTTTTTGTGAGAAAAACTATGGAAATGTATAAACACTTAGCATAGTACCTTGTGCATACTAAAGTTGCAATAAATGCTAATAGATGTTATGGTTGTTAATGTGGTTGTTAATATTATTATAATGAGAAAATATCAGTAAGGAAGGTTTTTTTTTTCCTAACAATTACTCTCTATGCACTTTGTATCCTTAGGATCCTATTTTATTTATATATAAAGATATGAGTGACAGTGAAAAATACTTTTAAATGGTATATATAATATATAAATAGTTTCTTATGAATGAGTCAAATAATGTTCTTATGGACCATTTTTATAGAAAGGCTTTAATATGAAAAACACTTCAAATCATAGTTTTTGAAGGCAATGTTACAGGAAAGTAAAGTAATGATTTCCATGAAGATAATTTCCTAGTGATCTGATCTGGTATGAGAGCAAAACTTAAAGAATCTAGAAAAATGGATGAATACTTAGCATGTTCTGTTTTCATTCTGAGGTTTCGTGTCAAACAAGCTTTTCATAGAGCCAGACATTTATTAGTTCTATGGTGAGGTCTTTGGCCAGTGACTGAAGCACTGCCTTTTAGTGTTTTTGATTGAATAGAAATTTCTATATATGCTTATAAATGCCAATTATACACTTAACATTTGCTACTATGGACTTAATTGTGTCCCCCAAAATTCATTTGTTAAAACTATAACCTGCAATGTGACTGTATTTGGAGATGGAGTAGTAACGGTAGGCTCTGATATGTTTGAACTAGTGTCCTTTTAAGGAAAGACAACAGAGAGCTCATTTTCTTGCCTATGTGAAGATACAGTGAGAAAGCTTCCATCTAAAAGCCAAGAAAAGAACACTTACCATAAACAGAATCAGCTGGCACCTTGATCTTGGAAATCCTAGCCCCAAGAACTATGAGAAAATTATGGCAGCCCAAGAAAACTAATATACATCCCCAGGGGTGTTGTGATATAGGCAGGTCTGAACATGTTCAAATGCCTGAATGAATCCTCACTTGAAACACAAATTTTTACAGCATAGTCTCTATTTTTTAAATATATCTTCATTTATTTATTTACTTATCTACTTATTTATAAGTTTTTAATTCCAGTTAGTTAACACAGTGTTATATTAGTTTAAGGTGTATGACATAGTGGCAGCACAGTCTCTAGATGAGAAAATTTTAAGCTGGAGAAACACAAGGGAAGATGATAAAAATTAATTTATTTAAATACACAGAATTTTTGCTTGATCCTTGTTGAATTCCAATTTCAAGAGTATTTTGTCTTGATGGGTCATAAGGATGACAATAGTTAACATTTATTGAGCTCTTACTATATGTCAGGCACAAGTCTAGGCTAATTCGTTAATCATTACACTATACCTAGATATTCATATTGTCCTCATTTTATAGAGAAGAAAACTGATGCTCTAAGAATTTATTTGTCCAAGGAAATATAGTTAGTAAGCAGTACATCTGAGTCTTAACCAAGGCATTCTGGCTTCAGAGTTCATACTAACTATTTCATTATACCGAACTTAACTAGGGTAGTTGGCCTACTGAATGAAAAAATTTTTAAAAATTATCTATTTGCATTTTGAAGAATGTGAAAAACATGACTTTGAGAAATTCTGGCAGTCATTATCCTAAAGCACTTTTGTAAAAGCATTTTCATAGACTTTGTATCATGTGTGGTTCTTTCTCCTTCCTTCCTTCCTTCCTTCCTTCCTTCCTTCCTTCCTTCCTTCCTTCCTTCCTTCCTTCCTTCCTTCCTTCCTTCCTTCCTTCCTTCCTATCTTCCTCCCTTCCTCCCTTCCTCCCTTCCTTCCTTCTTGATAACATAAAGGAAGTATTTTATTTATTTTTATTAACACATAATGTATTATTTGCCCCAGGGGTACAGGTCTATGAATCATCAGGCTTACACACTACACATTTCACAGCACTCACCATAGCACATAACCTCCCCAATGTCCATCACCCAGCCACCCTATCCCTGGTGCCCCCCCACCCCAGCAACCCTCAGTTTGTTTCCTGAGATTAAGAGTCCCTTATGGTTTGTCTTCCTCCTGAACCCATCTTGTTTCATTTTCTTCTCTCTCTACCCCCTAAAACCTCCTGCCCTGCCTCTCAAATTCCTCATATCAGAGAGATCATATGATAATTGTCTTTCTCTGATTCACTTATTTCACTTAGCATAAAACCCTCTGGTTCCATCCACATTGTTGCAAATGGCAAGATTTTGGGGCTTTTTGATGGCTGCATAGTATTCCATGTATTCCATCGTATTCTATCATACATATATGTGTTCCATTGTATATATTTGTGTGTGTGTGTGTGTATACACACACACACACATACATACACACCACATCATATTTAGCCATTCACCTGTTGATGGATGTCTAGGTTTTTTCCCATAGTTTGGCTATTATGGACATTGCTGCTATAAACATTCAGGTGTATGTGCCCCTCCAGATCACTACATTTGTATCTTTAGGATAAATACCCAGTAGTGCGATTGCTGGGTCATAAGGTAGGTCTACTTTTAACTTTTTGATGAACTCCATTGCAACTGTATTGCAGAGTGGCTGCACCAGCTTGCATTCCCACCAACAGTATAGGAAGATTCCCCTTTCTCCACATCCTCGCCATCATCTGTTGTTTCCTGACTGGTTAATTTTAGCCATTCTGACTGGTGTGAGGTGGTATTTCACTGTGCTCTTGATTTGTATTTCTGTGATGCTGAGTGACGTTGAACACTTCTTCATGTGTCTGTTGACTATTTGAACGTCTTCTTTGCAGAAATGTCTGTTATGTCTTCTGCCCATTTCTTGATTGGATTCTTTGTTCTTTGAGTGTTGAGTAGTGAGAAGTTCTTTATAGATTTTGGATACCAGCCCTTTATCTGATATGTCATTTGCAAATACCTTCTCCCATTCGGTCAGTTGTCTTTTGGTTATGTTGACTATTTCCTTTCTGTCCAAAAACTTTTGATCTTGATGAAGTCCCAGTAGTTCATTCTTGCCTTTGTTTCCCTTCCCTTTGGCGATATTTCTAGGAAAAAGTTGCTGTAGCTGGGGTTGGAGAGGTTGCTGCCTGTGTTCTCCTCAAGGACTTTGATGGATTCCTGTCTCACATCGAAGTCTTTCATCCATTTTGAGTCTATTTTTGTCTGTGGTGTAAGGAAATGGTCCAATTTTCAATCTTTCATATATAGCTGTCGAGTTTTGCCAAAACTATTTGTTGAAGAGACTATCTTTTTTCCATTGGACATTCTTTCCTAATTTGTCAAAGACCAGCTGACCATAAAGTTGAGGATCCATTTCTGGGCTCTCTATTCTATTCCATTGATCTATGTCTCTGTTTTTGTGCTATACCATACTCTCTCTCTCTCTCTCTTTTTAAAGATTTTATTTATTTATTTGTCAGAGAGAGATCACAAGTAGGCAGAGAAGCAGGCAGAGAGAGGGGGGAAGCAGGCTCCCCGCTGAGCAGAGAGCCCGATGTGGGGCCCAATCCCAGGCCCCTGAGATCATGACCTGAGCCGAAAGCAGAGGCTTTAACCCACGGAGCCACCCAGGCGCCCCTGTACCATACTCTCTTGATGATTACAGCTTTGTAGTAGAACTTGAAGTCTGGAATTGTGATGGCGCCAACTTCGGTTTTCTTTTTCAACACTCCTCTGGCTTTACGAGGACTTTTCTGGTTCCATATAAATTTTAGAATTATTTGTTTCATTTCTTTGAAAAAAGTTGATTTGACAGGGATAGCATTAAATGTGTATATTTCTCTGCATAGACATGTTCACAGTATTTGTTCTTCCAATCCATGAGCATGGAACATTTTTCCATTTCTTTGTGTCTTCCTCAGTTTCTTTCATGAGCACTTGATAGTTTTCTGAGTAAAGATTCTTCTCCTCCTTGGTTAGGTTTATTCCTAGGTATCTTATGTTTTGGAGTGCAATTATAAATGGGATCGACTCCTTGATTTCTCTTTCTTCTGTCTTGCTGTTGGTGTATAGAAATGCAATTGATTTCTGTGCATTGATTTTATATCCTGACAGTTTACGGAATTCCTGTTAGACTTCTAGCAATTTTGGAGTGGAGTCTTTTGGGTTTTCCACATAAAGTATCATATCATCTGCAAAGAGCGACAGTTTGACTTCTTTGCCGATTTGGATTCCTTTTATTTCTTTTTGTTGTCTAATTGCTGAGGTTAGGACTTCTAGTGCTCTCTTGAATAGCAGTGGTGATAGTGGACATCCCTGCCGTATTCATGACCGTAGAGGAAAAGGTCTCAGTTTTTCCCGATGGAGAATGATATTTGCTGTTAGTTTTTCATAGATAGCTTGATGATATTGAGGTATGTACCCTCTATCCCTACACTGTGAAGAGTTTTGATCAATAAAGGATGCCATACTTAGTCAATTGCTTTTTTCAGCATCTATTGAAAGTATCATATGGTTCTTGTTCTATCTTTTATTAATGTATTATATCACATCGATTGATTTCTGGATGTTGAACCAACCTTGCATCCCAGGAATAAATCCCACTTGGTCATGGAGAATAATTCCTTTAATGAACTGTTGGATCCTATTGGCTAGTATTTTGGTGAGAATTTTTCATTCACGTTCATCAAGGACATTGTTCTGTAATTCTCCTTTTTGATGGGGTCTTTGTCTGGTTTTGGGATCAAGGTAATGCTGCCCTCACAAAATGAGTTTGGAAGTTTCCCTTCCATTTCTATGTTTTGGAACTATTTCGGGAGAATGGGTATTAATCGTTCTCTAAAAGTTTGGTAGAATTCCCCTGGGAAGCCATCTGCCCTGGGCTCTTGTTTGTTGGGAGATTTTTTGATGACTGCTTCAATTTCCTTACTGATTATAGGTCTGTTCAGGTTTTCTATTTCTTCCTGGTTCAGTTTTGGTAGTTTAAATATGTCTCCAAGAATGCATCCATTTCTTTCAGATTGTCAAATTTGCCGGTGTATAGTTGCTCATAATATATTCTTATAATTGTATTTCTTTGGTGTTGGTTGTGATCTCTCTTCTTTCATTCATGCTTTTATTAATTTGGGTCCTTTCTCTTTTCTTCTTGGTAAGTCTGGCCAGGGGTTTATCACTCTTATTAATTCTTTCAAAGAACCAGTTCCTAATTTCTTTGATCTGTTCTACTGTTCTTTTGGTTTCTATTTCACTGATTTCTGCTCTGATCATTATTATTTCTCTTCTCCTGCTAGGTTTAGGCTTTCATTGCTGTTCTTTCTCCAGCTCCTTCAGGATTAAGGTTAGGTTGTGTGCTTGAGACCTTTCATGTTTCTTGAGAAAGGTTTGTATTGCTATATACTTTCCTCTCAGGACTGTCTTTGCTGTGTCCCAAAGATTTTGAACAGTTGTATTTTCATTTCAGTTGTTTCCATGAATTTTTTAAATTCTTCTTTAATTTCCTGATTGACCCATTCATTCATTAGTAGGATGCTCTTTAGCTTCCATGTATTTGAGTTCTTTCCAAACTTTCCTCTTATGATTGAGTTATAGTTTCAATGCATTATAGTCTGAAAATATGCAGAGAATGACTCCAATCTTTTGGTACTGGTTGAGATCTGATTTGTGACCCAGGATGTGATCTATTCTGGAGAATGATCCATGTGTGCAAGAGAAGAATGTGTATTCTGTTGCTTTGGGATGGAATGTTCTGAATATATCTGTCATGTCCATCTGCTCCAGTGTGTCATTTAGAAGCTTTATTTCCTTGTTGATCTTTTGCTTAGATGATCTGTCCATTTTGGTAAGGGGGTATTAAAGTCCCCTACTATTATTGTATTGTTGTTGATGTGTTTCTTTGACTGTTATTAATTGGTTTATATAATTGGCTGCTCCCATGTTAGGGGCCTAGATATTTACAATTATTAGATCTTCTTGTTGGTCAGACCCTTTACGTATGCTATAGTGTCCTTCCTCTATCTGATATCAGTTGTCATGCCAGCTTTCTTTTGATATCCATTAGCATGGTAAAATGTTTTCCACCCCCTCACTTTCAATCTGGAGGTGTCTTTGGGTCTAAAATGAATTTCTTGTAGACAGCATATTGATTGGTCTGGGTTTTTTATCCATTTTTATACCCTGTATCTTTTGATTGGGACTTTTAGCCCATTTACATTCTGTGTAATTATTGAAAGATATGAATTTAGTGCCATTGTATTGCCTGTAAGGTGACTGTTACTGTGTATTATCTCTGTTCCTTTCTTGTCTGTTACTTTTAGTTTCTCTCTTTGCTTAGAGGACCCTTTTCAATATTTCCTATAGGTTGGTTTGGTGTTTGCGAATTCTTTTAGTTTTTGTTTGTCCTGGAAACTTTTTATCTCTCCTATTTTCAATAATAGCCTAGCTGGATATATTATTCTTTGCTGCATATTTTTCTCATTTAGTGCTCTGAATATATCATGCTAGTCCTTTCCGGCCTGCCAGGTCTGTGGATAGGTCTGATGCCAGTCTAATATTTCTACCATTGTATGTTACAGACTTCTTGTCCTGAACTGCCTTCCGGATTTTCTCTTTGTCACTGAGACTTGTAAGTGTTACTATTAGATGACTGGGTGTGGACCCATTTTTATTGATTTTGATGGGGGTTCTCTGTGCCTCCTGGATTTTGATGCTTGTTGCTTTCACCAAATTAGGGAAATTCTCTGCTCTAATTTACTCTAATATACCTCCTGCCCCTCTCTCTCTTTCTTCTTCTTCTGGGATCCCAATTATTCTAATATTGTGTCATTGTATGGTATCACTTATCTCTTGAATTCTCCCCTCTTGATCCAGTAGTTGTCTGTCTCTCTTTTGTTCATCTTCTTTATTCTCCATCATTTAGTCTTCTATTTCACTAATTCTCTCTTCTGCCTCATTTATCATAGCAGTAAGAGCTTCTAGTTTTAATTGCACTTTCTTAATAGCTTTTCTGATTTCAACTTGGTTAGATTTTAGTTCTTTTATTTCTACAGAAAGGGATTCTCTAGTATCTTCAGTGCTTTTTTTTGAGCCCAGCTGCCACCTTAATAACCATCATTCTGAACTCTAGTTCTTTTTTTTTTTTTTTAAGATTTTATTTATTTATTTGATAGAAAGAGAGAGAGATCACAAGTAGGCAGAGAGGCAGGTAGAGAGAGAGGGGGGAAGCAGGCTCCCTGCTGAGCAGAGAGCCCAATGTGGGCCTCGATCCCAGGACCCTGAGATCATGACCTGAGCCAAAGGCAGAGGTTTTAACCCACTGAGCCACCCAGGTGCCCCTCTGAACTCTAGTTCTGATATATTACTAATGCCTGTATTGATTAGGTCCCTAGCCATCGGTACTGCCTCTTGTTCTTTTTTTTTTTTTTTGATGTGAGTTTTTCTGCCTTGTCATTTTATCCAGATAAGAATAGTTGAATGAGAGAACAAAATAATAAAAGAGTAGCAATGAACTCAGAAAAATATACACTAGGCAAATCGGAAGAAACCCAAAACTGGGGGAGAAGAAAGGGGAGGAAAAGAGAAATAGAAATAGACTAGTGAATAGAACCGAGCCACACACTTGATTTTGGGTGTATTTCGTCTGTTAGAAGAAACTACCTCCCAAAATTTTAAAGAAAGAATAATTTATATATACACAAAAATAAGGGTAAGCACAATGAAGGGATGGAATATGACTGTAAAGATGAAAACTTAAAAAGATTCTAAAAAAGGGATTGATAAGAAGTTGATTGAAAAAAAAAAAAAAAGGAAAGAATGTGGTCAGGCTAGAGACTAGAACAAAGCCATGCACTAGATTTAGGGTATATTTTGATCTATTAGAAGAAATTGCGTCCTGAAATTTTAAAGAAAACAATACCTATGTGTATACAAAAAATAAGGTTAAATACAATGAAAGGATAAAATATGACTATAAGAATGAAAATTTAAGAAGATTTTTAAAAAGATATTGATAAAATAGTTTTAAAAAAACCTTAAAGTAGGGATGAGGAAAAATTTTTTAAAATAGAATAAGAAAAAAAAAGATTTAAAAAATTTATCTTTGGAAGACTGAACGATCATGGGGAAAAAGCCATGAATTCTATGTGTTGCTTCCCCCAAGCTCTGGAATTCTGCAGTTCTCATTGCTCGGTGAACTTGGTCTTGGTTGGTTGTTCTTGCTGATCGTCTGTGGGAGGGACCTGTTGTTGTGATTCTCAAATGTCTTTGCCCGATGCAGAATTGCACGGCCCTTACTAGGGGCCAGGCTAAGTAATCTGCTCATTTTTGCTCTCTGGAGCTTTTGTTCCCTGAATGCTTTCTGTATAGCTTTGGAGGAGATAAAGATGATGGCCTCCCATTCTCTGGCCCTGGAGGAGCTGAGAGCTCAGGGCTCCACTCTTCAGTGTGCCCTCAGATAAAAGCAGCCAATCTCTCCTCTCTCCCTGGTCTCCGGCCCTACTCTGAGATCACCAGCTTGTGACTGAGTATTTCTATGGCACACAGCCCCGTTTGGAATCTCCAAACTCAACAGATTCCTGCAGCATGCTCCCACACGGCTCCCAAAGGAGGAAGGAGGGGGGGTCTCCCTGGATCTGCCACTTGTGGCCTCCTGCTCAAAGAGCAGTGGGCTGACTGTTCCTCGGATCACAGTTTTAGGTAATCCCAAGCTGAGAGCTCACACCTTAGCTCCGTCCCTGCTCCGATACCTGGGAGCTCTGCCATACTCATACAGCCCTGGTCTTTCTGTAACCCCATATGTCTGAGACCACACTCTCCGTGTGAGGACTCCAACCTCCGCTTAGCCTCTGGAGTGACATTTCTTAGTAGAAGAGACTTCTAAAAGTTGTGATTTTGTGTTCTACCGCTTTCAGGGAGCCAGCCCCTTCCCCCATAGTCTGTCTTTCAGTATGTTGCTTTGGATTCACTTCACACATCCTGCCTTCTGGAACGTGGTCAATTTTCTGTTCCTAGAATTGCTTCTCATTTTCTCTTCTATCTCCTATTGAGTTTGTAGGTATTCAGAATTGTTTAATAACTATCTAGCTGAACTCCTGGGACTTGATGATATTTAGGTCTCCTACTCCTCCATTATCTTGCTCCTCCTAAAGTGTGGTCCTAATTTCTAATGTAAATTCTTGGGCCTTGTTCTAGAATTTTGGATCAAAATTCTGAAAGTGCACTTAGGAATCTGTATTATTAAGCCTAGAGAAAACCTAGCCTATAAATTTAGCTGTTAAACAAGCTGGTAAAATGCTCTCATAATCATAGAGGAAAATACCTTTCTTACTTGTTGCAGACCTTTATGCATCCAGTCGGAGAGTATTTATATCAGATGATTTATATATAATTTTACAAAGAAAGAAACATAGCTTTCTGTTGTACACTGTGTTTGAAACACCCTCTTCCATCTTCCTACTTTGGTTTTCAGAGTGTTAAAATGATAGGCTTTTAACAAACCTTGATTATCTGGAATCTGTGTTGTGAAATAAACAGTTGAAAGTGTGTATCCTGGGGCGCCTGGGTGGCTCAGTGGGTTAAGCCTCTGCCTTTGGCTCAGGTCATGATCTCAGGGTCCTGGGATTGGACCCTTTGTCAGGCTCTCTGCTCAGCAGGGAGCCTGCTTCCCCCTCTCTCTCTCTGCCTGCCTCTCTGCCTATTTGTGATCTCTCTCTTTCTGTTAAATAAACAAATAAAAATCTTAAAAAAAAAAGAAAAGAAAAGAATATGGTGTATTCTATGAGAAACCTGCAGAAACTGATTTAGTGTGTCTTGTATAGGAAATATATAGTGAATGATAGCACCAAATATATCATAAAATAGTAAAAATCTTGTTGATCATGTTGTCCTCATCCAAATCACAAATCTCTAGTAGACCCAATTGCAAATAGTCCACAGTCATATTTTGCTTTAAAGTCAACAGAAATTTGGAACTCCCTATTTGCCATAGCATATCATTCCACTTTTAAACACTGTGCAAGATTCTTCCTTATATAAAAAAGAAATCTATCTTTCTAACTTTGGTTTAAGTTTTCCCTCCTGTGGGCAAAAGGGAAAAAAAAAAAACCAAAACACTTCCATTTCCCACATGCAGGCCCTTCAAATATTTGATGACAATTGCACTGGTGCTCTTTCTCCACATCTTCACTTTGCCATCATCTCCCATCACTGCTTACTGCCAAACTCCCATGCTATCTTTTCAAAATATGTGAAAAACATATTTTCAATATGGTTTATGATTAGCTTCTTAAGATTGCTGGAAGGTTGTAATGCTGTTAACTTTGAATTAGTAATAATTTATTCCAGTGTTATGCTGTGAAGACATGTGAGACCCAAGTATTTGGGTTTTTGAATGTTTATGAATGAGAAAAGTAAATATGACATTCTTCATCATTCTTTTGTTGAGAATTATTTTCTTAAACTGGTTATGCAATGATTTAGTGAATGAAATATACATCACAGTTGTGAAATAACTTTTTATATTACATTTGATTCATTTAAACTGAGGAAAAAACGTTATTACAGAGCAATAACTCCTTTTTAAAAAGCAAATGCTAGTTAATTGGAATCTTAGAACCAATTGAAATGTTTAATGGTATGCTATTAAATCTTGAATATACCTTTTATCTTGGTAAAGGTTATTCAGAAAAATATTCATTAAGAGTATTGTGTTTTTTATACATGGAAAATATTTAACTCCTTTAAAAATCCATGTACGTGTTAGTGATAGAATTCAGGCAATCCTCATAATTCATAATTCTTTGTGTTGACAAATCTAAAAGTATAGTACCCATCAGTATTGTGTGTGTGTGTGTGTGTATACACATATATATCTATATATAGAAGTTAACCAAATATTTGTCTTTTTAAAAAAATATTTTATTGTGAGAACACTTTACCTGAAATCAACCTTCTTAAAAATTTAAGTGTACAATACATTATTGGTGACAGTGGGAACAGTGTTGTATAATAGATTTCCAGAGCTTATTTATCTTGCTTGATTGGAACTTTATATTCATTGATCAGTAATTCAAATTTCTCCTTTCCCTTATTTTCTGGAAACCACACTCTCTGATTATACTCTTTGATTTTATGACTATATTAGATACCTCATGTAAGTGAAACCATGCAGCATTTGTCTTACTGTGACTGTCCCTAGCATGATGTCCTCCAGGTTCATCCATGTTGTTGCATATGGCAGAATTTCCTTAATTTTTAAGGCTTAACAGTACTCCGTTATGGATGTATACCATATTTTCTTCATTCACTGGGTTTATGTTAGTTATAAAATTGTAAAAATGACCAATTATAAAAAAGTTATTTGGTGCACCTGGGTGGCTCAGTGGGTTAATGCCTCTGCCTTTGACTCAGGTCATGGTCTCAGGGACCTGGGATCGAGCCCTGTATTGGGCTTTCTGCTCAGTGGGGAGCCTGCTTCCCTCTCTTTCTCGGCCTGCCTCTCTGCCTATTGCAATCTCTCTCTGTCAAATAAATAAAATCTTAAAAAAAAAAAGTTATTTAAAAATTTTTTGCAATAACCATCTTTTAGTTACTCCAGGATGAATTATATTATTTCTTACTTCTCAGTGTAGAATAGGTTTGAAGCTTTATCTTTGATCTATTCCCAGGTATGCTATCTCTAGGTTTTCGTCTATATCTTTTAGAAAACAGAGTTGTATTTTAAAAATGAAGAACTCAGAGGGGCGCCTGGGTGGCTCAGTCGTTAAGTGTCTGCCTTTGGCCCAGGTCAGATCCCAGGGACCTAGGATCGAGCCCCGCATTGGGCTCTCTGCTCTGCAGGAAGCCTGCTTCTCCTGCTACCATTCCCTCTGCTTGTGTTCCCTCTCTCACTGTGTTTCTGTCAAATAAATAAATTTAAAAAAAAAATGAAGAACTCAGAAATCATCAATCCAAAGATCTACATGCCCTGCTTTCTTTTGGATGTATTTGCAGGTCTGTAACTCATTTTGCTTGATATATTACTCTTTATTTCTTTCTGTCATCCTTTTAAATAAAACATAATTTTCATGGGTTGCCTGGGTGGCTCAGTGGGTTAAAACCTCTGCCTTCAGCTCAGGTTATGATCCCAGGGTCCTGGGATCGAGCCTCACATCAGGCTCTCTGCTCAGCGGGGAGCCTGCTTCCCCCCCTCTCTCTGCCTATTTGTGATCTCTCTCTCTGTCAAATAAATAAATAAATAAATAAATAAATAAATAAATAAATAAAATCTTTAAAAAAAACACAAAAAAACACCATAATTTTCAAAAGAGATATCATTGACCTCAGAATTTCTCTAAAATCCCTATGCAGCTGAAATAGTCTCTCAGCTTGTTAATATAGGTGACATGTGCCACTTAATTCAGCCAAATATCACTCACTGAAAATTAATTAAACCCTACTCTGAAAAAATGATCAATTCTGCCAGGCTTGCGAGACAGAAAAAAGTCAGCAGAATCATTTAGCAGGATGTCACAATACTGACAACATAAAATGTATCTCTTTTTTATTTGTACAGAAGTACAGAGAATGTTATATGGCTTAAGGAACAAATAGATAACACAGCCCAATTGAATAAGGATATTAGATATATTTCTTCTTTCTGCCTCTCATGTTTCTATATGCTACATGCTGTGGAACATATGAGATAAATATATGGAACAGAAAAGCTGATTTACTAATATAGGTAACCTCATGTTTCTTTGAAGTTTCTTTTGTACCTCTCCAGTGGATTTTACCAAATTATAGCTTGTATTTTTAATAATCATTGTATTTCTCTATGTTAGTAGATTTGGCTACCTGTAATAAAAAGTACATTAGGTTAAATAAAATGAAAATCTATTTCTCTCCAACATAAAATAAATCCAGAGGTGGGCAGTCTAAGGTTGGTGTCAGGGCTTAAGAGGTTCTCAGAGAGGCAGGTCCATTTTCTTTTGCTATTCTGAGGGTGCAGAAAGGAAGAATAATAATATCCATTTTCTACTAAGTCTTATTAGAAAGTACCATATAGCATTACTGCTGTAAACTCATTGGCTTAAATGTAATCATATGGCCACACCTAAGGAGAGTTTATTTTGTTTTTTGAGTATCAGTCAGCCAAGCTAAAAGTAGTGATTCATATTACTAAGAAAGAAAGGGAGGCTGGATATTGTGAAGTAATTTACAATCTGTGCAAAGCTTATTTTACCAAGTTTTGTTCTCTCTCAGGTCAGGGAATAGGTTCTATCCTTTGTTGCTTCACCCTACATTACCTAAGGCATTGCCTTATTCAGAGTAACCTCTTAATGAACAAGTGTTGAATATATTAATGAATGAAAGAAAGGAAATAAATACTGTATTGAGATTTGATGAGATGAGATTTTCAAATCAAAATAGTTTCTTTTTTTAAGATTTTATCTGTAATGTCATATCTTCTCCCATTCTATGGGTTGCCTCTTTGTTTTGTTTTCTGTGCAGAAGCTTTTTATCTTGATGAAGCCCCAGAAATTCATTTTTGCTTTTGTTCCCCTCGCCTTTGGAGACATGTCTTGTAAGAAGCTGCTGTGGCCAATGTCAGAGAGGTTACTGCCTATGTTCCCCTCTAGTATTTTGATGGATTCCTGTCTGACATTGAGGTTGTTCACCCATTTAGATTTTATCTTTGTGTGTGGTGTAAGAGAATGGTCGAGTTTCATTTTTCTGTATATAGCTGTCCAATTTTCCCAGCACCATTTATTGAAGAGACTGTCTTTTTACCATTGGATAATTGAAAATTAGCTGACCAAAGAGTTGAGGGTCCATATCTGGGCTCTCTCTTCTGTTCCATTGATCTGTGTGTCTGTTTTTGTGCAAGTACCATGCTTCTTGGTGATCACAGCTTTGTAATATAGCTTGAAATCAAGCAACATGATGCCTTCAGCTTTGTTTTTTCTTTTTCAGCATTTCCTTGGTGATTCGGGGTCTTTTCTGATTCCATACAAATTTAGGATTGTTTCCAGCACTTTGAAAAATGCCATTTGTATTTTAATCAGGATGGCATTGAAAGTATAGATACCTCTGGGCAGCATAGACATTTTAAGAATGTTTATTCTTCTGATCCATGAGCATGGAATGTTTTTCCATCTTTTAGTGTCTTCTTTAATTTCTTTCATAAGTGTTCTGTAGTTTCTAGAGTATAGATCTTTTACCTCTTTGGTTAGGTTTATTCCAAGGTATCTTATGGTTTTTAGTGCTACTGTAAATGGAATCAATTCCCAAATTTCTCTTTCTACAGTTTTATTGTTAGTATATAAGAAAGCAGCTGATCTCTGTGCATTGATTTTGTATCCTCCCACATTACTGAACTGCTATATGAGTTCTAGTAATTTGGGGGTGGGGTCTTTTTGGTTTTCCACATAAAGTATCATGTCATCTGGGAAGAGAGAGAATTTGATTTATTCTTTGTTAGTTTGAATACCTTTTATTTCTTTTTGTTGTATGATTGCTGATGCTAGGACTTCTAGTACTATGTTGAACAACATGGGTGAGAGTGGGTATCCTTGTTGTTATCCAAGATCTATACAGAACTTCTCAAACTCAACACCCCCCCAAAAATAATCAAGTCAAAAAATGGGCAGAAGACATGAACAGACACTTCTCCAAAAAAGACATACAAATGGCTAACAGATACATGAAAAAATGTTCAACATCATTAGCCATCAGGGAAATTCAAATCAAAACCACACTGAGATACCAACTTATACCAGTTAAAATGAGGAAAATTGACAAGGCAGGAAACAACAAATGTTGGAGAGGATGTAGAGAAAGGGGAACCCTCTTACACCGTTGGTGGGAATGCAAGTTGGTACAGCTATTTTCGAAAATAGTATGGATGTTCCTCAAGACATTAAAAGTAGAGCTACCTGTGATCTAGCAATTGCACTACTAGGTATTTACCCCAAAGATACAGATGTAGTGAAAAGAACATGCACCCAATGCTCATAGCAGCAATGTCCACAATAGCCAAACTGTGGAAGGAGCTGAGATGCCCTTCAACAGATGAATAGATAAAGAAGATGTGATCCATATATACAATGGAATATTACTCAGCCATCAGAAAGGATGAATACCCAGCATTTGCATCCACATGGATGGAACTGGAGGGGATTATGCTAAGTGAAATAAGTCAAGCAGAAAATGATAATTATCATATGGTTTCACTTATATGTGGAACATAAGGAATAGCATTGAGAACATTAAGAGAAGGAAGGGAAAAATGAAGGGGGGGACATCAGGGCGGGAGATGAACCATGAGAGACTATGGACTCTGGGAAACAAACTGAGGGTTTCAGAGGGGAGGGAGGTGAAGGGATGGGTGAGCCTAGAAGTAGGTATTAAGGAGGTCACATATTGCATGGAGTACTGGGTGTTCTACAAAAACAATGAATCGTGGAACACTACATCAAAAACTAACTGTATAGTAACTAACAAAACATAATAAAAAATAAACAAATGCCACAAAGGACCATAAAAAAATACACTGAAGCATGCTATTTCAGGGAAAAGAAAGATTTTATGTAGTTATATTTCAGAGAGAGAGCACAAGCAGGGGAGTGGCAGGAAGAGGGGGGAAGCAGTGGGAAGTCCCTGATACAGGATTCGATCCCAGAATGCTGGGATTAGGACCTGAGCCAAAGGCAGATGCTTAGCCGATTGAGCCACCCAGGTGTCCCTCAAAATGGTTATTAAACATCATCTTTATACATTGCTTATCCACTTATTCTCATTCTTTTTTTCCCCCAAAATAGCACAAATTCTTTTCAATTCACAAGAGTAGAGTTGTCCATTTGTTCACTCATTATAATGTGAATGTGTATTATGTGCATCATTCTATATTAACGACTCATGGTTCTTCAAAGAACTTTAAAAATAGCTTTGGATAAACATGGCTATGATGTGGTTAAGGGAAGTAGGACTCAATCTGTAGTTTATAGCGTCTATTTTGTTCAAATCTGAATTTGGAGAAGAAAAGGTGTGGATGGAGGAAGTAAGGATGAGGAGGGCTAAATAAACATGAAAGTTAAGGAGATATTATGGAAAAAAGCTAATCAGAAATGGATACTTGGGGCAGGGGGGAAGAATAACAAAGAAATGGATCCTTGGTCCTGGAATCTAGTTTGATATATACAGTACTAAATGCATTGAATTTCAGGATGAATCTGTATTTCTCTTTAATTTATCAGATGTTTTTGGTAGCACTTGACAAAATTGCATGCGAGGAAAATTAATTTGGACATCAGAATATCTAGATTTGTTAAGTAGACACATTCTACTCTTATCTTGAACATTATGAGTTCTATTAGTTCACTGACGGCAGGGCTTGTTTTGATGATTATAGATTCCTATTTCAAAAATGTCATCAACTTATCTGTAGAAAAATCTTCCATTTCACCAAAAGCATAGATTTATTTACAGAGAAACTAAGGACATTTAATTTTCAGGGTCTTTCATCACATAGGACCCTTCTAAAATCCTAGGAAGTACACTAGGAACATCTCTTCATAGAAAAATGTCTTCTACAAACTTGGCAAAAAAAAAGAGAAGTTTTTATAGTTTTTGAAGCTTTAGCTCTCATAAAATCTGTATCTCCCTCATAGGTTGAAGTACCTTAAATACTAGCAACTCATTACCACCTTGCACATTATTATTAACATTGTTCTTTACATCCAGTAAGCAGTCTATCAAGTTTATGTGTATTGAATAACATTTAAAATCTGCCAGCCTCTTAGGTAACTGAGAAAAGCCAAGTGTGTTGAGGATAATTATAGTAAGCAAAAACAACTATAAGTAGAGTTGAAGAGCAATTAAAGTTACTATTAAAATTATTTTTGAAATATAATGAATATATCCTTTTCTCTTGAATGTATTAGAGTGTTTGTTGGTCCCAAACCTTGTCATTAAAAATTATTTATTCTGGGTATCCTCACAACTAGTTTTCAGGGAAAGTAATAAAATGTATATTAATACAGAACAATATATACTTTTTATACAATTTTTACTTTCAATAATATGGAAGAGCTCTTGATCTATTGCCACAGGTCAGTGTTATCTTTATATACCTGCATGTACATACATGCTCAAAACATATCTAGCATTATGTGTGTGATTAGAATGTGCTAGGCAAATTAATTAATTATATATAATATATATAATATCATAATATTATAATTTAGGAAAAATTTTGGGAATAATTTCTATAAAGCAAAATGTGTTCTCTCCCAATTCCTAAACTTGGAGAAAAGAATATTAAAAAAAGACACTCTGTTAAAAAAAAAAAGACCACTCTGTTTTATGAATGTATATATATATATATATATACACAAATCTTTTTAAAATTAAATTACATTAAATTTAAATTCAATTAATTAACATATAATGTATTATTAGTTTCAGAGGTAGAATCCCATGATTCATCAGTTATAGAACACACAGTGCTCATTACAACACATGACCTCCTTAATGTCCATCACCCAGTTACCCCATCTTCCTACCCCTCTCCCCTCTAGCAACCCTCAGTTTGTTTCCTATGATTAAGAGTCTCTTATGGTTTGTCTCCCTCTCTGGTTTCATCTTGTTTTAGGTATACAAATCTTTTTTTTTTTTAAGATTTTACTTATTTATTTGACAGAGAGAACACAAGAGAGGGAACACAAGCAGAGGGAGTGGGACAGGGAGAAGCAGACTTCCCACTGAGCAGGGAACCCTGTGTGGGGCTAGATCAGGACCCTGGGATCATGACCTGAGCTAAAGACAGATGCTTAATGACTGAGCTACCCAGGTGCCCCTTATATGTACAAATCTTAAGTAAAATACTAACAAACCAAATTCAGCAGTGTGTTAAAGGAATAATAAATTTGTACTGTTCATTCTAGGAATCTAAGGAGAGATCATTATTACAAAATTTAAATCTCTTATAACTAAGGAAGGAATTATTCTTAATAGATGCCAAAATAGAATTGATTAAGCTAAAAACATATGCCTGGTTTTTTAAGAAGATAAAGCAAATAGGATTGAAACTAGAAGTACAAGGGTGCTTTCTTTAATTGTTGAGTATTTATCAAATACAATCAAATACAATCAACATCAGAATGAAAAACTAAAAATAATCTCATTTAAGTAAAATCCAGATTTCTACATTAATTGTTGATATTTTACCACATTCTGGACATCCTAGCTGATATAAGACAAAAAGAAAAAGGCAGGTATAATATTGGAAAAGCACTTACGGTGATCTGAAAGTCTACTTTGAATTAGCCAAGAGTATGAAAATAATATTAACACTAATTAAATAAAATGTCTAGTTACAAGAAACATTACTGTCAATAACTTTACTATATACCAGCAATAACTAAATAGAAAAAACAAAACAAAACCCTGCTTACAATAGCATAAAAACAGCAAAGTCCTAAGGAATGTGCTCTATAAAGAATAAAGTCCATAAAACTTTGAAGACATAAAAGAAGACTTGAAATGAATGAATATAAACTTTGGTATTGTAAAGATATATATTCTCCCTAAATTATCTGTGAATTGAGTGTAATTCCAATAGAATAGTCAAAAGAATATAAATTGGCAAGTTAATTCTATAGATGATCTGGAAGAATATAGTCAAGAAAACTTAGGAAACGGGCAGTTTCTTAAACATCAAACAACAATAATTCTCTGTATTATACTAGTAAAATAATCTATTAGTCTATCTGGACTAATAGATTTTCATAGTGGAATATAAAATATCTATATATCTGTATTTGTATCTATGTATATAGTATTCACCTTTTGCCATATTTTTTGATGTAGACGATGTACTAGTATATAAGATACCTTAATTTCATAAGGACTGTTTTTGAAAATATCAAGTATTTTTATCATATGGCCATATACTAAAGATGATTTTAAAATATTCCTGTACAATTAAACCCATTATTTTGTGTATGCAATTAGATTATATCATATACTAGAAATAATAGGAAATCATAAAAATTGGAGATGCAGTCATATTTTACTAGAAATTATGAAGTTCATTGAAAGCAAATAATCTGTATTTTAGTCACTGAAAACTAACAAGAAAAGCATAAAATAAAAAAGTGAGTAAATTCTTGAACAACAAACTACTGTAAAAAGCATATAGAAAAATTATCTTTTAAAAGGAATTTCAGTATCGTTCTTATCCCTCAGTAAGTATCTTTTTTTTTTTAAGATTTTATTTATTTATTTGAGAGAGAATAGGAGAGCGAGTGTGGGAGGGGTAGAGGGAAGAGGGGGAGGCAGGCTCCCCACTGAGCAGGGAACCCAATGTGGAGCTCCATCCCAGGACCCCGAGATCATGACCTGAGCTGAAGGCAGAAGCTTAACTGACTGAGTCACCCTGGCGCCCCCATCAGTAAGTATCTTGCTGAATGTTTAGTACAAAGACAAACACAGGGTGGGAGGGGGATAAAGAGATTCTAATAGGAAGCTGCATTTCAATAAATTTCTTTTTGACTCAATAGGCTGCAAGATGAAAAAAGTACTCATAATGGTTTTAATTTTTATTCTCAAACGCCACAGGATCATTATTTCCCAAATTAGGTAAATGATGATTCCAAAATTTGAAAACCCTTCATCTCTGCCATGATCCAGAAGATTGTCTTCATTGCTGACATTTACTGTTTTAGGACCTGGGGGTCGCCAGAGTCACCACACAGCACAATGTCCTTAGTACTATGAAGGACATCTCTAATTCCATTTTTGAAATGATTCTATTGCTATTTTTTGTTTCACTCTGCCCTATGACATTTAACACACTCCAAATTTAGCAATAGTTTATATCTCTTTATTTATTATTCTCACCTCAAAATTTGGAGCTAGCATCTATTCATCTCACTCATCCCTCTTTCAAATACCTTACTGATTGACACATCTAAGAGTAGAAATTTTCTGGTTAGTTTGGTGGGTAGTTAATTCTCTTTACAAATTCTATCATAGGATGCAATTTCTTTAATAGCCCAATGCTCAGACAACAGCTGTCTCATCATAATTTCATTCCTTCCTCATCCATCCAATTTTGCCTTAGACTGGGGTAAACAAATCTCTTACCAAGATTTATTTATGGTTTTATTATCTTGCTTAATGAGGAACAGAGAGTCTTTTATTGGTTCACAGATGTCATCAATATTCTCTTTATGTATTTCTACTCTACTTCTCAGGGATGTTGGATTTTTATTCCTATGCTTGTTATCTCATTTTTTTTAAGATTTTTATTTATTTATTTATTTGACCGAGAGAGAGAGATCACAAGCAGGCAGAGAGGCAGTCAGAGAGAGAGGGAAGCAGGCTCCCCACTGAGCAGAGAGCCTGATGTAGGGCTCAATCCCAGGACCCTGAGATCATGATGACAAGATCATACCTGAAGGCAGAGGCTTTTAACGCACTGAGCCACCCAGGTGACCTTGTTATTTCATTATTAAAAGAGCTTTTTAGCTGTAGACATCACAGACTCACATAGCATTGCAAGGCATGAAGAAAGAAAAGGTTCTGTGCTAAAGAGTCTATCAACCTTATTATAAAACAAAAGATTTTCCAGAAGCACTCCAAAGACTGTCCCTTGTGTGAAATTGACAGGGCTGGATACCCTGGTCACTACTAGTTACAAAGAAGTTTGGAAAAGTAAATGCCTGGTGAAGAGAAGCATTTGTGATGGCCCATGAGAATTTGTTCCCATTATCTGGGTACAGAATAAGATTCTATTTCTAAGGAAGGGACAAGGTATGGCTGATAGGCCAGCAACTACTCATACTGTTTAAAAATTAGAAAAGATGGGGGTGCCTGGGTGGCTCAGTTAGTTAAGCATCTGCCCTCAGCTCAGATCATGACCCTGGAGTCCCGGGATGCTCCCCCTCAGCAGGAAGTCTGCTTCTGCCTCTTCCCCTCCCCTGTTTGTGCTTTCAAATAAGTAAAATATTTAAATAAAAATTAGAAAAGATGGTAAGTTTATGCCACCAAACATACTAACACGACTTAGTAATGTATTTTATCATGTACAGTGATAGTGCTAGCAGTTTGAATAGCCAAAGTGTTTAATCATTGGGAATTTACCATCTTGTTTGGTAACATATCCAATGTTGTATTTAGTTGATATTATAAAAGTTAAAAATAGTTTGTGTCACATCATTAGTTAAGTACTGGTAAAAGATATTATTTTATTTTCATATGCACCTGGTAATTTTGTGCTACTTTTGTTTTTACTTGAGTATATAGTATACATATTCTTTTTTTTTTTTTTTAAGATTTTATTTATTTGATAGAGAGAGATCACAAGTAGGCAGAGAGGCAGGCAGAGAGAGAGAGAGGAGGAAGCAGGCTCCCTGCCGAGCTGAGAGCCTGATGCGGGCTGGATCCCAGTACACTGAGATCATGACCTGAGTGGAAGGCAGGGGCTTTAACCCACTGTGCCATCCAGGCTCCCCAGTATACATATTCTTAATAAATGTAATGCTCCATTATCTTGATAACCCCTGTCCTTGTTATCATTTAAAATTGATGAGTTGCCTTTTTTTTTATACTGAATTATTTTAGTTAGATTTGTTTAATACCATACTTTCAACTTCTCTTTTTATAAGTTTACAATTTTCCCACTGGAATTGTTTTGCCCTTTTATTTTCTGCAAGTTCTTATTTTCTTGGTTGCCTTTGGGAATAAAATAATGCTCAGCAGCTCAATTACTGTGTTCTTTTGAGGAAGTTATAACATTTGACTTGATTCTAGTGGGTCTGAGCCTCAGACTTTAGTAGTGATAAATTTAAATCTAGAAATTTATGAGGAGTAACATAACTCTACTTCTAATTATCTATGTGGCTTATGACTTATTATTTTGCTAACAAAATCTACCAACAAGATGTGAAAGTTTTTTCCATGCGGTGCTGTTTTGTGTAGCTGTGCTCCATCTTTAATAGAATCTTTGCTAAGCATTTCTGGCTTTTGGCTCTCTGTGTTCCATTCATGTCAAGAATATTTTGGATGTAGAGTGGATGAACTAAGATGGTGGAACCGTAGGAGGCCCTAGGCTTGCCTGGTTCCTTGAACTCAGCTAGATAAATATCAAATCGTTCTGAATACCCAAGAAATTGATCCGAGGACTGACAGAACAAAATGCACAGCTCGAGGGAGAGAAAAGTCCACATCATGGAAGGTAGGAGGTGGGAAGATGTGATTTGGGGGAGAAATGGATCACAGATGCCATGGAGAGGATGGAGTCCTGGTCACAGAAAGAGACAAGACAGAGAGAGAAGCACACAGGGGATCACACAAGGAAAACACTTCCCCAAAAACACTGACCGGAAAAATGAGAGGGGCTGATTTTCATGATTTTTTTTATAACCATAGGGCTCAAAGACCAGAATTTTAGAGGTCTGTGGTGTGGCAGGTGTGGAGCCTGGTGGGTGCTGAGGTGTTCCTGTGGAGGAGGAGGACAGATAGCTCAAGATAGGGGCAGATGTTGTGATTTGAGGATCCCCTGGATCCACTGGATGCACTGGAGGAGATGATTCCCTCTTCTTGGAGTGCATCTGAGAGGTGGCATTGGCACAAAGGAGCCTGTGGGTGCCATTTCTCTCACCCGTCTCTCAGCATAAACTAATTTCAGTAAGCAGCATAGCACCAACAGTGGTGTAAAATTCTTACACCAAGCCCCGCCCTTCTGCACTCCATAGGTGCAGCTTTCCTAGGACAAGTGTGCTTGAGAACCAGTGCAGTGGGACCCTCCACTGGAAGACTAGAAAACTCCCCTGCCACCTCCCTAACACATGACATGCCATGTCTACTGAGCAGAGAGTGCAAAACTCGAGCTCTAGTGGAAGTAGCATCAGGTCTCTTAGCAAGCAGACCAAAGCACACCTAGTTAAAACTCACCACATTCTGGCCAAGGTCCAAACATTCTCCACTGCAGGAACAGAGAAACTCTGCAGAGCACTGACCTGGGGAAAGAGAAGCCAAAACACAGCAGCAGAGTGCACACAGTATACACCAGAGACACTTCCTGAAGCACCAGGCTCTGGACAATTTGTGACTTCCTCCTCATGAAGCAATTAATCAGGAACAGGAAACATAACAGGCTTTCCTAACACACAGAAAAAGACAGAGACCTAGACAAAATGCCAAGACAGAGGAATTCATCCCAAGAAGAGGTCACAGCCAGGAATCTATCTACTCAAAACACATATACATATGCTTGATCCAGAATTTAAACCAACAATCCTAAGGATACTAGATGGGCTGGAGAAAAGCATAGAAGACACCAGGGAGTTTCTTTAAAAGACATAAAACCTACTCAAGCCTACATAAAAAATGCTATAACCAAGATGCGAGACCAACTGGTGTAATGGCCATAAGGATGGAAGAAGTAGAGGAATGAATACATAATATAGAAGATAAAATTATGGAAAATAATGAGGCTGAAAAGAAGAGGGAAAGAAAAATATCGAATCATGAATGTAGACTTACAGAACTCAGGGACTCTGTAAAACATAATAACATTTGTATCATAGGAGTCCCAGAAGAATAAGAGAGGGAGGGGCACCTGGGTGGCTCAGTGGGTTAAAGCCTCTGCCTTGGGCTTGGGTCGTGATCTAAGGGTCTTGGGATTGACCCCCACATGGGCTCTCTGCTCAGCGGTGAACCTGCTTCCCCCTCTCTCTCTGCCTGCCTCTCTGCCTACTTGTGATCTCTCCCTGTCAAATAAATAAATAAAATCTTTAGAAAAAAAAAAAGAATAAGAGAGGGAAAAGGGGGCAGAAGGTTTATTTGAAAAAATTATGGCTGAAAACTTCCTTAGTTTGGGGAAAGAAACAGACCTCCAGGAGACACAAGGAACTCCCATCAAGACGAACAAAAGGGGGCCAACATCAAGACATATCATACTTAAATTTACAAAATAGATACAGAAAAATTCTAAAAGAAGCAAGAGAAAAGAAATCCCTAACTTACAAGGGAAGACAAATAAGAATAGCAGCAATCTCTCCACAGAAACTTGGCAGGCCAGAAGAGAGCAGCATGATTTATTCAACCTGCTGAATGGGAAAAATATGCAGCCAAGAATACTTATCTAGCAAGGCTATCATTCAGAGTAGAAGGAAAGAGAAAGTTTCCAAGACCAAAAGAAAAAAAAAAAAAGAAAAAAAGAAAGAAACTAGTTTGTGACCACTAAACCAACCCTGAAAGAAATATTAATGGGGACTGCCTGACTGGGAAAGAAAGACCAAAAGCAACAAAGACTAGAAAGAGAGAAAATCTCCAGAAACACTGATTTTACAGGTAATACAATGGCACTAAATTCATATCTATCAATAATCACTCTGAATGTAAATGCTCCAATCAAAAGACATAGAATATCAGAATGAATTAAAAAAAAAAAAACAAAAAACAAGACCCATCTATATGCTGTTTACAAGAGGCTCATTTTAGACCTAAAGTTACCTGCAGATTGAAAGTGAGGGGATAGAGAACAATTTTCCATACTAATGAACTTCAAAAAAAAGCCAGAGTGGCCATACATATATTAGACAAACTAGATTTTAAATCAACTGTCACAGGAGATGAAAAGGGCACTATATCATAATAAAGGGGTCTATCCAACAAGAAGATCTAACAATTGTAAATATGTATGCCCCAATTTGGGAGCACCCAAATATGAATCAATTAATAACAAATATAAAGGAACTCATTGATAATAATACAGGAAAGTAGGGGACTTTAACACTCCACTTACAGCAATGGACAAATCATCTATGCAGAAAATCAACAAGGAACGCATGGCTTTGAATGACACACTGGACCAGATGGTCTTAACAGGTATATTCAGAACATTTCATCCTAAAGCAGCAGAATACACATTTCGAGTATTCAAGAATACAGTATTTGAGTATACAGTTTCCAGAATAGATCACATACTGGTTCACAAACCAGGCCGCAACAAGTACAAAAAGATTGAGATCATACCATGTATATTTTCAGACCACAACACCATGAAACTTCAAATTAACCACAAGAAAAAATTTGGAAAGACCAAAAGTACATGGAGGTTAAAGAACATCCTACGAAAGAATGAATGGGTCAACCAGGAAATTAAAGAAGAGACTAAACAATACATGGAAAAAAATGATAATGAAAACACGATGATCCAAAACCTTTGGGATGTCACAAAAGCAGTCATAAGAGGGAAGTACATGGTAATACAGGCCTACCTCAAGAAGCAAGAAAAGTCTTAAATACACAATCTAATCTTACACCTAAAGGAGCTAGAGAAATAACAAATGAAGCCGAAAGCCAGCAGAAGGGAAATAGTAAACATTAGAGCAGAAATAGATGATATAGAAACAAAAACAAAAACAAACCAACAGAACAGATCAATGAAACCAGGGAGTTGGTTCTTGACATAAAATTGATAACCCTCTAGTCAGACTTAGCAAAAATAAAAAAGGAAATGATCCAAATAAAGTAACAAATGAGTGAGGAGAAATCACAACCAACACTATAGATATATAAACAATTAAAAAAGAATATTATGAAAAATCTGCAAGAAATGGATAAATTCCTAGAAACATATAAACTACCAAAAATGAAATAGGAAGAAGTATAAAATTTGAACTGTCTCATAACCAGCAAAGAAAGTGAATCAGTAATCAAAAATCTCTCAACAAACCAAATTCCAGGGCCATATGGCTTCCAAGGGGAATTCTACCAAACATTTAAAGAAGAGTTAATACCTATTGTTCTGAAACTTTTCCAAAAAATAGAAATGAAAGGAGAACTTCCAAACTCATTCTATGGAGCCAGTATTACCTTCATTCCAAAACCAGACAAAAGCCCCCTAAAAAAAAGAGAATTATAGGTCAATATCCCTGATGAACATGGATGCAAACATTCTTAACAAAATATTAGCAAATCAGATCCAACAGTACATTAAAAGAATTATTCACCATAGTCAAGTGGGATTTATTCCTGGGTTGCAAGAGTGGTTCAATATTCACAAGTCAACCAACACAATACTCCAGGTTAATAAAAGAAAGGATATGAACCATATGATCCTCTCAATAGATGCAGAAAAACACTTGACAAAGTACAGCATTCATTTTTGATAAAAACCCTCAACAAAGGAGGGTTAGAGAGAACATACCCCAACATCATAAAGGCCATATATGAAAGACCCACAGCCAATAACATCTTCAATGGGGAAAAACTGATAGCTTTTCCTCTGTGATCAGAAACAAGACAAGGGTGTCCACTCTCACCATTATTATTCAACTTAGTACTAGAAGTCCTAGCCACAGCAATCAGACAACAAAAAGAAATAGAAGGCATCCAAATCAGCAAGGAAGAAGTCAAATTTTCACTATTACAGATAACATGATACTCAATATAGAAAACCTAAAAGACTCCACTAAAAAAATTGCTAGAACTGATACACAAATTCAGTAAAGTTGCAGGATACAAAATCAATGTACAGAAATTTGTGGCATTTCATTACACTAATAATGAAGCAGCAGAAAGAGAAATCAAGGAATTGATCCCATTTACAATTGCACCAAAAACTGTAAGATGACTAGGAATAAACCTAACCAAAGAGGAAAAAGATTTGTACTCTGAAAACTATGGAACACTTATGAAAGAAATTGAAGCTGGAACAAAAAAATGGAAAAATATCCCATGCTCATGGCTTGGAAGAACAAATATTGTTAAATGTCTGTACTTCCCAAAGCAATCTACACATTTAATGTAATCCTTACCAAAATACCACCAGTATTTTTCACAGAGCTAGAACAAAATCTTAAAATTTGTGTGGACCAAGAAAGACCCCAAGTAGACAAAGCAATCTTAAAAAAGAAAAGCAAAGCTGGAGGCATCGCAGTTCTGGACTTCAAGCTATATTACAGAGCAGTAGTAGTCAAGACAGTATGGTATTGGCACAAAAACAGACATATATATCAATGGACAGAAATGGACCCACAGTTATATGGTCAACTAATCTTTGACAAAGCAGGAAAGAATATCCAGTGGAAAAAGACAGAATCTTCAAAAAATGGTGCTGGGAAAACTGGACAGCTACATGCAAAAGAATGAAACTGGCCTGCTTTCTTACACTATGCACAAAAATAAATTCAACATGGATGAAAGAGTAAATGTGAGACAGGAAATCATCAAAACCCTAGAGGAGAACATAGGCAGCAACCTCTTTGACATTGGCTGTAGGAAATTCTTACTAGATACATCTCTGAAGGCAAGGGAAACAAAAGCAAAAACTACTGAACTACTGGGACTTCATCAAGATAAAAAATCTTCTACACAACCAAGAAAACAATCAATAAAACAAAAAGGCAACCTTCAGAATAGGAAAAAAAAATAGTTGCAAATGACAATGTAAAGGGTTAGTATCTAAAATCTGTAAAGAACTCATCAAACTGAACACCCAAAAATCAAATAATCCAATTAAAAAAATGGGCAGAAGATATGAATAGACATTTTTCCAAAGAAGACATCCAGATGGCTAACAGACATATGAAAAGATGCTCAACATCGTTTATCATCAAGAAAATACAAATCAAAACTATAATGAGATATCATCTCACACCTGTCAGAATGTCTAAAATTAACAACACAGGAAGCAAGTGTTGGTGAGGATAAGGAGAAAGAGGAACCATCTTACACTGTTGGTGGGAATGCAAACTAGTGCAGCCACTCTGGCAAACAGTATAGAGTTTCCTCAAAAAGTTAAAAATAGAAGTTCCCTATGATCCAGCAATTTCACTACTAGGTATTTACCCAAAAGATACAAAAAATACTGGTTAAAATGGATACATGCACCCTGATGTTTATAGCAGCATTAACAACAACAGTCAAATTATAGAAAGAACCCAAATGTCCAATGACTGATGAATGGATAAAGATGTGGTGTGTGTGTATATATACACACACACATACACATGTATGTGTATATATGTTTTACTCATATATATACATGTATAGGTATTATATGTATACTCTTATATACATATATATACATACAAATACACACACATAATGGAATATTACTCAGCCATCAAAAAGAATGAAATCTTGCCATTAGCAATGATGTGAATGGAGCTAGAGTGTATTATACTAAGCGAATAAGTGAAAGACAAATCTCACATAATTTCACTTGTATGGGGAATTTAAGAAACAGATGAACATGGGAAAAGAGACAGGCAGACCATAAAACAGACTCTTAACCACAGAGAACAAACTGAGGGTTGCTGGAGGGAGTGTGTGGGAGGATGGGTTAAATTGGTGTTGGGTATTAAACAGGGTACTTGTGATGAGTACTGGGTATTATATATAAGTGGTGAATTACAACATTCTACTACTGAAACTTAAGTTACACTATATATTAACTAACTTGAATTTAAATAAAAACTTAAAAAGTAAAAAATAATGTTTTGGATGTAGACAAATAGTGGTATACATTTACACCTGTGTGAGAGAGAGAGACAAAAGAGTATAAAATTGGATGTTAGGGTATGTGAGGATGTATATGGGAATATGTTTATTCTGGTATTTGATAAAGTTGGAAAGAATGGATTATCAATGAATTGTTTTAATAATTAATTATATATATATATTTGGCTTTTTAAAGTTAAGTACCATAAGCACCATAACCATACATAGCAAATTTTAAAAATAATTTCCATATGAATAAAACATTTAGAATAACTAGAAGAAAATATAGCACAGTACCTTTAAAAGTCAAGCAGGAAAGGGTTTCATAAAGAAAAGAGAAAAATCTGGGGCGCCTGGGTGCCTCAGTCGTTAAGCCTCTGCCTTCAGCTCTGGTCATGATCCCAGGGTCCTGGGATCGAGCCCCACATTGAGCTTCCCGCTCAGCAGGAAGCCTGCTTCTCCCTCTTCCGCTCCCCTTGCTTGTGTTCCCTCTCTCGCTGTGTCTCTCTCTATCAAATAAATAAATAAAATATTAAAAAAAAAAAGAAAAACCACAAATCATAAAAGACATGATTGAAAGACAACTACAGAAAAATGTGCAAGATCTGTGCAGAAAAAAATGAGAAAAGTTAAAATACAAGTGAAAGTTGAGAAATACTGTATGCACACATATATGAAATAATAATAATAACAAAAAGATATATCAGTTGTATTACTATTGCCATCCTCAGCTTTCGGTGTGGTTTCAGAACTTGTCAGATGGCCATAAGTTGACCAAGACTAAATCCAAATTTGACCTGCATCTCTTTTTCTCCAATAGCCCCCATGTCATTACCTGTGTCTCACAAGTTGACCTGTAAGTCTGTAATTTGGAACTTCAAATAGTTTCCCAAAACTACAACCTTTCTCTGAGAAGAGTCCAGTTTGCAATGACATGGTCAAATTTCTAGGATGCAGCAGGATACTTTCCTCTTTCTTCTTTATATTATACTTTGGGTGGGGGTGGGAAGGGGTTAGAACTGAACATGTTGCCCAGACAACTGGCCCTGAGCCTGGGATGTCAGAGACTGAGGGGAGCTGGGTAAGGAACTGCTACATGTACTCTTTTTTTGCTTCCATCTACTGTAGCCTTTGGCTGAACTGCCGTCAGTGCTTTTGGGGATGTGAAGGAGGCAGAGGACAATAGTCTCAGTTCAGAATGTGTGAGAAGAGCTGAAGACTGTATGAAGTGAAGGAAAAAGAGTCCCCAGGGTCAAATATTTCTTGGATAGGACCTTTATTTTGTGATCTAAGACTACTTTATACCCAATAAATATGGGTAAAGGTAATCATTTTCTTCCTTTTCAATACTGCCTCAGCAATCAAAACTTAATCTGTATTGATTGTAGAAAATAGTTACTAATTGTAAAGGCAAAACCTAATTTCCTCCCTCCCTCCCCCTCCCTCCCTTCCTTCTTTCTCTCTCTCTCTTCCTTCCTCCCTCCCTCTCTCCTTTCTTTCTTTTTCTTTCAAGATTTTATTTATTCATTTGACAAAGAGAAAGTGAGAGTACAAGCAGAAGGAGCAGTAGAGGGAGAAGCAGGCTCCCCACTGAGCAGGGAGCCCAATGTAGGGCTTGATCCCAGGGTGGCACCAAGACCTAATTTTCTAAGTTTACATGGGGATCTTCATAAAGCACAAATAACCAGGATAAAAGGTTACCATTTTTGAAAGTTAAGTGTTACAACTCTTTTTCAGGAAGTTTTGCTCTCATCCTACAAATGAATCTTAATCTAGCTCTGTACATGTTTAAACTAAAAGATTCTACTGTCTAATTCTATTTGTTACCTGTTTTGGTTGCCACTATTCCTTTTGGTTGGGACAGGCTAAAACAACATGCTGGAGTTTTCATTCAGAAGCCTGTGACCATGTAAAATTCTCTAATTATTCAAATAAAGGAGCTGAAAATTTCATGGGAACAATACTCACATTTTTGAGGCATAAATACAAAGATTTATCACATTTGAGCCAGTGGTCTCAAATCTATCTGTGGCTGGATATACTGAAACAAACAAACAAACAACCCATGAGTTAGAAACAGTGAGATTTAAAAAAATATTAATAATCTTAAAGTATAATATGCCATTTTAGAAATCATTTTTTGTAATAATATACCTTAACAGAGAAGAAAAAAGAAAAATAGATGTTGGCTTTCTATCCAGATTAATTTAGAAGCAAATGTATAGCATTAATGAAAATAACTCAATTAGATACTTATAACTTCCTTTGCTACATCAGCCAAAATTATATTAAGATCCTCCAGAGTGCTTCTGACTTCGTTTGTCACTTAATCTTGTCCAGAAATGAATACTAATACTCTAGAGTCACTTTGCTCTTTACCCTTCACATCTATTAAAAGTAACCTGATAATATGTTGATGGGTACAGAAATCATTAATCCTGTATTTGATTCAGATATTTCTTCTACTGCTTTGAGTGAATAGTTATTTTAATTTTTTAAAAAAATTTATCTGTTTATTTGAGAGAGAGAAAAAGAGAGAGAGAGAGAGCAGGATATAAGGGAGGGGCCGAAAGAGAGGGACACTCCTGCTGAGTGGGGAACCCAACATGGAGCCTGACACAAGGCTTAATCCCCAGACCCCGAGATCATAAAGTCAGCCAACTGAGCAACTCAGGCACCCCAACAGTTATTTTAATTTTTAAAGAGTTTCTAAGTAACTACTTACAGGAAGGAATAGAAGCCCCCCCAAAAAAGGGTGAAGGATGAGAAATTTAGTAAGAAGAGGAGGGAAAACAGCACCAAAATGGCTCATTTGTAGAGCCATTTGTGCACTGGACTAGAGTTGGTGTCAGAAATTTGGAGTGTAAGAAGTTTAGGATGAGTCTCAGCTCAGTTGTCAAGTTCTAGATGATGTTCAGAATCTTAGTTTCTTCAAGATTATGGATTTTAAAAGAAACTTTGCATGTAATGTGCTTATAAACGTAAAGTTACCATTCCTTTTTCTTAATTTCCAAAAGAATCTTTGTTAATTCTTTTTCTTTTTTCTTTGTTTGCTCTTGGATGCAAAAACCTGTGAGGATTAACTATTTCCATAGAGATAGTCCCAAATCATGGTGGTATTGTTTAGTTTAATGAAACTTAAAATAAATCCAAAAATCAGAAGTCTGATATTTCTTTAATTTATTTGTAAGAATCACAGTTGTTCTTTTTTTTTTTTAAGATTTTTTTTTTTAATTTATTTGACAGAGAGAAACAGAGCGAGAGAGGGAACACCAGCAGAGGGAATGGTAGTGGGAGAAGCAGGCTTCCTGTCAAGCAAGGAACCCAATGCAGGGCTCCATCCCAGGACTCTGGGATCATGACCCGGGCTGAAGTCAGATGCTTAACGACTGAGACCCCCAGGTGCCCCCACAGTTGTTCTTGAAAAGCAAACGAACCACTTTCTTCTTTGGTTTCCTGTTATATCTCCAGAAAATAATTATTTATTTATTTTAGAAGATAATTTTTTTTTAAAAGATTTTATTTATTTGACAGAGAGAAACACAGTGAGAGAGGGAACACAAGCAGAGGGAATGGTAGCGGGAGAAGCAGACTTCCTGCCCAGCAAGGAGCCCGATGCGGGGCTCCATCCCAGGACCCTGGGATCATGACCTGAGCCGAAGGCAGACGCTTAACGACTGAGCCACCCAGGCGCCCTAGAAGATAATTATTTTTAATCAACAGATTACCATACTTGACTATGGCAAAAGATATAAAAGTTAAGCAAATCAAGTTCTACCTAGTTCTTTAATTTTTTTTTTTAAGATTTTATTTATTTGTCAGAGAGAGAGATTGAGAGTGCTCATGCAAGGGGAGCAGCAGGCAGAGGGATAAGCAGGCTCCCCACTGAGCCAAGCGCCTGATGCAGAACTTGGTCCCAGAACCCTGGGATCATGACCTGAGCCGAAGATGGATGCTTAACTGACTGAGCCACCCAGGCGTCCCACAGTTCCTTCACTTTTTGTATTCACTGCGGCATCCCACTTGCCATCATGTTTCAGTTAGCTGCTCCATGCCAATTAGGAATCAGTTGACTTTTGCTTTTTGCTTTTTGTTTTCTATATTACCTGTAACAAAACTGAGTAAATTAGTAATACTTTAGTTCTTTTTGGTTTAATCTGTTGGGTATTTGTTTAATATGTGTAATGATCAAATATGATGATATATAAAAACTATCAATATTAAATATGTATATAGATATATATAATTATTATCACTATAGTATAACATTTTGAAAATAATGAATACCCTGAATTCCTGTTTATTCTACTAGTTATCCAAAATATAACCCCCTACATTTCTGTCATTATCTCTCATGAAGTTGAAGGGTCCCCAAGACTACTCTCACTTCTGAAATCACCTCAGTTTGAGCATCCTCAGGATTGCTAATTAGAAAAACTAACAGAACTCAGCAAAGCCATTTTACATATGGTTATGATTTAACATAGTAAAAGGGTAAAGATTAAAATTAGCCAAGAAATGCCTGGGTGGCTTAGTTGGTTAAGCGTCTGTCTTTGGTTCAGGTTCATGATCCCAGGGTCCTGGGATCGAGTCCTGCATCAGGCTCCCTGCTGAGGGAGCCTGCTTCCCCCTCACCCTCTGCCTGCTGCTCCACCTGCTGTACTCTCTCTCTCTCTGTCAAATAAATAAATAAAATCTTTAAAAATAACATAAAATAAGCCAAGAAAAAGGTGCATAAGGCAGAGTTCAGCACAGTTGTACAGAACTGTCCATTGTCCTTTCCTACTGGACTTGTGCAGACAGCATTTACTTCTAGCAATGATGTATGACAATTTTCATAGAGTATTGTCAACTATGGACGGTCGCCAAGATTTGGTATTCAGAATTTTTATTGGGTTTCAGTCACATACACATGGCTGTTCTCTGTCTCTGGTCCTTCCAGAGACCAAATTAATACCATAGCCTAAGGCTACCAGATAAACAAAGACATTCTTTTTTTTTTTAATTTTATTTATTTATTTGACAGAGAGAGAGAGAGATCACAAGTAGGCAGAGAGGTAGTGGGGTTGGGGGTGGAAAGCAGGCTCCCTGCTGAGCAGAGAGCCCAATGCGGGGTTTGATCCCAGGACCCTGAGATCATGACCTGAGCCGAAGGCAGAGGCTTAACCCACTGAGCCACCCATGCACCCCAAACAAAGACATTCTTATCAGACAGGAAATTCTAATGCCCAAGAGTCACCTCCCAGAAAGCAATGGCAAAGGCCAGCCCTCTCTTTGAATGTTGTTAATTCTTTACTGTACAACTCCTGAATTTATGTAATCATCACTTTGCTTCTAGACTACTGCAAAAACTGAAAGTCTCTCTGTTTTCCTTATACTCCATAGAATCTTTTCTGTCAAGAAACCAAAAATATTTTTAAAACATAAAGCAGATCAGTTCCCCTCCTTGGTTAAAATGCTCTGTTAACTTTTCATTACACTAGGAATAAATTCCAAACTCCTTTCCATGGCCTACAAATTGGTCATAATAATTCAGAGTGGGCCTCTGCACTCACAGATGCTGCAATTCCCCTAGCTTCTTGGATGGTTACCTTTTTAAAAATCCATCATATCTTATCTTGAATACTGTCTTCATGGTGGTCTTTCTGTCATTGCATTTATAGTGGCTTTCTTCTCTAGTCATTATTGAACACGTTACTACCTTCTGTCATTTTTCTGACACTCATTATGAACAGATACTATTCTGTTTACCTTTTTAGTATCTGTCTTTCTCTACTAGATTTAAGTGTCCCAAGAGCAGTAACACTGTCTTTTTTTTTTTTTTGGCACATTAGAAAAGCCATTGGCAAATAGCATTGACTCAGTAAATATTTGTTAAATGCCTGGCATGCTGACTGGTTCTTGTCCATTGGTTTCTTGGCATTGATCTAGTTCCTTTACTTTATGTGGCATTTCACAAAGATCATGTTTTAAACTACATCTTACAGTCAGGTTACCTTTTAGTGATACATTTGCTTCTGCCAAATTATATTTGTCAAAATTGTAAAGGCTGCTTTCATTTATACTCATTAATATGAGTAGAAATACACATATTACACATTCATTGAATTTGTGAAATCTAAATATCTAGACTGGCAATTAAAGGCTTCCATGGAGTTCAAACACTAAAATAAAACATTGCTAGAAAGAAAGGATCGTGTTATGGGGTTTCAAACAGCATAGTTTCTTAATAAGTTATCTAGATTTATTAAGAATTTTATTTTGGTTTAGCTTTGTTATTTCCTAGGATACTGTCTGCTTAGCTGCAGACAGACACATTCTCTCTCAGTATATTTAACAGCATCTTTGATAGCTGCCACAGGGTCACTCAAAGCAGAACAAAAGAGTGCCTTATTCTTCAGCTTGGTCGCTGGATGAGGAGTTTCATAACAGGTATGCTTCTTAGCAAATGTCTAGACATGTATGTTAGAGTGCATTTTGCCTTTTATGACAATTGTAATACATCCCATCTGTCTTTATAAGTTTTTTTCCCATTAACTGTCAGTCAATTGGATGCAATAGATTTTTCCCTACAAATATTATTTGTAAGCAATATTTCACTGTATTCAGCCATTGAACACCTCACTTTAAAAATTACCAATGGTATTTTAAAAGTTTGGTGAGTTTGAGAACTCAGTTACCAGAATATATTTTATGGACTAATCACTGGTCTTGTAGATTCTAAAAACAAACTATCTTCAGTTCAATGATTCGACTATCACAGATTTATAAAATATTTATTCCTCAATAACCAATAATTTAAAATATACGAAGGTAGCTTATATGTACTTTAATCAATCCTTCTTATTAATGTAAAGAGTTTGGAAGTCTATAAACAAAACATAAATAGGTTAAAATTCACAGTATATTTTATTTATCATATTGTTATTCAAAGCTGCTTTTTAGAGAAGGAAAAGAAGGGTGAATGGGGGGAAAGAGGGGGCGATGAACCATGAGAGACTGTGGACTCTGAGCAAAAACTGATGGTTTTTGGAGGGGAGAGGGTAGAGGGTTGGGTGAGCCTGGTGGTGGGTATTGAGGAGGGCACATATTGCATGTAGCACTGGGTGTGGTGTATGAACAATTAATCTTGTAACACTGGAAAAATAAAACAAATGTATTTGGGGGGGAAGCTGCTTTTTAAAAATTTTTGAGGTTCACAATTCCAGAATTATTAATTTAAAAACTCATAGTTGTTTTGTTACTCAAGTTCAAGCCTTTTTTTTTTTTTAAAGATTTTATTTATTTATTTGACAGAGAGAGAGAGAGAGATCACAAGTAGGCAGAGAAAGAGGGGGAAGCAGGCTCCCTGCCGAGCAGAGAGCCCAATGCGGGGCTCGATCCCAGAACCCTGAGATCATGACCTAAGCTGAAGGCAGAGGCTTTAACCCACTGAGTCACCCAGGCGCCCCTCAAGCCTTATTTTACCGATAGAGTCACATATCTATAATTTCACTTTTGCTATTTCACTTAAATTTTAGCTATAGTTTTACAACAAATTATAGGTCTCTGAAAATTAGATGTTCCTACCCCCGACCATGACACATTTTCCAAATACTATTTTATCTCCTTTCTCCCCTGACTCCTCTACAGTATCTTTTCTGCAAGTGATTTCATTGTTGTTTAAAGTTCCTTAGCTTAAAAATGTACTATTCCTTTCTACTTCATGCTTTCCTCCTCCTCCATAGCTAAGTAGTAGTATTAGATCTTTCCCACAATATATTATTCGTCCTTTACTCTTCAAGCTTCTTATTTGACAGAGAGAGACACAGCGAGAGAGGGAACAATACTATTCTCCTGAATAGTATTGCATAGCAATATACCACCTAGGTAAGAAATAAAAAAAAAATTCAGATAAAGAGTAGAGAGAAACTTCTTTCTGTATGTGAGAAGTATATTTTAGAAGTGGACCTTGATAATTTATATAAATTACCAATAATAAGTCTTAGAAGGAAGAGTGTCTTAGACTTTTAAAAACCTCTTTTGGATTCATTGTTCCCTTTCCTCTATTTTAGTTGATTTATGTCTCTATTATTGAGAAAAAAATCTTCCAGCCTTTAATTATATCAGCAATTATGTCTGCTTTTCACATTATTTTCAAGGCTGGCTTCTTGGTTTAAATGCCATGTTTCATAGAGCTTGGTCATTTTTATAAAAGGCAGTGATTTTTCTCCCGTTCTCTAGTTCTTTATAAAAACTCACCGTGGTGGTCTAAGTGTGCCTATTGCCTTGAACAAATGCCTCTTTCCTTGAATCCCAAAGTTGTTGTCGTTGTCGTCGTCGTCGTCGTTGTTGTTGTTTACTACAGAGTTCCTGGTTTACCCGTCCAACTTTAAATTTATGACGTGTCATATTAGTTAGGTACAGATCTTTTCTTATGGCTGGAAATTTAAAAATCATCTGTGATCTTTCAAAATTAAAGGAAAAAGAGCTGTGAAGAGTAAAACATATTCCAAAGCTCAGAATTTTAGGCTTTAAAATATTAGCAAAGTCAATTTTTTTTCTTTTTCACAAAACTGTTTTTCTAAGATGAATAAAACAATGTTTTCCCAAAGAATATACTTTTTCAACAGGTGATCAAGTGATATGGATTGGATACTATGGCTTAATATATAACCTGGTGAAAATGTTATGGGAACTTCGGGGAGATGATGAGCAGGATGGATTTAGAAACAAAATATGGCAAATATTACGGAAAACAAAGGATCATGAGAAAGATGGGCGAATCCATAATGGAATGTATATAGCTCAGGTAAGATAAAGGCCAAGGCAATAAATTGGTACTTATACAGTCAGGAAGTGTTTGTCCTTTCTCTGTAAGGAAAATGGAATGTCCATATTCAGTGTCAGTGACTCACAGCTGAGAACACTGTTTTGAAATTTAATACTGATCTCTGTTTAGTTAAAGATAAGAGGGTTGGCCCTCTTCTGATTAAGAAGCTTGAAGAGAGGAGGTGATTTTGGGGAAGAATAATTGTTCTGCTCTGGGTTTGTGCCTGAGAGACATTTTAAGTATGTTAACCACACATTCCAGTTTGCCCAGGTTAGCCTGGGTCTATACCTAAATTTTTGAACTTTCTCATTAGTAGTGAATTAATACACTCTCAAAAGTGTCTCAGTTTGGATAATAAATTATTTAGTTATCTTGCTTGTAAGTTTTTACTTCCAGCATTCAATAATATACATTGCAAATCTGGATTCACTAACACTACTCTTTTTCTTTAAAGTTAAATATGTATTTTACAAGTCTTGGTTTTTCTAATTCTAGTTGAATGACTACATATATTTTTTCTTCACATTCAGAGAAAATCATTATGAAATTAGCTATCTATTCTTCATGAAATGCAAATGTGATTTTCCAGAAGGCTATATCTATATGGCATCCTATGATATTTTTAAACTCCCACCAGTTTTTTCTTTTCTATGTCTTATTTTGAGCTAGACTAATTTGTTTGTTATCCTAAAGCACACTTTTTTCATGTCACTGAAGTTTCTGGTTTTTTCTGGCTTTCACAGGTGCAATTATCCTAACACTCTTAATATCCTGTTTTCTAATGATAATTAGGAATGTGAATTCATGTTAATAAGTAAGAAGAGCAAATAATGAATTAATTATGCCTAATGGATTGTCAAAGCATATGGGTGGGCCATTATTTCAAAACATAACATCTACACTCCAGATTCTTAGTAGGAATCAAAGCCTTAAACTCCTAGTTTTTCAATAATAAATCTGACTTGGAGTAAAAATCTTTATGGAGGACTGTCTAAAAACATGCATTCCTTTTCTCTAGACTTCTAATATCTTTTTATAGAGAAGACAATCAAGAGCTATCCACTTGAACTACATTGGTTTAGATTGCATGGGCTTGCTTTTGTGCAAGCAAGCTGGGCTTCAGTTTTATTCTTAGTTGTGGACAGAACATAGAAAGAAAACGAAAACAGTAATTACTATTCTATCTATTACAATGATGACCACTATATCACCCAGTATCCCCTTTGTTGGTATTTAAGAAATAAACCCTTAGTTTCATGTGTTCTCGGAACCTTATTATTACTTTGTATAATCTGCTCCATAAAGTTTTAAAAAAATGAGAGTCAAATTTTGGCTAGTTTCTAAAGAGAAATAGATGATGATATGAATTCATCTCACCCAGTCTTATTATTTTCTCTTTGTTTTTTAATTTTGCATGAATTTTCAATTATTCATATTATTCTCTGGTTTTGTATCTATTTTTACATGCCACTTCATATCTCAATTGGATTGTATACTGTCAACAAATACATAAGGCCAGTCAAATTTGTCATTTCTATAATTAGAATCCTATTTGTGTGCCTATTTTCAGGGCCAATAATTTGGTATAGGATAATCTTTCTTCAAAATTTTAGTAAATATCTATAGATAATTACATTTGAAATTCATAAGTCAGTTAATCAGACATAGCAAATATTTTTTTAGTTGCTAGGTCTAAGGAAAGACCTATTACTGAAGCAGTCAGCTCTGAGAATAAAAGAATAAACAAAATTATAACTAGATGTGCTAAATTTTTTTTAATGCTTAGTGAGAAGACTTTTAAAGGATGCTTTCATTAATTTTAAATAGTAAATGTGTGGGAACGCAAGTTTTCCTCAGAGAAAATTCTAAACCATAAATTTATTTTTTGTTTTTAAAGATTTTTTATTGATTTATTTGAGAGAAAGAGAGAACGTGTGTACAGATGAGAGGGGGAAGTAGAAGAAAGAGAGGGAGAAACAGAGCCTGCCATGGTGCTAGATCCCAGGACCCTGGGATTGTGACTTGAGCCAAAAGCAGATGCTTAACTGACTGAGCCATCCAGGTGCCCCTAAACTAGAAATTTCTTTCCTTTTTTTTTTAGATTTTATTTATTTGTTTATTTGTTTGTTTGTCAGAGAGAGAGAGAGAGAGAGAACACAAGCAGGCAGAGAGGCAGGCAGAGGCAGAGGGTGAAGCAGGCTCCCTGCTGAGCAAGGAGTCCAATGTGGGACTCGATCCCAGGACCCTGAGACCATGACATGAGCCGAAGGCAGAGGCTTAACCCACTGAGCCATCTAGGCGCCCCAAGTTATGGTCTTTAAATTTCAATGCTTATTCTATTTACATTTACTATCATTAAAATATATGTGTTTATTTCTACATATTGTTATTTACCATTCTATTTGTATGTCCTTTCCTTTTTTAAATATCATTTTGTGCCTTTTTTGGAAGGATTTTTTTTTTAAATTTTATTTATTTATTTGACAGAGAGAGATCACAAGTAGGCAGAGAGGAAGGCAGAGAGAGAAAGAGAGAGAAGCAGGTTCCCCACTGAGCAGAAAGCCCGATGCGAGTTTCGATCCCAGGACCCTGAGAACATGACCTGAGCCGAAGGCAGAGACTTTAACCCACTGAGCCACCCAGGTGCCCCTGGGAAGATTTTTTTATTATACCATTTCATCCCACCCCCTTTATTTGTCTGGTGGTTACACCTTACTTGTTACCAAAGATGTTACAAAGTGAATCCTTGTGTTATTGAAGTCTACCATAAAGAAATTTAATATTTCTTAGATATTTTAATCTTCTTTAAAATATTTTAACTTTGGGACCTAGGTGGCTCAATTGGTTAAGCGTCTGCCTTTGGCTCAGGTCATGATCCCAGGGTCCTAGGATCTAGTCCTGCATCTGGCTCCTTGCTCAGCAGAGAGTCTGCTTCTTCTTTTGCCTGGTGTTCCTCCTGCTTGTGCTCTCTCTCTCTGACAGATAAAATCTTAAAAATATATATGTTAAGTCCACTTACTTCTCTTTACTTAATCTTCCTGTTGAACATTTTAATTGTATGTGTATATGGATGTTGTTTGTGTGTGAATGTGTTTACAGATATCAATATATTATTATTTCTACACTCAGTATTCTTTAAATTTACCTACATATTTGCACGTTTCTTTCTTTACTCTTCCTTCTTGAATCTCTGACCTTCTACATGGGATTATTCTTCTTCTGCTCAAAGAAAACCCTTTCATATTCATTTAGTAAGAATCTTCTGGTGGCTAATTCTGTTAATTTTCATTTACTTGTTCCAGCTTTCCTCATGTAAGGTCATCATCGTATTACCTACACAGAGTGAAACAAAGCCTTAATGATAAACTATCATACATTATTGTGGGAAGGATTTGTTTCAGAAGGATTGAATATACCTCCTTGTTTATGAAATTAAGTAGAAATTTTCTCTTTTTATACTTTAAAAATAAATGTGCACTTCATATGATAAACTATTGAATAATGAATAAAATTTGGTACTTACTACCTCAATTTATCTGCATCACTGGTAAATCTTTTACTAACTATACTATGTACTCTCATGTCTTGCATATTTTTTTAATCCAGAATAGCATCCTATCATCTATAATCGTGTTATATC
Organism: Procyon lotor; assembly: GCA_028646535.1. Taxonomy (NCBI): domain Eukaryota; kingdom Metazoa; phylum Chordata; class Mammalia; order Carnivora; family Procyonidae; genus Procyon; species Procyon lotor. Next base: position 57,241,070 of record CM053607.1, read on the forward strand.
TGTTCATGAAATTTGATGCTTAATGGAGGTTACAGGAAAGGTGAAATATATAATAGCGTATTTGAAATGAAAAACAATTCTAAATAGATCCATAAACATGAACTCTTCATCTGACAAATTCAATATACACCCAACTGTTGCCTGAGTATTTGGGAAAGAAATTAAAAACTGTCGTATACTCATAGTGGCATAATAAACAAATGTTAATTGATGTGCTTTGTTTGAAATATTTCCAGGGAGACTTGCAATGAGCAAGGTTCCTCTGTATAGGCAATTCAGCAGCATATGTTGGCACATCTAGAAAAAGTCATCAAGTATAAATGCTTTCTTCCGTCTGGTATATGACCTAAAATATCAAAAAGAAATATGTACAGCTAAAATGACTATGTGACTTATTCAGAGTACCTTTGACTCATCAGGTAACATACTTTGTGGCTAATATTTCATGGTGAGATCTTTAAACTAAAATTTATTTTTATTCTAACTGATATTCTTATACTCCTAATCTAGTCTATAAAGCAGCAAAATAGAATAAACAACACTATTAGGCTCTATTCTCTCAGTACCTACCTCTCTTCTCTTCCACATATGGCTCTTCTTTTGACATAAATGGAAACTCTGAGTATGGAAAGGGAGATGTATTTTTGGAAGAGTATTGTCTCTTTAAACACTTATCAGTAGAATTCTAATGTAACAGGATACACTGTTTCAAGAGAACAAAACTATTTGCAGAACTTACAGTGAGCCAGGAACTGTGCTACGTGTCTTACATATATTAACTCACCTCTGCTCCATAACTCTCCCAGCACTACCATCACACACAAAGATGGGAGTGTCTGAGGCTAAACACAGTTAAAATAAGTGGCTGGTGGTGGATGCATCTATGAGTGGCTTAACCCAAAGCCTCTGCTATTTCCACTCTGCCATGTCCTCTCTCCAAAATTAAATTAAATACAAATAAGGCAATACAAAATTAACTACAAATAAGGCAATACAAGTGAATACCTTTATTCAAGAATTTTTGTGTATCAGACACTGTGCTAGAAAATGTATTAAATTTTTGTGCTTAACCTTTATAATAACACTATAAAGGGGAGTATTATCACCCCATTTTAGGAATAAGGAAACATGCTCAGAGAGGTTAAATAACTTGTGCAAAATCACACTCCTGGAAAGATGGATATTCCCATCTTGGTCCTTTTCTTAATCTATTACATCAGTTCTTCTTAGACTTTAAGATATACAGGACTACATTTCTAAAATTCTGTATTTGTAACATGCTCCCAGGTAATGACAGATAATGATGATCTAAGGACCACATTTTAATAGTTAGAGGAGTTTCTCATACTGTCCTCCCTTGTGAGCTTTTGTAACTCCTGTAGGGAATAATCTTTTGGGACTACTAATGACTCATTTAAGTTTTGAAATTTAAAGAACAAAATTGTCATTTTTTCCCCTGCAAACAAGTTAAATATACCTAGCTCTAAGATTACTTAAGGAGAAGTGGAGACACAACAGAGAGAGATGAAAGAAACAGAATTTGCTATAAACTGCTACAATAGCCACTATCCTATTTCTTTTTATTCTCTCATGTCAAGCAGCGTGTGAGCTAGCTTACATGTTGATGTGTTTGCTACATTTCCTTAATTATTGATAGAAAATTTAAAACTCTGGAGAGACTCTCGTTTATTTATTTATTTAGCATTGCTACTATATCATGATTCCTTGGAGAATTTCCCTTTGTACTGATTTATGCCTCTGCTTGCTAACCTACATAAATGTTGGTTTTTTACCACCATTGTGCCCAATACAAAGGCAAAAGGGTGGGTATCTGCCCTTACAGGTGGCTAGAATATGTGTATGAGAGAAATATTTTTTTAACACTACCTTCCCAACTTTAATACTAAGTGAGTAAAATAAACATAAATGTTCAGAAATTGCTATTCATTTCTTACTAAAAAATGTCAAGTTTCAATAATGCAGTAAGGAAAATTCCAATTTTTTAAAAATATTTCATTTCTTTATTTGACAGAGAGAGAGAGAGATCACAAGTAGGCAGAGAGGCAGGCAGAGAGAGAGGAGGAAGCAGGCTCGCTGCTGAGCAGAGAGCCTGTTTTGGGGCTCCATCCCAGGACCCTGAGATCATGACCTGAGCCGAAGGCAGAGGCTTTAACCCACTGAGCCATCTAGGTGCCCTAGGAAAACCCCAAATTTTAAAGCCTACCTGGGCATTGCTAAAAAGTAGGGACATATTATAAAAATGTAAATAATGTATAAGATAATGTTTAAAATGGAGTTTGAGGTAATGTTTATTGATAGGCCAAGAAGTAGTAAATTCGTGATTTTGGTATCTATTGTAAGGAATAGTCATTAATATTTTGTGTTGTCTACTTCCAAGAAGTATAGATATTTATTTCTATGTCATTGGCATTTAAGTCTCTGAATTATAATATTAGAATGATAGTTTTAAGAGAAGGAAGACTCTTTAAAAAAGAAATGACTGTGGTAGAATAATCATGATTCTATTTCACAAATTTGCTAATGTAAAAGTGACCATATAACAATTATTTTCAGTCTGGCAGATGTAACAAGTCTTCTCTGGGGTGATCTGCAAAGGCTGGAGCATTAGCGCTCATCTCAGGGAATTCCTGGATACTTGCTGAACTTCTTGCTGTCTGCTAAGTCAACTCTCACAGAACTCAGAGTGGGTTGTTATTATTATCTCCATATCACAAATGAGAAACAAGACAGAACTAAACTCAAGACAAAACATAGAGAGAGAACATTTCCCAAAGTTTGCATCCTCAACTAATAAATGGAAATGCCAGAACTGATTTCAGATCTAATTGCAAAGCCCATACTATTTGCTGGTTCTTCCTCCAGGGGAGCAATAAAACAAAATCTTTTCTAGACAAAGTAAATATGCATTTGACTGATATTTGAGACTACCCTTCCATTAGTCGAATGCCTTGAACATCAAAACAGGAGAGAAATTTACCTGGGCTTCCAGTCAGTGAACCATGACGACAGATGTAGAAATGCCTTCATTTTTCTTCGTGAAAGAATCTGGATCTACAACTTTTCTGGTCTGGGAACGAAAAAAGCAAGGGGTGACCAAATGAATCATGATAAAAACAGCATCAATATTCCATAATGCAGGGTAATATTATGTCTGAAAACAATGTATTTTTACCAGAAATTTACCAAAAATTATATTTGTTGGTTCATTTATTTACTTACACATTTATCGATCCATTGCCCTTTTTTTTAAGATTTTATTTTATTTATTTGACATAGAGAGAGAGATAACAAGTAGGCAGAGAGGTGGGCAGAAAGAGAGGAGGAAGCAGGCTCCCTGCTCAGCAGAGAGCCGGATGCAGGGCTTGATCCCAGGACCCTGAGATCATGACCTGAGCTGAAGGCAGAGGCTTTAACCCACTGAGCCACCCAGGCACCCCCCATTGCTCTTTTTTAAAAAAGATTTTATTTATTTATTTGAGCGAGGGAAAGTGTGCTAGTAAGCCAGCAATAGTGAGGAATGGGGGTGGAGGGAGGGCAGAGGGAGAGGAAGAAGCAGATTTCCTACTGAGCAGTGAGCGGGGGCTTGATCTTGGGACCCTGAGGTCATGACCTGAGCTGAAGGCAGTTGTTTTAACTGATTGAACCACCCAGGTGCCCCTCATCCATTATTCCTATAATGGAGGAGCTCATAGTAAAATATTTGCATAATACTACATATTATTATTGATTTCAAAGTACATTTTCTTATTTAAAAAATTGAGCCAGGGAAGGTAAGCAGAATAAACTGTATTGTTAAACCACCCTGCCTGTGCCCAGCACAATGGGAGGTTTTCCATGCACCTGGCATCTGATGAGGTATGCAGCATGTGGCGCAAGTGGAAAGGGAACCTGGGCAAAGCTTTGGTGGCCAGAATCAAATGGGGGCTGCTGTTTTTGGCGAGGCTCCTACCCACACAGATTTATTCAAATCAAGCAACTGTTGTAATGCTTTCGAGTAACTCCTCCCAGAATAGCTCAGCTGCCTCTAATCTAGCTAAATCCACCACCCACACAAGTGGTAATGCTCTGCAGTCAACAGCTAGTCTCTTCATGATTTCACTCTCCGTTCCATATCTCTGCGCTTATGAGACTCCAGCCAAGAAACAATCTCCAGTAGTCCTTCCTTATCAGCAGTTTCGCTTTCAGAGGTTTTAGTTACCTGTGGTCGTCTGTGCTCCAGAAGCAGATGAATCTCATGACCGATCATCAGAAGGTCAATAATAGCTTAACGCTACTTCACAGCGCCTGCGCCATTCCCTTCCCATCTTACCACGTAGGCATTTTAACATCTCGCATGACCTGCAAGAGGAAGGGTGAGTACAGGACAATAAGATATTTTGAGAGACAAAGAGAGACCCAGTCACTTACGTTTTATTACAGAATATTGTTAAAATTGTTCTATTTTATTACGGTTATTATCTCTTAATGTGCCTAATTTATAAATTAAACCCTATCATAGGTCTGTATGTATAATGAAAAGCATATATAGGGTTCAGTATTATCATGGTTTAAGGCATCCACTGAGGGTCTTGGAACACATCGCCATGGATAAAGAGGGGGGTCACCTGTACCTCCCCATTTTCTAAATCCAATCCAGATGGTATGTAGACATCCATGGTGAAAAGGAAGAAACAGGTCCTCTTTGAATCTGTTAATTCCATATCTTATTTTTTTGACACAGAAAATGTTAAGGATCTTAAAATTGAATGGTTTGGAGAGCGTGTGAAGGGTTTGACTAGATAATGAATCCGATATTAAGTCTGCTGGAGTTTGAAGTACAAGATGAAGGGAAACAATATCCAAAATTAGTGATGAGGTGATTTTCTTACATGTGGTTTAAGAAGTACGAGACACATAAAACCCTACCTAAAAATGAGAACAGATTTTTATCTCACCTAGAGACAAAGGATGAAATATGGAAAAGAGATTTGGTTTTCACTTGGTTCACTAATGCCGTAATACAGGTAATACAAAAAGCTTCTAGGATTCTATCTATAGCTACATTAAAAGGTACTTCCAGGTGTTACTGTAATTCCTTAATTTTTCAGCTGTATTAATTTAAGGCCAACGTGCTCTAGATATCACCATTTCTTGAGAAGTGAACTCTTTCTTGTGAGGCTTTGGATTTTACATCGCATTTGACTTTTTATATAGTAATTGACATGTACCAGGGCAATGATGGACTGAGTCTACCCCAAATCCAAGCATAATGAGTAAATTCTGCTTATATACTTATCACCTATTCCTCTTCAACAAAAGTGCCAGATTCATTTAGCTAAAATGATTCCAAAAAGTGCATTGACCTCAACTAATTTCAAAATGCTTTTCATTTCTGCATATGTTGGATGCTTTTTATAATTGAAAAAATGATGTTTTGAAGGTGAAATTGACACATCTTGACATTAAGAAGACAAATATGTGAATCAAACTGTAAAGTATGGGAAATGAAGAGTGGAAACTTAAATTCAGAATTTCCTTACTCTTTCTGTAAATACTCTTTGAAGAAACTCTGTGAATCAGAATAGCCTCATTTGGAATGCTTTCTGTTATCAGTCAATATTTTTAGATAGTTAAAACCTGGTCCTAAGCCTAAAGTGTGCTGAATTCTGGAAAGTAAATCTTTCACAGCTGCCTTGAGGCAGAGAAACCTTTTTAAAAATATACTCCTTAGAGTCTTTTGTTCACATATAGTCACACACTGATGAGTACATGTTCCAGTATCTAATACCCTCACAGTAGTCTTGGTAACTAAGGTCAATTTTTTTTTTTTTATCTTTAGAAATCTATCCTGAAACAACCATATTCAACAGATCTCAAGCTACTGAGTGTGTGATTGACCTTACATTTTGTTTTATACATGAATGTTGTGTATCTATTTTGGATTCTATATTGTGTTTGTGTATTTGTGCCTTTATTCATAGTAACATCTCAGGCTATGGAATTGATTGTATTGGACACAAACTAAATAAAAAGAAATGGCTAGAAAAAACATAGGTACCATAATTACCTTTTAACAGATAAATCTGCAAGCTTTGAGACTTTAACTAATTTCCTTAAAGTCACCACAGCTATGAAATGTCCTAGACACAGTTTAATTTCTTATTTCAAATTGAATGCTCTTTCTGTGATTTTTACCTAGTTAATAATCAAGATGTGCAACAACTGGGAATAGTATAGACATAATTGTTTATACTGTATACTATAAACATACATAGTTTTGTGTTTTACTCTTTCCCATCTTCCAGAGCTTTCACAGTAATCCCTATTTACTTACTTGCCTTTTGCTATTTTCTCCATTGCTTTAATCCTTTGTTTTTCAGTTTTTATCACAAGATTGTTCTCATTTTTTCCCACTATAATTTTGTCTAAATGGAATAGTCAATCTTTAAATAGTAATTTGATTGAGCCAAACCTGATCTTGACATCTTAAAGAGTTTAAGTTGGATGTTCATAGGCAGAAAAACATTTTCTATTCCTTAATTTTCTACCACATAATCAATAGGCATATAAAATGAATCCTGAGTGACTGGTAATATACTGCCTGAATATAGTAATAGTGAATTAAAAAAATGTAAAAATTTTAATGCAAGGAGGCAGCCTTGTTTGTTTATGAAAAAATTTCTAACACGAACATATTGTGAACATTTAAAAAAATATAACACATGAAATTTTGAAACTTACATCTTCATTTATCATTACCAATTCTAGCCAGAGAAAATATGCTTCTAGCCATTTCAAAAGAAAGTTTAGTTTAAAAAGAATCAGTCATGGACGCTATTGAACATAAATAGGAAATTTCAGAAAATAGCTCTGTCCTGACTAAAAATTGCTTAAATATTGTGGAAATTTTTATTAGTTTTTTTTTAAAGGTTAGAACATATTAAATTTAAATATAAATCCTGGAACATCTTCAATGTGAGCTAAATACAAAGCCCTTTTCAGTTTTACTTAACACGAATTTTGTTCAAAGAAAGTTTAGATTTTCTGTTGGTTTCAAAGTTTAGATTATGTACAGAGAGATGAAATTCTGTTTAATAAAACATTACATTACTTCAACTGATTAATTTCTTAATAAATATTATAAATATGAAATTCAGGTATAAGAACCATATAAGTTTAAGGTAGAAATTATATCATTAAGGGGCACCTGAGTGGTACAGTTGGTTAAGTGTCTGATTCTTGGTTTTGTCTTAGGTTGTGATCTCGGGGTCATGAGATTAAGCCCCGTGCTGGGCTCTGTGCTTAGTGCAGAGTCTGCTTGGGATTCTCCCTACCTCTGCCTCTCCCACTTGTGCTCTCTCTTGCAAATAAATAAATAAATCTTTAAAAAGGAAATTATTTCATTATATTTTTGAAATTTCAAGACTGGTTTTGTTCATGCTTAATTGTTTATTTCATTAATAACATTTAAAAAATCTTTTGGGAATCTGCTTTTTTTCTTATTTTTATTTAACAGGAAGAATGCAACACTAGTCAAAGAAAATGAACATACATTTATCCTTTATTTAAAAATGTATCATTTTTCCTCTCATTTAATTCTGTTTCAACTGATTCCTTTTTCTTTTCTTTCAACAGGCTGAGTTAAATGACCCAACTGATCCCTTCACTAATTATAGTACAAAAATCTCATCGAATGTAGAGGATGAAACTTTCTCTAAATATATAGGATGGAGAATTGCCAACGCTCTTTCCAAACTGTTCTTCCCCTCCACTGAAGCCCATGTTCTTCCTTTGAAAGAACCATTGAAAAAACAGAAACCAGTGCAATACCTGAGCAAAAAGGATTCCATGAAGAAGAGAGTTCTACATATTTCTATAAGGTAAAATGAAGCATTATTCAAAATAGTCCTGTTATTCTAATATACTGCATTTCAAAGTCATATAAGTTATATATAATTATGTGCCACATGATTTAACACATTTTCTCATTTTCGATGCAAATTTTGGCTCCAATGACTTCTAGGTATTCTATCATAAGCAAGTACTCTCTTTTTAGCAACTATTTCCTCATGTTTAAAATAGATAATATTATATAATTTAAATCAGTGTTTTAATATGGTGAAAGCCTCCCTCCCATAATTGACCTCCCTTTGCCTTGTCTACCCCCATCTCTCCCTATCATTTATTGCTTGTGTATCCTTCCACGGTCTATAAAATGTAAACAAAAGAAATTATATTTTAAATGGTCTCTCCATTTTTACATAAAAGTTAGCATACTAAATATATCACTTAGCATCTCACATTTTTTATATAACTTCATTTCTTAGAGATTTTTTCATGCCAGTATATAGACATTATTATCTCATTATTATCATATTTTTATTCTGTTATGATGTTTTCCTTACTATGAATGTCCCACGGTTTATTTAATCAGTTTTTCTATTGGTTGGCATCTGAGTTGTTTTAGATTGTCTGCTGCTATATACCACCACAGAATTTAACCCTCCACTTCCACTTGAGGACTTTCTGTACACGGGGAAGAATGCCTGCAGGATAAATTCTCAGAAGTGTGATTTCTGAGTCATAGGGTATATTCCTTTATAATTTTGGTAGATATTTTCAAATTGCCTTTCAGAGGAATTGTGCAAATTTATATCCCCATTAGCGATATCTGAAGTACTTGTTTGTTTTTAGTCATTCTAGTAGAAGGTGTTGAAAAACTTTTGGGTTTTCATAATCTGAAAAGTGAAATATGGTTTCTAAATGAAGTTTTCGTAAGATGAGTGGTTTGAATAACTTACATATGTTAAGAGACTTTGTTTTTCCTATATATGGGAATTAACTATTTATTTTGCCCATTTTTCCATGGAGTTTGTTTCTTTTTCACTTAGTTTTGCAAGAACTATATATCTATTAGTTGATGTGTCTCTTTGTCTATGGTAAGTACTAAAAATGTTGATTTTTTTTTCCTCCACTTCTTTAAATTTTGCTTGTAGTATTTTTTGCCTTAGTCACTTTTCTAGGTAATACAGTTTATCAATTTTCCACTATATATCTATTTAGAAAAGCTCTTTTCATTTTATGATTTAAATGTTGTCATATGTTGTCTGGTCCTTTTAAGGATTTATTTTGAATATTTTAGTGATTGGTCCATTTGAAGTTCGTGTGTGTGTGTGTGTGTGTGTGTGTGTGTGTGTGATGTGAGCTGTCAATCTAGATGGCTACTCAGTTATCCCAACAATATTTATTGAGTCACCTATCTCCTTTCAACATTTAAAATGTTACACTTATCAAATACTAAGTTCTTACTTATTTTCTTTTTCTGTGTTCTAAAATAATTTCAGTAATTTAGAATTATCTACTTTTTCAATGTTTGGTAGAATTCCCTCTTAAACCATCAGTACCTTATGCCTCTTCTAAGAGTAGCCCTTTGTCAAATTTTTCTATTTTTGTATGGATATTGGCAAGACTGATTCAGCCAGAATCACCAGTACAGCTACATTCAGTTCTTACTGTTTGAGGTCCATGCTATAAAAGCATCTGGAGTATCAATCCTGAATATCAGTATCTTTTGTTCTTTCTCTTTCTTCTCCAGTCAATTTTAGCAGATTATGCTTCCTTTGAATACTACTTACTTTAATCCCCCTTTTCAGAATCTATTTGGCCATAATTGACCAAAGTAGTCTATTAAGATCCCTCTGTTTCTGTGGTTATTTTCTTCCTCAACCAATTCTCATTTTGTGTATTTGCATTTTGTCCTTTTTATTCTTCTTAATTAATTTAGTATTTTATTCATTTTATATTATTTTTCTACTGAACCAGCTTTCTACTGAATCTAAAAGCTCACCATTGTCTAAATCATTATTTGCGTTCCAAAATTATGAAAATGTTATTGCCCAAAGGTCGACTTTATGGGAGGTATAATAATTGGGTGGAATAAGGCCAGCAGGCAGACTTGGCTTTTGTGTACACAAAAAGTCCACAGAAAAATAGACAAATGCTTGAGCAGCATTCTGACATAGTTTTGAGCATTTTTTTTCAAGAATTCTAAAATCAGTGAAGAAGATATATATGATTGAATTGAAGGATCACACAGCCTGGACTTCAGTAGTCTTTTTATTTTTTTCTAATTAATTTTATTTTTTTCCCCTCAGTGTTCCAAGATTC
>CM053607.1:57251736-57277833 GCA_028646535.1 Procyon lotor
AATAAATAAAATCTTTAAAAAAAAAAAAAAAAGAAAGAAAAAAGATAGTCTCTTCAGTGGTGTTGGGAAAATTGGACAGCCACATGCAGAAGAATGAAACTGGACCATTTCCTTACACCACACACAAAAATAGACTCATAATGGATGAAAGACCTCTATGTGAGACAGGAATCCATAAAAATCCTTGAGGTGAACTCAGGCCACAACCTCTTTGACAGCAGCCACAGCAACTTCTTCCTAGAAACATTGCCGAAGGCAAGGGAAGCAAGGGCCAAAATAAACTATTGGGACTTCATCAAGATCAAAAGCTTTTGCACAGCAAAGGAAACAGTCAACTAAACCAAAAGACAACCAATAGAACGAGAGAAGATATTTGCAAATGACATCAGATAAAGCGCTAGTATCCAAAATCTATAAAGGACTTATCAAACTGAACACCAAAAGAACAAATAATCCAGTCAAGAAATGGGCAGACATTTCTGCAAAGAAGATATCCAACTGGCCAACAGACCCATGAAAAAGTCCTCAACATCACTCAGCATCAGGGAAATACGAATCAAACCCCACAGTGAGATACCACATGTCACACCAGTCAGAATGACTAAAATTAACCAGTTAGGAAATGATATGTGTTGGCGAGGATGCAGAGAAAGGAAACCCTCCCTACAGTGTTGGTGAGAAATCAAGCTGGTGCAGTCACTCTGGAAAACAGTATGGAGGTTTCTCAAAAAGTTGAAAATAGAGCTACCCTATGACTCAGCAATTGCACTACTAGGCATTTACCCTAAAGGTACAAACGCAGTGATCCAAAGGGGCATGTGCATCCATATGCTTATAGCTGCAATGTCCACAATAGCCAAACTATGGAAAGAGCCTAGAATCCCATCAATAAATGAATGGCTAAAGAAGTGGTGTGTATATATCCAGTGGAATACTATGGAGCCATCAACCACCGCCCCCCCCAAATCTTGCCATTTGCAATGACATGGATGGAAGTAGAAGATATTATGCTAAGCAAAATAAGTCATTTAGAGAAATACAATTATCATATGATCTCACTGATATGATGAATATGATAAACAAGACAGAGGATCATAGGGGAACAGAGGGAAAAATGAAACTAGATGAAACCAGAGAGGGAGAGAAACCAGTGAGTAAGTGAGAGTCCCCAAGACAGAAGCCTCTGTTTTTGTATCCTAATCTTAGAAGTGGCATCTTCTCTCTTCTGTCATATTCTAGTCATTGGAAGTGAATCCCTAAATCCAGCCCATTACTCAAGAGAAGGGATTACAGCATGGCATGAATATCAAGAAGCAGAGATCAAGGGAGGCCATTTTAGGGGCTGCCTAGCACAGGAGTGAAACCATTTTCTTGAAGAACCCAGAAATATCAGGATTTATTGGCCTTTTTTTTATATCAGACAGTCTGTTATGTCGGGCATATCATTCTGGTCCCCAATAAGAGGAGGTAAGGGAGGAAAATGGAAATGATAGAGATGGAATCTAGGGGCTCTGTATGAAGCTTTTGCTACATTCTTGTAGTCTTTGAAGACTTTTAAGCAGTAAAACAGTATGATCAGAATTATGTTTTGAAATGATTACTGTGACAGTTGTGTAGATTGAACAAGAAATACTTAAAGATGTGAGATCACTTCAGGGGTTATTGAAATGGAATGGTGGCAGAGTATGAAAGATCGGAAGAGTTGTCTCACCAGAGGAGCAATTAATTGCCATAGCAACTCTACAGATTTGGGGTAGGCGAATGGGGAAATATAAGAGACCGTGTTTTTTCCTCCCTTTCCTACTTCTGAAGGACTTAAGTGTTGCTGGTTAGAGAACATAATAATATAGGACCTTCAGACTTGAAGCTGAACAACTAAGAATGCCTACATATTAATATTCCACCAGAGTTTTCCAAGTTCTCAACTATAATTTCTTGACATAATAGCATGTTTCCCTAATTAAGGAAAAAATTCTAGAAATTATTCATACTTTAAAAACACACTATGCTAGATTTGCAACATCCCTATAATACTCTTACTTTTGTCCTTTATATCCTTGATTGAACATTGATCAATGGAGCATGCTAAAAAATAGCGTATAAACCAGAATCTATGTTTACTACGTAGCAATCTTTAGTAATAGAGGAATCATAGGAACCGGATTTCTCTTTTTTTTTTTTTTTTTTTAAAGATTTTATTTATTTGACAGAGGGAAACACAGCAAGAGAGGGAACACAAGCAGAGGGAATGGTAGCGGGAGAAGCAGGCTTCCTGCCGAGCAGGGAGCCCGATGTGGGGCTCGATCCCAGGACCCCGGGATCATGACCTGAGCCGAAGGCAGACGCTTAACGACTGAGCCACCCAGGTGCCCCAGGAACCGGATTTCTAAGTGAAACTGAGAACCCACCAATAGTCTTCAGACAGAAATAGGGAGAAATGTTCACATGAAAGCAGGTAGTCATTGCTTTATAATTGTTTGCTCACAAGGTCTTTACCAACCAATATTACAGGTACTGATTTTTGCAGTACCTAAAGGGTTACTTTTCCCCTCCCCATATCAGCTCCCATATATATACAGTTAACTTCTGCAGGCCATAAAAATTAATTTAAAATTAAATAAAATTTAACTTTTTTTTCTATTTATATTTCATTTGAGAAGGGAAAGAGAAGCAGGGAGGAGCAGAGGACAAGGGAGAAAAAGAATCCTAGGCAGACTCCACGCCCAGTGCAGAGCCTGACACAGGGCTTAATCTGACAACTCTGACATCATCACCTGAGCTGAAATCAACAGTCAGATATTTAACCAACTGAGCCACCCAGGTGCCCTAAATATTATAAGTTTGAAAGACAGAGATTAATTTTATCCTTATCCTAGAAAGGTTACTAGTCTTCTAAATGAAGTTCTACTGAAGGTTAAAAGAATCTTGCTAAATCTCTCTAAAAGAGGTAAGAAGGGCCCTGTTTTCCAAACAAACTGAAGATAACAACACTTTACAGCAGTCTGAAATACAGATAGAACTGGTAGAGGAAAAAAAAAATTCACATTCCAACATAGCCACATTAGACAAAAACCTATCAGAAACTGTTCCCAGCACTGGGGACAGTATGTGCTATGGTAAGGGGTGTGAAAGGTGATGATTCACAGACATGTACCCCTGGGGCAAATAATACATTATATGTTAATAAAAAAATAAACTGTTCCCAGTTTCTATCCAGCTACAGATTTAACATTGGGTATCCACTAGCATGCAAATGTATAGAAAGGGACACATCACAATTTGTAAATACTGTTTGTTAGTGAACACCAGTCCTCTCCTCAAAAAATGGCAAGTAGATGAAAACTTCCAAAGTAATCTCTAACTTACTGAAAGCCAGAAGAATGTACATCATCCCAAAGATCCCGAGGAAAATAAACTTTTAAAATATTACTTAGAGCAGGAATCTGAAAGTAGGTATAGGAAACTGCCTGACACTCAATAGGATATAAAATGTATCTACAAAATAGAAACTCACAGTCCTAAGAATAGAAAATTCAGAGAAGAAAAAAATGTGAGAAAGGATGGTATAAAAAGATAAAATGCCATGGTAAAAGACCAAGACATAGGAAAGCATTTTAAGGAAACAGAGAAGACATTATGAAAAATAAGCCCATGTTAAAGATTATGAGTTCATGATTTCCAGAGATAGAGAAAAATATAGAGTTCAAATAGAGAACCCAAATGGAATAATGCATTGCACAACCCAAGAATTATCAATTTTTTAAATCCCAGAATATTTGAAATAGAAGCAGTATTCAAAAAAAAATAAAGATATGACCACAGAAAACTTACAAAGCTGAAACAGACTTAAGTGTATCTATTTAAATGAATTTCTATACCAGTTCAAAAAACAATGACAAGAGGCCCAAGGAAAAAAGTAACTACAAGGATAAAAGCAAAATTATACAATTATTGAGAGAGAAATAAACTTAAATAAAATCAGCCTTAGTTTTTGCTACTGTAATATAAAATGATAAAGGCACTAATTTTGTTCCCAAGATTTTTAGATTTTCAAGTACTTAGAGTAAATTCCTCACATATACTTTTTTCTGATACATTGTTTTTATTTTATTCTGAAATTTTTTCCAATTGCATTTTTGAATTTGAATTGCAGTATACTTAACAGTGTTATATTAGTTTCAGGCATACAATATAGTGATTCGTTAATTCTATATTACTCAGTACTTGTTGTGATAAGTCTACTCTTAATCTCCTTGACCTATTTCATCCATCCCCCCACCAGTCACCCATTTGGTTTTTGGTGGCCTCATAGAATAAATTTGGAAGCTTTCTTTCATCTTCTAATTTTTTTTTAATAATTTAAGCAGAGTGTGTATTAACTCTTATATAAACATTTGGTAGAATTTACCTGTGAAGCTGTCTGGACCTGGACTTTAGTTTGTTGGGAGTTTTTTGTTTACTGATTCAAGTTCATTGCTGGTAATCCTCTCTTTAAATTTTCTATTTCTTCCTAATTCAACTTTGAGGGGTTATATGTTGCTAGGCATTTATCCATTTCTTCTAGATTGTCCAATTTGTTGGATAATTTTTCATGATTATCTCTTATAATCCTTTATATTTCTGTGGTGTCCATTTTTATTTCTCCTCTTTCATTTTTGATTTTTTAAAATCCTCTCTCTGACTTATGAGTCTGGCTAAAGGTTTATTAATTTTGTTGATTTTTTTCAAAGAACCAGCTCCTGGTTTCATTGATGTATTGTTTTCTTAGTTTCATTTTGTTTATTTCTACTTTACCTTTTGGGGTTTGTTGTTTTTTTTTTTTTTTAAGTAGGCTCCATGCTGGGCTCAATGCAAAGCTTCAGCTCACAACACTGAGAGATCAAGAGCTGAGGCTGAGATTAAGAGTTGGATGCTCCACCCCTCTGCTTTACTCTTTATTATTTCCTTTCTTCTATTGGTTTTGAATTTTGTTTGTTCTTCTTCTTGCTCATGTAGGTGTCAGGTTGGGTTGTTTATTTCAGATTTTTCTTGCTTCTTTAGGTAGGCCTGTAATGCTATAAACAATTAGAACAGTTTTTGCTTCATCCCAAGGACTTTGGATCTATGGTGTTTTCATTTTCACTTGTCTCCATGCATTTTTGGACAACTTCTTTGATTTCCTGGGTGCCCATTCATTGTGTTACTAGCATATTATTTAACCTCCATGTATTTGTGTTCTTGCCAGATTTTTTTCTTGTGTTTGATTTCTAGTTTCTCTCATGTCCTGCAATGCAATTTCCCCTGTTCACCAGGACCTGACACTTCAGAGATGTCTGATGTGTGTTGCATGCACCTTGGTCCTATAAGACTCTTCTACAAGATTGTTGATTTTTTATAATTTTAGGTTTTAAGCCCTGATTGTAAGATCTCTTGAAATTTGGCCCCTCTGGTTTTCACCGCTGAATCTTATGAGGATTAGTTTCCCCATACAGGCTCCCTGGTATGAGTCTGTTTCTCTTCCCTGTGTCCGTGGTGTCCATCCCTTCTTTGGACAGCCGCATAGGTTCATTTAGCTTCTGACCTGGTCTCTGCCCTTGCTACTATCTTTGGTGCATCCTCTTGTCTAAATTTAACTGTGAGGAGACTGTTCGGCCAGTCTTTGGGTCATTTTCTTGGTTATTTACACTGATGTGACTTTCATCTAATTGTATTCATGGAATGAGATAAAATTAGGGTCCTCCTACTCTTCCATCTTTTTCTAGGAATCCAGCTTATGATTTTTAAAAATTGAATGGCTCATGCTTTTGGTGTAGTAATTAAGAAATTTTACATAACCCACGAAATATTTTCTTCCATTTTTCTTGCAGAAATTATATAATTTAAATGTGAAATTTGTTTTGGATTCATTTTAGTTAATTTTCTATGTGGAATTCCAGTCATCCCAGCACCATTTAAGAGACTATCCATTATTCATTGTCATTATATTTGTACCTTTGTCAAAATACAATTGACTGCATTTGTGTAGGTATATTTCTAGACTTTTTTTTTGTTCTGTTAATCTATTTGTCTATCTTGATGCCCATACCACACTCTCTCACTTGATGTAGTTTTATACCAAGTATAGATACCAGGTAATATTCTTATTTTTCAACACTGCTTTTTAAATTCTAATTCTTTTTTTTCCATGTAATTTTCATAATCAATTTTATGAGCTATGACTATAAAAATACTGTTGAGATATGGCGATTGCACAGCAGCTCTGGATCAGTTTCAAGAACATTGACATCTTCACAATATTGATTTGACCAATTTGTGAACACTGTATCTCTCTCCTCTTTCAGTGTTCTTTGATTTCTTTTATCAGTGTTTTTTTTTAACTCCCTGCACGTTATATCTAATTATTGCATGGTTTGGTTTTGCTACTATCGTAAAACATTTTTATTGTGATTTCTAATTATTAATGACTATATAGAATTACAGTTGATTCTGTATATTGTATGTTATCTTGCTAAACTCATTCTGGTGACTTTTGTAGATTTCATAGGATTTTAGCAGTTAATTTTATCAGCTGTAAATAGCTTTATTTTTTCCTTTAAGTGTACCTTTTGATTTCCTTTCTCCATTATATATAAGCTATAGGTTTTCATAGATTTCTTTGCCCTTTTTGTTCTGAAGTCTGTGTCACACTGCTTGAGGTGTTTATGTTTTATAATATTGGCCTTTAATGCTTTATGGAACTAAAAATAAGTCTTGGTTTTTATAAAATAAAACTGTGAAAGAACTCAACAGGTTGACTGATGAATAACTCAGATGAGGAAACCAAGGCTCAAAGAGTTCAGACAAGGAATAGAGGCTCAAATGAAAGTCTGAGATGAGGAAATTAAAGTGCTGAGAGGCTGGAGGCTGTGTTATAACCCAAATAGTTAGTGGCAGAGCCAGAGCTAAGATCCTTATACTGGGTCATTTCTAGTTTTCATCCAAACTAAAAACATGTCCGCCAGTGAATTTGCTCTTAATGAGCACCTTATTATCTAAAAGTTCTAAAGGTAAACAATAGAGATTTAAAGTCAAGTATCTTATGCCTGGGATTTTCAGAATGGGGATTCCAATTCACTCTGGTAATAAATTACAGGGGGCAATTTATTGTGAGCAGGTAACTGCACCAAAAGAAAATGTAAAGTCATTTCCATTTTGTATATTCTGATCTCATGACATCAGTGAAATAATCAGTATATGATAGCAATATGACCCTCAAAGTCAGCTCCAGTTTTTGGTGTAATGGCTTTATGAATTAGCTATTACTTTTTGGATTTCCAGGTGCTATGCTTTACAAAAAAGCTATCTGTTAAGCACCTCACACACTGAAGAGAGTATATGCATGCATTGGGGTATAGTGTTTTCCATTGTATTTGTAACTGAACACTGCCCTTTATCACTTTTGCAGGAGAAATTATGATTGACAAGTACAATTGGCATAAAGTCATCAGTAGATTGCTCTTTTACTTTATTCTTTCAGTGGCATTTTCCTTCTAAACCTGTTAAAGAGAAAATTAAAACACTAGGCTATATATTGGGAAATTCTTTTATCACAATATCTTTTTTATTTCCTGCCCTTTCTTCCATGCTCTCTTATTCAAATTGCTACAGTAATCTTGTAATTTTTATAGCTGTCCCTTTTAAGATACATTTTCAGAATTTGCTCAGAGAAGACTTGATGGAATCTATTTTCAGTCTCAGTAGGAGAATCCTAATTTGCATCTCCTCATGGGTTGCTGTGGCCTAAATTGATCTACACTGACCTAGTTCATTTTAAATCAATTCAAGTTTTTTTGTGTGTGCACACAGAACCAGCTACTACCTGTATTTAGAGGCTGCAAAATCAATCCCAAGGAAATTTAAGCAATCTGTATGGGTTCTTCACATAGAAGTGTACTGTATTGTACTGTTCAGAATTGAGAAGGGCACTGAGGTGAAACTAAGAATTTAGAAGAGTTTAATCAACCAACTAGTCAAAAACTGTATTAGTTGTCTGTGATACAAAATACATTTTTTTCTCCTAGTATCCAATTATGACTGTATCATCTGATGTCATTGCTATAAAAATCATTTCTAATACCATATTATTATATTTCTTTTAAGTATACTTAATTTCTTCTAGGTATACTTTGTGGCAAGAGGGACAATTGTTATTCTCCTGCAGTTGTAAAGATTGTACTAGGCTATTTCTTAAAGCCAAGATCTGTAGCCAGGTTTACTTAAGAAGTGAGATGTTAAAACAAAATAAATCTAAACTGAATAAGGGTCTTTGGCAGTTTACTTTCCTAGAACCTGCTATACTATTTAGCCAGAGTCAACAAAAATAAGAGAAGTTCCCTTATTTTTGTTGACTCTGGCTAAATAGCATAGCAGGTTAGCTAAATTAGCACTTACTTGTAAACAAATTTTTTACAGATTTTCTCTTAAGTAAGCTGCTGAACTATAAGGAGATAAAAATTATAAAATTTTTATTGTATTTTTAAAAAGATCCCATACTAGAAATATATCACACTGGTGAGCTTTAAAAATACCAAATGTGCAATCAATGCTGTTCATAAATGATTAAGTATAAATAATAAATGCTATAAGGAAGGTAGGGCTATAGGAGCTCCTAGAAGGGAAAGAGAACTTCTTGTTGGAAGGAATTAGGAAATGTTTAACTGATAGTAAGTCATTTCCACAATATCCCTGCACTTGTGCTAAGTCTGGAAGAGTGAGGGTGAATCCAAGAGTTGTATACTTTAGCAAGATTGAATGGGCACTAGATTGTAAGATGAATCAAAAGTGCAGACATTTGTAGTAAGATAATTTAAGAGGCTATTTCAAAAGTACAAGTGAGGCTTGTGAAACATGAATTGAGAGTAGCCAGTAGAGATGAAGACCAAGTAGAAAAACGAAAACGTCAGACCACTATTTGGACTTGAAAAGCAAGAGAAGGAGAAGAGTAAACTAACCAACTACCTACCTAGTAACTAACTAAAGCAAATCAGAAATGTTGAGCCTAGATAAGTCAGAGGTTGACAGTGCTTTTACCAAAATAGAGAGTAAGAAAGAGGGCCAAATTTTAGAAGGATCCATTAAATGCTTAGCCTTCTGAAGGCTAAGGTAGATACTCCTTTAATGACTGATGAATGACACTAAATTACTTCAGTTTTAGACATAGTGTACTGAGTTTTTGGTGTCACCAAGATGTTCAGGTAGAGGTGTCCACCAAGTAGTTGCTAAGGTAGAATTATGGTATAGAGGTAATAAAAACTTCCTATGGAAAGGCAGTAGTTAAATCCACATGATTATAAGGAAGGAGGTTACAGCAAGGAGAGAAAACTTTGGAACAATCCCTAGAGTTAGAGGGGAAGAAAATCCAGAGAAGATACAACCACAGATGGAAGAGGAAAACTAGAAAGAAAAAATGTCTTAGAAAACTGAGAAGCATGGGACGCCTGGGTGGCTCAGTCATGATTCCAGAGTCCTGGGATGGAGCCCCGAATCAGGCTCCCTGCTCAGCGGGGAGCCTGCTTCTCCCTCTCCCTCTGCCTACTTCTGCTCTCTATCTCTGTCAAATAAATAAATTTAAAAAAAAAAAGAAAAGAACACTGAGAAGCAATTTTAGAAGGGGGTAGTTAGGCAAAGGCAGAGACTTGAATATATATGTTAAGAACAAAGAAAAAAGGTGAAAAAACAGTTACATTTATTTTATTTTGTAGATTTTTTCTTTCATTTGCTCCTTTTCTTTCCAAGTATTTATGGGCATGAATCCAAAACAGTGCGTATCATGAAAGTACAAATTGTCTATGATTGTATCCTCTTGAGATAATTGCTGTTTAATTTGGCTTATTTCCTTCCAGTCATTTTCAGTGTATGTGCAAATAGTCAATGAGAATGCATTAGTTGTCAAATGTGCCATTTGTCAATGTAAGTTTATGGTCTTTGAACTGTTTAATTATTTCTGCCTAAAATTCAAATTTGTCTGAAAAGAGTGTTGCAACTCACCATATTTTAATGTTTAATTTTTCCTAACAAATCATTTTCATACCTTTTCTTTAAATTTAATCTCATTTTAACACTTTCTTCTCAGTTACACTTAATTTTTCCTTTGGCTATTATGGAATTAATGGCATTTACTTGTTACAATTTATACATCTTGTCTTCTTCTTGTTTTATCTGATATGTCTTGTATGATTTATTGTTTTTACTATGTATATTTTCTATTTAGAATTTTGTTATTCCTCTTCTGATTTACTCTCATGATTAGGAAGGCATATATTCCATTTTTAATTCTTTTCATTACAATAATATTTCTCAAAAATTCTATGTATCAAAAAATTTTAGGGTAAAAATTATTTTGCATCATATTCTCCTTTTGATTCTTTTCCCACTCTATATAAGAGGGGGAATGTAACACATCTTTACTTCTTCATCTTGTCAGATTTTAAAACTATAATGTGTATTTTAGAAGCCACGTTAATATTATTTAAGCTTTTTAAATAATTTTATTTTTACACAATACTATTTTTATGCAATACTATTTTCATTCAATTTTGTTAAAAATGTAAAATAAACTGAAATCTATGTTTAATTTGATTCAGTGTTCACTGCCAGTGTTTCTAGAAGTATTAGCTGGATGGCAGTTTGTAAAGCTAACTAATGGATCATTGTTATTCAAAGAACGTACAGTCTAATGGCTTTCTTTCAATGGTATTGCTCTTTCTTGTTCTCTATTTTGGTTGAAAACACTATGAAGATGTGAGTTAAGTCCATTCTTATTCTTTTAATTTAGGTACTTTATAGAAAGTATGGAAGTGTTCCAGTGAAGATGGTGGAGTCAGAGGATCCTAACCTTACCTTATCCGGATACAACTAGATAACAGATATATCAGTGTCAATAACCCAGAAAACAGCCCAAAGACTGATAGAACAGACTCTTCACAGCTAAATGCAGACAAGAATCCACATCGAAGAGGGTACGAAGGGCAGAGACCAGGTCAGGAGTTAAACAGACCAACAGGAAATGTTGTCAAGAGGGAGGCAATTGGTAGGTGTGAAGAATAGAGAGAAACAGACCCTCACACCTGAAACTCCAGGCACAGGGAGCTAGAATGAGGAGGATGAATCCCTATACCATTTGGCTTTGGAAACCAGAGGGGCCAAATTTTTGAGTTCTTAAAATCAGTGGGGCTTAAAAGCTAGAATTCAAAAAATCAGTAGGCTTCTAGTAGACTTTGGAGGGGAAGGGAAACCGAATCCCCACCCTTAAAGAGACAACACAACCCCACAGAGATACAGCACAGAAGCAGCATTTAAAAACTACCTACGGTATACAGAAGGAACATTTGTTTACTCATGTCAGAGAGTGTGCTGGAGAGGCAGGGATCATTGGGAGACTTCTCCAGCAACAAGGGGTTGGTATGTGCCATTTCCCTCCCCTACTTCCCAGCCTAGACAAAGGGACACCTGTGGGAACCACCACCACACAACACTCACACCTAACTTGCTAATAGTGCAAGTGACATCACCTGGTTCTGCAGACACGGCCCTTCCAGCCAGGCCTCAGCTCCAGGTTACCTCCCATGGCATACTGGACAAAACATTGCTATATCCTGCCTCCCAACCCTGTGGGCTTTTTTAGATCTGTCCCCTCTCAATGGGCCTACCTAGGTCCCTGGAAGCTACAGATCCCCTCCTGCCAGTGCAGAAATTACTGGCACTGAATGCCACACCCCTGAAATTTCATGTTGTTTGATGCTATTGCATCATTGGCAAATGCCTGGTCCAACTGAACTTATGCCCAGATGGCCCAGGACTTCCCACTACTAGAGGACCAAGCTCTGCCCCCAACAGGCAAAGAGAGCCATCACAGATAACTGGACTGAAGGCAAAAGCACCTCAGCCATAACAGCAGGGTGGATGCAACACACACAGGAAACACCCCTGAAGTGCCTAGTTCTGGTGAACAAGGGACATTACACAGCAGGGCAATACAGGATCTCTTCTTCATAAGGCCACTACTCTTAAGTTCAGGAAACATACCTTACTTCCATAACACAGGGGAGATGAAAGTTTCTCAGAGAAACAAAAGCCAGTAATTCAGGACCAGTAAACCAGCCCTATAAGAAATGTTAAAGGGGACTCTGAGTGGAAAGGAAAGACCATAAGGAGGAGTAAGAAAATGGTAACAACAAATCAAAAAATCACTAACATATATGCAAACAATAAAGAGGAAAGAATCCAAGTATATCACTAAATAAAGATGGCAAACCATGAGAGAAGAGGCAAGAAAGGAAAAGAGAAAACTACAAAACCCATAAAACAAATAACAAAATGGAAATATGTATATATATGTATGTATACACACACACACACACACACACACACCTATCAATAATCACTTTGAATGTAAATGGACTAAATGCTCCTATCAAATACATACAGTAATGGAATAGATTAAATAAAAAAGATGCATTTATATTCTGCCTAAGTTCTAAGATTTTGGTGGTGACTGTGGAAGTCCACCAGCAGTAGGGAGAGAGCCATCTCCATCTGGTGCAGAGGAATGTTCATGTCTTCAAATTCATTATTCCTCAGCTAGTCAAGTATAGTCCTGATTGTATCATAATTTGTCATTTCCAACCCAGTGGATATTCTCTCATATGTTACCTGAAAACTAAGTGGCCTACCCAAGCACTCTATAACTGGAAATGGGTGTGATCTGGATTCTGCTAGATTTCACTGTCTTATGGCTGAAAAACATGGCATTCATCCCAGCAACTGCATGGATGCATTTTAGGAGAACAAGGACACTCACGGGTCACTGTGTGGAGCGGAGTGAATGTAGCAGACATTTCTCTCCAGGAACTGAATCCAGAAATGAGAACAGACAATGACAGTGAAAACTGGAAAGAAGTGAATAAGATGGTGGTTGAAAGTGCCTATGAAGTCATCAGGCTAAGAGGATATACCAACTGGTCTATTGGATTAAGTGTGGCTGATCTCACTGAATCCATATTAAAAAAAAATCTATCCAGGATATATCCAGTGGCAACAATGAAAGGGAATGTATGTCATTGAGAATGAAGTGTTCCTGAGCCTCCCATGTATCCTGAATGCTCAGAGATTAACCAATGTTATCCACAGAAGCTGAAAGATGATAAAGTTTCCTCAGCTCAAGAAAAGTGCAAATACCTCATGGGACATCCACAAAGACCTAGAAGACCTGTAACTTCTGGCTTCTAGGCTGTAGAAATTTAAAATTACAATGTGATTAACCATGAGCCTTTAGTTTTTCATCCATATGCATGGATCACAGTTTGCTTTTATCTTCTTAACTATACTAATCTGGGCTCAGAATCACTGCCTAGACTTGGTTTAATGCTTGCAATAGGAGCCCTTAAACAAATAAGATTAATTATTGTAGTGTGCTTCTAAAAACAAAACACACGTTAACAAAAAACTACAGTCCAGGACCAGAAGGTTTCACAGGTGAATTCTACCAAACATCTAATGAACATTTCACAGCTACTCTTCTCAAACTATTCTAAAAAATAGAAGATGAAGGAAAGCTTTTAGGTCACATGTTGGTTTTGTGGAGCTCTCCTCCTTTAGTTAGATGGAGATATTGCAAATTGGTAAGCCAGTAGAGTCTTAGCTCCGTTCCTACTTTAGAAGTTATAGCTGTGCCCTAATTTCCTGGGAATGCAGCCTGATATAAGCCATAGGCTCAGGCATGATTAAGAGCAGCTATCGTCATCCCCTTTCAGAGGAGAAGGGGAGCTGACTGAAATTCTAACAGTGAGCCTGGCTACAGCTCCCCACCTTGTGTTGGGGTGCTTTTATTCTCTGATACCTCATAACAACTGAACCCAAAGAAGTCTCTACCAGCTTTTGACCACCATGCTAAACCCCACTCACTGCTCTCCATTTCTTTTAGGTTTTTATATATGGATATGCTTTCCTCATTTTTTGTATGACTATGAATTTTTTTACGTTTAAAAGCCATTTTTATATACCTTCTATGTACTAAGAGCAATTAGAAGGGATGAAATGCTCTGGGGCTTAAAGTATGTACTTACTGTGCTAGTTTGGTTAGAAGTCTTGTATGTAAAGCATTCCAAATATTTGCTAAGCTAACTCATATAAATTTCATCCAATATGAAACATTACAGTTATGTTCTACTGAATTCTTTTTTCCACATCCAGCATTGTGTATTGCATCAAATCAAAATGAATGTCTCCATGAGGTTAATAAGAACTAATCCTTTCAGGTGATCATCAAGCATTTTTGAGAAGGCAAAACCACTAGATAGCATATGTATAAATTAACCAAGGCACATTTCTTTCCCAGCCTTATTATTTTGCTTACATACTTCTGTGTAGCAAATAGAGATATTAGAGATCACATTTTATGCTACTGCTTTAGAAACATCAACTTTCTGCTATCCTCAACTATATCAGCAGCAATCCTTGCCCCCTGATGCTAGGCAAAGTAGAACTCTCTTTTAGACTACATGGACCAAGTCTTATTTGCACTAAAGCCTTTATTCTTTGATCCATTAGCAGGGTTGATGTCTCTTAATGTCAAAAGGTGCACAAAACTTCAAAGACACATAGCACTGAGTTTGATCTTAAAAATACAAAGATCTTTTAAATCTTAGGAATAAGTCCTGCCTTTTACCATATACTAGTGAATTAAAAATATTACCATCTCGTGCCTACTGGCCATTGATATTAAAAATAAGTAGCTCTGAAATAGGACTTCCAAATATTCTTCCAAATATTCAAGTATTTGCCTTGGTGGGAAGAGCCTTGGTTTCTTAATGGTTTCTAAATACCATTCCCCACTAAAAGGAACCAGTACTCCTTGAAGAAATGGCTGACTTAGAACTGGGGCAGGAAAGATATAAGGTGAAAAGTAGCTTGTTCCAGAAGGTCTGGAAGCCCTTAAAAAGACTAGGACATATCAAAATGAGAGAGAAACCTGACTGAAGGGCTCTAACTGACAATATATAGGACCAAGTAAATGATGAGAATAATAGATTAAAACTCATTAAAAAATAAGAATCAGTAAAATGATAGTGATATAAATAAGTAAATGAAAACTAAAGTAATTGCATAAATAAGTAAAGGAGGAGGAAGGAAATGCTCTTTTGGAAAACAACTGACTTCATAAATACGGTAGAAACACTAGAGGTAGAAAATCACAATTTTGCAACTATGATCACTATTCAAGAAATATCAAACAAAAAATATCAATGAAATCTAAAAACTAGTGGGTGGAGGTTTTAAAATCACCAATAATCGAATAGACTAGTACCATCCTTGATATGCTACACTGAGAAGGACATACCATTTATGTACTTTTGTTTCTAAAGATGAACAACCTGAATCTAATTATGAGGAAAAATTAAACTCACAATGTGTTTCATTCTACAACATAGTTTCCTGTAGTCTGTAAAAAATGTCAAGATAAAGAAACAAAGAAATGTTGACAAACGGTTCCAGACTAAATGAGAAAAAAGAGATAAGACAATCAAATGCAATGTGTGATTTCGGATCCTGGACCTAGGGGAAAAATAAGCTATAAAAGAATTTTCAGGAGAATTGTAAGAATTTGAATATCGACTGGGAATTATAAGATAGTATTATAAGACAGTTATATATATAATTATAAGATAGTATTATATCAACTTCAATTTCCTGATTTCAGTAATTGTTCTGTGTTTCTATAAGAGAATATTCTTGTTCTGGGGAATTATTTAGGGATAAAGGGGCATGATATCTGAAATGGTTTGGTGAAAATATATGTAGTACCTGATATACATATATCATATGTATATATATATATGTGTGTGTGTGTGTGTGTGTGTATCTCATATGTGTGTGTATATGTTTGTGTGAATAGACAGATAATAGGCATTGAATGATAAAGTAAATATAGCAAAATTTTACCAATCTGTGACTCTGGAAAAATGATGTATGAATATCCTTTGTACTACTCTGGCAATTTTTCTTTTGTTTGAAATTGTATCAAAACTAAAAAGCCATCCCCCAAAATACTTTTTATTAGGATGCTAAACATTTATTCCAAAAATATTGCAAATATTATTTTTGCTCAAATAATTTTTTAAGTACTTTTTAAAAACTACCTTTAAGGATACTTCTCTCTCTTTCACACAACACACACACAGATACTTCTATACATATCATAGTTGGATATTTGTTGGTATCTTAAACTTTACGTGTCCCAAGCATATTATTTTTGCCCATTTAGTTCTGTCTTTTCCCTTGATCTAATTCCAAACCATTCTTATTTTGGTTAAATGGCAAAATTCTCCCTCTTGCTGAGTTCAGATATATAAGACTTATTCCCAAGACCTCTTTTCTCTTCCTTTTCTCCATCTCCAATTCATTAGTATTTACTGTTTGTTCTACCTTCACTCTTCTCTAATTCCACCTTTCTGTCCTTACTCCAGACCCTCTGTTGCATCTCACCCACCCTACAGTACCACCTTCCCACCTGATCTCCCCGTATCTCCTCTTGCCTCTGTGTTCTCCATCACAGTGGCCTTGCTTCCGCCATTCCACAGGCCAGGCTGACAGTTATTATCTGAAGGCCTTTGTGCTTGCTATCTGAAATACTCATCCTCCAGGGATTCACATGCTATCCCTTTTCATTGTCCAGGTCTTCACTCAAATATCACCTCCTCTGAGAGGCCTTTCCTGACCACTCCGTATAAGGAAGCCATATTCTACCTCATTTTTTCATCGTATTACTTGAACTTTTTCATAGCACTTCCCACACATTGAACTTATGATAATATATTTTATTATAGTTATTCTTATTCCCACATTAAAAGAGCCATAGAGGAGGGAACTGACTCCTCAGTCTTTTATCAGCAGAGTACAGTACCTGACAAATTGTAGATTCTCAATAAATATCAAATGAGTGAAAATGGAGAAAAGCTACCCAAGAATTATGGACTTGTAATGTTGTTGCTACTGGACAATACTATCTCACTTACTCAATGCTTGAGTCAGCAACTTGGGACTATGTTGATGGGGGTTGAAATGTAAAAAAGCCGGGGAGAGGAGAACAAGGGAAAAAACTGCAAGGCCAGACAAGCCATTATGGGGCCAGACTGGCTCGGATCTAGACTTATGCTGCCAGTTTGCTCAAAATGCCATGAATTACTAGGTGGTTTTACCCAGAAGAATGGGATGAATATAAAAGATCCCAGAAGGCTAGCCCTGCTAGCATGTGGTATAACCTTTAAGCTCAAATTTATTCAGGTGTAACACACAGAATCAGTCAGAGGACATACAGTTCTCATGTTAAAAAACATCTTTATACAATAGGAGAAATAATTCTATATGAAAAAAATGAAGAGGAACTTTATATTTGGAGCAAGAGATATAACTGAAGACAAAATCAGAGAGGGAGACAAACCATATGAGACTCTTAACTATAGGAAACTGAGGGTTGCAGGAGAGGATGTGGGTGTGGGGATGGGGTAATTGGGTCATGGGCATTAAAGAGGCCAGTTGATATAACGGGCACTGAGTGTTTTAGGCAACTGATGCATCACTAAATTCTACCTCTGAAACTAATATACTATATGTTAATTAAATTGAACTTAACTATTTTAAAAAAGAGACATAACTAGATATTATAAGTCACCATTGCATTTGGAAAGACCTGAGAGCTAAACTTAAATATACCATGAAACTAGTATATATCATGAAACTACTGTAAAATCCATGCTTCCATCCCACTAAGTACAAATGTTTTCCAAGGACTTTGAAGCAGGAAATTAAATCATGCTAATGTCTGTCCTGGTAATACTCACATAGGAAACCAGGCTTCCTAAGTCAGTACCATCCTTATAAGCAGACAGTTTTCCTGAAGAAAACTCAGGCTATCTAACAAACCACACCAAGAAAATCACTACCAAAAGGAAAAGATTTTCAATGAAGATACAGAGTGAAAACCTGTCTTCACTTTCTGCCACTGCATTAGCACACTGTCAAATGAATATGCTGATAGACAAAGACAGGGAAAACCAGGTCAAGAAGATCAGCCTGGTTCGGAAGCTGTCTTGATAAAATATTGTATCAGTGAGGCATCAAACTGGAAGTTCCTCAGAGCTATGGTTATGTCTAGCTTTCTCTTTGTCACTGGGACCTGTACCTGACAAAGCTGTCACATTCAACTTCTTAAGACATTCCATCAGTGTCATCTATGATTGGTAGTTAACATCATATGACAAGGCAGGGTCCATGAAAGGGTAGTTTAGAGCCCAGACTCTTTACCAGCCTTGAAGTTAGGCTGCCTAATATTTTAGCTTGGTCCCATTTCAATTAAGGGATCTGAATGTACCCAAATATTACTTATCCTCTTTAGAATACTCTTATTTAAAGAAAATTTCAATTTCAATTTGCTATTTAAATAGACTACCATCTCAGTATATAAATAAACATAAAAAGCTGCTTTAACAATTCAGCAATTCCAAACATTTAACACATATACACAACCACTAATTTAGGAACTTGAACTAAATAATAATGTGTCCAACCATGTATCTACAAATTCACCCATCATTGCATTGTTGGTAGAAGTAAAATGGGATGTCATGTACAACATGGTGGCTACAGCTAATACTGCTGCATGATATATAGCAAAGTCAATGGGAGAGTAAATCCTAAGAGTTCTCATCACAAGCAGAATTTTTTTTCTTCTTTTTACTTTATATGAGAAGATGGATGTTAACTGAACTTACTGTGGTAATCCTTTCACAAAGTATGTAGATTAAACTATCATGTTGTATGCCTTAAACTATCATGTTGTATGCCTTAAACTTATACAGTGATATCAATTATTTCTCAATAAAACTCTGGGGAAGTTGAGATAGGCTTTTACAGAGCCAGACTTTAGTGAAACAGCACCACTTCCAATCTCAAACAACTGCAGAAATGTTAGGAAAATTCTATTTTTAATGACTAATAGCAAATTTCTGAAAGGACAAATGATTAGCCAACAAATCTCTGGGATTTGCAAAATTCAAATCAAAACCACATTGAGATACCACCTGACACCAGTTCAAATGGCAAAAGTTAACAAGGCAAGAAACAATGAACGTTGGAGAGTATGTGGGGAAAGGGGAACTCTCTTACACCGTTGGTGGGAATCCAAGTTGGTGCTGTCACTTTGGAAAAGCGTGGAGATTCCTCAAAAAATTAAAAATAGAGCTACCCTATGACCTGGAAATTGCACTACTGGGTATTTACCCCAAAGATACAGATGTAGTGAAAAGAAGGGCCATATGTACCCCAATGTCCATAGCAGCAATGTCCACAATAGCCAAACTGTGGAAAAAGCCAAGATGCCCTTCAACAGACAAATGGATAAAGATGTGGTACATATATACAATGGAATATTTATTACTCAGCCATCAGAAAGGATGAATACCCAACTTTTGCATCAACATGGATGGAACTGGAGGAGATTATGCTGAGTGAAATAAGTCAAGCAGAGATAGTCAATTATATAGTTTCACTTGTGGAACATAAGGAATAATATGACGGACTTTAGGAGAAGGAAAAGAAAATTGAAGGGGGAAAATCAGAGGGGCAGATGAACCATGAGAGACTGTGGACTTCTGAGAAACAAACTGAGGGTTTTAGAGGGGAGAGAGTTGGGGGATGGGTGACCCTGGTGGTGGGTATTAAGGAGGGCATGTATTGCATGGAGCGCTGGGTGTTATATGTAAACAATGACTCTTGGAACACAACAAAAACTAATGATGACTAACATAACATGATTAAAAAAAAAATCCCTGCGATTTGCTTGGCTCCTCCAAATTCAACATTATCACAAATCTCTATTTGCTCCTAATAGGATATTGGGGATATGTGTTACAAAGAAAATGCAACAACATATTATATTTTCTTTTAAGGAAAGTAAAACATTTGGAAACTAAATGACCAATGACAGAGAATTGGTTAAATGAGCTAGGACTCCTGCTGGCAATATGGTACTCAATACTACTAATTGACTAGAAAGTAATAGTTCATTTATTGACTTGTTCTCCTTTGCTGAGTATCTACCATGCATCAGCCTCTAGGTTAGCAATGAACAAGACAAAAATCCCTGGTTTCATGACATTTTCTTTCTAGAGAGATTTAATGACTCTAGAGAGATTTAATGACTTCACATCCTAAGAATAACTGAAAATGGATTACAAAATTATACAATTATATAAAATAAATAATAAGTAAATAAGCTACTTATTTACTAAGTGAGTACGGCTATGTGAATTGAAAGGCATCTGTGGATAAATTGGGTGTTGCCTAACAAAAGCAAATAGCTACTCGGACAGATCCCCACCATTTTATTACCTCAGTACTCTGAGACAGATGCAAGTTAGACCAATGCAAAAAAGCAGATCACCCTCTAATGTAGATTCATATAAACTAATTTTAAAAAATAGGTGCACAAAAGCAGAATGCCAGATATTGATTTACAAAAAGAACTAATTTAGCAGCATAAGCTCTCCCTATTGGCAGTTCCACACAGGAAAGCAATTTTGTTTTGTCTTGTTTTTTAAGTTTCCATATTAGGAAACCTAAAAGATCAGAGCAAAGGAAATTAGATAGGTTAGAGCTGGTTGTTGCAACGCTAACTTTTCTTTGCTTCCGGCTGCTGATTAGTCTCCTAAATTGACCCATTCTTTCTTTAGATAAGTTTGTTCACTCCGAAGTGTAAAGTAACATGATTGAATGAGGATCTTTTGGTATGTATAATCTCTCCCGTTATCCATTAATGGATATTTATATCTAGGTTTTGAAGTTCATAGGGCCACAGTGGTAGCTTAGTGGTTGGCTAAAGTATGTATGGGGTGGATGTGTGTATTTGTGTACTGGGTAAACCACCTCCAAAAAATAGATCTTGAAGGGAACACATTAAAATAGTAATAATGATTATCTAAGGTTGATAAGAAAAGGGATGAGTGAGGGCTTATTTCTTTTTCTCAATTTTTATGAAAAATATGTATTATGTTTAAAACCAGAAAAGCAATTAAAGAAGATGGTGACAGACCAATACTCCTACCAAGGAAATTGGGGACACAAGCTTAAATCATTCACCTTGCTAAAGGAATAGTGCTGCTAAAACAATGAAGACCAGATAAGAAAGGTTTTCAAGGGAAGAGAACCAAAGAGATAAGGTAATCCTTCCTCCATACTATTTCTCCATATAACTTGTCAATTGGGAATGCAGTGTAAGTAACTGGAAATCTGGGCTGTGCCTGGGTAGAGGCCTACTGATAGGGGACAGAGAAAGTAGAACTTTCGGTGGTCTTCTAAGGCTGGAGAGATAAAATTAAATTATTAATGAGCTTCAGAATCCAGCCAGTTTTTCTTTAGAAGTATTGACAAATTCTAGAACTATGCAATGTGGGAAGCTAACACACTAGCAGAATACCTCTGAAAATCAAAAAAGCATTTGCAGCATAGTTTGAAAACTATGAGTGCCGTCAGTTCCTTAACTCATGAAATATTTCAAAAAGCTTGCAAACAAAAAATAAGACAAATACAAAGAAAATAACACCTAAGCATATCATATTTAAAACTACTCAAAACAAAAGGTAAAACTTTTCCAATGAGATCTATATTAGTTTGCTTGGGCTGCTGTTAAAAAAAAAAAAAAAATGTCACAAACTCAGGCTCCTCAACAATAGAATTTTATAGTCTCACAGTTTTGGAGGCTATTAGACAACAAGATCAAGGTGTTGGCAAGGTTGCTCTCTCCTAAGAGGTACAAGGGAGAAATAATGATTTTCTGACGATCTTGGCATTCCTTGGATTTGGCTGCACACCCTGATATCTGCCTTTATCTTCACATGGCATTCTCTCTGTGTGTTTATCTGCATCCAAATTCTCCCTTTTTGTAAGAACATTAGTCATACTGATTTAGGGGCCCAGTATAACCTCATCTTAACTAATTACATATGCAGTATCTCTATAAGATCATATTTTGAGGTACTGAGAATTAGGACTTCAACATATTAATTTTGGGGAGACAGTTTGAACCCATAACAAATTATTGCCTTAAATAAATTTATAACTTTAAATATAAATGTAGAAAAGAAAAACTAATAATGATATTCCTTATAAGCAGGGATGTGATAATGGTAAATGAATCATTAGCAAATCTATTTCAGTGTATATACAAACCATAATAATAGCATGATCATAAGGGTATAATTCCAAGAATATAAGTCCAATTTATCAAATCAAAAATCAAGCAATGTAATTTATCAGTTTAACAGAATTTTTAAAAATACGTATCACTTTAAGAGAGGCATGAATGTATTCGATAAAATCCAAGATCCTTTTATAATTAAAAAAACTTAGTAAATTAGGAATAGGAATTACTTCTTAACTTGATAAAGATGATTTTTAAAATCCACAGCTAATAGTTAATGGTGGTTCACTGAAAACTTTATCCATTTAATTTTTCGAGGACCTTCTATACGGTTTTCTGGAGTGGCTGCACCAGTTTGCGCCAGTTTTTGGGTTTTTTTTTGTTTTTTTTTTTTAATCTATAGATTACTTTATTGTAAGAATATTGTACATAATACATACAACATACAAAATATTATTATTAGTAATAATATTAGTAATATTAGTAATGCTTCCTTCTGATCAATGCTAGGCTATTAGCAATTAAGTTTTGGGGAAAGTCAAAAGTTATACATGAATTTATAACTGTGCAGGGGGTCAGCACCCCTCACCCCCACACCGCTCAAGGGTCAACTGTACTCATTTTAATCTCAAAATATTTGTAGGAGAAAACAAGGGGAACAACACCACTGTTGTTCCCATCAACAGTGTAGGAGGGTTCCCCTTTCTCTACGTCCTCCCCAACATCTGTTGTTTCCTGTGTTGTTAATTTTAGCCATTCTGACAGGTGTGACATGGTTATCTCATCATGGTTTTGATTTGCATTTCCCTGATGGCTGGTGATGTTGAGCATCTTTTCATGAGTCTGTTGGCCATCTGGGTGACTTCTTTGGACAATGTCTATTCATGTTTCCTTAACTGGATTATTTGTTTTTTGGGGCATTGAGTTTGATAAGTTCTTTATAGATTTTGGATACTAATCCTTTATCAGATATATCATTTGCAATTATCTTCTCCCATTCAGTAGGCTGCCTTTTAGTTTTGTTATTTCCTTCACTGTGCAGAAGCTTTTTATCTTGATGAAGTCCCAAAAGTTCATTTTGCTTTTGTTTCCTTTGCCTCCAGAGATGTGTCTAGTAAGGAGTTACTATGGTCGAGGTCAAAGAGGTTGTTGCCTGTGTAGTCCTCTAGGATTTTGAAGGTTTCCTGTCTCACGTTCAGGTTTTTCGTCCATTTTGAATTTATTTTTATGTATGATATAAGAAAGTCCAATTTCATTTTTCATTCTGCATATTGCTTTCCAGTTTCCCCAACACCATTTGTTGAAGAAACTGTCTTTTCTATTGACTATTCTTTCCTGCTTTGTCAATGACTATTCTTTCCTGCTTTGTCAAAGACTAATTGAGCATATAGTTTTGGGTCTATTTCTGGGCTTTCTATTCTGTTCCATTGATCTGTACATCTGTTTTTGTCATACTGCCTTGATCACTACAGCTTTGTAATATAGGCTGAAGTCTACAATTGTGATGCCTCCAGCTTTTTCTTTTTCAAGATTGCTTTGGCTATTTGGGGTCTTTACAAATGATTCTATACAAATTCCATACAAATTTTAGGATTGTTTATTCTCATTCTGTGAAAAATGCCAGTGTTATTTTGACAGGGATTGCATTAAATGTATAGATTACTTTGGGTAGTATAGACATTTTAACAATATTCGTTCCACCAGGCCATGAGCATGATCATTGTTTCCATTTCTTTGTGTCATCTTCACTTTCCTTTGTAAGTGCTCTGTAGTGCTCTATTAGTTTTCAGAGTACAGATCTTTTACCTCTTTGGTTAGGTTTATTCCTACGTATCTCATGGTTTTTGGTTCAATTTTGATTCCTGATTTCTCTTTCTGTTGCTTCATTATTGGTGTAAAGAAATTCAACAGATTTATGTATGTTTTTTTATATAACCTACAATTTTGCTGAATTTGTGTATCAGTTCTCACAGGTTTTTTGATGGAGTCTTTTGGGTTTTCTACATAGAGTATCATATCATATGTGAACAGTGAAAGTCTGACTTCTTTCTTGCCATAGAGAACTACCCTATGACTCAGCAATTGCACTCCTAGGTATTTACCCAAAGGTTACAAAAATACTAGCCAAATTATGAAAAGAGCTCAAAGGTCCATCCATTGGTGAATGGATAAAGAAGTTGTGGTATCTATATATAATGGAATATTATTCATCCATCAAAAATAAAGAAATCTTACTATTTGCCACAATGTAGATGGATCTAGTGAAATTACATATTATGCTAAGGGAAATAAGTCAGATAAAGATTAATACCGTAGGACTTCACTCATATGTGGAATTTAAGAAACAGAACAGATGAACATAGGGGAAGAGGAGGAAAAAGAGGGTAGCAAACCGCAGGGACTATTAACTATGGAGAACAACTATGGAGGGGAGATGGGTGGGGAATAGGCTAAATAGGTAATAGGTATTAAGGAAGTCACTTGTGTTGAGCACTGGGTGTTATATGTGAGTGATGAATCACTGAATTCTACTCCTGAAAACAATATTATACTGAGTGTTAACTAGAATTTAAATAAAAATTGAAACAAAAAAAAAGTCTATGGCAAATGAAAAGAAAAAATTAATAATAAAAAAAAAGAAAGAAAAACAAACATTTACCCATGAGACCAGGAAATGCACACTATCATCACTTCTATTCAAGTATAAATTGAAGGTCCTGGCCAGTATAATGAGGAGAGACAAGTACACAAAACACATAAGTACTGGGATAGAGAAAAGAAAAAAAAAAAAAACAGTATTATTATCCTCAGTGACTTCTGTATACAGAAGATAAAGATATCCATAGATACATTTTTAGACTTAATATCTATATTTAATATAGATGTATATAAAATGCCCTGTATATAAAATGCCCAAAACACTGCCATTTATGACAACAAATACATAGCAAAAATTTTAAGATAACATTTATAAAATATCAAAAAATCAAATACCCAGAAGTAATACTAACAAAAATATTTAAGCATTCTATACTGAATATCATTAGAAATTAAAGAACATCTTAGTAAATTTAGGAATATACTAAGATTATAAACTGAAAGGCTCAATACTCTGAAGATAGTATTTTTTCCAAAATTAACTCCTGTATGCAACATTCATTAGCCAATGCTAAAATTTGTGTGAAAATTAAACTGGCCTAAAGAGCCTTAAGGATGAATACTGAAGGAGAATAATATTTTAAACAAGATTTAGCATACCAAAAAATATATATATATTTTTTTTTTATACAGTCACAGAAATTCAGACAATGTTATTAGTTAAGGATATGGAAGTAGACCAATGGCACAAAACACAGTCCAGGAAAAGCCCACTCATATATAGTTATTTGATTTACGACTAATGTAATCCTGCAGTGCAGTGAAGAAAGGCTATCTTTTTTTCTTTTTTAATAACTATGCTGGATCTATTGGATATCTATAGAGAAGAAACATTTTGGTATCTGTGGCACCATTTACAAAATTCTATCCTTTATAGATTGTAGGGGTTTTTTTAGGAATTATTTTAATTATTTATTCATAAATTTTCAGATTTTTTTTCAAAATTGGCTGATATAGCTTGAAAAGCAGTATTTCATAGGTTTTTTAAAAATTTTTATTAACATATAATGTATTATTTGCCCAAGGGTACATGTCTGTGAATCATCAGGCTTACACATTTCACAGTACTTACCATAGCACATACCCTCCCCAATGTCCACAACCCAGCCACCCCATCTCTACCCCCCTGCCTCCCAGCCACCCTTAGTTTGTTTCATGAGTCTAGGAGTCTCTCATGGTTTGTCTCCCTCCCCATCCCTTCCTGTTTCTTTACTCTCCCTCACCCCCCC
>CM053607.1:57278333-57299300 GCA_028646535.1 Procyon lotor
CATAGGTTTTGGATTGATGTGTCTTCATTTTCATTGGTCCCCATGAATTGTTTAAATTCATCTTTGATTTCCTGGTTGATCCCAACATTCTTGAGCAGATTGATCTTTAGTCTCCAAGTATTTGAATTCCTTCCAAACTTTTTCTTGTGGTTGAGTTCCAGTTTCAAAGCATTGTGGTATGAGAATATGCAGGGACTCATCTCAATATTTTGGTATCAGTTGAGTCCTGATTTGTGACTCAGTATGTGGTCTATTCTGGAGAAATTTCCATGTGCGCTCGAGAAGAATGAGTATTCTGTTGTTTTAGGGTGGAATATTCTGTATATATCTCTGAGGTCCATCTAGTCCAATGTGTCATTCAAAGCTCTTGTTTCTTTATTGGTTTTCTGTTTAGATGATCTGTTTGTTACTGAGAGTGGCATGTTAAGATCTCCTACTATTAATGTATTCCTATCAGTATGACTCTTTATTTTGATTAACAGTTGGCTTATGTAGTTGGCTCCTCCTATATTGGGGACATAAATGTTTACAATTGTTAGATCTTCTTGGAGGATAGACCCTTTAAGAATGATGTAGTGTCCTTCTGTATCTCTGACTACAGTCTTTAGCTGAAAATCTAATCTATCTGATATGAGTATTGCTACCCCAGCTTTCTTTTGAGGCCCATTGATATGAAAATGGTTCTCCATCCTTTCACTTTCAGTCTGGATGTATCTTTTGGTTCCAAATGTGTCTCTTGCAGACAGCATATGGACAGGTCCTGTCATTTTATTCAGTCTGCAACCCTGTGCCATTTTATGGGAGCATTTAGGCCGTTCGTGTTGAGAGTGATTATTGAAAGATAAGTTTTTATTGACATCATGTTGCCTGTGAAGTCCTTGTTTCTATAGATTGTAAATTTCTGTTCTAAGTCACTCATGAGATCTTTCTACTTTTATAGAACCCTCTTTAATATTTCTTGTAGTGCCGGCTTGGTGGTCACATATTTTTTTAATCCTTGCCGGTCTTGGAAGCTCTTTATCTCTCCATCCATTTTGAATGTCAGCCTTGCTGGATAAAGTATTCTTGGCTGCATGTTATTCTTGTTTAGTGTCCTGTATATATCATGCCAGCCCTTTCTGGTTTGCCAGGTTTCTGTGGACAGGTCTGACGTTATTCTGATGGGTCTTCTTCCATATGTAAGGAATCTCTTCCTCCTAGCTGTCCTCAGGACCTCTTGTCTAAAATTATAATTTGCAAATTTTACAATTATGTGTCTGGGTGTCTTTCTAGACTCATTGATCTTGGTGGGTGTCCTTTCTGCCTCGAGGACATGAACGCTTGTTCCATTCCCCAGATTGGGGAAATTTTCATTCAGAATTTGGTCAGCTATATCTTCTAGTCTTCTGTCTTTCTCTACCCCCTCTGGGATTCCAATAATTCTGACGTTGGAACATTTCATGGCATCATTTATTTCCCTAAGTCTCTTCTCATGATTCCTGAGCAGTATGCTCCAGCTTTCCTCCTGACATTTCTTCTCAATCATTTTATCCTCTAGATCACTAATTCTTTTTTTTTTTTTAATTTCAACCCCTTCTTGTTTTATTCATAAGATATCCAAACCTCAGAGAGGACATGTGACTTGTTCAAGGTCACACAGGAGTTTTATAGCAAGCCCATAACAGACTGGTGAGTATTAGGCCTGCCAGCAACGCTGTGATAGAGCCAGTTCAGAATTTTCTGGCTGAATCAGTGATGCTTTTTCTATTACCCATTTGATTTCCAGTTTGGATCACAGCTCTTCCAAACCTCCTCCACCTTCCTGTGAATCTGCCCTTACTCAGATTCCTCCTTGGACTCTACCCATTGTGGAAGTTGATCCCCACCTCTCTACTTTTTTTTTTTTTTTTAATTTTTATTAACATATAATGTATTATTTGCCCCAGGGTACATGTGAATTGTCAGGCTTACACATTTCACAGTACTTAACATAGCACATACCGTCCCCAATGTCCACAACCCAGCCACCCTATCCCTACCCCTCCCCTGCCTCCCAGTTACCCTTAGTTCATTTCATGAGTCTCTTATGGTTTATCTCCCTCCCCATCCCTTCCTGTTTCATTTCTCTCCCCCACCCCCCCCAAACTCTCGCCTTGCCTCTCAAATTCTTCATATCAGAGAGATCATGTGATAATTGTCTTTCTCTGACTGACTTATTTCGCTTAGCATAATACCCTCCAGCTCCATCCACGTCATTGCAAAGGGCCAGATTTCATTTCTCTTGATGGCTGCATAGTATTCCATTGCAAATATATACCACATCTTCTTTATCCATTCATCTGTTGATGGGCATCTAGGGTCTTTCCATAGTTTGGCTATTGTGGACATTGCTGCTATAGACATTTGGGTGCCCGTGCCCCTTCGGATCACATTTGTATCTTTAGGGTAAATACCCAGTAGTGCATAGATCACTAATTCTATCCTCTGTCTCTGTAACTCTTGTTGTTAGACTATTTAGATTAGATTGGATCTCACTGATAGCATTTTTAACATCTGCTATATGGGTTCTCATTTCTGCCCTTAGAGAGTCTATGTTGTCATTACTGTTTTTCTCCATCAACAACAACAAACAAACATTGTTTATCTTCAATGGATATCTTATGAATTAGCCATTGCCTGGATAATTGTTACCCTGAATTCCCTTTCTAACCTACTGTTTATGTCCGTGTCCAGTAGTTCTGAGGGAGAAAGTGCAGACTCTGGGTTTTTCCTCTGTTGGGTGTTCCTCCTCCTAGTCATTTTGATGAGAAGTGGATGAGAGGATATATAGCTGAATATATTGCCCATGATCTAGGCAGGGTGCACCCTCTCCACAGCTGTCTTCTGCTCCTGTAGAGATCCAGAAGTGAAATATCTTGCTCTTCAGGCTGATTTTATGGGTGTTTAGCGTGTTCTGGTAGATACCCAGCTCACTTTAAGGGACAAGTTGCAACAGGATCTCCTAGTTCTCCTCCATCTTTCCCCCTCTCGACCTAATGAATTTTAGAAACAGATAGTAACATTATACTTCACTCACATTTATTTATTTATTTATTTATTTATTTATTTATTTATTATTTAAATTATCATACGATGTATTATTTGTTTCAGGGGTACAGGTCTGTTATTCATCTGTCTTATACAACAATCAGTACACATTACAGCACATACCATCCCCAATGTCCATCACTCAGTTATCCCATTCCCCTGTCTCCGTCTCCTCCAGCAACCCTCAGTTAGTTTCCTAAGATTGAGTCTGTTATGGTTTATCTCCCTCTCTGCTTTCATCTTGTTTCATTTTTCCTCTCTTCATCATCTCCTAGGTGATGATGGAGGATCATCATCTCCTACGATCCTCTGCCTTGTTTCTTAAATTCCACATATGAGTGAGATCATAATGATGTGTTTCTCTGATTGAATTATTTCACTGAGCATAATGCCCTTTAGTTCACTATCATTAGTGTCACACGAAGGAAGATTACATAGAAATAAAGGCCTAAGTGTTGCCTGGGTGACTCTGTTGGTTAAGCACTTGCCTTCATCTCAGGTCATGATTCTGGAGTCCTAGGATTGAGCCCCATGTCCAGCTCCATGCTCAGCAGGGAGACTGCTTCTCCTTTTCCCTCTGCCACTTCCCCAGCTTGTGTTCTCTCCCTATCAAGTAAATGAATAAAATCTTAAAAAAAGAAAAGTCGTAAATGTCTACATTCAGTATTAATATCACCTCATTTTGTCCCAAATTAGAACAAATGTCTTTATCAAATACTTATGAGTTATGTATTGGTAACTAAAAGGTAACAGATATCAAGTGTATATTATTTATATAAGAAAAAATGATATAAGTAGTCTTCTAACTTAAAGTATAAAATAAGTATAAATCAGAGAAGCAGGCATTTGGATTCAAAATAAGCCATTCATTTACTTGCCAGTACTGACCAGTCTTTAATACTAAAGAAAACACAATTATTAGTGTATATGATGTTGTGAATAGGTAGATATTTATCTTAATTCAACAAATACAAGTAGGAAATTGAATATTTTATTTCAGTAGACACCTTTTTAGATGATGCTTGAGAGTTGATCTTTATCTTTACTCTCCACATCTCTTTCTTACATAGAATAGATCCTCCTTTTAAAACTTTCTGTCACTTTTTAAAATCTTGTACCATGCTGTAGAGAGCCAGTTCAAGTAGAATCCCCATCAATATCAAAGGAAATGAGTGAGGAACAAGTCCCATTGTAACAAAAGAATTATAATTTTGGGGAAATAATGGGCATCTGGAAGAATTTCTTCCCCTTCATTCTCTAAGGAAACAGGTGAACAACAACAAAAAACCCCTCAAATCTTCTACTTAGGTGTGGTCAATAGCTTACAGTGAACTCTCTGTTTATCCTTTCATTGTCTCTAACTACTTTGGTGGAAAAGTATCTCTAAATTCTTTATACTGGTAGGGTGAGTTGCTCAGAGGCTTGCATATGGATATAAATAAAGGATGATGAAAATAAACTTGGAAGACTATTCTAGTAAGAGTTGGGTATTAAAAAAGGAAATAGTAATTCATTCTTTAATCTCTGGAGATGATTTCCTTCATGTAGAATATAGAAGTTTCCTTCTCCCATTGCTATTTAAGGAACACGAAGTAAACTGTGCTTACTTATCTTCCAGTTTTTATTTCTTTAGGATGTAAAACAAGTTGTAAATGTCACTGAGAACTAAAAGAAAAAGAATACAGAAATAACAACTAGTCATTTTAAAGATGAATGTTTAATATATGAAAGGGAACTAGTGTATTAATTGAATAGATTTAAAGGAAGAAAAATTAGAATTATATATTTTTCTTCTCAGTTGAAAAAATCATACATTTTAATATTGAATTTGATATATGTATAACACATGCTTAATACAAGTTGCTATGAATCAAAGTGAATCCTTTCCAAAAAAGAATTGGATTTTGGGATAGATCCCTTGACTATACACAGAAAGTAAGTTGTATTCAGTAGTGCCTTGGCAGATACTGACACAACCATATTTTGAAAATAATTCACTTAATGAACAACCACCACAAAATAGAAACTGTTAAATAAAAACTAGTGGACAACTGGAAAAATTCAAAATATGCATGAACAGTAGATCAGACAAACTAGTATAGTCATTCAATGTTATATAATGAAAATGAACAGACTATTTTTACATACAAAATCATTTTGAGCTAAAGAATCAAGATGCCAAGGATTGTATGCTATGCCATTTA
Source organism: Procyon lotor (assembly GCA_028646535.1). NCBI lineage: Eukaryota > Metazoa > Chordata > Mammalia > Carnivora > Procyonidae > Procyon > Procyon lotor. The sequence goes on from CM053607.1 coordinate 57,283,604, forward strand.
CATAAAGTTTTAAAAGAATCATAACTAATATATAGTGTTGTAATGTAGGATTGAAATTTGGGAAGGGACCAGTGACCGGAAAGGGGTCATAAAGTGCCTTCTGTTACTTTGACAATGTTTTATTTCTTGATATATGTATTATTTAAAATAATGCATTCACTTAGTGATGATTCATCAAGTTGTACACTTATGATACACAATATTTTCTCTATTATAATTTAATTGGGCCTATATGGAGAAAAATATCTAGAATATATGGCTGAAAGAAATCTCCATACCTCCATTATGACTTACATCTAAATGTATTTTGACAGGAGCAGTTAGACAAGAAGAAATGAATAAATAAATCAGTGAAATTAATACCTCAGGCCTTTAAGACAGTAATTGCTGTGACTCATGATTTCTTCTTGGATATTTTGGGAGAAAAGGGAAGTCACAAAATTATATAGCCAGCCAACAACTTTTTAAAGAATTTCTGGTTCTATCATGGTCATGTAGACCTAACCATAAATTCATTTGACACTTTTAAGTGTCAACTAAGGATACTAATCCATGGCTTTTTGCTATCTTATTCTTAAACCACAAAGAAGTAGCCAAAAAAAAAAAAATCAATGTCTCCATCTGCTCTTAATCAAAACACTTCTACTTCTATAACAATGCATAGACAAAACACTGCTTAGCATTTCATTAGCTAGCTGAATTGTAATTGCAGCAATGGTCTAACACAAAGCAACTCTGGCACCCTTAAGAGGTCAATAAGCTCAAAACATTGCCTTATGGAAAACGGCATCTTGATAATTGTGTTAACTCCCTTTGCTGTGCATAGACTTTCAATATTGATGTCCACAAATGAATTTTCAGTTTCTTATTCTCTTTTCCTTTTTACATTTAACACTCTGAATCTTACTTTGTTTAATTTACCCTATATCTGCTTCTATATATACATATGCAAAATGTGGTAGCAAACTCAAACTGAAGTCGTTTTCTGGATAATCCAAGCCAAAAAATGGCCCCAGTTGCCTAGATATTTCAGATGAAGTTGTGTTTCTCTTAGTTTGAGTTATAAGGATAATTATGGCAATTCTGTATTTTACATGCATAGGCAAACCCTTAGATTTCAGAGTGTGGGAAAGTGCTGAGGGCAGTGATTTCAAAATGAAAGGAAGGAATCTATTTAAAGTAGAATAAGAATTTGAATTTATGGTTATTATTTTGACTTAAAGTTAGAAAACTTGCTCTTTTTAATATTATGTTAATGTTTTAGTGATAAGATTGATTTTCATAGTATGTAAATTAAAATGGGCACATATTGCAGCAAAACTGGGTTGATGGTGATGATTAACATAAGAAAAAATTATAGCATGGGATACAGTCAGCTTTGCTGTGAATACATAAGAATAAAAGATGCAATGCTTGCCAAGAGATTCTGTAGTTGAGACATGTCACATGGTAATGCTATTCAGAATGTAATAATGAATGCCTTTCCACTATAATAACACCTATTCTAATCCTCTCATTCTAAACTGAACATAAATATGAAGGATATTAAGAATATTTGAGACGTCAATGAAATAAAATGTTGTCACAGGATAATGGTCTCCTGCTGCTTCATAAAATACCAAGCCAAAGGCAAGACTTACATTTTCAGAGTAGAAGACATTAATTCCATGACAGTGTTTTATTGCACTGATTGTATTTCTATTATACAAAATGAGCATGTAGATTTAATCAATTCATTTGATGTATGTTGATGTTGTAAATTGACAGTGGTTTATCATCATTTTGAAACTGTTGTATTCTTGTAGGCAGTTTATTAAAGAGAATACAGATGTTTCAGCAAATTTAACTTTCAAGGTGAGGGGAAATACAGGTTTCTGACTAGCTAGAGGTTGGTTTTTCTTAAGAAAGTAATAGTTAATATAACTATTGAAGGACAGTTTGATCAACATACTCATAAAAGTTTATGTAATAAATAGTCTTGTCAATATTATAGTTCCACATTTCAACTTGCTGACAGGCAAACATAATAATTAAATATAATTATTTGGGCAAAAAACCACAACAACACAAAGTTGAACTCAAAGTGCTTTATTAAGGCATTTACAAAACTAGTTTTGTTATTTTGAGTGATTGCTTAATAACAGATATCATTAGACTGTAGCATCATTACATATTTCTAAATACTATAATATAAAAAATTTAAAAAAACCAAAAATAATACAAAGACCCTTTGTGCAAGATAGCTTTTGTCATATAGAAGCTCAACCATCTAAGCCAAACCAACCATTACTTCTAGTGGAAAATGGAAACCCATTGCTTGCTTTCTATTGTAGAAATACTTTAATGCCCAAATAGTTGGATATATTCCACTGAATGTGTTTAGAATACTGTGTTTCATTAATAAATAGTTATTCTTTAAAATCTAAAATAGGCCTCAAGTTTGCTTTGAAAAGCTTTTCCAATTTTTTAAGTTGAGCTGAACTACTACGAAGGCAGGTCTAATTTCACATACTTTCTTATCCTGTTTGTTGACTATCTTAAAATAAATGAATTTTGTATTTCTAAGGGCATCTATTTTATCATCCTTTGTCTCTTGGTGCTACAAGGCCAAAAACCTGCAAATTAAAAGCTCCATCTTCAAAATGCAAGAAGTAAGGAAACTGAATAAGCTGTTATTTTTTATAAAAATGCAGATCATCAAGCACCTATAGCCTCAGGCCATTCGGGAAAAAAAAATCAGAATGGCCACAAGTGCAGTAAGAATGACATCTGATAAATGCTGGCAGAGTTGTGCTAATCTTTCATTACTCTTGTCATACTCTTGTCATTCGGTTGTTCGTTACAATATGGACAGTCCACTGTCAGATTATTTCTTTTTATTAAAAGAAAACCTAGAATCATTATGACACTATTTCTTCATTAATCACAAATCGGTTTTTACGGCAATTTTGTTATAACTCTATTTTTTATGATCACATACTATATGTTTGCTGTGGCTTCCATCAAAAAAAAAAAAAAAGAAAAAGAAAAAAAAGAAAAGAAAAGAAAAAAACACAGACTGGGGCAGTTCCAGAGGCTAAAAGTCTAAGGCTAGGGTATCAGTAAGGTATGGTTTCTCCTGAAATATGTGTTTTGGGCTTGCAGATGGCTGCCTTCTCTTTGGGACCTCATATACACATGAACTTTTCTCTGTGCATGCGTATTCCTAACATCTTTTTGTACTTCTCAATTTTCTCTTTTTATAAGGATACCAGTCAAGCAGATTGGGTTAGGGTTTACCTATATGAACTCTTTTAACCTTATCCTTTTAAAGGTCCCATGTCATTAGACTAAATTACAGTTACGTTACAGTCACATTCTGAGGTACTGAGGGTTAAGACTTCAACATATGAATTTTGGGGGACACAGTTCAGCTTATAATACTGATAAGATATCTTTTATTTTTAATAATATACATTAAAAAACCTGAAGCATTAAGTGAAAATAGGTTGCCAACACCAGCTATAAAATTGCCAATAAAGCCATAACAATATACCATTTTCAAAAAACATGAAAAAAATGATTCTTTGTTGAAAGAATTGTCACTTTTATTCTTCTAAATCTTTGACCACAACTCAAAGTATATCATTGTTCTATAATCTTACATTGATAAAGTATTTATCTGTGTATTGAATTCCTTCTATTCTAGGTCTTATTTTTTCTATAAGGAATAAGTTCTTTGAGATAAGAGACCATGATTTATAGAAGTATGTAATGTACTTTACACCTAGCACAGGACCTGGACACTATAAATATTAGGGAAATAAATGGATAATTGGATGGATGGATGGGAGGATAGATGGATGGATGGATGAAATAATTTGTAAGTTACTTACTAATTTAGAACTGTGATTTAGATATTTTGTACCTAAGCTTATTGCTGATGAGAAAAATTCAATCATGGCAAAAGATAGCACAGGAATATGATCCTTTAGTGTATACATAAAACTAGCTCTTAAAATATGACCACCAAACAGATTTAAGAAACATTTTATTGCATGGCTACCAGCCAAAGACATTGAGCAGAAAATAGAAAGGAAATAAAATTATACTGTCTTGAAATCCAGGTGGGGTTTTGTGCATACTTCCTTATTAAATGGCCTTCTAGTTGCCAGTCTGCCTTTTAGAGGCAAAGGTAGAGTTGTGAACATTTAACATATATGTAGCTCCAACCAAACTGTAAATCCTTAGTAGTTTGGGGGGCAAGTGAGAAGATGTGTTTATGTTATTCATTTTGTACATCATTGTTCTTTCAGCACAAAATTTGTATACAATCTTTAGGGATGTTTTTCCTCATCACCGGGAAATATCTGTATTTTAAGATTTATAAGAGAATTTAAAAATATATAAGTAATATATGTATATTATGGAAAAATGAGAAAACAGGTAAATAAAAAGGCACAAGAAAAGAAAGCAATAGTCACTGTATTTCTACTTGCTAGTGATAACTACTGATAATGTTCGTTAAATAAACATCCAATGTTTATGTATCCTTAAATACGTGGGTGTGTTCAATCCATATAAATGTGGAAATGAGTCTCAATTTCTGTCTCAGATGGATCAAGGTGCCAAAAGGATGTACAGTGACACCAAGTACCCATGTGCTAACATGAACTGCTAGGTTACCTATGCAGGACTTCTTGAGGAATAGCTGAAGAACAGGTTTGACTACAATTGGCCACCAGTCTAAGGATGCATCATATAAAAGTGTTCCTTTCTGAAGAGTCCAAGGGAGAGTGCTCTGTGTCTAGCCTCTCAGGAGAGAGTTGTTTTTTTTACCTGTGGCCAGGCAAGATGCCATTTATAGATAGAAACCAGGCCTGTGTACTTGATGTCCTAGAGGAGAAGTGGCTCTTTTGAAATACTCATCACTTTTTTTTCGGACCAAAACAATACATGGGTGTTTTTCACGGTCAAGATATGGGCTGTCCGGGAGAGAAACACATTGGTAGCAAAGCGAATGGGGGGACTGCTGGCAATCAGTAGCTGAAGGGGGCAGTAGGTGGTCCGCTAGAGAAGACGTAGCTCACGTTAACGTAACTGCTGCTTGGGGATCTCCAGGAAGCACACGTAAGGCATGTGTCAGGCCCGGAGAATGGTTATGCCACATCATGATAGTGTTAGGCAGCAGAAACCATTTCTGTTCTTCACCTCTTCTCCCCACTTCACCGACTTCCTTCTGTGGGTGCCCTGGGAAGATTAGAAGTCAGGGATAGCATATAAAAGAGCTTTTGGAGTAAAAAGAAGTCACTCGTGTAGTCTGTTGACAGTACATCTGTCAAACAGCACGTCTGTCCACAGCATGTCTGTTTCCAAGATGGAGGAGGATAGAAAGAGTAATCTAAAATGAAGTTTGTCCATTACACAAGACTGGATGTTTTAAGTACTGAAATTAAATTATAACAGAAGTAACTGAAGAAAGTATTTGTCTACAGTGATCATAAACTAGATCTGGCCTGACCTAGATTTTACCCAAGATATAAAAAAAAAAAAACTAGATCTAACTAAAAACCTCAGAAAAGGCAGGCCAGGGGAGATTAAAAAGGTATTCTGCTTTTACACTACACAGTTCTCTTTCAACAGTATGTACACACATAAGCCATATATGGGACATGCATTAAACATATACAGTTAATTATATGCATCATAAATCCATACACATAGAAAATTGTATTTGGTGAACTGAGTTTTACAACCTGTTTTTTCTCTCATTAATGTATCATAATCAGATTTTTTTGTAGCATAATGTTTATTTCAAAGTAATCCATTGAGTAGTTACCCATATTACTTAACTATTTCCCTGTTGTTGCACATCTATATTATTTATTTATTTAAATTTATGCATATTTAGTGTTTGCTGAAGTTAATGTCCTTATGATGAATAATTTGCGAACATACTTTATTACTTAGAATAAGTGTATAAGCACGAATGTGTAGAGTCAGAAGGTATACATATTTAATAGCTGTTGGTAAGTACTTCCAAATCACAATTCAGAAGCCCTTATTAATTTATATTTCCCACCAATACTGAATCAGGTGCCCTTTCCCACATGCTCTGCAACTAGTAACTTCTCCCCTTTATTATTTTAATTTCAATTTTAACATATAGTGTTACATTCATTTCAGGTGTACAATATAGCAATTCAATAATTCCATATATTACTCAATGCTCATCAAGATAAGTGTATCTTAATCCTCTTCACCTATTTCAACTGAATCCCCACCCACCTCCCTTCTGGTAACATCTGTTTGTTCTCTATAGTTAATAGTCTGTTTTTGGTTTGCCCTTTATTTTTCCATTTTTCCCTTTGTGCATTTGTTTTGTTTCTTCGATTCCAAATACGAGTGAAATCATATGGAATTAGCATTTCTCTGACTGGTTTATTTCACTTACCATTATACTCTCTAGATCCATCTATGTTGTTGCAAATGGCAAAATTTCATTTTTTTATAGCTAAATAATATTCTAATGTGTATATATGTATAAATATATATATCACACCTTTATTCATTAATCTATTGATGGACACTTAGGTTGTTTTCATAATTTGGCTATTATAAATAATGCAACAATAAACATAGGGGTGCATGTATCCCTTTGAATTGGTGTTTTTATATTCTTTACATACCTACAGAGTAGTGCCGTTACTAGATATGGGGTAGTTCTATTTTTAATTTTTTGAGGAACCTCCATCCTGTCTTCCACAGTGGCTGCACAAGTTTGCATTCTCATCAACAGTGCATGAGGGTTCCTGTTTCTCCATATCCCTCTCCAACATTTCTTGCTTCTTGTGTTTTTTATTTTAGCCATTCTGACAGGGGTAAGGTGATAACTCATTATGGTTTTGACTGACATTTCTCTGATGTTGAGTGATGTTGAGCATCTTTTCATAGGTCTGTTGACCATCTGTATGTGCTCTTGGGAGAACTGTCTGTGCATGTCTTCTGCCCATTTTTAAATTGGATTATTTGATTTTGGGGTGTTGAGTTGTGTAAGTTCTTATATATTTTGGATACTAACCCTTGATTTTTTTTTTTATTTTTTCCCCAAATACTTTTATTTTTTCAGTGTTAAAAGATTCATTGTTCATGTACCACACCCCGTGCTCCATGCAATATGTGCCCCTCTATTACCCACCACCAGGCTTGCCCAACCCCTCACCCCCACCCCTCCACAACCTTCGGTTTGTTGCTCAAGAGTCCACAGTCTCTCATGGATAATAACCCTTTATCAGATAGTTCATTTACAGATATCTTCTTCCACTCAGTAGGTTGCCTTTTAGTTTTGTTGGTTCCTTAGCTGAGCAAAAGCTTTTTATTTTGATATAGTCCCAATAGTTTATTTTTGCTTTTATTTCCCTTGCTTCAGGAGATATATATTGAAAAATGTTGCTATGCAAATTTCAGAGAAATTGCTTCCTGTACTCTCTTTTAGGATTTTTATGGTTTGTCTCACATTTAAGTCCTTAATCCATTTTGATATTATTATGTATTGAGTAAAAGTGGCCCGGTTTCATTCTTTTGCATGTTGCTATCCAGTTTTCCTATTTATTGAAGAGACTCTTTCTCTTTGTCTGTTCTTGCCTCTGTTAAAGATTAGTTGACCGTATAATTGTGGGGTTATTTCTGGGCTTTCTATTCTATTCTACTGATCTATTGTCTGTGTTTGTGCCAGTACCATACTGTTTTGATTACTCTAGCTTTGTAATATGACTTAAAGTCTGGAATTGTGTTACCACCAGCTTTGTTTTTCTTTTTCAAGATTGCTTTGGCTACTCAGGGTCTTTTGTGGTTCCATACAAATTTTATTATTAACTTTTAATGTATTACTAACTTTTTGGATATTTTCCAATTTTAAAGTGAAAATACTATATAATGTTAGTTACAAATATAAATTGCTTTAATTTGCATGTCTCTGGTTACTGTTGAGTTGCAGGTGCAATGTTTTGCTAATTTATTTGCCACGATATTTTTATTTTCTAATTTTATTGGCCACAGGTGCCTTCTTTTGCCCATTAAAAAAACCTCTATTTTTTTCTAATTGTGTTAAAACTGTTTTGACTTAAGAATTTTTAATACTTTGTCCTGTATGTTGGTACAGGATTCTCCTGGTAATCATATATATTTAAATTTCTTTTTTACTGTTTTAGCCATATAAACATTTTTTCTAATTTTCAATTTTTCTGTAGTCAAATGAGTCAGTATTATTCCGTATGTTTTTCTGTCTTTGGTGTCAAAATTAGAATGGCATTCTTACCTTCATATGGCCTATATTTTATACCTAAGTCTTATGTTTAAATATAACTGAAAATATAACAATTGTCAAACAGAAACCAAATAACAAAAATAATAGAACACACATGGGTGTGTATTTAAGAGAGGTGAGCTCTTTCCAAATTTCCTTCACTTTGTTCACATTCTTTTTTTCCCTGTTTTTTGATAAAAAAAAATTATAGTTGCAAGTATATTGTTACACTTCTACCCATGTATCTTCCCTCTCTTTTCAGAAGTAATCACTATTCTAAGATTTCAGGGTGTCATTTTTGTCCAGATGTCTATATATATTCTAGATATATCAAGCAATTGACTTTTGTTTCAGTGTTTCAAATTTTTATTAAAATTTTTCCAATATTTTATTTACAACATGCCTTTTTACTCAAAATTGTAATTCTGAAATTCTCTATGGTGGCAGCTATTTTTTCCCAACATTATGTATTTTAGAACTATCTATGCTGATGGTTATAGATCTAGTTCACTGTTGTATACAGTATACACAGTGTATACAAATTTAAGATTAAACCTTAGGTCATCTATTCTGCTATAACTGGACATTAGGTAATTGCAACTTTTTAAATATTTGATTTCTAGTGTTAGAATGAATATTCTAGCTCATGTTTCCTTGGGAACCTAAGAGCTTCTGAGAGAGACATACTCAGAAGAGGAACTGTTGAGTCATATAAGTGTGCATATTAAATGTTGCTAGCTATTGCCAAATTGTTCTCTAAAGGGGTTGTATAATTTACAGAGCTATGTGTAAGAATTCTTGATAATCTAAATTCTTGCAAAACTTAGAGATTTAAATTTCTTTACTGTTATGTGAATGTCCCATTATTCCTTTGATTTGCATTATCTTCTACAATTGTATATTTCTTAATATGTTGATGGGTTATTTTGAATCCTCTTACATGAAATACCTGACCATATTCTGTGCCATATTTTTCTACTATTGCTTGAATTTTTCTCATTAATTAGATTTTTTAAATTTAAGTGTTGCTCAGTTTTTTTTTTTTTTTACAAAATAGAAGTTTTGTTTTAATTTTTTAAACATGTTTTGAGGTATAAAATGTGTTTAGTGTATTCAATTTATGATTTCCTTTAAGTATTCTGCATTTCTGTATCTTACTTAAAGAATTCTTCCCTATCTTGTTATCCTATTCTCCCTTATTTTCTTGAGAAAACCTCCATGGTCTTGTTTTTCACATTTTGGTCTTTAACCCACCTGGCTAAAATATTTTATTTGTGCATAGTAAAAGGTAGGGATATATTACTATTTTCCCTTCTGGAACACAAATTGTCTTGGTATTCTTTTATTAAACAGTCTATTCTTTGCAACAAATTTGTAATGCTATGTCATATACCATACACATACAGTCTGTTTCTCAACTTGTTCCTTTTTCTGTTTCTGTCCCAGTTACTCAGTGCTTGAATGATTGTAGCTTTCTAGTGAGTCTTTGATAGGGCAAATCTTTTCTAGCTTTTCATATATAACATGGTTTTATCTGTTCTTAATCCTTTACTTTTTATAGATATTAGGTCGAATTTGTTCAATACTATAGAGTCTTGTTAAAATTTTTCTTTGAATTGTAATTTTTTTTTTTTAAGATTTTATTTATTTATTTGACAGAGATCACAAGTAGGCAGAGAGGCAGGCAGAGAGAGAGAAGAGGAAGCAGGATCCCTGCTGAGCAGAGAGCCTGATGCGGGGCTTGATCCCAGGACCCTGAGATCATGACCTAAACCAAAGGCAGAGGCTTTAACCCACTGAGCCACCCACTCTTGGTGAACCCACAATTCAGGCGCCCCAGAATTGTAATGGGTTTATAGATCATTTGAGAATATTTGTAATCTACCATAATAGGTCTCCATTTTATTCTTTTTTTCCTCAGTGAAATTATATAAATTTCTTGAAAAATTCTCATTGGATATTACATAAACTATTGATCATTCTACATTTTACTATACCTGATAGTTTGTGAATTCACTTGTATTTCTGTGTATACATCATATCACATGTAAATAATAGTATTATTTATATGCTTATTCCTTTTTCTTATATCTAGACTACGATGTCTATATAATCTTGAAAAGAAGTGGTGATAATGAGCATCTTTTACGTTTTTCTCTGAATCAAAAAGAGATTCTTCTAAAGTCACAATATTAAGTATATTTTTTGCTGCAGTTTTGAAAAGATATATTTTTCTAAGTTAAAGAAGTCTCCCCTTGGGGTGCCTGGGTGGCTCAGTGGGATAAAGGTCATGATCCCAGGGTCCTGAAATTGAGCCCTGAATCTGGCTTTCTGCTCAGCAGGGAGCCTGCTTCCCCCCTCTCCCTGCCTGCCTTTCTGCCTACTTGTGATCTCTCTCTCTCTGTCTGTCAAATAAATAAATAAAATCTTAAAAAAAAAAAAAGTTTCCCTTTAATTCACAGTTTGAGTTTTAAAATGCATTTATCTTGGGACTGAATAATTTGGTTTTTTAAAATCTACTGAGATAATTTTTCCCTCTAACCTGTTAATGTTATAAATTAAATAGAAAAATTTTAAATGTTATCTTTGCATTATTGGAATATTCTACCTCGTTTTTTATTACCACTCCCAGCACTGCTTTTTATGATATATTGGCATTTTTAGCACATTTTTTGCATTCTATTTTCTCACTATCTCTGTATTATTTTCTTTTTTCAGTATGTTTTAACATAACAGTTTATTTGGGGATTTTATTTTATATTTTCCCAGTCTCAGAATCTGTTTCTTTTTAGGGTAAGTGAATATGTTCCTTTTCTCATCACTTACTTTGGAAAACCATATTGTTTGTATTATGTGATTTTTTTTTTTTTTTTTTGGAGGCGGGGAGAGGGGCAGAGAGAGAGGAGGAGAGAGAGAATCCTAAGTAGGCTTCGGCCCAGTGTGGAGGCTGACACAAAGCTGAGATCATCAACTAAGCCAAAAATGAGAGTCCAGTGCTCAACTGACTGAGCCACCAAGTTGTCCATTTTTTAGTTTTTAATATTTAAAATTTTTTTTGAACATAATTAAAATTACAAGTTTTTATTGCCAATAGGATTAAATATTTAAAATAGTTCCTGCTAAATAATAAATGTTCAAAAAATGACAGCTATTTTACGTATCATTCTTCTATTTTTCTTTTACACAATTTTTTAAAAAATTCAGTTGTTTTAATATTTTCCTTAGAAACACTCTTCTCCATATTTTTTAAGAATAATTTCAGTGTTTAGATTCAGGGTTGTGTTACTCATTTTTTTTTTTAATATTATCTTTTTTAGAGCAGTTTTAAATTCACAGCAAAATTGAGCAGAAATGTTATTTTTTTAAGTCTTGATATTCAGGATGCCTGGGTGGCACACTTGATTGAGTGTCAAACTCTTGGTTTTGGCTCAATTGTTGATCTCAGGATGGTGAGAGTGAGCCCTGTGCCAGGCTCTGTGCTCAGCAGCAGAGTCTGCTTGAATTTCTCTCTCTCTCCCTCCATCCCTGCCCTTCACTCATAAGCACGCATGAGCTCTCTCTCTCTCTCTCTCTCTCAAATAAATAAGTCTTTAAATAATCTTAATTTTCTTTCTAAATAATTATTTTTACCATTTCTGTGTTGATTTTTACAAGTACATTAAAATTATTTAAAACTAACTCTAGGCTTTATGAATTTTATTTTTCATATTATTTCAGTCTGGAGATGGGTGTTGATCTTGGCTAAGTCTTCCCTCTTTTTTTTTTTATTCTCCACTTTTTAAGTACAATTTAAATCCTGACTTTTCTGTATTGGAGCTTTCTTAGCTACAAGAGATTTAAAACTTTGTCTTTGTTCTTAACTGCTAGTAACAATCAACTGTATTCTTCAGTTGTAAACCAGGTGGAAGGAGAACAATGAATAGAAAAGCAAAGGAAGGTCTTTGCTATCTGAAGCTAAGAAACTTGCATTTCTCAAATAAATAGTAGAACTCAATAGTATGTTCATTTTCCTCTTCAGGTCTTCTCCTTAGCACTATATTCAGTTCAGTAGCACTCTTGAGAGTTCTGCTGACAAAATATATTTGGATACACGGAATCTCTCCTCTCTACTGTTAATCCCCAAGTCCAAGCCACCATCATCTTCCAACTTGATAATTACAGTAGTCTCAGTGAGATTTCTCCACTTCCACTTTTGACCCTCTTGAAATCAGTCTGTGCTTTACTATTGGTCTACTATTTTACCTCACTGAGTGAATAATTTACATATGAGGTGTCCATTCATTCTGAGTAGAGAAGTAAAGGGAATCTTGATCTCTGTAAGGGTATTAAGAATCACTCCATCCAATAATAAAATTGCCCTCATTTACCTTGTCTTCTGAGTAATGTCCATTTCAGTAATAATTTTTGGAGTGCATGAAGTGTTCTTAGTTATCCCACCCCACATTATTTTCCCTACTCAGAAATCTTATAGCACTTAAAGCATGCTCTAAAGTTTAGACCTAAAATTATGTTTTTTTTTTTAACGTTGTTGGTATACTGATAATTTTATTACCTTATTTTATTATTATTTCCCATTGTTTAAAGTTAGTTTTCCTTCATTATCTCTTTATCCTTTTATTTTACTTAGTGTTTGCCTTTATGTTCTTTCTAATGCTAGATTGCAAACCTTTTGAGAATTAGGATAATATATTTTATTCCTATGTTTTCTGTATTGATCTGATAATAAATGTTCAACAAGCTTTCTAATTGATTTATTGATAGGGCTAAAATGGAACTCTAGGTTCAAATAATTCCTTTAAGTATATAAGTAACGATAATTTGAAGTACCTTTTATTATTTTGAAAAAGTAGGAGACATAACACATTGGAACAAATGTGTTTGGAAGAGTGAGCCATTGAATCATGATTTGAGTTTTTACAAGAATGAAAAATGTTTTTCCCAATGCTTTTGATTAAATTTAATGGGTAGTACTAGAGCAACTCAATTAGGTTAACATGTCTGGAAGAATAAAATAGTCAATTTGATAGTTAAATATAGACCTTGGTTCTGACATTAAAATCAATACTGAATAAGCCAACATTTTTCTCATTATTTTCCTTCAAATTTAAAGAGATTACAGTTTAAAGAATAATTTTCATTTTAAGGGTCAATTGTTCAGGTTAAATTCATCAGCAACATGTGTTATGAGGTAACTGTGATGTAGCATTAATGATATTTAATTATAATTGAAAAACTTTAGTTGCAGTTTTTGTTCAAAACTAGCCATATGAATTTTAAGCAATGGACCAGTCAGAGCCTTAGTTTCTGAACATGAAATTAGAATAATTTTGTCTGCCTCGTTAGTTTCATGAGATTATAAGGATTAAATAGTGTTCATGAAAGCATTTCTACACTTAACAGCATTTCCAGAGAAAAATAATTCTTTATCTCAAGAGCTAATTTCATTTTAATAATTTTAAATTCTTATTTTAGGCTATAAAAAAGGTCATGCACTGAAATTTATATTCTAAATAAAAACATCTTTATTCTAAGAAATTTGCTTTTACGTATCCTTTGATCTACTAACTAGGCCTTCTGACAATCAACAAGATAAAGTAATTTAATTACAATAAAAACTGTGACAATAACATCTCTCTTTGCTCCAGGTAAGGCTGTGAAAGAGCTCATGTTAGATTTTCTTCATAGATTGTAACCTGGGGAAAAGTCATATCCTTTTATATTTGAATAATTGTTTTGCATAGAGTGGACTGAGTACAGCCAGACCAGATGTGGCTGTGGAGACAGTGGCCTCTTGAACTTCTGTTCTGAGCACCCTGTCTCAGTGGTAAATACTCTTTATAAACAAGAGCCCAAATACAATGTTACGACAAAAGAAACACAATAATTGCTTGCTGTAGTTCCAGTGAGGAAGGTGAGGTAATGAAGGAGAGAATGTGGTTGAAGGACTCATATCTGTCACCCTGTTTCACACTGGCCTCTGTCTAGACTTTAGGATCACTCATGATCATTGTCGCAGCCACAGCCTTTCTGTGGCTTGTCCCAGAAATGGCCATTTTTATAGCCACTCCAGTGTTATTCTGATTAATGTTAACATGTTATATGATTAGTGTTAGCATGGAATACAGTTTTCTGTTCTACTTTTAACCTACTTGTATTAAGGAGTGTGTTTCTTGTAGGCAGATTTTACTTCATCTTTCTTCAGCCGTTCTGTCAATCTTTGCTATTGAATTGGGATGTTTGGACCATATATATTAAATATAATTAGTAACATGATTTGGTTTAATTAAACTTTCTTTTTTCCCCCCTATTTATCATGCTGGTTCTTTGCTGTCTTTCTGTTATTTCTGAATTAATTTAGAATTAATTGAGCATTTAATGATGCATTTTATCTCTTGTTGGCTTATTAGTTATAACTCTTTGCTCTCTTATTTATGTGGTTGCTATATGGGTCATGGTATACATCTTGAGCTTATCACAGTCAACTTCCCAGTGCTATTGTAATACTTCACATAGCACATAAGAACACTATACTTTATCTCTCCACTCCTGGCTTCTTTTCTCTTCCACTCCAGTGACTTTTTCATCTTCTTTGCGGCCACCATCTTCCTGCATTAGATGCGGGACGGCCCCAACCAAAAGCAGCCGCCAAAATGGCCGGGAGAGAGAAAGGGCTCATGAATTTTTATTTCTGCATGGATTGCAAATCATACAAGAGTTGTTACAGTAACTACAACAAAAGATAGAAAATATAATCACTGCTTGCTGTATTTCCAGCCACTAATGTGGGACAGTGAAAGGAAAGAGAAATGTGATTGCAAATGGGCTATTTCTGCTCCTATTTGAGCACCAAGGATTATTTTCTCAATTTTTTTCCATTGTTTCTTTTTCCAGTCCCTGGTAGTTCCCTCAAATGCATGGATTGATCACTACTCAGCTGAGTGGGGCCTTCTGGAGATGTCCACAGCTCTTGGTCTATGAAGCTCTGTCCTTTCCATCAACTTGCCCTGAAAACTAGCTGCTTTGTCCTTTAACAACCAGATTCATCTCTTTGATTCAGGCAACAGCTGTGTTCTGCCTGGATTCTCCCTCCCTACACATGGCTTAATGGTTTTGCCTGGGCAGTAAGTTAGGATAATGGAACCTTATCTGTTTCCTGTCTTTGAGGATTGCTGTCTATCATTTTTTGATGTCCAGTGTATTAACAACAAGTTTTTAAAAATCTGCATTTAGAAATTTTCCAGTTTTAAAACAATTTTCAAATAGGAGCATACTTTAAGTTCTGTTACTTCATCTTGCCTGGGAACTGTCATTTATATTAAAAACTACAATCTATACCACATCTTCTTTATCCATTCATCTGTTGATAGGCATCTAGGATCTTTCCATAGTTTGGCTATTGTGGACATTGCTGCT
>CM053607.1:57315670-57327135 GCA_028646535.1 Procyon lotor
AAAAAAAATGCTGTAACAGAGATGAAAAACTGACTGGATGTAATGATTGCAAGGATGGAAGAGGCACAGGAAGAAAAAAGTGATACAGAAGATAAAATTATGGAAAATAGTGAAGCTGAAAAGAAGAGGGAAAGAAAAATATTGGATCATGAATGTAGACTTAGGGAACTCAGCGACTGCATAAGGCATAAAAACATATCATAGGAGTGTCAGAAGAAAAGAAGGAAAAGGTTGCAAACAGTTTATTTGAGCAATTTATAGCTAAAACTTCTCTAATCTGGGGATAGAAATGGACATCCAAATCCAAGGAACTCCCACCCAAATAAACAAAAGCAAGCCAACACCAGGACATACTGTTGCAGTAAAAGTTTTCAAAATACAGAGATAAGGAAAGAATCCTGAAAGCAGGAAGGGAAAAGAAATTCCTAATCTACAGGGAAGACAAACAAGGTTAGCAGCAGCAGATCTTTGCAAAGAAAGTTGGCAGGCCAGAAGATACTGCCATCATATATTCCACTGGCAGAATCGGAAAAATATGCAGCCAAGAAGACTATCCAACAAGGCTGTCCTTCAGAATAGAAGGAGAGATAAAGAAGTTCCCAGAAAAACAAAAAGTAAAGGAGTTCGTAGCTTCTAAACCAGCCCTCCAAGGAATAGTAAAGGGGACTCTTTGAGTGGAAAGAAAGACTAAAAGCAATGAAGACTAGAAAGGAACAGAGAAAATATCCAGAAACAATTACTTAACAGGTAATGCTATGGCACTAGATTTTTATCTATCAATAATCACTCTGAATGTACATATACTAAATGCTCCAATCAAAAGACATGGGGTATCAGAATGGATTAAAAAAAAAAAGACCCATCTATATGCTGTCTACAAGAGACTCATTTTAGACTTAAAGACACCTGCAGATTGAAAGTGAGGGGATGGAGAACAATTTGTCATGATAATGAACATCAAAAGAAAGCTGGAATAGCCATACTTATATCAGACAAACTAGATTTTAAACCAAATGTCACAAGAGGTGAAGAAAGGCATTTTATTACAATAAAGGGGTCTATCCAACAAGAAAATCTAACAATTATAAATATGTATGCCCCAACTTGGGAGTACCCATATATATAAATCAATTAATAATAAGCATTAAGAAACTCATCAATAATATTACAATAATAGTAAGGGATTTTAACACTCCGCTTACAGCAATGGACAGACAGATCATCTATGCAGAAAATCTACAAGGAAACCATGGCTTTGAATGATGCACTGGACCAGCTGGCCTTAACAGGTATTTTCAGAACATTTCATCCTAAAGCAGCAGAATACACGGTTGACTGCACCTGGAACAGTCTCCAGAATAGACCACATACTGCGTCACAAATCAGGCCTCAACAAGTACAAAAAGATTGATATCATACTATGTATATTTCCAGACCACAATGCTATGTAACTTGAAGTTAACCACCAGAAAAAATTTGGGAAGACCACAAATACATGGAGGTTAAAGAACATCTTCCTAAGGAATGAATGTATCAACCAGGAAAATAAAGAAGAAAGAAAAAGGGGCACTTGGGTGGCTCAGTGAGTTAAAGCCTCTGCCTTCAGCTCAGATCATGATCTCAGGGACCTGGGATCCAGCCCCGTATCGGGCTCTCTGCTCAGTGGGGAGCCTGGTTCCCCTTCTCTCTGCCTACTTGTGATCTCTCTCTTTCTTTGTCAAATAAATAGATAAAATCTTAAAAAAAAAAAGAAGAAGAAAGAAGAAAATATATGGAAACAAATGAAAATGAAAACACTATGGTCCAGAAACTGGGATACAGGAAAAACAGTCATAAGAGAAAAATACATGGCAATACAGGCTTACCTCAGGAAGCAAGAAAAGTCTTAAATATACAACCTAACTTTGCATCTAAAGAATCTGGAAATGTACTACATTTCATTTAAAGACCACAGCTAATATCAGCCTCAAAGGGGAAAAACAGAGCTTTTCCTTTGTAGTCAGAAACAAGACAGGGATGTCCACTCTCACCATTGTTATTTAACATCGTACTGGAAGTCCTAGCCTCAGTAATCAGACAATAAAAAGAATAAAAGGCATCCAAATTGGCAAGGAAGAGGTCAGACTTTCACTATTCACAGACAACATGATACTCTACGTGGAAAACGAGAGATTCCATCAGAAAATTGCTAGAACTGATACACAAATTCAGCAAAGCCACAGGACATAAAATCAGTGCACAGAAATCTGCTTAATGTTTTATATCTATAATGAAGCAGCAGAAAGAGAAATCAAGGGATCAATCCCATTTACAATTGCACCAAAACCCATCAGATACCTACGAGTAAACCTAACCAAAGAGGCAAAAGATCTGTACTCTCAAAACTTTAGAAAACTTATGAAATTGAACATGACACAAAGAAATGGAAAAAAAATTCCATGCTCATAGACTGGAAGAACAAATATTGTTAAAATATCTGTATTACCAACGCAGTCTACACATTTAATGCGGTCCCTCTCAAAACACCACCAACATGTTTCACAAAGTGAGAACACACAGTCCTAAAATTTGTATGGAATCACAAAAGACCCAAATAGCCAAAGCAATCTTGAAAAAGAAAAACAAACCTGGAGGTATCAAAATTCCAGACCGCAAGCTACATTGCAGAGCTGTGGTGATCAAGCCATTGTGGTATTGGCATCAAAACTGGGCAGTAACATGCAGAGGAAAGAAACTGCCCCACTGTCTTACACCTTACACAAAAATAAATTCAAAATGGATGAAAAACCTAAATGTGAGACAGGAAACCATCAAAATTCTAGAGGAGAAACAAAAATAGATGAACAGGGGCGCCTGGGTGGCTCAGTCGTTAAGCGTCTGCCTTCGGCTCAGGTCGTGATCCCAGGGTCCTGGGATCCGGCCCACATCGGGCTCCTTGCTCAGCAGGAAGCCTGCTTCTCCCGCTAACACTCCCTCTGCTTGTGTTCCCTCTCTCGCTGTGTTTCTCGCTGTCAAATAAATAAAATCTTTAAAAAAAAAATAGATGAACATTGGGGAAAGAAGAGGAGAGAGGGGAAATAAACCATAAGAGACTCTTAACTATAGAGATCAAACTGAGAGTTGCTCAAGCGGAGATGGACAGGGGGTGGGCTAGATGGGTATTGGATATTAAGGAGGGCACTTTTTATGTTGAGCACTGGATTTTATATGTAAATTATAAATCACTAAATTCTACTCCTGAATACTCCTGAAACCAGTATTACACTATATATTAACTGAATAGAACTTAAATAAAAAATTGAAAAAAAAAATGTCCTTGCTATATATAGTATTTAGGACTACTTACTCTCTTTAATCTTAATCAATTAATATTATGGTTCAGAGATGCTCTCATGTTGGTTTATGTAGCCACGGTAATTCAATAATCTTCACAGAGGTAAAACATTTCTTTGTGGGAATATGCGATAAACTATTTTTCAGTGCTTCCATGAATGGACATTCAAGACTTCTTTTAAATTTTTGTTATTGCAAACAAAACTGCTAAAACATTTTTATACAAACATCCTGGCGTATGGTACCATTTTCCTAAGTTACACCGAGGAGTGGGATTGCTGGGTTATAGGACTTGTTTATGAATAACATTAAGGATAATGCTGGTTCCCTCCCTTCCCCTGAGATGGTTGTGTTGATTTACACTCTCACCAGCAGTTGTTAGACTTTCCACTGTTTCACATTCTCACCGACACTTACTACTTACAGAGTTCTTTATTTTGGGAAATCTAATGGGTGAACAATAGTTCACTGTAGTGATTTACAATGGGTGGAATTTATTTTTATATATTTGTTTCTCTATTGGATCGCTTCTTCTGAAATGGCTATTCTTGGCATTTGTCCATTTATCTTTTGGTTTATTCATTTTGCTGATTGTAGCTTGATTTTTCTACACTTGTTAGGTGGTTTTATGATGAATGTAAGTTCTTAATTTCATTGAGGTTGAATTTACTACTTATTCAAATAGTTTGTCTAGTTTAAAATGTCCTTCCCCAAAACTGTATTGTAAAAAATATGCTTCTGTTTTTTCTCCCAACATTGTAAAATTTGCCTCTCATATTTAGGTCATTAAAGAATTTGTGGTTATGGTATAGGATAGGAATCTAGGATTTTTTTCCCCAAATGGATAGCCAATAGTCATACACTGTGTGTTGGAAACTGTTTTGTTCACACTATCAGGTATACTATGTATGTTATATATTAATTTCTTATATAGACAATGGTCTTAATATGGGCTTTCTTATATGCTCCATTTGTAAACTTACTTATCCTTTTGTTGAAATCATTCCACTTTAGTTATTTGCTACAAACTAATAGTCTTCACATGTTGCAAGACAATTTCTTTTACTTTATATTTCCTCAGAAATTTTTACCTTTTTTTTTTTTTTTTTTTTTTTACTTTTGGACCTGTAGTCCTCTGTATAAATATCAGAATTAGATTGGTATGTTTTTTTGAAAACATTTTTTCATGGATTTCAGTTAAAATTGAGCTGAGTTTATCAAACAATGTTGGGAATTTACTCCTTTATGATGCTAAGTTTCTACTCTATGAGCATAACATAACTTTTACTTACTGATTTCAAAATAAAGTTACGTTTTTAAATTTCCAGTATAAAGACTGTTCATGTTTTGTTAAATTTATTTTCATATTTTTTGCTATTGTGAATGCTCTCTTGCAAACTTTCATTATAAAAAAATTTTAAATAGGTACAATAGTATAGTTAACCTCCTTTTACACAACCTCTAGCTACAATAACCACTTATGGCAAATTGTGATTTATGTGTCCTGCCACACATTCTTGCCCTCCAACCCCTGATTGTTTTGAGGCAAATACTTGACATCATATCATTTATAACCAGTGAATGGTGGTTTTGAAAAATTTTTAAGAAAATGTCTCCTAATATTTAAAATGTATAGGAGTAAATATGTTTTTCTATCACTACCTTGTATATAGCCAATTTTCTAAAATCTCTCAATAAAATCTCTCTAGAGTTTTTTCTGTGGAATTTGTGACTAATGAGATTTTAAAAAATCTTTTTAGATCCTTAGAGCTTTGTTTTTCTTGACTCAGTACACTTTTGGATACTACATTATTTTTGATTAGAAGCATTATTAGTGTCTTATTCACAAATTTAATGGAAATGTTTTGAACCTTTTACCATTAGAATAATATTTACTGTATATTTTTGGTAGATATGATTCATTAGAATGTGAGGTAATGTTTAATTAATTCATGATTAGCTATGACTTCTTATCAGGAATGGTTATTCAATTCTATCAAATTATTTTCTCCATTATTGAGATATCTTCACTTTTTTCTTTTGATTTGTTTTATGATAAAGTATATTCTAACATTTCTGAAATAACTACAAATTGGTCATGATATTTTACTTTTTTAAATGTGCCTATGTTCAGTTTACTTACTTTTTCCTGTATTTTCTTTGATAGAATTTTGCTTAGAAAATTTGTCTATATTCATAAGGGATATTAGTCTGTCATTTTCTTTTTTTGTCGGGTTTTTTTTTTTTTTTTTGGTTTTAGTATCAGAATATTAGCCTCATCGAATGAGGTGAGAAGTGTTCCCCTCTATTTCTCAGAAGAGTGTGAAATATTGATGTTAATTCTTCTTTAAACATTTAGTAGAATTCATCAGCAAATTCATCTTGTGTTGGGATTTAGTTGAGGAAATTTTACTGTTGTTTTTACTAATTCAATCACTTTATTTGTTATAGATCTATTTAGAATTTCTATTACTTCTTGAGTAAATTTCAATAGTATGTGGTTTCTAGGTATTTGTCCATTTCAACCAAGTTATCTATTTTGTGGATATACTATTGTTCACAATATTCCCTTGTAATTATTTTTTCTAAAGATTTTTTTATTTATTTGACAGAGAGAAACATAGTGAGAGAGGGAACACAAGCAGAGGGAATGGTAGCGGGAGAAGCAGGCTTCCTGCCGAGCAGGGAGCCCGATGCGGGGCTCGATCCCAGAATGCTGGGATCATGACCCAAGCTGAAGGCAGACGCTTAACGCCTGAGCCACTCAGGTGGCCCCCTTGTAATTTTTTTTTAAATTTCTGTAAGGTCAGTAGTAATGTTTCCTTTTTCATCTTGATTTTAGAACTCTGACTCTTTTCTGTTTTATACTCAAGGAATCAACTTTTGGTTCTGCCAGTTTTCCCTATTGTTTTTCTGTTCTCTATTGCATTTATTTTCACTATGATGATTCTTTCATTTTGCTGGCTTTGGTTTTTCTCTACTTTTTCTAGTTTTATACAAGATGGAAGGTTATTGGTTTAAGAGCTATCTTCTTTTTAAAAATTTTGGTATGTTATGCTTTAATTTTAATTTATCTCAAAATATTTTCTAATTTTCTTTCACTTTTTTCTTGATCCAGTTGCTTATTTAGGAATGTATTGTTTAATTTTACATATATGTGTTTATTTCCCAAATAAATATTGATTTCCAATTTTATTCTGTTGTGTGTGGAGAAGATACTTCTTATAATTTTGTCCTGAGACCTGTAATATTATGGTCTACTATATGATTTATCCTGAAGAACATTACATGTACACTTGAGAAAAATGTATTTTTCTATTTTTAACATTGTTATGCCTATTTGGTTTATAGTATTATTTAAATCTTCTATTCATTATTGATGTTTTGTCTAGTTGTTTTATGTATACAGAGAATGGGGTATTAAGTCTCCTCTATTATCGTTGAATTGTCTATTACTCCCTCAAATTCTATTCATTTATCCTTCATGTATTTCGAGGCTCTCTTGTTAGCTGTGTACATATTCATAAGTGTTATATTTTCTTGATGGATTGACGTTTTAATGACTATTGAATGTCCTTTCCCCCTCTAATAACAATTTTTGTTTTAAAATCTATGTTTCATGTTAAGATATTTTGATTACTCTTTGCATGGTATATACTTAATATATGTATATGAAAGTTTCTTTTTATATTTTCATATAAATATGTCTTTGAATCTAAAGTGTCTTGTTGATAAAAGGTCTATGTTTAAAAAGATGTTCTAATCTCTGCCTTTAACTGGAGTAGTTAATCCATTTATATTTAATATAATTACTGGTAAAGGAGGATTTGGAGCTGGCATTTACCTATTTTTTCTTTGTTTTTTCATTTTCTTCCTTTATTCTTTGATTACTGCCTTCTTTTCTGTTAAATATTTTTCTAGTGAACTGTTTTAATTCCCTTTTCATTTCTTTTATTATTTCATTAAATTTATTTTCTTTGTGCTTATCTGAGGATTATAATTAATAATATCATAACGTAGGAAAATTTAGTTCACATTGTTACCCGTTTAATTTCAATAGTATGAAAACTTTGCCCATCTATAGCTTCATTATTTCCTCCCTTTTGTACTACTATTATCAAGCACCTGGTTGTACAAGACCAA
Source organism: Procyon lotor (assembly GCA_028646535.1). Classification (NCBI taxonomy): domain Eukaryota; kingdom Metazoa; phylum Chordata; class Mammalia; order Carnivora; family Procyonidae; genus Procyon; species Procyon lotor. The sequence continues at coordinate 57,323,147 of CM053607.1, forward strand.
AGGATCATGCAGATGATTTCTTTGAAGTCCACTCTTCATAGGCACCAAATACAAGTGCATTTCCATCTTCTGAAAAAAGTCTGCTCCTATAATTTGGAGCTCTGGTTTTCTACTTTCGTGCATTTTTTTTTTTTTAAGATTTTACTTATTTATTTAAGAGAGCACAAGAGTGCAGTGGGGAGGGGCAGACAGAGAGGGAGAAGACTCCCTGCTGATCAGGGGACCCACTGGGGAGCTCAGTCCCAGGACTCTGAAATCACGACCAGAGCAGAAAGTAATGCTTAGCCCCCTAAGCCACCCAGGTGCCCATACTTCAGTGTATGATTCAGAGATTGGTCAAAATGTGTCCCACCTTGTTTTCCAGCTCTGATATTACATATTTGGGGTGGTGTGTGTTAGGGGGAAGTGTGACATAATTTCAGGGATTTGGCAAGACAGAACTGGGAATGAGAATTCCAAGTCTATTACCACAATCTAGTGTCAGTCACTTCATTTTAAACATGAAAGCTAGATCTCAAGAACAAGTTTTTTTGTCTAAAGATATTTAGTTCTTTGGCAACATGTCTAGGAATAGAAATGTGATTTCTTTCTTTCTTTTTAAGATTTTATTTATTTATTTGACAGGGAGAGAGAGATCACAAGTAGGCAGAGAGGCAGGCAGAGAAAGAGAGACAGAGAGAAAGAGAGAGAAGCAGGTTCCCTGGCGAGCAGAGAACCCGATGTGGGGCTCGATCACAGGACCCTGACCTGAGCCGATCATGACCTGAGCCGAAGGCAGAGGCTTTAACCCACTGAGCCGCCCAGGTGCCCCAGAAATGTGATTTCTTGACTTGCTGATTTTCCCTATATCATATTTGTTTTTTCAATGAAATAATCTGAAAATTTCATCATCCCTATATAAAATAATGTAATTTAACATTGACAAGCTTACCGTATAAGTGAAATTAGAGGACCTATGAATTTTTATTTTTTAAAAACTTTTTAGCAATTAGTGAATTTATTTTTTTCCCCAAATACTTTTATTTTTTCAGTGTTACAAGATTAATTGTTCATGCACCACACCTAGTGCTCCATGCAATACGTGCCCTCCTCAATACCCACCACCAGGCTCACCCAGCCTCCCACCCACTCCCCTCCAAAACCCTCAGTTTGTTTCTCAGAGTCCACAGTCTCTGATGCTTCTTCTCCCCCTCTGATTTCCCCCATTCACCCTTCCTTTCCTTCTCATAATACCCTCCATGTTTTCCCTTATGCTCCACAAGTAAGTGAGACCATAAGATAATTGACTCTCTCCGCTTGACTTATTTCACTCCTCATAACCTCTTCCAGTTCCATCCATGTTGATACAAAAGTGGGGTATTCATCCTTTTTTGATGGAGGTGTAATTCCATTGTATACATGGACCATATCTTCTTTATCCATTCATCTGTTGAAGGGCATCTTGGCTCTTTCCACAGTTTGGCAATTGTGGCCATTGCTGCTATGAACATTGGGGTACATGTGGCCCTTCTTTTCACTACATGTGTATCTTTGGGGTAAATAACCAGTAGTGCAATTGCAGGGTCATAGGGTAGCTCTATTTTTAACTTCTTCAGGAATCTCCACACTGTTTTCCAAAGTGCCTGCACCAGTTTGCATTCCCACCAACAGTGGAAGAGGGTTTCCCTTTCTCCACATCCCCTCCAACAATTGTTGTTTACTGTCTTGTTGATTTTGGCCATTATAACTGGTGTAAGGTGGTATCTCAATGTGGTTTTGACCTGAATCTCCCTGATGGCTAATGATGATGACCATTGTTTCATGTGTCTGTTAGCCATTTGTATATCTTCTTTGGAGAATTGTCTGTTCATGCCTTCTGCCCATTTTTTCATATGATTATCTGTTTTGTGAGTGTTGAGTTTGAGGAGTTCTTTATAGATCTTAGATATCAGCCCTTCGTCTGTGGTGTCATTTGTGAGCATCTTCTCCCATTCTGTGGGTTGCCTGTTTGTTTTGTTGACTGTTTCCTTCACTGTGCAGAAGGTTTTTATCTTGATGAAATTCCAAAAGTTCATTTTCGTTTTTGTTTCCTTTGCCTTTGGAGACATGCCCTGAAAGAAGTTGCTGTGGCTGATGTCAAAGAGGTTACTGCCTATGTTCTTCTCTAGGGTTTTGATAGATTTCTGCCTCACGTTGAGGTCTTTTATCCATTTCAAGTTTATCTTCATGTATGGTGTAAAAGAATGGTCAAGTTTCATTCTTCTCCATATAGCTGTCCAATTTTCCCAGCACCATTTATTGAAGAGACTGTCTTTTTTCCACTGTTTTGTTTTTTTTTTTTTAACTCTTTTGTCAAAGATTATTTGATCATAGAGTTTCGGGTCCATATCTGGGCTCTCTATTCTGTTCCACTGATCTATGTGTCTGTTTTTTGCCAGTACCATGCTGTCTCAGTGATCACTGCTTTGTAGTAAAGGTTAAAATCAGGCAATGTGATGCCCCCAGCTTTGTTTTTCTTTTTCAGCATTTCCTTAGCAATTCGGGGTCTTTTCTGATTCCATACAAATTTTAGGATTATTTGTTCCAGCCCTTTGAAAAAAGCTGGTGGAATTTTGATCGGGATGGCATTGAAAGTATAGTTTGCTCTGGGCAGTATAGACATTTTAACAATATTTATTCTTCTGATCCTTGAGCATGGAATACTTTTCCACCTTTTTGTGTCTTCTTCAGTTTCTTTCATGAGTGTTCTGTAGTTACTCAAGTACAGATCCTTTACCTCTTTGGTTAGGTTTATTCCCAGGTATCTTATGGTTCTTGGTGCTAGAGTAAATGGAATCAATTCTCTAATTTCCCTTTCCATATTTTCATTGTTAGTGTATAGGAAAGCAATTGATTTCTGTGCATTGATTTTGTATCCTGCTACATTACTGAATTGCTGTATGAGTTCTAGTAGTTTGGGGTTGGAGTATTTGGGGTTTTCCATATAAAGTAACATGTCATCTGTGAAGAGAGAGAATTTGTCTTCTTCATTGCCAATATGAATACCTTTTATTTCTTTTTGCTGTCTGATTGCTGTCACTAGGACTTCTAGTACTATGTTGAACAAGAGTGGTGAGAGTGGGCATCCTTGTCGTGTTCCTGATCTCAAAGGTAAGGCTGTCAGATTTTCCCCATTATGAATGATACTTGCTGTGGCGTTTTCATAGATAGCCTTGATGATGTTAAGGAATGTTCCCTCTATCCCTATACTTTGAAGAGTTTTAATCGGGAACAGATGCTGAATTTTGTTAGATGCTTTTTCTGCATCCATTGAGAGGACCATGTGGTTCTTCTCTCCTCTTATTGATTTGTTCTGTCACATTGATTGATTTGTGAATGTTGAACCACCCTTGTATCCCAGGGATAAATCCCACTTGGTCATGATGGTTAATCTGTTTAATATGCTGTTGGATCCTATTAGGTAGGATCTTGTTGAGAATCTTGGCATCCATATTCATCAGGGATATTGGCCTGAAATTCTCCTTTTTGATGGAGATACTGCTGGCTTCATAGAAAGAGTCTGGAAGTTTTCCTTCTGTTCCTATTTTTTAAAAGAGTTTCAGGAGAATAGGTATTATTTCTTCCTTGAATGTTTGGTAGAGTTCCCCAGGAAATCCATCAGGTCTGGACTCCTGTTTTTTTGGGAAATATTTGATCACTGCTTCAATCTCATTACTAGATATTGGTCTATTCAGGTTGTCAGTTTCTTCCTGTCTCAGTCTTGGAAGACTATGGGTTTCCAGGGATGCATCCATTTCTTCTAGGTCTTCTATATGCTTATATTGGCATATAGCTGTTGATGATAATTTTTGATGATTGTTTCTATTTCTTTTGGATTTTCCTTTGGATTAGTTTTGATCTCTCCCCTTTCATTTATAATTTTGTTAATTAGGGTCCTCTCTCTTTTCTTTTGGATTAGTTTGGCCAGTGGCTTATTGATCTTATGATTCTTTCAAAAAACCAACTTCTGG
>CM053607.1:57327635-57370128 GCA_028646535.1 Procyon lotor
AAAGCAAGGCAACACCAAAATATATTGTCACAGTAAATTTTTCAAAATACAGAGATAAGTAAAGAATCCTGAAAGCAGCAAGTGAAGAGAAATCCCTAACCCACAGGGAAGACAAATGAGGTTTGCAGCAGATCTCTCCACAGAGATCTGGGGATCTGCCCCCACAGAGAAATGGGGCAGGTCAGAAGAGGCTGCTATCATATATTCCACTGGCAGAATCGGAAAAATATGCAGCCAGGAAGTCTTTATCCAGCAAGGCTGTCCTTCAGAATAGAAGGAGAGATAAAAGAGGTTCCCAGACAAACAAAAACTAAAGGAGTTTATAGCTTCTAAACCAGTCCTCCAAGGAATAGTAAAGGGGACTCTGAGTGGAAAGAAACACTAAAAGCAACAAAGACTAAAAAGGAACAGAGAAAATATCTAGAGACATGACTTAACAGGTAATGCAATGGCACTAAATTCATATCTATCAATAATCACTCTGGATGTAAACAGACTAAATGCTCCAATCAAAAGACATGGGGTATCAGAATGGATTAAAAAAAAAAACAACAAGACCCATCTATATGCTGTCTACAAGAGACTCATTTAAGACCTAAAGACACCTGCAAATTGAAAATGAGGGGATAGAGTACCATTTGTCATGGTAATGAACATCAGAAGAAAACTGGAATAGCCATACTTCTATTAGACAACTAGAATTTAAACTAATGACTGTCACTAGAGATGAAGAAAGGCACTATATCATAATAAGGGGGTCTATCCAACAAGAAGATCTAACAATTGTAAATATGTATGCCCCAAATTGGGAGTACCCAAATATATAAATAAATTAACAAACATAAAGAAACTCATTGATAACAATACAACAATAGTAGGGACTTTAACACCCCACTTACAGCAATGGACAGATCAGCTATGCAGAAAATTAACAAGAAACGCATGGCTTTGAATGACATTGGACCAGCTGGCCTTAACAGGTATTTTCAGAACATTTCATCCTAAAGCAGCAGAATACACATTTGAGTGCACTTGGAATAGTCTCCAGAATAGAGCACATACTTGATCACAAATCAGACCTCAACAAGTACAAAAAGACTGAGATCATACCATACATATTTTCAGACCGCAATGCTATTTAACTTAAAGTTAACCACAAGAAAAAATATGGGAAGACCACAAATACGTGGAGGTTAAAAAACATCTTACTAAAGAAATGAATGGGTCAACCAGGAAATTAAAGAAGAAAGAAGAAAATATGTGGAAACAAATGAATATTTGTGTTTTTTTTTTTTCCTGAAACACAGTGGTCTAGAACCTTTGGGATGCAGGAAAAGCAGTCATAAGAGAGAAGTACATTCATTGAAATACAGGATTACCTCAAGCAAGATATGTCTTAAACACACAACCTAACCTTACACCTACAGACACTAGAAAAGGGAAAGCAAATAAAGCCTAACATTGGCAGAAGGGAAATAATGAAGATTAAAGCAAAAATAAATTATATAGAAACAAAGAAATAAACAAAAAAACAGTAGAAAAGATCACTAAGTCTAAGAGCTGGTTCTTTGAAAGACTTAGCAAAATTGATAACCCATTAGCCAGACTTATCAAAAAGAAAAGAGAAAGGACTCAAATAAAATCACAAATGAAAGGGGAGAGATCACAACCAACATCATGGGAATATAAGTTAGCAATTATGAGAGTATTATGAAAAATTATATGGCAACAAATGGGGCAATCTGGAAGAAATGAATAGATTCCTAGAAATATATGAACTACCAAAACAAACAGGAATAAAGAAAATTTGAATAGTCCTATAACCAGCAAAGACAGCAAATCACTAATCAAAGATCTCTCACCAAACAACATCCAGGGCCAAGTGGCTTCCTAGGGGAATTCTACCAAACATTTAAGAAGAGTTAATACCTATTCTTCTTAAACTGTTCCAAAAAATAGAAATGATGAGTGTTAAGGAGGGCACTTATCATATTGAACACTGGGTGTTGTATGTAGGTGATGAATCAATGAACTCTACTCCTGAAAACAATATTGCACTGAATGTTAACCAATTAGAGCTTAAATAAAATTTTTAAAAAATAAAAAAATATAAATAGAAGGAAAACTTCGAAACTCATTCTAAGAGGCCAGCACTACCTTGATTCCAAAACCAAAGACCCCACCAAAAAGGAGATTTCCAGGCCAATATCCCTGATGAACATGGATGCAAAAATTCTCAACAAAATACTAGCAAACTGAATCCAGCAGTACATTAAAAGAATCATTCACTAGAGTCAAGTGGGACTTATTTCTGGGCTGCAAAGCCAGTTTAATATTTGCATATCAATGTGATATACTATATTAATAAGAGAAAGGATAAGAACCATATAACCCTCTCAATAAATGAATAAAAAGCATTTGATGAAGTACAGAATACATTCTTGATCAAAATTCTCAACAAAGTAGGGATAGAGGAAACATACCTCAATGTCATAAAGGCCATATATCATCCTCAATGGGGAAAAACAGAATTTTTCTTCTATGGTCAGGCGCAAGATAGGAATGTCCACTCTCACTTCTAATACTATATTAAATAGTATAATATAGTTTTAGAAGTCCTAGTCTAAGCAATCAGACAACAAAAAGAAATAGAAGTCATCCAAATTAGTAAGGAAGAAGTGGAACTTTGACTATTTGCAGATGACATGATACTGTATGTAAAAAACCTGAAAGACCACCAAAAATGCTACAACTGATAACCTGAATTCAGCAAAGTTGTAGGATACAAAATCAATGTACAGAAATCTGTTGCATTTCTTTACACCAATAATGAAGCAGCAAAAAGAGAAATCAAAGAACTGATCCCATTTACAACTGCAACAAAAACCATAGGCTATCCAAGAATAAACCTAACCCAACAGGTAAAATATTTGTACTCTGAAAACCATAGACCACGTATGAAAGAATGTAAGGATGATACTAAGAAATGGAAAAACATCCCATGCTAATGGTTTGGAAGGATAAATATTGTTAAATTATCTATACTACCCACAGGAAATTTAATGCAATCCTTACCAAACTACTACTAGCATTTTTCAGAGCTACAATAAATAATCCTAAAATTTGTATGGAATCACGAAAGACCTCGAATAGCCAAAGCTACCTTGAAAAAGAAAAGCGAAGCTGGAGGCATCATGATTCTGGACTTCAAGCTATATTATAAAGCTGTGGTTATCAAGATCAAATGGAACCAAACAAAGTCCAGAAATGAACCCACAGCTATATGCTCAATCTTTGACAAGGCAGGAAAGAATATCCAATGGAAAAAAAGACAGTCTTTTCAACAAATGGTATTGGGAAAACTGGACAGCCACATGCAGAAGAATGAAACTGGACCACTTTCTTACACTATATACAAAAATAAATTCAAGGTGGATAAAAGATCTAAATTTAAGACAGGAAACTACTTAAGTCCTAGAGGGGATGACAGGAAACAACCTCTGTGACTGGCCATACCAACTTCTTGCAAGATACATCTCTAAAGGCAAGGGAAACAAAAGTAAAAATGAACTATTGGAACTTCAAGATTAAAAGCTTCTGCACAGCAAATTAAACAATCAGCAAAACTAAAGGCAACCTGCAGAATGGGAGAAGATATTTGCAAATGACATATTTGATAGAGGGTTGGTATCCAGAATCTATAAAGAACTTATCAAACTCAACACCCAAAAAACAAATAATTTGGTCAAAAAATGGGCAGAAGGAATGAACAGACATTTCTTGAAAGAAGACATACAAATGGCTAACAGACACACGAAAAAACGTTCAACATCACTCGGCATCAGGGAAATACAAATCAAAACAACAATGAGTTACTCCCTCACACCTGTCAGAATGGCTAAAATTAACAACACAGGAAACAACAGATATTGGGGAGGATGTGGAGAATGGGCACCCTCTTACACTGTTGCTGGAACTGCAAACTGGTGCAGGGACTTTGGAAAATAGTACAGAGGTTCCTCAAAAAGTTAAAAATAGATCTACCCTACAACCTAGCAATTTTACTACTAGGTATTTACACAAAGAATACAAAAATACTGATTCAAAGGGGCAAATGCACCCCAATTTTATAGCAGCATAATCAAAATAGCCAAATTATAGAAAGAGCCCAAATATCCATCAACTGATGAATGTATAAAGAAGGTGTGTGTGTGATGTGTGGCATATATATAAAATGGAATATTATTCAGCCATCAAAAACAATGAAACCTTACCATTTGCAAGGACACCTATGGAGATGGAATGTATTCTGCTAAGTGAAATAAGTCAATCAGAGAAAGATAAGTATCATATGACTTCACTCACATGTGGAATTTAAGAAACAAAACAGATGAATGTAGGGGAAAATAGGAAAGAGAGGGAAGCAAACCATAAGAGACTGTTCTAGGGTTGATGGAGGGGAGGTGGGGTTGGGCTAAATGGATGATGGGTATTAAGGAAGGCACTTCTTATGACAAGCAGTGGGTGTTATATGCTAGTTATGTATCACTAAATTCTGTTCCTGAAACCAATATTACACTATATGTTAACTAACTAGAATTTAAATAAAAACTTAATAACAAAAAGATCATCTTGAAATAGGGTGTGAAAGAAAAATTGTACCAGAAATTAAACAAAGATTTTATTCAAGTCTTGGAATAGGGGAGAGAGATTGAATTCAACTCCCTTGAAACAAAAGACAGAAAGATTTTCAAGTGCTGAGGTGAAGTAGTGGAAAAATACTAGAGGATGTGAGATGAGAGGGTGGTCAATGTAATGAGGTCACCTGTGCTTGTTCTCTGTCACTAGAGTAGGAGCCTAAATTATCTCTAATTTAGGCTCCTACTCTACCACAAAGACTAGAAGATAGGAGCAGTATCTTTCTTGACTGATTCATTTTTAAAGGGATGGCAAGGGGCTAGGATCAAAAGAAGCCTGTCTAAGGTTTGGTCAAGCTTAGGGGAAAGTTAAGGCTCTCTTGCTCATGTAGGCCTTAAATCCAAGGACAGGGTCTCCTTGTGTTCTTGTAAGAAAAAGACAGAAAAGACATACAGAGACACAGAAGGAGAAGGCCATGTAAAGACAGAGAAATATGAGTGTGTTGTGTCCATAATCCAAGGAATGCTAAGGATTTCTGACAGCCATCAGAGGCTAAGGGAAGTATGGAATATATTTTCCCCAGAGTCTCTAGAGGAACCAACCCTGCCAATACCTTGATTTAGGTCTTCTGGGTTCAAGGATGGTCAGAGAATGGATTTTTTTTTTAAGCCTATCAATTTGTGGTAGTTTGTTAGGGCAAACCTAGGATTGTAATATAACAGCTTTCTGACAGGTTTCTTTCCAGTTCCCATTTAACTTCAAACATCAAAATTGTACATCTCATTAATGACTTAATTGTTTTGAACTTTATTCCTTTTCTCTTATTTTTTCCTCCTTTGTAAGTACCAGCCAAAAGCCATGGATTCCTCCTTTACCTTCTTTTGATAATGCTGATCAGCTGAAACTTGTTTAGTATTTGTTCCATGAAACAAGCTTTATACCATATCCTTTTTAATTCACATAAAAACAAGGCAGGTACTATTATTTTTATATTAAAAACAGAGACCTTGAGGAACAGAGGAATTAAATAGTACTAAGTGGCAGAATGAAAATTTGCTTTGAGATCTGACTACAGAGCCACGTGGTTAACGATTTTACTGTATTTTTTGGTTTATATCATTGAATGTTTGTTTCATGTTGCCTATTATTATAAATAACTATGCACTTTTCTTTTTTAGTACATTCAACCGAGGTAACTAAAAATCAGATGCACAAGAATATCCATTTAATCTTCCCTTTTAAAGGTTTTCTAATATTATTTATATCATAATGCATTTCTTTCAAGTTTTATAATTCAGGAAGGATTTCAGGCAAAATGTGTGAATACTTTTAACCTTTAAATAATTTAAAAGTTCTCTCTTTTCTTTTTCTTTTTTTTTAAGGTTGTTTTTTTGTTGTTGTTGTTGTTGTTTTTTTTTTTTTCTGAGATAGAGTGAGCCAGCGCACAGGCAGGAGGAGGGGAAAAGGGAAAACCAGACTTCCCACTGAGCAGGGAACCTGATGCAGGGCTCAATCCCAGGACTCTGTGATCATGACCTGAGCTAAAGGCAGACGCTCAACCAACTGAGACACCCAGACCCCTCTTATGTTTCTTTTTACAGCATTTAGCACAATTCTTTCAATGTCAGAAATACCCAAATTTCATTGAATGACTATAGGTAACCCAAGTATCAGCTCCCAGTTGTCCCCCAATTTCCCAGCATTCTAGGATTGTATTTTCCTTCAATATTTTAATATAATGGCATAGGTCCCTATTGTACATGCAGTGGGAGGCCCATTGCTCTTCTGCCCCACAGTGCTTCTGAATCTTAGGAGTTGGGATAGGGGTCCATATATGTTCCCTGCTCACCTACCACTTGAGTTGTTTTCCTTTGAACTCCTGCTGTTAGCTTCATTCTGTGACTTGTCTCTGAGATTGCCATCTTCTTCCTGTCCTGGACACTGTTCCACTGACATGGAAGTGCTATCTGGTAGACTCCTTCTGATTGTCTGGAATGTAAACGGGATGAAATCACATCACAGCTTTCATTTATTCATCCAATATTCAGCAAACATACAAGCATTCATTGTTTAGTAGCACCGTGCTGGGCACTGGGGAGACCAACGATAACCAAACAAATCAAAGTCTCCACATTCATGTAGCTCATACTCAAGTGAAAAAAACAAAACTCCCACAGATGCACAGATCTGAGGTAAGTGTGATGAAGGAAAGGCCCATGGTAGATAGAGAGCTATGGTGGTGGGCCTGAACAGAGAGCAGAAGGATAAGTACACATTAGCTAGCCCTGTGGCAGAGAGAGTTGGGGGAGACAGACGCTGAACAAAGGATGACAGCACATGCAAACAAACCATAGTGGGGTGGAGCAAGGTACACTGCAGCAACTATAAAAAAGCCCATTGCTAGGGATGCATAAACCTAGGCCAAGGAGAGGGAGGAGTGAGTCTGGAGAATACATGCAAAGTCACTTTACCAATGGCACAGTCTACTTCAGCCTTCTCTAACAAAAAATGGGATCTTAATTCTAAAGTTAATTGGGAGTTAGTGAACAGTTCAAAATAGGGGACTGACATGATACCCTTTGTATTTTGAAAAAAAAAAAATTCTGCTACTGTATACAAACAAGAACTAAAAGGGTGAGGCCTAGTGGATGTAGAGATTCACAAAAGTAGGTGTTGGTCCAGATGAAAGATGATGGCTTAGAGCAGGGAAATGATGGAGATCAAGATAAATGGAAAGATTTGATATGTGATATGTGGGAAGCATAGGATGTCAAAAATATAAAGTTGGCTAAAATGGTAGAGGAAGCAAATTGCAAAAAAAATTCATGTTCGACACTGTAGTCTTACAAACTGATCAGATGGGGTACCTGGGTGGCTCGGTGGGTTAAAGCCTCTGCCTTCGGCTCAGGTCATGATCTCGGGGTCCTGGGGTCGAGCCCCACATTGGGCTCTCTGCTCGGCGGGGACCCTGCTTCACCCTCTCTCTCTGCCTGCTTGTAACCTCTCTCTGTCATGTAAATAAAATCTTTAAAAAAAAAAAAACTGATCAGACTTTTTTGAATATGGGAAATTCTCGTGAGCTATGTCTCTTCTTAGCCTCCTAAGAGCTTTTCCTTTACACCTACTTTTTTCCCTTTAAAACCACATTTTCGGGGCACCTGGGTGGCTTAGTGGGTTAAGCCTCTGCCTTTGGCTCAGGTCATGATCTCAGGGTCCTGGGATCGAGCCCCACATCAGACTCTCTGCTCAGCGGGGAGCCTGCCTCCCCGCTCTCTCTGCCTGCCTCTCTGCCTACTTGTGATCTCTCTCTTTCTGCGTCAAATAAATAAATAAAATCTTTAAAAAAAAATAAAACCACATTTTCTACTCTCATTTTGTTGCTTTACATATTTCTGGACTCAAAATCATTTCTTCATAATAACTTTAACATAATACACCTATTAAGTGGACAGTTTAACAGTAAGTCTCCACTACTTTAGGGCCTAGATTTGCACTGCCAACCACTTCTATCGAACTGTTGGTAAACTGTTTGCCATAGTCGCAACCTTGGCAAAGTACTGAAATGATTTTTTTTTAAGGTATATCTTAGATCGAATTCCTAGGCTTAAACTTTCACCAGAACTTCCAGGGTCATGAAGTTGTGTGTGACTATGGTTACTTTCATCTCCCCAGTGAGTCAAATTATTTCAGGCTTCCTTTAACCCTTCATATCCTAACATCTCCTGTGTTACTGACCAGATGTAGTATTTATACTTCCTAGAAGAAGATGACTTTTTAAATTATTTTCTAGTTCTCATACTATATGTCATTTCCTACCCTTCAAAATGTCAGTTTAGGCTTACAGAAACTAAAAGCTATATATAAGAGTCTACAAAGAATAGAATAAGTAAAGTACTTAATGTTAACAAGGTAGAATCAAAATGCTTTGTATGAAATGACTTGCAAATCCATGTATTTCTTGGAGAAGGAGTATCTATACCTAATATTGGATCTGTTCTTGTGCTCTTTTGAAGGGAACATCCTTTTCTATCAGAACTTCCCCTGTTTCCTTATCCGGATTTCTTCACCAGGGCTGATGCAGAGCTGGCAAGAATCATTGACCATCACGTAAGACTGACTTCTTTAAATTAGCAACAAAAGCTTTGTTCTTTAAGAGCACTTTGAATTAGAAAATGCAGTTCTGAGATTGAAACATTAACACGTGGGAACTTAAAAATAAAGCCATGATTGGGCTTTGCCAAACTTAATTATATCTTACTGTGCTATCTATATACTTTAGTGCCTTTATTGGGTTACAGCAAATTTGGCTTTCTGTCATTTGTGAAACACTAGCTTCATCCTGTTTCTGAATTAGTACTGGTTTCTTTTGACAAAGATCTGATATTGAACACTGATCTCTTTTATAGTGTAGTTTTAGTAACAGAACAAAAATCTTTTGACTCAATTTTTGATGACCATTCTTTACCCTTGAAATATTAGGTCTTTAATCACTTTATTCTTGATATGAGTTAAACAAGCAGTGACTATATAAAACCATTCACTTATGACACTTTAATCCATTGAGCTATAGTTGATCATTTCTTAGGAAATCATTTTATAACTGCTTCTTTTTAGGAGTAGAGTTGGAATAGGAGAAAACGTATTTTCTGTTTTTCTTATAATACAGTATAGACTAAATAGCATATAGAAAGTGTTTAAATTCTTAAGAATTAGCCTTCTGTTGATTTTTCACAATGTAAAGATCAAGGTCATGAAGTACACTGAGATCTCTCATATAAGATAGATTAGTTGTCTTTGTTTATAGATACTGTCATTATTACACCAACCACCGCTTTTATGCTACAACATAAGATCAATAGTTTTGTCAAACAGTATTATTATTCAGTTATATGATAAAAATTATGTCACTCAAGGCTACATAGTTATCAAGGTAACTTGGTATTTAAAATTTAACTGGGAGTAAGAAAAGTGAATATGATTTTATTCAACTTTTTGTATAATATTTACTCTGAGTATGTTTAAAAAAATTACTCCCTTTCAAAGGCTGATTTGTTGTAAATTCTGTGGGTTAGTCCTGCTTATTAATATCTATATACCCCAAATCATAGTTATAATCCAGCACTAGTATATAGTAATTTATAAGCTAATTGATAGGTCATTAAGTGTAGTCTGGTTGTCTGTGAGTATGGATGGGCTGAGGGTAACAAAATAAGAAATAAGCAAGGGTATCAAGTATCCTTTGTAATTTCCAACATTTCATGCTAAGGGTCATTCTCTCCCGAACTTTTTTACCCAGCTTGAAGACAGATTACCACCTCTTTCACCACTTCCTTCACTAAAGATAGTAGAAGGGAAATAGGGTCCTCATGATGATGATGTTCAGTTGATTTGCGGTCCTTATTTCCAACTACTGAGTCCTACAACTTTTGCCTCCACATAATGCGGTTATTGTCAGTAATTAATAGGTTCCATGGAGGTGAATCCCTTGGAAGTATTTGTATTTGTCTGTTGCAGAATCAGCACTTGTCTGCCCATTTTAATTTTCCACCTCATATGTAATAATATCATAATTCTGCCTTTCACTTTGTTTTTTATTTTTGTTTTGCTTTGGCTTGATTTTTCATTTTATGATTCCGTGCTATCATGTAAATATCAATATTAAGAAGTGAAATTCCTTTGTAATATAAAAATGTAAACTCTGTTGTCTCTTCTTTTTAATGGTTTATTATTATTAAAAACTTTAAGAGGGAGTACTGGTTTCTTTTTCTTTCTTTTTTTTGGGGGGGGGAGAGTGAGACTTTTATACTTTTAATAGAGGGCTTGTATATTTTTCCAGTTATGGTTGGGTTTAAATTCCTCAAGAATATCTGTGAGAAAAACTGAGAAGATAATTGGATATAGAATCTGTATTCTGAGAAGCTAAATTAATATATTTCTTCATTTTTTCATGGAAATCATATGTAAATGACACTTTCTCTCTGTGACAGTGGCAGAAAGAGCTTAAGATTCGACAGAAAGAAGATGCAATATGTGAGGCCCAAGAACGTAAAGACAAAGAGTTAGAGGAAAAAAATCACTTCATAGAAATTATGAAGAGAAGAGAAGAGAAACTACACAAGCAAACCAAACCCTATGAGCTTCCTCCTAGGACTGAAGTAATTCCATTAACCCTCCCCAAATTTAAGTCCATATGCCAGAAATTTCATGAAAGAGACCAAGGTAGCTAGATATTAGGAAAAACTTCTAATTAACTAGAAGCCACTTCTTAGGAGTTGTTATCCTGGTGCAGACTCTTTAATAGTCCTATCTTAGTCCTAAATTAGCAGCTCTTAATCACATTTGAATGAAGTGATTTTACTAGTTAAACATTGTCAAGAATATGTCGAGAGCTCTTCCTAATTGACTTTTTTCTTGTGATCATACACCATATTTCATTATTCCCAAAGTATTGATTTTCAGTGGACAGTTAGATGGAAATGAATTATAAATTATTAGAGTCCCATTTAAGAATTATTCCTTGAAAACAGAATGAGCACCAACTGATACTCCTATGTTAACTATTATACAAATAAAAGAAGGCAGGGACCTGGTTGGATTCGTATTTCATTGTCAATGCCACATCAAACTATATGTCAGAAACTTGAATTCAATAAAGTACAGTAGATAAACAAATCTAAGCAGGCCATTCATCTCAGGATGATTTGGTCTTTGGTGAATACCAAAGAAGACCTCTGAGTGACAGTGGTTTTTACCTTGCCAGATGAGTTTATGAGAGTAGATCTGGATGGTTCTGGAATGTCCAGGAATACTTACCGGAGGGATTCAGCCAATTACGAGCAATTTTTAAAAGGCAATTCACTTCCTCTGAAACTCTCAATCTATAGATTGGGTTGGGGTTCCCATGATGGCTTCCACTTCTTTTCTGAAAAACAGATAGTAACCACAGCTATCTATTTCTCAATACTCAAGAGACAGTTACTTTATTAGGGATATTAAACTCAAATGACTACCAGGTTAGGAAGGTAACAGAATCAGTAAAAGGGGCTATGGAATACCTTCCCCATCTGAAGAAAGTTCCCAGTACTTGGTTATACTCATCAATGTATGTCCAGTATTATAGCATCATACAATTTTTCAGGAAGGAGCTCTTAAATAGGATTACTTTTTAAAATAAAAGTTGTTAAATTTTAAAATATTGGCAACTAATTTTTTAAAAAATCATATAATTTGGGGTTAAATTTGTGACCCATATTATGTGAATATACAGTATCATTCTTTTTTTTTTTTTTTAAGATTTTATTTTTTTTATCTGACGGAGAGATCACAAGTAGGCAGAGAGCCCGATGCGGGGCTCGATCCAGGACCCTGAGATCATGACCTGAGCCGAAGGCAGAGGCTTTAACCCACTGAGCCACCCAGGCGCCCCCAGTCTTATTCTTTAAGATAACAATAATATATAGTAGAAAAATGAGAGGGAGGAAGGGTCTTTTTATTATGATTCCCTATAAGGCTGTTTGAAATCTGTGTGGCACTTCCCAAATATTTTGTGTCATCTTTGTCTCCTCTTACAGAGATTTAGTTCTCAGAAATAATATCTCCCAGTGCACCTTTTCAAATACCTTCATTAATCTGTGCTTTCCTCATATATGAAAAGAAATCTCTCCTAGAGAAGGCCAGCCAGTCCCCTTTTCCTGAATTTCATCACTTTGAAAATCTTGTTTCATCAGCTATTTGTACTCCCCTTGAAGGAGCTCCTTATTACTCACTCCTACCCACAGATGTCTCAATTTTCTACCGTCCTTCCATTCAAAGTACTTTCTCCTTAAGTCCCACAGTGATAGCAGCCTTACCAGACTACCCTTTTAATTCATAACCTTTCTGACAGGTTGTGAAAGAGGGAACCACTGGGCCGTGAGTTGTGGGGAAAGGACTTTGGACATCTCATCCCTACTTACAAGAATGTCAGCAAATCCTGCTCTTTCAGAACCACTTCATACAAGTCTGGTGCTTCCAATTTCTTCTCTATTCACCTGCTTTCTAACTTCCACATTTTTCTTAGTATTTTCAGTGAATTATCCTATTTTCTCCTTATGGACTCATGCCTTTAAAAAAAGTAATTCTTTTTCTATCACAGTAGTAGAAATTTCTAAGGGAGCAAAAGAAGAATAATGTATGTATACACACATACATATGGAGAAAGAGAGGATTAGTTAGAATGTTTATACCTTTATTCTTAGTTTGTAAAATTCTTTATTCTTAATCTTTAAAATTCTTACAGTCTGACAACACACATCTCTCTTGGTCTTCCTCCTACACCTGGACTATTAGAAAAGGATGGGGCTTAGAGATCTGGGTTCACAGTCTCTCTCTCTCTCTCTCTCAAGATTTTATTTATTTAGAGAGAGATCACAAGTAGGCAGAGAGGCAGGCGTCGGGGGAGGGGGGAAGCAGGCTCTCTCCTCGCTGAGCAGAGAGCCTGTTGCGGGACTCGATCCCAGGACCCTGAGACCATGACCTGAGCCGAAGGCAGAGGCTTTGACCCACTGAACCACCCAGGCGCCCCTGGGTTCACATTCTAACTATGCTTCCTGGTAGTCTTGAAATATTGGGTATGTCACTGAACCTACAGCAGCTTCAGTTTACTCATTTATAAAATGAGTACCATTTGTGTAAAGAGTGGCACCGGTAAGAAGCTAATCAGGAAAACAAATATGTCAGTCATTTTAAGAGAGTTTAATATAAGGACTTATTTTAAAGGTGTTAGAGAATTGAGAAAAGGAAAAGGAAACATAGAAACAACACCAACTACAAGAAATTGCTACCACTGCCATGGCCAGGGCATCAGAGGGAAAGGGCTAGATTATTGGAATCTAGAAGCAGGGGAGACAAGCTTCACAGGGTGGGATCCAGCCCTCTGTCAGGAAGGTGCTGCCCTACTGCTGCTGGGACTTCTGACAGGGCACAATAAGGCAGTTTTGTGAGCACAGAGGAAAAAAGGAAACAAGAACAAATTGTCTATGGCTCAAGTCATGATGCCAAAGAGCAAGAAAATGGGAAGAATCAGCTCATCCTGGAGCTTTTCCTCCAGTGCTCCTGTCTCCTACAAAGCAGATGGAAGGGTAGGTTTGGGGCTGAAAGACACTAATTTTATAACTGGAAAAAATACGTAGCACAATGCCTAGAACATACTACTCCATGTAATACAAGTTAATCCAACCCCTTTTTTCTTCTGCATTTTTTGCCCTCTTTTCTGCAAGCTTTCCCCCAACCCTCCACCCCCCAAAACAGGAACTTGAAAGAAATCAACACCTTTTAAGTTAATGTAAGTGTAAAGCAAGTTACTATAACTTATCTTTGTAATTAACCCTTATTTCTTCCAGTAAGTACTTCATCTAACACACACTCAACTGGAACTCTTTATAATTTAGCCTTCATACCGATTTTGTCTCACAATTCACTAAGTGTTCTCTGAGTCCCAGGCTGGGCTGGGCACCAGGTGGTTATCTCAGGGGCTGCTGTGTGTTTAGCTTATGGTTTCTGAGCCCTAGTTCCTTATTTGCCCAATCTCCCCACTTCAAGTTGGTAAGAGGAAGAAGGAGAATGAGAAACATATTCCATGTCTAGTAACTCTCTGCAGCTCTTACTCTTTATTTCTCTAGGTCTAAATCCCTTTCTACCTCAAACTCATTTCCATGACTCGTTTCTATGCTACTTTTACTCTATGTTTACATTTAATTTAAAAGAGTAAACCCATATCTTCCTACATTCATTTACTATGAATTCTCTATAGATTTCTGTTAGCAACTACCAAAGTAGATTCTTTTTCACATTGACTACCTAATAAACATTTTACCTTACTGAGAATGAAATATTTATAGGAATTTTAGGCAGTTTTGCTAGGGTATTAGAAATTAAAAGATATATATTAAGGGACAAAAGAGAAAAGACAAATAGTGAATAAATTGAGTAACATAACATGAAAATAAGCATTTTCCCTAGTGCAATTTAATGAAGGCAAATCAAAAGATTTGGAAAGGTTTGTGGGGAATGCCAAAGAGAAGTTTAGGGAAGAAAATACCCAAAATAAACATTTCTACTCTGACATTACTGAGTGGGTGTTTGGGGACATGAAAGAGTAGTAGACAAAATAACTCACCGCAACAATTTTAGAAACTCTATCATAATGTTTAGCAATTATAATTCAAATAATTGATTCTTCTGCTCTTACCAGTAAAAATCCTCTCTTGGACATATGACTGTAACTGTCTACTAGTTGATTATAAGTGACCTTTCTCACTTTTTAAAAAAATATTTTATATCAATAAATCCAAAGAAAGTCACAGTATGTAACTAGTAAATACAGTTCCTTCTTTTCATATACCCCCGTCACCATCCCCCCATTGTCCATACCACATGGTCCTATAGCAAGGTTTTACAGTAGTGGCACTTTTGACATTTTAAGTTGGATAATTATTTTAATGGAAATTGGGCTTTCTGAGCATCTTCAGCTATTTAGCAATATATTTGGTATCTACCCTCAGGATGTAAGTCATACCCCCCACCCCCCCTTCAGTTCAGACTACCAGAAGTACCTTGGGGAATACAATTGCTCCTGGTTGAGAATGACTGGCCTGTAGTTTCACTGACCCTGACTTCCAAATTCCAAATTTAACTTCTTGGTGATTGTTTTTCAGGTTCCTTTCAAATATTGTCCAGCTGCTTACACATGAGGCTCTTATTTTTGGTCGGCTGGTGACTGTCACTTAAAATCACCATAAGTCTCATGAAGCCACATCATCCCTCCTCATGTCTCCATTTGCTGAAGGGGAAATACAAACAAGAGGACCCCTATTTGTTTTATATGGGATTAACTGGTGATATTTATCACCTTTCCTGTGGTCTAAACACAAATGAAGGCAGGAAGCCACGAAAACCTGCTCTGCTAATGCCTGTATAGAAAAGACATGCCTAGTAATAAATTCCTCCCACACTGTACTTCACAGCCTTAGGCTGGCCATTTAAGACCTAAAGTATTTGTAAGTCTCTTTGTACTAATTCCAGGTATTTTCTCTGACATGTAGGATGTGTTTAGAAATTTAGAGCAAAACTCATTTTAAATTATCATCTTCTATAACATAAATTCACATATTTATATAGTTTTGCAAATTTGTTGATTTGGTTAATTTAGAGCTACATGCATTTTTCATAGTGACATAGAATTCAAGGATAATTTGGTTCTAATATCATTCAGGCTCACTTTTTCCTCTGATCATTCTAGCTAAGGGATCTATTTACATAATACCCAGTACCCAGTGCCTTATTTTTTTTTTATTCTTGCTTCATTGGAAAGCCAAAAGTAAACAAAAACAAATGCATTTCCAAAGTACTCTTTAGTTGAAAGATCTTTGTGGTATCCCATTTTCTAGGGAAATTTCCTAAACCTTTTCTATACTGGAAAAGGCAGATTCTTTTTTTATGAATTAATTTAGAACATGGCAGAGGTTAAGCATTTCAGAATCATCAGTGCAACTTTTTTTCTTATCTGTATATATTCTAACATGTACTTTTTTTTTTATTATGTTAGTCACCATACAGTACTTCATTAGTTTTTGATGGTGTTCCACGATTCATTGTTTGCATATAACATCAGTGCTCATTGCAATACATGCCCTCCTTAATATCCATCACTGGGCCAAACCATCCCCCTACACTCTTCCCCTCTGAAACCCTCAGTTTGTTTCCCACAGTCCATAGTCTCTCATGGCTCATCTCCCCCTCTGATTTCCCCCACTTCATTTTTCCTTTCCTACTCCTAATATCATGCATGCTAGTTCTTATGTTCCACATATAAATGAAACCATAGGATAATTGTCTTTCTCTGCTTGATTAAGTTCACTTAGCATAACCCCCTTCACTCCATCCATGTTGATGCAACTGGTGGGTGTTCATCCTTTCTGATGGCTTTCCATTGTATATATGGACCACATCTTCTTTATCCATTCCTCTGTTGGAGGGCATCTTGGCTCCTTCCACAATTTGGCTATAGTGGACAGTGTTACTATGAACATTGGGGTGCATGTGCCCCTTCTTTTCACTACATCTGTATCTTTGGGGTAAATACCTAGTAGTGCAATTGCTGGGTCATAGGGTAGCTCTATTTTTAGTGTCTTCACAAACCTCCATACTGTTTTCCAAAGTGGCTGTACCAACTCACATTACACCAACAGTGTAAGAGGGTTCCCTTTATACATAGTCAGACTACTATTAGTCCAATGCTGCCTTGACTAAACAGTCAAGTTTCCTCTCAAACTCATTTCATTGCACTGGAAAACTGAGTTTGAAGAAATGCTAAATTCTCAGGAAGACTGAACATCGGGAGCTTTCTGGCAGGCCCAGGCAACCAAAAGTTAAAGAAAGAAAAATATAATGCTGAGAAGTCATCTTCCATTTAAGTTAGCCATCAATCATTCCCCTTGCCTGGCTTAAGGAGAAGGGTGAAAATAAGCTAAAAACTAGTTATTTAATTACCAAATAATACAGGTTTAAAGTACCTCGGAGAAAACCTCTAGAGTCAATTACAACCCCTGGGGTCAGCACAAATGAAATAAACACTCATAAAAATAGGGAGATAAGGAGGAATGAAATAGCTCATAAGATGTTAGTATTAGTGCTTACAATCGATAATCTAGTGCTTTCCTTTTACAGATGAGAAAACTGAGCACTTGCAGTTCACCAAGCTAAAGATATTACTTCACTGAATACAACAAAACTATGAAGCAGGTACAAAAATGTTCATTGAAAAAAAATGTCCATTGAATCCTGAGGAAACAGGGGCTTTTAGAAGTAATGTACAACAATGTCACTTAGGTCTGTGAGCTCTTAGTGACCACACGACACTTCTTTAGAGATTTGGAAAAATAGTAGCAATCATGGTTCTTACCCAAAGGCCAATTCTGCTTATGATACCACTCTGAGGCTCTCTGTCCAAACATGCCATTTATGAATTCACACTAACAATATAGAAGAAAATCCACAAATACATAAAGTTGAATTGTAATAAAGTTTTAGATGAGCTCTCAAAGGAATTAAAAAGTTAAAATTCTTAGTAAGTTTGACAATTCATGAAATACCAAGTCATGATTGTTTTCAGTAATCATTCAGGAGCAAGTAATAAGATGCCACTCTGTATTTATCCCATTGTAAAGTTAGTATGATGGTTTGCAAAGAATAACTTGTATCTGGGAAGCAGAAGTGTAGACAACGAGAAAAATCTGGGAAGCAGAGGTGTAGACAATGGGAAAAGGTTTTAATTGTGCCACTTCTTTGTTTTTTGTAGAGTCACTCAATTCAGGCAAATGGAGGTTTTATTGCCTATTCCTTGACTCTATATGGACATGTTGTATTTGTCAACTAGGTATTATTTGAACCTTGAAGAAAATAAGTTTTTAGAACGGATTTTTGTACCACACCTTCCTTATCCATTCATCAGTGGACACTTAGGTTGCTTCTGTATCTTGGCTATTGTAAACAGTGCTACAGTAAACAAAGGGGTGCATATATCTTTTGGAAATAGTGTTTTCATTTTCTTTGGGTAAATATCCAGCAGTGAAATTACTGGATCATACAGTTATTTCTTTTAATTTCTTGAGGAACCTCCAGAGGGGAGGTGAGTGGAGTGTTGGGCAAAATAGGTGAAGGTGAGTGGGAGGTAAAAGCTTCCCTAATTGAAAGTCATGGGAATAAAAGGCACAGTATAGGGAATATAGTTAATGATACTGTAATAGTGTTGTATGGTGACAGATGACACTTAGACTTCTGGTGAGCACAGAATGATATATAGAGAAGTTTGGTAACTATGTTGTATACCTGAAAATTAATGTGTTGTTGTGTGTCAATTATACACATAAAGACAATTTAAAGAAAAGGGTTTTGATTTTGGTAATAGCTGCAACTAGATATAAGGCACAAGTAATTCAAAAGGCAAACCTTTAATTTTAACTCAGACTTCCTAGCTCTTATTCTTATGTCTTATACTACTTCCACATCAATATAATGCAGGTAATTTTAAGCACCAACATACCTTGCAAGAACACTGATGGCTATATTTTAAATGTGCCTGTGAAAAGTGAAATGGGAGTATTAATCCAAGGTTGTAGAAGCAGAACTCTCTGTTCCTCCAGGGACAGCAAAATAGCTTTTGGAAAGTAAAGTAGATATTTAAACTTGGACTTACAAAAGTGGTCTTATTTCTTTACTGTTTGCTATGATTCTAAAGCTTACATTTCCTGTTCACTTGCCTCCTTAAAATTACCCTAGATAGCCAAGTAGCATGGCGACAATTTTAAAGAAAACAATAGGAAGGCCAGTGACTGTGGGAATAGTGATGAAGAGGAGGAAGATAATAAGGAGGGGGAGGATGATAAAGCCAATGTGTACTGAATCCTTGTATTTTACTATGGGCCAAATACTGTGTTAATGCTTCTCATTTAATTATAAGTTTTCCACAACTCAGGACAGATGTGTAATTATCTCTTTTTATAGATAAGGAATCAAGGCTTAGAGAGGTCAGTTAACTTGTTCGAGGTGGCACAGTGGGCCTTTGGAACTTGACTTATGTGACTCTCAGGCCAGTGTTCTTAAGCCATGTGCTACAATGAATCTGCAATTATATCAGCATGTGAAGACTAAAAATGGTGACAATTACAAGGATGATGAGGAAAATGAGAATAAACTTCTTGAGAGCCAAGATTTTGTATTTTTACTCAATGATGTTATTGCTCAGAACTTATTGCAGTATCTAGTCCACAGCAAGTTCTCAAAACATGTTTCTGGAATAACTGGATGGATGGATGGATGAACGAACGAATGAATGACTTGAAAGAGGGCTTAAAACATTTCTATAAAACTAAGAAGCTCATTCAGAGAGGCATGTTCATTTAAGAGCAGTGGGCAAGTCCCCCTCCACACCATGCCCTATTGTGCTGTGGATGCAGTGGCAGGCCTACTCTCGTGGAGCCTACCATTCGCTTGCTGGCTTCAGTGTCTATTACAAATGCAAAAGGCTTGCACCTCATAGATAACATACAAAACCGAATGTAGTTTAACCCCATTGTAACTGACATCAAAGCCGTATTTATATTACTGGAGTCAGGGCACAGTGGGGAAAATTATTTGAGAAGGAAGAACTGTCCCCATCCTGGTTATGTAGAAAGGTAATACCTGACTCCAGGTTCCTTACCAGAGCCTGTTACATTTCCTCCTCAACATACAAGTTACTTTTGTAAGCACACTAAGGCCTTTAGATAATAATTTTTTATAGGTATTATAAATACTGGCATGCTTCTGATATTATACAAATATACTGACTCCTGTTCATCTGTAGCTCTAATGTCTCATTTGACTTCTCCATCAAAAGCTTCTCAATCAAAAGCAATGATTAAAGTATACCCATAGTAGAGTTCCTTCAGTTGCATTCACCTGTCAACATGATCACTCAGTCACGAAACCTGAAGCCCGCAAAGTGAGGAAAGATAGGTCTTGAGGAAGAGAGGGCCCAACCCTCTACCAGGCAGGGAGATTATAGAGAGTAAGGGTTGGAAGGGATAGATTTAATGGTGCTTGACACCCTCACTGCCCACCTCAAGGTGAGTGTTGCTTACAAATACGCAGATAGATAAGGAGCCTGAGCACCTCAGGTTACTGGCATGACCTGCTGCACAAATGAGGAACTGGTAAGTAGAGAGAGGTATTATATGTAGCCCTTTACAAAGACACAGTCTTTTGTCTAGGTGAGATGAGAAGCTAGAGCTCTGGTGTTAGCACAAGAAACCCAAATGGGGAAGATTAGATATACTTCATGACACATTAGTACCACAAATATACCAGCCCATCCATTCTGCAGTAGAGATCAGGGAGAATCCATCGGACTCGGAAGATTTAAGAATCCAATCACCTCTCCACTACCTTACATGGGCTATATCTCTCCTCTGTGTGTCAAATGTCATCTTAGGAAAGAGAAGAGAATGAGAGGTAGAGAACATGAAAGACAAAGCAGTTATCCCAAAAGAAACAAGTTAATATTTAAATAATCACTTAAGATAGAATCTGGGAAGATGGCAAAGTAGAAGGACCCTAAGCTCACCTCATCCCACAGATACAATTAGATAACGCATCAGTATAAATAACTGAGAAATAACTGAAGACTGGCAGAAAAAGCTCCATAATTAAATGTAGATAAAAGGCCACATTAAAGAGGGTAGGCAGGGCGGAAACTTTGTGCAGTTCAAAACAGACTATAGGACTGTCTTCAGGAAGGAGGGAGGGACACTAAGAAGGGATAGAAACAGACTATCACACCAGGGAGCCTGCACAGGGAAGACAGATCCCGTAATATTTGGTTTTGAAAACCAAATGGTCAACATCACTAGCCATCAGGGAAATACAAATCAAAACCACAATGAGACACCTTATATCAGTTAGAATGGCAAAAATTAACAATACAGGAAACAAGTGTTGGTGAGGATGTGGAGGAATGGGAACCATCTTACACCATTGGTGGGAATGCAAGCTGGGACAACCACTCTGGAAAGAAGTATGGAGGTTCCTTAAGACATTAAAATTAGAGCTACCTTACAACCTAGCAATGTACTACTAGGTATTTACCCAATCATACAGATGTAGTAAAAAGAAGGGGCACCTGCACCCCAATGTTCATAGCAGCCATGTCCATGACAGCCAAAGCATGGAAGGAGCTGAGATGCCCTTCAACAGATGAATGAATAAAGAAAATGTGGTTCATATATACAGTGGAATATTACTCAGCTATTGCAAAGGATGAATACCCACCATTTACATCGACATGGATGGAACTGGAGAGGATTATGCTAAGTGAACTAAATCAAGCACAGAAAGACAATTATCATATGGTTTCACTCATATGTGAAACATTAGGAATAGTGTGGAGGACCCCATGGGAAAGGAGGGAAACCTAAATTAGAAGAAATCAGAGGGAGATAATTCACTAGAGACTCTGAAATCCAGGAAACAAGCTGGGGGTTACAGAAGGGAGGGGGGTGACGGGATTGGGTAACTGGGTGATGGGTATTATGGAGGGCACATGTTGTGATGAGCACTGGGTGTTATATGCAACTAATGAATTGTTGAACACTACATCACAAACTAATGAAGTACTATATGCTAGCTAACTGAACATAAAAACAAAACAAAACAAAAAACCAGAGTAGCCAAATTTTGTGAGTTCTTAAAACCAGCAGGACTTAAAACCTAAAATTTTAAGAAATAGTTGGCTGACTCTGGGAGAGCCTGGAGAGTGACAGGAAACTGAATCCTTGCCCTTAAAGAGACAGCATAATGCCCCACAGAGACAAAGTACAGGGGCAGCAGTTTGAAAATTGCCTGACACATAAGAGAGAAGGGTTACTTACTAATCTCAAAGCATGCTCCAGAGGGACAAAGAACCTTGGGAGACTCCTTCAGGAACAAAGGAGCTGGAAGGTACCAATTTCCTCCCTTGCCTCCCAGCATAAACAGCTGGAACCGGTTGTGGAAACCTGCAGGAATCAGTATGGTGCCAACATTTTCTACCTAACTTCCTTGTACCACAACCTGCTCAACAGCACTTCCATGGATCAGCCCCCACTAGTCAGGCCAGTGTCAGTCTGGATGCTGTAGGCCACTACCTTAGAAGACCAACACAAATCTTGCAAACACTGTGCATCTTGTCCTCATATGCTTTTTTGATGTGCCCCATCCAACCCAGCCAGACTTGGTTACAGCAACAGCAGAATCAGCAAATACCCTCTCACAGAGGCCATGATGCAAACCTCGCTAAAACTGTGTGCCCATCCCTAAGCATGTTGTAGATCTACCCCCTCCAATACACTCTTTGCAGGAACTTATCCAAATCAGGGCCACAAGCCTGGCAGCGAGCAAAGAGCACCGACAGGGACCTGCATCACTCTGAAGTAACTCCAGCTCTGGAGAGAGGGAAAGATAATGACACATACCAGTTAGACTGTGGCCCCAGCAGTAGGTTGGGGCAAGAAAGCTGGTCTGATTGCAAACCCCACCAACAAATGAAACCTCTGAGGGAACAATATAGGGAAATCACCTTGCAGTTTGGTGCTATCTCTGGCAAATGCCTCTGACTCAACTCAAGGCCAAGGTGGCCTCAGATGAGTCCACTAACACCACAGGGAGCAAACACTGACCACAACACAGGCAAAGAACCACTTCAGACAACTGGACTGAAAGCAAAAGTGGCTCAGCCACTCATGCACAACAGCAGAGTGCATGCAAAACACATAGGAGACACCCATGAAGTGCCAGGTTCTGGTAAAAAGAGGACTCTGGGTATTTACCCCAAAGAAGCAGATGCAGTACAAAGAAGGGCCACATGTACCCCAATGTTCATAGCAGCAATGGCCACAATCTGTGCAAAGAACCAAAATGCCCCTCAACAGATGAATGGATAAAGAAGATATGGTCCATATATACAATGGAATATTATGCCTCCATAAGAAAGGATGAATACCCAACTTTTTTATCAACATGGACAGGACTGGAAGAGATTATGTGGAGCAAAATAAATCAAGTGGAGAGAGTCAATTATCTTATAGTCTCACGTACCTGTGGAACATAAGAAAAAACATGGATGGCATTGGTAGAAGGAAAGGAAGGGTGAATGGGGGAAAATCGGTGGGGGGAGATGAACCATGAGAGACTGTGGACTCTAAGCAACAAACTGAGAGTTTTGGAGGGGAGGAGGGGTTGGGTGAGCCTGGTGGTGGGTACTGAGGAGGGCATGTATTGCATGGAGCATGTAACACTGAAAACATAAAATAAAAGTATTTGGGGGGAAAAAAAGGACTCTGTACTGCAAGGCATTACAGATCTCTTCTTCATAAGGCTACTACTTTCAAGAGCATAAGATGTAGCTGACTTTCCTAAGACACAGAAACAGACACAGTGAGACAAAATAAAGAGTCAGAGAAATAAGTCCAAATGAAAGAACAAGACAAAACCACAGGATAAGACCTAAGTGAAATGAAGATGAGTAATATGCTTAATCCAGAATGTAAAGTAATGATCATAAAGATTCTCACTGGACTTGAGAAAATAGTGGAGGACATTAGTGAGAGCCTTAACAAAGAGATAAAAAAGAACCAATCAGGGATGATGAACACAATAAATGAAATTAAGAATACACAAGATGGAATAAATAGAAGACTAGAGGAAGCAAAAGAACAAATCAGTGACCTGGAGGACAGACTAATAGAGCAATCCAAGTGAATAGGAGAGACTTAAAAAAAAATTATCAAAATAAAAATAGTCAGGAAATTTAGCAACACCACCAAGCATAATAACTTTTGCTTTATAAGGATCCTAGAAAGAGAGAGAGAGAAAAGGGGGCAGAAAATGTAAGTGAAGAAATAATAGCTGAAAATGTCCTGAATAGAGGAAGGAAACAGAAATTCAAATCCAAGAGGCACAGAGATTCCCCCCAAAAATCAACCCAAGGAAGGTCACATCAAGAATAAAATTAAAATAGCAAAATGTAGTGATAAACAGGGAATTTTAAAAGCAGGAAGAAGAAAGAAAACAGTTACACACAAGGAAAACCCCATAAGGCTATCAGCTGATTTTTCAGCAGAAACTTTACAGGCCAGAGAGGAGTGGCATAATATATTCAAAGTGCTAAAGGGGAAAACTGCAGCCAAAACTCTATCCAACAAGGCTATCATTCACAATAGAAGGAGAGATAGAGTTTCCCAGATAAACAAAAGTTAAAGGAATTCATCACTACTAAACCAGCCCTACAAGAAATGTTAAAGGGGATTCTGATTGGAAAGGAAAGATCATAAATAACAGTAAGAAAAATAGGAAGGCTAAACACAGTCAAATTAAGTGTATTTGTAAAAATAAGCCAAGGGATTCACAAAATAAAAAGATGTAAAGTACGACATCATGTACCTAAAACATAGGGGTAAGAGGACTAAAGAATGTATTCAAACTTAAGTGACTATCAACTTAATATAACCTGCTATATGCAGAAGATGTTATATATAATCCTGATGGTAACCACAAATTAAAAATCAGGATATATATGCAAAAAATAAAGAGAAAAGGATTCAAATATATCACCAAAAAGCCAATTTAGAATGAAAGAAGAGAATAAGAACAGAGAAAAACTACAAAAACAACCACAAAACAAGTAACAAAATGGCAATACGTACCTATCCCTAATTACTTTGAATGCAAATGGACTAAATGCTTCAATCAAATGACATAAGGTGAAGGAATGGATAAAAAAAGCAAAACCCACCTATAATGTGCCCACGAGAGACTCATTTCAGACCTAAAGATGTATACAGACTGAAAGTTAGGGGATGAAGAAACATTTGTCATTCAAATGGATGTGAAAAGAAAGTCAGGTAGCAATATTTGTATTGGACAAAATAGATTTTAAAACAAAGACAGTATCAAGAGAAAAAGAAGATAATATCACATGTGAATATTTGTGCACTCAATATGGGAGCACCCAAATAACCTTAAACAGTTAATAACAAACATAAAGGAAGCAACTGATAGAATGCAGTAATAGTAGGGAACTTTAACAACCCACTTACGTCAAGGGAAAGATTATCCAAACAGAAGATCACCAAAGAAATAGTAACTTTGAATGACATACTGCACCAGATAGATTTAACAGATATATTCAGAACATTCCATCCTAAGACATCAGAATACGCACTGTATTCAAATGCACACAGAACATTGTCCAGAATAGATCACATAACAAGTCTCAACATATTCAAAGAGACTGAAGTCATATCATGCATATTTTCTGAATAGAATAATATGAAACTAGAAAATTAACCTTAAGAAAAAATATGGAAAGAACACAAATACATGGAGGTTAAATAACATGTAACTAAACAATGAATGGGTCAACTAAGAAATAAAAAAATACACGGAGACAAATGAAAGTGAAAACACAACATTCCGAAATCTTTGGGATGCAGCAAAAGTGGTTCTAAGAGGAAAGTTTATAGTAATACAGGCCTACTGAAGGAAGCAAGAAAAATCTCAAATAAACAACCTAACTATATACATAAAAACTAGAAAAAGAACAAAGAAAACCCCAAAACAGAAGGAAGAAAATAATAAAGAGTAGAGCAGAAATAAATGATATAGAAGGAAAAAAAAAAAAGAACAGATGAGTGAAACCAGGAGCTGCTGCTTTGAAAAGATCAATAAAATTGATAAAACTTTAGCTAGATTCATAGGAGAGGGAGGGAGAAAGAGAAAGAAGGACTCAAACAAAATAAGCAATGAAAGGGCAGAAATAACAACTGACGCCACAGAAATATAAAGAATTATAATATCATGAAAAATTATATACCAACAAATTGGACAACCTAGAAGAAATGGATAAATTCACAGAAACATATTACCACCCAAAACTGAATCAAGAAGAAATAGAAAATTCAAACAATCCCATTATCAGCAAAGAAGTTGAATCAGTAGTCCAAAATTCCCAACAAACAAATCTCTAGGACTTGATGGCTTCACGGGTGAATTCTGCCAAACATTTGAAGAGTTCATATTATTCTCAAACTATTCCAAAAAGAGAAGAGGAAAAAAGCTTCCAAATTCATTCTATAAGGCCAGCATTATCCTGATACCAAAATCAGATAAAGACACTACAAAAAAAGAGGAGTACAGGCCAGTATCTCTGATATCTCTGATGAACATAGATTAAAAAAAATTCTCAATAAAATATTATCAAACTGAATCTAGTAATACATTAAAAAAGTCATTCACCATGATCATGTGTGATTTATTCCTCAATGGAAGGGTAGTTCAATATTCACAAATGAATCAACCTGATACATCACATCAATGAGACAAAAGGTAAAAACCATATGATCCTTTCAATAGATGCAAAAAAAAAAAAAAAAAAAAAGCACCTTACAAAGTACTACGTCAATTTTTCATAGAAACCCTCCACAAAATAAGGTTTAGAAGGAACATGTCTCAGCATAATAAAGGTTATGTATGAAAAACCCACAGCTAACATCATCCTCATGGTGAAAAACTGAGAGCTACTTCCATAAGGTCAGGAACAAGGCAACAATGTCCACTATCACCACTTTTATTCAACAAAGTACTAGAAGTCCTAGCCACAGTAATCAGAAAGAAAAAGGGGAAGGCATCCCATTTTGCCATCCCATCCCAATTAGAAAGCAAGAAGAAAAACTTTCATTATTTGCAGATGATATGATACTCTACATAGAAAACCCTAAAGACTCCACCATATAACTACTAGTACTGATAAATGAATTCAGTAACATTGCAGGATACAAAATTAATGTACATTTATTAGTTGCATTTCTATACAATAATAATGAAGCAGCAGAAAGAAAAATTAAGAAAACAATCCCATTTACAGTTGAACCCAAAATAACCCATATTACTTAAGGTAATCTACAGATTTCATTAAATCCCTATAAAAATACCAACAGCACTTTTGATAGAACTAATACTAACAATCCTAAAATTTGTGTGGAACCACAAAAGACCCTGAATCGCCAAAGCCATATCAAAAAAGTGGTATCACAACTCCAGATTTTAAGTTATATTACAAAGCTGTAGTAATCAAAACAGTATGGTACCAGCGCAAAAGTAGACACATAGGTTAATAGAAAAGAGAGCCCAGAAATGAATTTAGGATTATATGGTTATTTATATGGCAAAAATATGCAATGGGAAAATATGGTCTCTTCAACAAATGGTGTTGGGAAAAATAGACAGCTATATACAAAGCAATGAAAGTGGACCACTTTCTTACACTATAAAACAAAAACAAACTCAAAATGGATTAAGGCCATAAATGTGAAACCTGGAACCTTAAAAATTCTCATAGAGAGCATAGGTAGTAATTTCTCTGACATGAGCCATAATAACATCTTTCTAGCTATGTCTCCTGAGGCAAGGAAAAAAAATTAAAATAAACTATTAATACTACATCAAAATAAAAAGCTTCTGTACAGCAAAGGAAACAACCAACAGAACTAAAAGAAAACCTACTGAATGGGGGGGGGGGGCGCCTGGGTGGCTCAGTGGGTTAAAGCCTCTGCCTTCGGCTCAGGTTATGATCCCAGGGTCCTGGGATCAAGCCCCGCATCGGCCTTTCTGCTCAGCAGGGAACCTGTTTCCCCCTCTCTCTCTGCCTGCCTCTCTGCCTACTTGTGATCTCTGTGTCAAATAAATAAATAAAATCTTTAAAAAAAAAAAAAAAGGAAAAAGAAAACCAACTGAATGGAAGAAGATATTTGGAAATTACACATCTGATAAAGGATTAGTATCCAAAATATATAAAGAACTTATAAAACTCGACACTAAGAAAACAAGTAATCTATTTTAAAATGGGCAAAAGACATGAACAGACATTTCTCCAAAGAAGACATACAGATGGTCAACATACACATGAAAAGATCCTCAACATCACTTATCATCGGGGAAATGCAAATCAAAACCACAATGAGATAGCACCTTACATCTGACTGAATGGCTAAAATCAAAAACACAAGAAACAACCCTATGATCTAGTAATTGCACTACTGGGTATTTATCCAAAGAATAGAAAAACACTAATTCAAAAAGATATATTCACCCCTATGTTTACTGGAGCATTATTTATAATAGCCAAATTATGGAAGCAGACCAAGTGTCCACTGATAAATGAATAAGCAAGTAGTATATACATACAATGGAATAATATTCAGCCATACAAAGGAATGAAATCTTGCTATCAGCAACAACATGGGTGGAAATACAGAGTATGATGCTAAATGAAATAAGCCAGTTAGAGAAAGACAAAACCACATGATTACACATTTAGAATTTAGGAAACAAAACATGATCGAAGGGGGAAAAAAGAGACAAACCACAGAACATAATCTTAACTATAGAGAACAGTTACCAAAAGGAAGGTAGACAGGGGGATGCTTGAAATAAGTGAAAGAGATTGAGAATACTCTTATTTTGATGAGCACTGTGTAACATATGGAATTGTTATTATTACTATACTGTATATATGAAACTAATAAAACAGGGGCACCTGAGTGGCTCAGTGGGTTAAAGCCTCTGCCTTCGACTCAGGTCATGATCTCAGGGTTCTGGGATCGAGCCCCGCATCAGGCTCTCTGCTCAGCAGGGAGCCTGCTTCCCCCTCCCTCTCTGCCTACTTGTGATCTCTCTCTGTCAAATAAATAAATAAAATCTTAAAAAAAAAAACTAATAAAACATTGCATGTTAATTACATCAGAATTAAAAATCAAAAAAAGAATGTCTTGATTTCCTTGATTTTCCTATAATTTTAAAAACAGGCTGAGTTTCAGCTTTGCCCTGCCCCTAGATAACCAGTAGAGGAATTATCCTGAGGAAGATACAAGCAATTTAAAAAAACTTCAGAAATAAATTTTCTTTTTGTATTTAAAATGTATTATTAAACTAAGTTTGTATTCTTGCAATATATATAAATGAAATCTACTCTCACACATATAGATATACATGGATGGAGAGTCTAAGTACTATATATCAATCTGATATAGGCATTCATTTGTTAATTCATTTAGCTAATATTTATTTGCTGCCTGCTGGGTTCCCAAGACTTTTAGGAACTGGGGATATATCAATGAATCAATGAACATGAAAGAAAATATAGTACTTAATGTGTTAAAGTATCTATGTTTATGTGTATAAAACAATAAAAATATGATATAATTTCAGACAGGGATAAGTGAGGATAACAATAAAGCAGGTAGGGAAGAGTAATGAGGGAAAGTTTGTTTTAGAAAGGGTTATTAGAGATGAACTTTGTTAGGATTTTGGCAAAATTGGAAGAAAGAATGAGCTATCTGATTTCCTGGGGGAAGAGCATTCCAGTCAGTTTTAACACCAAGTAAAAAATGCCTGCAGTACTTTAATTCATGCTTTTTGCTAAATATTTCTTTTCTTTCCTTCCAGGCACATGATAGCAATGTACTTTCCGGCCCTTTTGTGTTGTGATGGGTCATATGGCAAATTCTGGCCACGAAATTATGAAAAGAAATAATGTGTGTCACTTCTGGACTGAAGCAATTGTTGCCTGGAAAACTTACATGTTTATTTTTTTTCCCTCTTTCAGAACAATAATTAACAGTGGTCAAGATATTGAGTCTCTTTTCACTTTTGTATCTTTTAATAAAAATGGTGGGCCCAAGAAGACAAAGCTTTTGGTTTTAAGAGCTTTAGATTTTGAAGTTAACACCTTATTGCAGAATAATCCAACCTATTCTGATGTGATATGAATGATTTTGTATGTTCAAAGAAAAGCAAGGAATCCACTAGGACTGGAGAAGAGTAGGCCCCAGAGGCACGGGAAGGAGATGAAGTTAGAAGTAAATTTGGGCCATGTGTAGAATTACAAAGCCATGATTTGAGGTTTTAATGAGTAGTAGGGAATTATTGTAGTGGGACAATGAAACCAAAAACAACTTTAGCCTTATCTGTAATATTGTGAAACTTATCTTAAAAATTATGATTTTTCATTTGAAGTTGTTATTTAATTTAACAAAGGTTTAATATGTTTTACTGAGAACTTAAATTATAAAATGGTGAATTAGGAGCTGAAAAGATTTCAACTTAAACCCAATACTTTGGGTAAGTTACAACACACAACAAGGATGGATCTAAGTATTTTTCCACTGGAAACATCTGGAAATTTATGAACTGTATTAAACTAACTTGACAAAAGTAAAACCAAACAACAAAAGTTAAAATTGCCTCAACCATCTTAAAATTGTGTTGGAAAAAGTTATAAATAAAAATACACATAGCTTTATGCTGCAGAAGGATGCTCTTTGTGTTATTGTTGCTCTATTCAAAAAAAGAGAAAGAGTTTGACACTTTATCTTTTCTTCTCAGTAAGAAAGCCATATATTGATCATATCAATGGCTGTGATTACTTCAGCTCAAGCAGAGAGGCATAATTAGCAATAGGGGCACTACAGAGCTCATGATTTGTGCATGTAGGCATTTCAGTGGCTTTCATTCACTTTATAGCTTCTATATCAATGGTAAGGAAAATAGGTTTGATTGGATTTGGCAATAGCTTTCCTCTAACAATATTTTTAAGAGATGGGATTGCTTGGAGTTGAATTCCTAATCATTTCCTACTGTAAGAAGCAGGATAAAACAATGTCTCCAGCATCAAATCTAGTTAGTTCTTCTATTGACTTGTATTTTTAATGTTAAAATCATATTCCTCTGTGGGAAGAATTGATAAATACTAGTCATTCTCACGTACACATTAATATCCTTGAAAACTGAGTTGATTTGTTTGACAACTTATTTGTGTCTCTGAGATCAAAGCATTAAGGAGATGCTACAAGATGGTAACAGGAATAATATTTTGAAATATTTGATGAATACAGATTGGGGATTTTATTCTTCCCTCTTTCCCCTCCTACACTGTCTTCCTTCACCACCATTTAAATATTGTAGTACTCAAAGGGATGGGGTACCTCATGTATACAGCAGCAATATTCACAATAGCCAAAAGGTAGAAGTTACCCATGTGTCCATTAATGGATAAACAGATAGTGTTTTATACACAGAATGGAAAAATATTCAGTATTACAAGGAAATTCTGAAACATGCTAAATTTCAGAGAGAAAAAGAATACACAGCAGGTGCTAAAAGATATTCAACAGATAGAAGCACAGGAGTAGCATAGAAAGTTCTGAGTCCTTCCTTGAAATTAGGCATTTTGAGAACAATGAACCTCTTCCAGAAAGTTAAGTCCAGATGCAGCAATAGCAATTCTGGCTGCAAAAAAAAGTGACCAGGGATGTGCCATTTTCCATTGATTCTAAGAAGCACATTTAATTCCCATTCTAACATCTTAAAATTGAAATGTTTCTTACAATTGATGGCACTTTACAACTGCTGTCAGCCAAGCAACAGTTGTGACACAGTTCTGTGTCTGGTTGCTCACTACCAAACTTACTTCACTATGTATGTTGTTGACTCAGTACAAATTGTGCAGCAATGCTATCTAAAATGTCTTCCAAAAGGTTATACTATGATTTGGCACTGAAAGGGAAGTTAGCTTGCATGCAGAAAGACATGGAAACAGAACAGCAAAAAAAAAAAAAAAAAAAAAGAAAGAAAAAATAACAGAACGGCAGGGTATAAATTTGATGCTAGTGAAACAAATGTTTATTATTGGAATAACTACAATTCCCTGTTTGTTTGCAAAACAACAAAGTGGATTACGAACTTTAAAAGCAACATACACATAAGTAGAAGAAGCCATATAACATCTTGTTACTGAGTTGTTGGTTAGCAATTGCTACCGTAATGTTCCATAACACCATCCCAGTGTTTAAACTGAACTCGGTGGTTTAACACTACTCATTATTATTATGCCTGTGTCTGAAGGTCAGCTGAGGTTCAGCGGGCTTACACGGGAGTGACTTAGATGGCTCAGCTTTGCATGTTTCTGCTCTACGTGTTGTATGGCTATATCAAAGTTCGTTTATCCATTCCCCTGTTCATTAATGCTTCCAGGTTTAACAACAGACATACTCCTACAAGACTTTCTGTAGACAGATATTTCCATTTCTCTAGGTAGACAGCTAAAAGTATAATGCTTAGGTTATAGATAATAAAAGTCTAACTACATTAGAACAACTCAAATATCTTACATAGCTGGTATGTTACTTTATAGCTACTCCAGCAATGCTTGAGAGTTCTGTTTGTTCCTTATCTTCACCAAGAGTTGGATAAATCAGTCATTCTGCCATCTTTTGGCCTGCAGTGCTTCTGATGAGAAGTCAGCTATCCTTCTTAGTTATTCCTTTTGTATATAATGTCTTTTTATCCTCTGGCTGCTTTAAAAATATTTTCTTTCTTTTTGGCTTTCAGCAACTTAACTATGTATCCCTAAGCATGGTTTTCTTTATTCTACTTAAGGTTCTTTACTCGGGAGTTTGTTATGCTTTATAATCTGCAGATTGATATTTTTTTGTTAAGTTTGAAAAAAATCGTGGCCATTATTTGTAAAATGTGTTTTATGCCTCATTCTCTCCCCACCCCGCTTTCTGGGACTCCAAATACACACATTTTAGATAGTTTGTTAATTCCCAGAAGTTACAGATGCCCTGTTTATTTTTCTCCTACCTTTTCCTCCACTATGCCTTCAGTTACAAATTTTCTACTGAAGATCTTTATGCTACACTGTCCAATTTGTATTAATAATCATGCAATGAAATTTTGTTTTGAGTATTTAAAAAATTTTAGAAATTAAATGATTTTCTTTTATTTTAGAATTTCCACATCTCCCAAAATATTTTATCTCTTTAACCGTTTAATTGATGTTTTCCCATAAATTCCTTCTTCTTCATAGTTATGGTAAATTCTGGAGCTGCTATTTCTAGTATGTGAGGCACTTGTAATTCTGTTTACACTGCATTTTCCTCTTGGTAATAAAACCCATTTTCCCACTTCATCACATATCATGATATTTTACTGTATTCTGAATATTGTATATAAAAAGCAATATAAAATTTTTATTTTTGCTTGTTTGCCAGAAAATGCAAGTCATTGCCCCTCTTTGCCAGTTAAGGTAAAGGTGCTGGCATTAAGAATATAGCGTCAAACTAAACTGGAACTATATCACAGCTTTAGTTATTGAGTTTACCTGTGATTAGCTCTGTCCCCTTTCTCCTGTATCACCACTGCCATTTTAATCTGCCCATGTATCAACTGCAAGAAGGCTGGGATTCAGTTTAAGATATTTTTGTTTTACTTTTTTTTTTTTTATTACGCTATGTTAGTCACTATATAGTACATCATTAGTTTTTTTTTTTTTTTTAAGATTTTATTTATTTGACAGAGAGAAACACAGCGAGAGGGAACACAAGCAGAGGGAATGGTAGCGGGAGAACCAGGCTTCCTGCCGAGCAGAGAGCCTGATGCGGGGCTTGATCCCAGGCCCCTGGGATCATGACCTAAGCCAAACGCAGACGCTTAATGACTGAGCCACCCAGGCGCCCCACATCATTAGTTTTTGGTGTAGTATTCTAGGATTCATTGTTTGTGCATAACACTAAGTGCTCCAGGCAATACGTGCCCTCCTTAATACCCATCACCTGACTCACCCATTCCTCTACCCCTTCCCTTCTAAAAACCTGTTTCCCAGAGTTGACAGTTTCTCATGGTTCATCTTCCACTCTGATTACTCCCCCCTTCATTTTTCCCTTCCTTCTCTTCCTGTCCTCCAAGTTATTCCTTATCTTTCACAAGTAAGTGAAACCGTATCATAATTGACTTTCTCTGTTTGACTTATTTCACTCAGCATAATCTCCTCCAGTCACATCCATGTTGATGCAAAAGTTGGGTATTCATCCTTTCTGATGGCTGAGTAATATTCCATTGTGTATATGGATCACATAAATTCATATCTTCAAGGGCATACCTTTGGATTCAACGTTGGCAGTGCTCTGGAATCCAAGGAACACAAGAATATGTGGTTTCTGTTAGCTTTTCAGCCCCTCCTCTATGGCTGATTTCTTAGTAATATCCAGATAGGGAAACTTATTTGCCCAAGCAATTTGTTCATTGTTTGGATTCTTTGAGATTTAAACATCTCCTGCCATCTCAGTATCATGGAAAAATCAGCTGTTTTCTTTTTGCCCCTGCAGTCTCTTCACTAACAGACCCACATCTCCATCCACCCACATCCAGACCAACAACTATCCCTTAGGTAGAGAAGCTGCTCTGTCCTCTGTTCAACTAGGCAGCACTTGCTTTTCTCTGGAAACCAGTTTATCAAGCCTTTATTATATCTACTCTTCTTCATTATCTTGCTAGGAAATGATGTTTACTTAATCTGTTTTGTTGATACTGCTCTTACTATGTTTCAGAAAGATTCTTTGGTTATTCTCCATATAAACTAGAATCAGAAGCCAGATAACATTCACCTTTGAAATTAAATTTGTATTCATAGTTACATAGTATTTTTGACAAAAATTTCCCCAAATTGAATAAGCTTTATGGCTCAAATACCTATATCTCTCTTAAAGGAATTAAAACACTTGATTCACAGTACAATTTTTTAAAAGATTTTATTTATTTGTTAGAGAGAGAGAGAGAGAGAGAGAGAGAGTACAAGCAGGGGGAGCGGCAGGCAGAGGGAGAAGCTGGCTCCCCACTAAGCAAGAAGCCTGATGGAGGACTTGATCCCAGGACCCTGCAACCATGACCAAACCAAAGGCAGATACTTAACCAACTGAGCCACACAGATGTCCCCACAGTGCATTTAAAAAAAGGTTTAGGGGTTCCTGGATGGCTGAGTTAATTAAAACATCAGACTATTGATCTCAGCTCAGGTCGATCTCAGAGTTCTGAGTTGAAGTCCTCCATTGGGCTCCATACTAGGTATGGAGCCTACTTAAAAACAAATGTCAAACTCAGGACCCCAAGATCAAGAGTTATATACTCTACTGACTGAGCCAGCCAGGTGCCCCACGGTGCAGTTTTTTTTTTTAATCAAGGAGACATTAAGATAGACACAAGATAAATCCTACATGAGATCTGCTTCAAATATTTTTTTCTCTCACCTCATCTTTTTTCACCTTCCCTTCTGCAACTTTCTCTCTCTTTCTCTCTTTTGACTCAAGAAACAGAAATAAAGATAAGGGTAAGAGATCATAAGACAGAGGATCAGAAAGCAAGAGAGAAACCATGGTGGAGGCAAAGAATTTGGGTGGATATTAGAGAAAGAAAAACAACTTTACGTATACTACTATTATAAGTTAAGCCTCTAGCAAATTTAGATGTTGAAATTAAATTCATATATTCAATTTTACTGCATTTCATTTTTTAAACATAAAGGTGGCAAGATGGCAGAGGGGTGGGGGTGGGATGGCAGTCCACAGGGAGTGTGGCAGGAAAGAAGGGTGGAAAGGGAAAGGTGAGGTTGTGGTCAAGGGGCAAAGTAGGAAGGATATTTCATGCATGGAAAAG
Organism: Procyon lotor; assembly: GCA_028646535.1. Taxonomy (NCBI): domain Eukaryota; kingdom Metazoa; phylum Chordata; class Mammalia; order Carnivora; family Procyonidae; genus Procyon; species Procyon lotor. The sequence goes on from CM053607.1 coordinate 57,363,372, forward strand.
TCCTACACCCAACCCACACCCACATCACTGTTTTGATCTTGTAGCTTAATTCTTCTTTGCCTCTCCTATCTCACAGCTTAGAGGATTTGCTTAAAGTTATAGCCAAGCCCTGCTCAACATATTCCCCTCTCCTACGCCTTCCCTCCTCACTCCCAGCCCACACCACACACAGTGGAAAAGCAGTTTAGAGATATCTCATCACTCCCTCACAGCCCCAAGCTGCAACTGAATATTTCTAGCCCACTACAGGATCTGTTCACCATAATCTAGCAGATGACTTCTAATGTCTTTAAATTCTATAACGTTTTGATACAGAGAAAAATAATATGACTCACTTTGTGCTTTTGACACATTCTCTACTGATTCCATTTCATGGTTATAAAATCATACACTGTCAGCCTGATTCCTTACAGAAAGGGTCCAAGCCCCTAGTATAAATACAAAAGGCTCAGTCTTGGTATTTCAATTCCAGAGAAAATTTTAAGTAATAAATCCCTTATACTGTGTGTAGAATTAGGGAAGTCTACTTAAACTATCACAAGGCAGATGAATAGATCTAAGTGTCAAAATGTATTTGGGAGTTTTCCCCCAATGTGTAGGGCCCTTTTTACCATCAGTTTCAGCTAGATTAAACCCACTAATCTCTGGTGTTGCCTCAGGATAGAACACTCGTTTCCCTCAGGATTTGCTGGGATAACTGAGGATGTCCCATATTCTTACTTTAATCCATGTAGCTTCAGCGATCCATAGATTGTCAGAAGCTAAAACAATTCCTTGGCAGAAAGCTTCCTGGGACCATTCATGGCTCAGGAGATTTAAAAAATGGTATCAGAGAATATCTAAAGCTTATGAGCTGCAGTCCAGCTGCACAGATTTGTTAAAAGCAAAAGAATTATTTATGCTGGAGGGAAGAATTACAATATAAACACATAGGGATTTGTGTCGATGAACTCAAAACTGAGTTGAATTTAGTATATGCTATGAACCCCTGTTTTTTAATATATTTCAAAAATCTTTAAAAAGTAGTAAGCTGGAAGTGATCAGTGTGCAGTATGGGCTTGTGAGGGAATGATGAGAGATCTCTAAACTGCTTTTCCACTGTGTGTGGTGTGGGCTGGGAGTGAGGAGGGAAGGCGTAGGAGAGGGGAATATGTTGAGCAGGGCTTGGCTATAACTTTAAGCAAATCCTCTAAGCTGTGAGATAGGAGAGGCAAAGAAGAATTAAGCTACAAGATCAAAACAGTGATGTGGGTGTGGGTTGGGTGTAGGACTTTTCCATGCATGAAATATCCTTCCTACTTTGCCCCTTGACCACAACCTCACCTTTCCCTTTCCACCCTTCTTTCCTGCCACACTCCCTGTGGACTGCCATCCCACCCCCACCCCTCTGCCATCTTGCCACCTTTATGTTTAAAAAATGAAATGCAGTAAAATTGAATATATGAATTTAATTTCAACATCTAAATTTGCTAGAGGCTTAACTTATAATAGTAGTATACGTAAAGTTGTTTTTCTTTCTCTAATATCCACCCAAATTCTTTGCCTCCACCATGGTTTCTCTCTTGCTTTCTGATCCTGCTCTGTCTTGTTATGATCTCTTACCCTTATCTCTATTTGATAGAGTTTGAGTGGAAAGAGAAAGTTGCAGAAGGGAAGGTGAAAAAAGATGAGGTGAGAGAAAAAAATATTTGAAGCAGATCCCATGTAGGATTTATCTTGTATCTATCTTAACGTCTCCTTGATTTAAAAAACACACTGTGAATGCTGTGTTTAATTCTTTCAGGAGGAATGTAGGTATTTGAGCCCTAAAGCTTATTCAATTTGGGGGAATTTTTGTGAAAAATAATAAAAAACTCCAAGTACAAATTTAAGTAAAGTGCCAAAAGAACAAATGTAGTCATTTTATTTTTCTCTCAAAATATTACATAATTTGGGGCACCTGCATGACTCAGTGGGTTAAAGCCTCTGCCTTCCGCTCAGGTCATGATCTCAGGGTCCTGGGATCGAGCCCCACATCAGGCTCTCTGCTCAGCGGGGAGCCTACTTCCCCCCTCTCTCTGCCTACTTGTGATCTCTCTCTATCAAATAAATAAATAAAATCTTTTTAAAAATATTACATAATTTAAAGACATTAGAAGTCATCTGCTATATCACAGTCAACAGATCCTGGTAGTGGGATTTAGCTGTACTGTGGCAACTATTCTCTTTTTCTTCTGGTCTTCAGAAAATCCAGAAAATCTCGATTTTGTTTTGCCAAATTACATCTCCTTCACTTTTTGTAGTTTTATTGAGACTGTCAATCAAGGGATACTGACCTCCCTCCCTTAGAGACAAGTGTCATTCACATGGGGCCATCTGGACATCTGAATTTTCAATCTTGAGTTAATGGATACAAGAATAAAAACCAAAAGCCTTTTGGAGATGTAACTTATCAACAGCAGCGTGTTGATAAAAACCATCATTTATTCTAGCCATCCAACTTCTCTGGGCCATATCTGCTTCCACACTGCTGGGCCTGGTTCTCTTCAGTCCTCTCACTGACCATGGTGCCATCCCAGATCCTTCTAATCAATTCCCTTCTAATTAAATCACCCAGCATTTGTTCATTTTGTTTGCACCAATGAATACCAACTCAGACAAATGTGCCAAGTTGGTGAGATGGTAGATGATTTTAAGGGTAATTAGCTACTCCATAATATGTCTCTGCTTTCCGAAGAATACAAATATTAATTTTAATATTTAGATAAAAGTTCTGAAAGAACTGTTTAAATGGAAGTTGATACTTTGTGAGATTGCAACAAAATGTGAAAGATTTAGTCAGGAAACAATCTCAAGCAGCAGCAGCAGCAGCAGCAGCAGCAGCAATCTTGTATGTGAAGAAAACGATGGATCAGTAAGGCAGTTCTGGTGTTCCTAAATCCAGAAGGGTTTAGAGCTGGGATTGAGCAAGGATGCAAATGGGTGAGTCACCTATGATATACTTCCATGAAGAAATAATACAGCCCATTTTTTCCCTTCAGCTTCTTTACTTCTTCATTTTTCTACCTCTAATGGAGACATGTGCCTAAAGACAGAATGCTTGACTCGAAGGAAAATATCAATGCCAGTGCCATGATAAATGGCAACTGAAACTCGCTGTCATTTTCAGCAACAATAGGATCATAAGGACTCAGGCCCTGGAGAACATATGCCCTTCACATGGGGCAACACTCCTGAGCTTTGGTCAATTGCTGCTTGGCAGGAAGGCTGACTCAGTAGTGTTAGATCTTCCAATATTTTTTTTAAAGTAGTGAAACTATTGATGCATTCCTGAAATATACAATAATCAGTTTATTATATATTAGTGACCGATTTGTTTTTAAAATCCTGGTTCAGCCCAGGAAAACAAGTGTGCATTCCATTACTGACCTACACTAGAAGCTGGGTTGTGATAATTCATACAGATCTGAGGCATTTAAAACACTTATTAAGAGACTTTTGGGGGAAATGGCATAATAGGAGAAGTCTAGGCTCACCTCATCCCACAGATACAACGTGATAACACCCACATCAGTGTAAATAACTCAGCAAATGACCCAAAGACTGATAGAACAGATTCTCCACTGTTCTGTAGAGAATAGGCCACAGTGAAGAGGGTTGGAAGGGCAGAAAAGAGTGAAGAATCAAAGAGACTCACAGGACTGTCCATGGGAGGGAGCGATGCCTCAGGCATAGAGAAACAAACCCTCACACCAAGTAGCCCAGGCACTGGGAACCCACACGGGGAAGACAAATCCCTATAACATTTGCCTTTGGACACAAGAAGAGAAAAATTCTGTGAGTTCTTAGAATTAGCAGGGCTTAACAGCTGGATCTTTAAAACTCAGCAGGCTCTGGGAGAGTCAGCAGAGTGAGAGGAAACTGAGTCCCTATCCTTAAAGAGACAGCACAACAAAGAGCCTCACTGAGATACAGCATAGAAACGGCAGTTGAAAAATGCCTGGGGAGGTGTGCACACAGAGCAGACTGTGTGAGGACAGGGCAAGGTCAATACCCGCCAGCCAAGAAGAGAGACCTAAGAAGAAATCAAACTTGCCAACACCTTGACCCCGGATTTCTAATATCCAGTACTGCTGCCCGATAACCCTCATTCAAGCCCTTTAGGAAGTTTTCCCTCACTTCATTGACTTCAGCTACCACACACCCTCAGTCCCATATGGCTGATGTTCCCTCACTGCAATGAGCAAGAGACCCACCTTGTTTAACTATAGGCTCTACACAAAACGTGGGGCTTGAACTCAGGACACTATGATCAAGAGTTGCATGCTCCACCAACTGAGCCAGCCAGGTGCCCTGAGATATATACGATTTTTTTTTTTATTTTTTATTTTTAAAGATTTTATTTATTTATTTGACAGAGAGAGAGAGATCACAAGCAGGCAGAGAGGCAGGCAGAGAGAGAGAGGGGGAAGCAGGCTCCCTGATGAGCAGAGAGCCTGATGCGGGGCTCGATCCCAGGACCCTGAGATCATGACCCGAGCTGAAGGCAGAGGCTTTAACCACTGAGCCACCCAGGCGCCCTATATATGATTTTTAAATACTTAAATGAAATATAGAAAATAAATTCTAACAGGGTTTTTCAAGAAAACTGACAAACTTGTTCTGGTAATGTCTGTGGAGGAACAAAAGGCCAAGAAAAGTCACAATGTTTCCAAAGAAGAAATGGATTTAAAATAGAGGATGGAGACAGCAGAGATGAAGAAAAGGGAAGGTTCAGACTGAAGTGGGGTTTGGCAATAGAACCAAGAAAATATCAGAAAACAAGCCACTTAATTCTTTTTTTTTTTTTTTTTAAAGATTTTATTTATTTGACAGAAAGAAACACAGCTAGTGAGGAAACACAAGCAGAGGGAATGGTAGCGGGAGAAGCAGGCTCCCCGCCGAGCAGGGATCCCGATGCGGGACTCGATCCCAGGACCCTGGGATCATGACCTGAGCTGAAGGCAGACGCTTAACGACTGAGCCACGCAGGCACCCCAAGCCACTCTATTCTTAAGCCCGATACAAAAAGAACTGAAGAGGGAATTCTGTGACGTTAGAGAAGGTTTCCTGTGCTTTGTGTAGTGTAGATGTCCAGGAAAACCATATTTATATAAAAGTAACTAACAAGTATGAAGCCCAAATCCCATGCAAAATTAGTATAATAAAAAGAAAAAAAAGAAGTAGAATAACTTGTTCTTATGCCAGGAAGACATGCCTATGATACAGATCAAAACTGTGATCTACTGTGCTCACCTAAGTGGGCCTAAGCATCAGATATACTACAACTGGAATGATACACAGAGAAAATTAGCATGGGCCCCACACAAGGCTGACATGCACATTCGCAAAGCATTCCATATTTAAAAATAAAAAATAAAAAAACTGTGATCTGCTATTTCAAAATAACTAAGATATTAAGAAAATGTTACAAGACATGAAAAAAGTTTCACTGTCTGTGCTTTCAGTTACCTGGTTACCTGAGGTCGGGAAGCAGGTGATCTTCCTTCTGGCATATCATGAGAGGGTCAGTAGCCTCCTAACACTGCATCACAATGCCTACACCATTCACCTCACTTCATCTCATCATGTAGGCATTTTATCATCTTACAATATTGTCATAAGAAGGGGGAAGACAGTCCAATATTTTAAGAGAGAAACCACATTCACACTACAGCATATTGGCATAACTATTCTATTTCATTACTAGTTATTGCTGTTAATCCCTTATTGTGCCTAACTTATAAATTAAACTTTATCATAGGTATGTTTGTTTAGGGAAAGAAATGTATGTAGGGTTTGGTATTAACTGTGGTTTCAGACATCCACTGGGGATCTTGGAGATTCTGCGGAATCTGCTATATTTCATAATTAGAAAAACTCAGAAATGAGGTGACAGAACTCAGCAAAGAATAAAAAATAAAAAAGTTATTTCATAAGTTAAGACTAAACTAGAAGGAACATAAGAGTGAATAAATCCATTACATATTGTCTTAAGAGAAACAGAAGGTAAAAAGAGGAAAATTAAAAAAAACAAACAAAAAAATCAATGAAGTATGAGATTGAAGGGATTCAAAATGAAGAGGAAGTAACAAATATTGAGGACTGAGGAAAGAAGATTGGTTACCTGGATTATGGCATCCTTGGAGAAGAAAGCCAAAGTAAAAGAACAGAACAAATACTAAATACCCTCATTAGAAAACTTCCCTGAAATAAAAAAGATTTGATTTTCACATTGAAAGCATAATTGAGAATACTAAATTAGAAGGACCAGTGTGGTAAGATGTAGTCTAGTAAAATTACTGAACGAAAAGGAAAAGGAACAAATTGGGGGAATATCTAGGAAAAAAGAACATGTGACTTGTAAGGAAAAGAAAACTAGGTTATCACTGGATTTTTCAACAGAGTGCTTTATCCCAGAATAAAATGGATTAGCACATTGAATATATTTAAGGAAATAAAGTGTGAGCCAAGAATTTTATATTCAGTAAGACTGACTTCAGAGATAAAGAGCATGAATTGTTATCAACAAACAAGAACTCAGGGAGCCTTATTCCACTGAACCCTACCTAAGCAATCTACGAGAGAATGAGCCTCATACAATCAAAATGACTATAGAGACATCAAACTAAGGACTTATGAGGACATATGGTTCACATAAATTTCAAATTAAAATGCCTTGTTTTTCAGTTTATACCTATAACTTCATTTTGAGATGCTTTTTCTTTTCTTTTCTTTT
>CM053607.1:57377359-57396267 GCA_028646535.1 Procyon lotor
CGCTTTAAATTCACCTTTTCCAGACGTCCTACCTCCTGAAAGTGGTCGATTTTCTGCTCCTAGAATTGCTGTTCTTATTCTCTTCTCTCTGCTGTTGCGTTTGCCGGCTTTTAGAGTGATTTCCTCCTCTTTAGCTGGACTTCTGATTCCCAGGGCTCTCTGTGCCTCCTACACCTCCGCCATCTTGCCCTCCAACCCCCTAAACATTATTTTTTTTTCCTCTTGTGACTACCTGACGCTCTCATTTATACCCATGAGCAGTCTCTCGGCGTTTGCCTTCCCCCCAACCCCAGTCCCTGCAACCACTCATCTACTTTCTGACTCAAGCCCGGATATTTACTATAAATGGAATCACATAACATGGGCCTTTTGTGTCTGGCTTCTCTCATGTTGTATATATTTGAGGTTTATACATGTTGTGGCGTGCATCCGTACTTCAGTCTTTTCATATGACCAAATAATATTCCCTGTACTACATTTTGTTTATACATTTATCAGTTGGATAATGGTACATTAGTGGTACTGTGAAAATTTGTGTATAGGTTTCTGCGTGGACATATATTTATAATTTTCTTAGGTACATACCTAGAAATGGATTTGTTGGGCCATATGGTAACTATGTGTTTATCTTTTTAAGAAAATGCCAAACTATTTTCTTTTCTTTCTTATTAACATATAATGTATTATTTGTTTCAGGGTTACAGGTCTGCGAATCATCAGTCTTACACAATTCACAGCACTCACCATAGCACATACCCTCCCCAGTGTCCATCACCCAACCACCGGTTCTCTCCCAACCCCCTCCCCTCCAGCAACCCTCAGTTTGTTTCCTGAGATTAAGAGTTTTTTATGGTTTGTCTCCCTCTCTGGTTTCATCTTGTTTCATTTTTCCCTGCCTTCCCCTATGATCCTCTGTCTTGTTTCTGCCAAACTATTTTCTAAAGTAACTGTACCATCAACAATATGTGAGGGTTTCAATTTCTCCACATCTTCATCAATACATTTCTTGTTTGTCTTCTTGATACTAGCCATGCTAGTGGGTATGAAAAGTTATCTCATTATGATTTTGATTTGTATTTCCCTAATGACTAATGATTTTGAGCATCTTTTCATGTACTTATTAGCCATTTGTTTATCTTTGGATAAATATCTATTAAATCTTTTGCTTATTTTTAAATTGGATTATTTGTCTTTTTACATTTGAGTTGTAAGAATTATTTTAAACTCTGAGTAAAAGTTCCTTATCAAGTATATGATTTGGATATATTTTCTTCCATTCTATAGATTGTCTTTTCATTCTCTTAATGATGTCCTTTGAAACACAAAGTTTTTTTAAGTTTTGATGAAGTCCAGTTTATTTTTCATTTTGCTGTCTGTGACTTTGGTGTCATATCTAAGAAACCATTGCTTGGTCCAGAATCACAAAGCTTTACACTTATGTTTTCTTTTGAAAGTTTCACAGTTTTAACTCTTCCATTTTGAATTTTTGTATATGGTGTAAAGTAGGAGTGCAACTTCCTTTTTTTTCTTTTTGCATGTGTCTATCTGGTTGACCTAGCATAAATTTTTGCAAAGATTATTCTTTCTCTATTGAATTGTCCTGTACCCTCATTAAAGATCATATGACCATTTAAGCAAGGGCTTATTCATTGTACAAAACTCTTTTTTTCTTTTATTATTTTTTACTATGTTCAGTTAGCCAGCATATAGCACATCATTAGTTTCTGATGTAGTGTTCAATGATTCATTAATTGCATGTAACATTCAGGGCTCGTCATAATACGTGCCCTCCCCAATACTCATCACCTGGTTACCCCCCTCTCTACTCTCCTCTGCAACTCCAAGTCTGTTTTCCAGAGGTTCTCTTTCTCAGTGGGTGCTTAAAACTCAGGCCCTACCTGAACAGGCACAGCGTTTACCCCTTGCACCAATTCCAGAGATAGCTAGAAGAAATACGAAGCAAGAGAAAAATATCAAGATATACTTGTAGCAAGATACCATTCTGAGCTGATGTGCTAGAGGAAATAAAACTTAATTCAAACATAACGCAGCAGGAGGGTGAGACAGTTCTTATATTTGAGGTCAGTGTTTTAGTCAGGAGTCTTTGGTTACAAGTGACAGAAACTAAATTTACTTAAAAGAGAACTGCATTGGCTCATATAATCAAACTGTAGAAACAGCAGGCGGCAGCTGGCCTTTGGGACTTCTGGAACTAGATCCTTAGACACCCTTGTGATTCTATCCCTGTATTGCAGCTTTTTAAAATCTGCAGACCTTTTAGCAGAAGAAACGTGGCTTTCTGTTACTCTTGGCTCTCCCCTTTTAGCTACCCAATTAGAGAGAAAAGGACACTTCTCTGGCAACTACAATTTAAAACATTCCCGGGTTTGGCTTACTTTGATAACATATCCTGGTACTAACCAGGTTAGTCCAGAAAGATGTTGCTCTGACTTGGTTCATAGTCACACCCCTGTGGCCAGAGGGTAGGGCCTGTTACCAGAAGAAGAGCCATAAAACTGGACAGCTGAAGCAAAGAACCATTGATCTCTAGGCCTGGGGCTGGAAATCAAGAGCCACACAAAAACAAATAAAAAACATCTTCCTGTCCTCTGAGTCCTTTGTGCATGTCTAATATCCCAGGAACCTTAGCTCACCCTGGGATACCATTTCAAGGGCTTATAGAGAAATACTTACTCCTTGCAATTCCTTTCTCCCCAAGGACATATCCTATGATGTCACAGTTTCACTGAGATTAACATCGTGTTTGTTGGTAAGATTTCCTTGTTGGTGTGATTGCAAGGGGGTAACGAAAAATCTGACCCAATCTCATCGATTTTTCTCCTTTTTTAATTGCGCAAATATTGGTTCATTAGAAAATGAAAAAAAATGAAAATTTTCTAATGAAAATTCCAGTTGCAAATTCCAATGCTGCCTAGTTACCAAGAAACATTCAGCTGTGTTAGAAATAAGTGACATAAAATATCAAGTAATCAGTCTTGAAGCAAACATTAGAATAAGAAAGGGTTTTTTAAATGCTTGGGAAACAGCAGCGATTACTTCCTTGCTTCCAAATAATTGTCACCACTCATATCCTTTTAGAATCCTCCACAGAGCAACAAGATCCACCGCCTTCTTTGGGGAAGGGAGAGCTTGGGCTCTCCGCTTATGAAGGAGCAATCTATTTAAGTAAGAAAAAAATAAGAACACTGAAACTACTTTTACTAGTGATGTGACAAACATAGCAAGTAGTTGCATGCTAATTCAGGCTATCACCTTTAATTAGGACTTGGGGAGGCTGAGTTATGCTGTCTTCAGTCTTTGGAAATAAGCACTCATGATCAAAGAGCTACCTTCTTTAAATAATTTAAATAGATATCCATTTTAATTAAAGTAGATATTGAATATTGGATATGAAAATGACTGCTTTTTTTTTTAACCTTTAGATTCGGCGGCTGCTGCTTAAATGAGTAGGTCCCTGTACAGAAGAAAACAGCATCTGGTGCAGTCCCTCTTCAGGGCTGAAGATCAAGCACACACTCCACTGGAGGCCTTCTGTGATCCCAACACCTCCCTGGGATGGAGCAGGTGGGAGGAAGCCCCTTCCAGAGTCACCCGGTGGGTCTTTGTATAGGTCTCAACAGCTGTCAGAGGACAAAACGATCTGGTTCTGCTCCTCTGAAAAGGGGCTATTTCTCTCCCTGACCCAAGACAAGAGTGGTTTGGACTGCAGCAAAGCATTTGATGAATCATTAGACATGGCCTCAAAATTTCTGGAAAAGGTCTCTGCTGAAAAGGTGGAGCATTCAGCCTATAGAGACCTGAATGTATCTCACATACACTCATCATAAGCCTGCCCTGTGCTGCTTTTTAAGGGAGAGTAAAGATGCCCCTAAGAAGAATCTGGCAAAGCAGTATTAGACTGCACAATTTCAGCTGTCCCCAAAGTTTTCAATACTTTGTACTTCCTGCTTCATTATATCATTTTCTCTCTCCTCTCAGTTATCTGCTGCTTTCCTCCTTTTTTTCCAGATTCCTGGGCTAGTAGAACATAGACACGGTCATCAGGACATCAATTCACAGTCACATTCAAAAGAAAATTAGGGGTGCCTGGGTGACTCAGTGGGTTAAAGCCTCTGCCTTTGGCTCAGGTCATGATCTCAGGGTCCTGGGATTGAGCCCTGCATTGGGCTCTCTGCTCAGCGGGAAGTCTGCTTCCTTCCCCCTTCTCTGCCTGCTCTGCCTGCTTGTGATCTCTCTCTCTCTCTCTGTCAAATAAAGAAATAAATCTTTAAAAAAAAAAAAAAAAACTAAAGAAAATTAAAGAGGGGCGCCTGTGTGGCTCAGCTGGCTTAGGGTCTGACTCTCAGTTCCAGCTCAGATCATGATCTTTGAATCATGGGATTGAGCCCTGCATCATCCCCTGCGCTCAGTGTGGAGTCTGCTTTAGATTCTTTCTCCCTCTCCCTCTGCCCTTCTACACTCACTATCTCTCTCTGTCTCTCAAATAAATAAAACCAAAAAAAAAAAAAAAATTAAAAAGAGAAAGCAGGAAAGGACAGAAAGCAAAGACTTGTGAAAGAGGGACTTGATAGCAAAGGGCAAATTTCATTTACTTATGTTTCTGATTTCCATATGCCTACAGGCTTCCTTTTTAGCTACTGGTGGGGGCTGAAATGTGGGGGTGGGGAAAACTACAGTATTTTTCTTCCTCCTCTTCCTCCCTCTTTTTAAATGTTTACAGATGCTGATTACAGATCCAAGGTGATTTCATTCATCTAACATTCCACTGAAGTGAGATGATCAGATTAAATTTCAGTGCCACTCATTTTACAGATAGATTCCATTAATCAACAAAAATCCATAAAAATTATTCCAGGATAATACTCTTCTATATGTTTATAAAAACCCAACAGCTCCTTTGATGAGATTCCGTGGGCTCCCATTCACTGGATCAGATTTGTATCTTGTCTCTTTCGCACTGACCGTTCAATGTCTGCTTGTCCCTCCAGGTCACACTCCCTTGGTCTGATCAACTTTGGTGATCCATCACCAACTGGACTCATGGAACATTCTCTGAGGTAGGCTTGAGCAATTGTTTTCTGGCTTCATGCACTGCACATATGGGCAAGAGTTACTGTGTGTTTTAGTCAAGTGTTCCAAATGCAAGCAGCCTTCTTTACTTCCCTACTTGGCCCTTACCCCAAAGAAGGAAGACCTTGTACAAAGGGATTGGAGACTATGCAAATAACAGTTTTCTTAAAGGAAAATAAAAATTAAATAGAAGCTGAAACTTCCAAGTCATGGTAGTTGAGGCAGTGCATGCAGAAAGTGGGTGGACAGGCAGAGGCAAAGGAGGGATAACGGTGAGAGTGAGCAAGGTGTTTTAAGGATGGCAGTGAGTTAGGGTGGTTCAGAGCACACTGAATGAGTCAGATGGTCATGGGAACTTAATCATGATGGAAGAGAGAGGACTAGAGGAGAGGATGAGAGAAGTCTTATGAAAGATGAAAGAAGGCAAGAGTGTTCATTGTCAGAAGCATCAAATAGAGAATTTCCAGACATCTACCAAGTTGTGATATGATTAGAATGGGCTTCTGTTTTTCCTAACATCAGCAAAGACTGAATTGGTATGTATCTGAGCAAGAACTCATATATCCATGGCCGTGGGATGTGAGCTTGAAAACATTCTCTTTTGAAACAAAGCTCAGATGCTTGATAACTCTGGGAGCAAAGTTTGTGCTGAAATAAAAATAAAGTTTGTTTTAACAAAGACATTGAATTCTGGAATGAAGCTCAGCTGGTATAAAAATTCAACATCAATCGCACACAAACATTTTGCATGACCTTGCATTAGAATAAGCCTTTCAAAGGACTAGATGTACTAAGAATTGAGCAAGAATCAAGCTCTTTTCTAAATGCCAGGATCAGATAGGTTTCAAGATTGCCATGCTCCCATGGGCCATTGGCTATATCTGCTCAGAAGCTCAGGTTCATCCTTTCTATTGCCATAGTGAAATTCATAAAATACCAACAAAAGTAAAGAGCAAGTCAGACCTGTCTCTATCAGCTACAGAATAAGCATCTGCTATGATAATCATACCCCCTATCCCAAACACTAGCAATCCTGGTAGGTATATTTATCTGTCAGAAAAGAAGTCATCCTATGAGGGAGAAACACTGACTTCTGCGGACTCTTACTTCCTGTTTTGGGGGAACATTAAGAAATAAAAGATGACTGTGCCTTCCCTGACCATTCCTATAGCCAAGCGAGTTTTTTATGTCTAAACCACTTTCTCTTCCTGGCTTTTCTTGCTGCTTCCCTCTCCTACATTCCATGACTTTCCATAACTGTTCTCTGTTAAACATCAGAAGCAAAGAATAAAAATGGTAGGATTTAAACATCATCTTGCTGCAAGAGAATCCTACCTCACAGAAGACAATGACCAGATATTTGGTCAAAAGGATTTCCTTTATTCCCTGCAATGAAGACAGTTTGGAGGACAAGTCCTAGTCTGCCATCTTGCAACTTTGCAAGTGACCCTTCGTTACTGCTCCCTGGGGATGGATCAACCTTGGCTCAGTGTTGCCGTCCAGCCCCAAATTAGATCTCTTGCATGGGGAAATCCGAAATGAATCTGAGATACCATATGTTATTAATCCTTCTTGCACTCTCTTTTCACGTCCTATCTCTACCCATTAAGGAAAATTTAAGAAAAAAAGTAGGCAGGACCCCATGGTTAGTCCTGAGATGTGGCCAAGGCAGCATTGAAATAGTCCCTGTGGGAGCCTTACCGCTGAGATGGGAAACCCAAGTAAAGTCCCACTGTGGCTATCAGAACCCTGTTATATAGAACACAGGCAAGCTTCCATCTACCCTTTTGGCCTCGGGACTCTGAATTCATCTTAAAATATACTGTTTTATTCAGGTGGTATGTTAGTAGTAATGTTCTTTGGTAAGAATCGTATGATAGCACAAAGGCTACACCACCAGCTAAAGCAGAGAACTTGTATGCTGGCAATGGTCACCTTTGGAAAGATTCATCTGCCATTTGCATGTTGACAGTTTCCAAGAACTAGACACAATTTCCTCACACACCACAGGCACTCATTGCCTCTGACAGGAGTTAGAGCCACCGGAGTTTCTGTGAGACACCACTGTCACAGTGATGCCACAGTGGCTTAGACCTTTTGTTTGTTTATTAGCTGGTGTATGTAGAGCTGGTGTATGCTTGCTTTATTTTATTCCCTCTGTTTTGCAATAAACTATCATGGCAGGGGTGGCCTTTTTTGCTGCATTGCTCGTAAGTATGCCCCGAGGCTAACAAGCATGGGCATATCTGATGAAAATGATGAGGTGACTGTGTCAAATGCTGCTGGAAAAAGGCTAGTACATGTCTCTTAGCAAGTTCTGAGGCTCCCATGTGTGTGTATGTGTCAGGGAATAGATAGAAAAACATCTCTGTGGTTCATACCCCACATTCATTAATTCATGCACCAAATATCTACTGAGCCAAAGTGCTAGGTGCTGGGGATAAAATGAGCACAAAAGACAGCGATTCTTCATGCCCTGAGAGTATATAATCTAATAAGAAAAAAGATATTACTCACATAAGAAAGAAATGATATACAGTATCCCTTGGAAAAGAAGTAGTGTGCTGAGGAATGCTCAGACCTTAGGTTAAATAATAATGATGAAATGAATTTGGTTAGAAGTTTTGGAAAGAGGGGTTATAATTCTGTGCTCAAGCATATTAAAGGATATTGCAAATATTATATTTTCTAGATAAAATAGAATCTATTGATTCAGTAGAATTAGATGCAATAGTTAGAAGAACAGGTGTTGATCATCAAGGTGTTAAGTCAATTTAGAGATTATTTATGTAGGGATTTATTGTCATATTATTATACTATTTATTGAGAGATTAAGTCAAGTTAAAAGTGTACCAATGGCACTGCATTTACAATCATGAAAGGATAGGAATTACTGAGGTGGAGTTTGCAGGGGTTTGGGCAGGGGCAGAGTGATAAATTAAGTGGAGAAGGGCTTGTGATGGATGAAAGAAACATGCAGAGGTTGCGTGCTTAAGGATATACTGGTCTTGATGTATGTCCCTGCATCTCCTACCTATAGATCCTATAGCATATGCATCGTTAGCCCAACTGGAGAATTGATAAAAAGCTCACATTGCCGTGTCTGCTCCTCTAGTTAGCTTTTGGACTCTTGTGTGTGAGGAATTTCTGATACTGAGAGGTGGCAGGACTCATTCTCCAGGTGGTATTATTGAATTAGTTGGCAGTCTGATGTTTCGGTTGTTCTCCTAGTTTCTCACCCCCTTACCTCCCAAAAGAGCACTGAGTCAGCACTCGGGCAGGAGAGGGGTGGATACATAAATGAAGGAGATAGAATATATTGGTAAAATGAATCAATGGGCAGAAGGAACAAGAAAGGTTAGGAAGTCCAGCATCTTGGTAAAAAGAAATTATTGGTGGACTAAGTAAAGTTGGGGTGGTGACTCCCTCCCACTTAGTTATATGAACTGCCATCTTAGTCAATTTAGGCTGCCATTGGAAAATACCATGGACTGGATGGCTTATATAATGGAAATTTATTCGTCATACTTTTGGGGCTGAGAAATCCAAAATCAAAATACCAGCTGAGGTCCCTGGTGAGGGCGCACTTCTGGCTTGCAGATAGGTGCCTTCTCTCTGTTGTCCTCACATAATAAAGTGAGAAAGAAAGAGGGACAAGGTGTGCTCTGGTCTCTCTTCTTTTTATAAAGACATTAATCCCATCCTGGGGGCCCTATACTCATGACCTCATCTAAACCTAGTATTACCTCCCAAAGGGCCAACCTCCAGATTAATTGGCTTCAACATAAGAATTTTGAAGGACACAACATTCAGTCCATAACAACTACATTAAAAACTTTTGTTCTGATGACTTAACATGGGGATCACTCTGTCAACATAATCAATGTATTTGTGTGTCTGTACCTACAAGAGACTGCTTGTTGTCCCTCAATATCTCATTTTCCCTCTTATGATAACAGTGGAATATCTAATATTTAGAAGTGAGTTGTTGAATTTCCGTTTATCTTGTGATTTTCCTAGATAGCTTTCTCTTACTGATTTCTAGTTAATTCTCTTATGGTCTGAAAACATACCTTAAACAATTTCAATTCTTTAAATTTGTTGAGGTTTGTTTTATAATGTGGAATATGGTCTATTTTGAGGAATGTTCCACATGCACTGAAAGGAATGTGTATTCTGCTGTAATTGGGTAGAAGGTTCTAGGAATATTAATTAAGTGAAATTTGTTGATAGTGTTCTTCAGATCTCCTACATCTTCACTGATTTTCTGTCTCCTTGTTCTATCAACTGCTGAAAAGAAGTGTTGAAGTATTAAAAATATATTTTGGATTTGTCTTTTTTGCCTTTCAGTTTCATCACATTTTGCCTCATATATTTTGTAGCTTTGTTATCAGGTATGTAAATATCCAATTCTTGAAGAATGGACTTCTGTATCACCATGTAATATACTTTTTGATTCTGGGTAATACTCCTTTCTGCTGATATTAATAGAGCTATTTTAGCTTTCTTTTAATTAGTATTTACATATTTTTTTTTCCTTTTAACCTATGTTTTTGTACCTAAGAGTAATTTACCACAGATAGCATATAATTAGAACTTGCTTTTTGGAGTACCCTGGATGGTTCAGTTGGTTAACTGTTTGCTTTCGGCTCAGGGTTCTGGGATCAAGCCCCATGTTGGGCTCCCTGCTCAGTGGGGAACTTGCTTCTTCCTCTCCCTCTGCCTGCCACTCCCCCTGCTCCCGTGCTCTCTTTCTCTCTGTCAAATAAATAAAATATTTTTTTAAAAAAGAACTTGCTTTTTTAATCCAATGTAACACTTTTGTCTTTTAGTTGATATTTTTAGACAGTTTACCTATAATGTATTATTGATACATGTGGAGTAAAGACTATCATCTATCTAGCTGTTTTGTATTCTGTTTGTTCTTTGTTCCTTTTCCCTCTTCCTCCTGTCGTTTATTTATTTTTTTTTTTATTTATTTTTTTTTTCCTGTCGTTTAGAAAAATTTTGTTATGGGGCACCTTGGTGGCTCAATGGGTTAAAGCCTCTGCCTTCGGCTCAGGTCATGATCTCAGGGTCCTGGGATTGGGCCCTGCATCAGGCTCTCTGCTCAGCAGGGAGCCTGCTTCCTTCTCTCTCTGCCTGCCTCTCTGCCTACTTGTGATCTCTCTCTCTCTCTGTCAAATAAATAAATGAAATCTTAAAAAAAAATTTTTTTGTTATCTCATTTTATCACCACTGTTCACTTATTGTTTATACCCCTTTTTAATATTTTATTAAATATTTTTCTATTCTATTCTATTATTATAATATATTATTATATTATATTATTATATTTTATATATATATATATTTATATATATATATTTATATATATTTTATAATTATATATTATTATAATTATATTATATTATATAATTATAATATATATTAATATATTATTCTATTATAGATATATATATCTAAAATATACCCCTTTTTAATAATTTATAATATACATCACATAATTCATAATATACTATATTTTGTATGCAAATATTTTTGTATATAATTTATATACAATTTATAGTATACATTTATAATATATAATTTTTATTTATAATTTATAATATACATCACATAATTTATTACCACTTCAAAATACTGAAAGTTCCTGACAATATATTCCCAATTCCTTCCTTTCATTTTCAGTGCTATTTTTTTTATATATTCTTGTCATTTATTTTATCTTTATGTATGCTATAAATGAACACAATACTTTTTTATTATGTTTGCCTTAGACAATTGTTTCTCTTTTATGACCGATTAAAAAATAAGACAAAATGACCTTTAACTACATTTAATATATTTCCAGTCCATTTTATTTCTCTGTACAGACCTCAATTCTGTTGAGTAGCCTATTCCTTCTACCTAATGACTTTTCCTTTAACATTTCTTCTAGTGTGGATCTTTTTTTTTTTTTTTTAAGATTTTATTTATTTATTTGACAGAGAGAGGGAGATCACTAGTAGGCAGAGAGGTAGGCAGAGAGAGAGGGGGAAGCAGGCTCCCCGCTGAGCAGAGAGCCCGATGAGGGGCTCCATCTCAGGACTATAGGATCATGACCTGAACTGAAGGCAGAGGCTTAATCCTCTGAGCCACCCAGGCACCCCTAGTGTGGATCTTCATGCCATTAATTTGTGCACTTTTTGCTTCAGGAAGCCTTTATTTCTTTTTTGCTTTTGAAAAAGATGTTTTAACTAAATATTGAATTCAGAGTTGACAAGATTTTTTTACTTTCATCACATAAAAAATTTAACTCCATTTCCTTCCAGTTTGAATAGTTTCTCATGAGAAGACTATAATTCTTCTATATATTTTCCCCTCTGTATGTAATATATCCTTTTTTTCTTGTCACCTTCAAGATTTTTTCTTTGTCTTTGGTTTTCAGCAGTTTGAATATAATATCTTAGGTGTCTTGGTTTATTTGCCTGCTTGTTTTTTTGTTTGTTTTTGTATTTCTCCTGCTTGGTGTTCTCTCACCTGAACTTCTTTGGATCTTTCATTTTGTGTATGTCATTAGTTTTGGAAATTTTTTTTTAATTTATTTTTTCAGTGTTCCAAGATTCATTGTTTATGTACCACACCCAGTGCTCCATGCAATACGTGCCCTCCTTAATACCCATCACCAGACTCACCCAACCTCCACCCTCAATTTTTCAACAACTATTTGTTCAAATATTTCCTATGCTCTGTGTTCATTCCCCCCCCCCACTTCTTGTGTTTTAGATTAAGTCATTTATACTGACTCATCGTCAACTTCACAGTTTGTTCTACTCAGCTATGTTACATCTCTGATAAGCCCATTGAATGCATTCTTTGTTACTCTGCTTTTCATATCTAGAATTTATATTTATTTCTTATATTTTCTGTCTCTGCCTGAATTACTTATTTGATCCATCATGTTGTTCACCTTATGCTCTTTTACCATATTGATACTTATTTTAAGTTCTCAAATAGGTACTTCTTTTATTAAAAAATAGTTTATTTATTTGGCAGAGAGAGAGAGCATACACAAGTAGGCAGAGTGGTAGGCGCAGAAAGGGGGAGAAGCAGGCTCCTTGATAAGCAGAACGCCCATTATAGGGCTGAATCCCAGGACCAGGAGATCATGACCTGAGCCAATGGCTGGTGCTTAACCAATGGAGCACCTAGGGGCCCTTCAAATAGATATTTCTGACATCAGTATCATATCTGAGTCTGATTATATTGATTGCTTTGTCTCTCAACAGAAGATTGCTTTCCTTTGCTTTACATACTTAGTTGTTTTGTTAAAAGATGAAGCTGGCTGACTTGTATAGCACAGAAGAGTCTGTTAAAACTTCTGAGGCCTGGAAATGGATACATCTTTCCTTTTTCTAGATTTTTTTTTTGTCTGTGTCTGTCTTTGTACATGTGGTGGGAGTTGTTGGGTTATTATTGTTATGAGTTTAGCTGGATTTTGGAATTGTCACTAGGATTACTCTCAGGATAACAAAGGCTTCACATCATTCAGGACTACTTTCTGTTTAACATGTGGACTGGTTTGCCAGATGGTTTTTGTTCATTATCTGCTCCATCCTCAGTTTTGGGTCTTCCCTTTTTATTATTCCTCAAAAAGTTTCTCTCTGCTTGTTCTTGCCCCTCTTCAAGCAGTACTCCATTGTCTTATCCACTCTCAGCTGTAGGTCTGGTCCCAGCAGGTATTTTCATCCCTCTTTCAAGTGTATAAGGTTTTGTTTTTTCCCTTCCCCAGCCTTATGGGTTTCCACCAGTGCCTTAGGGCATCAGGTTTTACTTCTCTCCCTCTAACAGCTTAAGCCTTTTATTTCATACAATTACAGGGGAGAATGACTGCTTTTGCCCCAGTGCCCTTATTTCTCCAGAGCTGCATCGTAAGGGACATACTTTTAGTCCTGTTGTGTGAATATACCAGGTCTTTTGTAGAAAAATCCTGTGATGAATGTAAGTTCTCCTTGTGCTTATGTGGTCCAGGGGTTCTTGATACTTTTGCCAGACTGCAGTTGGTCTTTAGCAATTCATTAAAGGATTAAGTTGAATTCTTACTTGTGACATATGACATCTGTCCCAGGTAAGCAAGTCCTCATATCCTGTTGTTGGATGTGTTTTCCTTAGATTTCAGATTAGTTGATAATCATAACTTCTTTGCTGGGTTCAAGAAAAGTTATGAATTTTCAGATTGTTGGTGTTTTTGCTGCTCCTGCTGTTGTTATAAGTGCAAAAGCAATGATCTTTACAGCATTCTACATCCTAAGCAGAAACTGAGAGTCCCAGAACACAGGATATTTAGCTGGGCATGTGACCAGTTGGAAATAAGACTCTGTTTTCTGGCCTCTTTTATGTCTATATCTGGCCAATTATATATACATGGAAATTGTGCAACTTCCAGTAAATAATCTTAAAGGGGGAGGGAGGGAGCACTCTCTTCTTCCTTTTCCTTGTTCTGCTGACTCAGATGCAGACATGAGATCTGACACTATGTGACCATCTTATACCTTGAAGTAAATTTAGGAAAAGAGCCCATAACTGGTAGTATAACAAGATAAGAGGAACCTCACACAGCACATTACCTATGCAGATATTCACCTAAGTGAGAGAAAAAAAATAAATACAACATCTATCCTGCTTAATTTGCTGGATATTCTCTTTTATTGCTGAACCTAATTCTAACTTATTTTATAAGCATTCATATCAGTGATTAACAGTTGGCATCAAGATGAGACAAGTGTTCGAGTACTAGTTTTCCGGTTAGCATTTCTAGTGCAATAGACTTACTCTTTCTCCATCCCCCCACCCCTAATCTTTAGCACCCAACACCCAGCTGAGGGGTTAGCACATCACCGGTGCTCAATAAATATTCATCAATGAAAAATGCAGGCATACCATCTGACTGTGACTTCTCCAGATGACAAATTTGCACTGATATTTTTGTTATTTTATGTAATCATGATTTATAAGCACCTTCCCACCTGCAACATTTAACTCTACCCTCAATCTTTAGTTAGAGATACATAATTAACAGAATGAATTCTTTTTTTTTCTTTTTTGTTCTCCCCACCCTTAAGGATGTGAGGAGAGCTAAAAAGGCAACAACAGTCTTATAGAGGAGAGGAAGATGAGAAGCAGGGAACTCAAAACTCATAACTAAAAAAAATAGCCCCTGATAACTATGAGGTAGCTCCAGGTCATCTACTGGGATAACTCTTTAACTCTTTAATTCTGGTTGAGTGTTAGGCTGTAAAAATGTTCTTGGAAGAAATACTTTCTTTCCTTTCCCAGAAAGCTACTATCTTCAAGTTATTTATATCCCATGTTGAAGAGGAAAACAGTAAGACAGTTCTACAATCTGTCACTGGACCATAGAGCAAATGCTTGAAGCTCCTACCAAGTAGCCAAATGTGGCCTGAGAACACCTGTGCCATCTTAGGCAAACTCTGAATTCCTTAAGACCAGAATCTATGCCATCTGTTTAAATTTCAAATGTCATACCATAAAGAACATAATGTGGAAGATATTTCTTACACCTACAGCTGCTGTTACTGCAAAAATACCAGAAGCTAACAACTTGAAGGATTTAATTGGAGATGAAGGAAACTGTATTGAGAAATAACATCTCTCCATGTAAGAAGCAAAGAAAAGGCATGTTTCTCTTTTCTGTGTATTATGTATTATTAGAACTTGTCTGCCCTCCTCAGCACATCAGCACTAATGATGCTGGAGTCCATGAAAGATAATTGCCTTGAGTCATTCTCTAGCCACAGAGAAGGTAAGATTAATAAAGAACATTTGTTATAATTTTGCAACCAATTTATATAATGGAACTCATAATAAATAGCCAAATTTAACACAAGCATTCATCAAAGCCAATTTACACATCAATTTGTTCACTATGTGTTAAACCAACCATTTGGAAGAATAAGTTGGTTTTTTCCTGTGTCTCCTTTTCTCTCTATTACAGTAGAGATTATTGTTAGATATGGTAATTTGGGGGGCTTTCATAGAGGCAGCATTGATAATGATATATGTTGACTTCTCAGCTGTTGCTACATGATATATAATTTTGCACAGTATGTTGCTTCTGTCTGGACTAAGAGGAAATTATTGTTTTAAAAATATAAAACCATTATTGATAGTCTTTTCTTCTCTCAGTAACTTGTCACTTCAGGTGAACACAGTTCACCATAAGAGAGACTGTGTATTTCTATGGACTGTCATCTCTTAATAATTCACTGAGAAAGGGACAGGTGCAGTCTAGTAAATGAAAGTCACAAATTATCTCCAAGCATTTTATTAATAAACACCATTTAATTAGTACACCATTTTCAAGTTACCCTATTCCCAAGCTTTAGTGACATCGTCACCTCTCCCATTTTATTTTCCCACTGCTGCAAGGAGATGATGGCTCCCACCTGTTTATATCCTAGAAAATGCGGCTATTAAACAGTTGCAAATGTGCATAAAAGGAAAAGATGGATCCACACTCTTACTTTCACAAAGAAAAATGCAAGTCAGAAATATTGTGAATGGATGAAACAGTTCAGTTAGAGAATGACCAAGGTCATAAATGGTTAGTGGTACCCACTGTGGTAGGCTGAATAAGGGCCCCCTTAAAATATCCATATTTAATCCGAGGAGCCCGTAAATATTTTACCGTATATGGCAAAAGGAAATTGGAAAATTTAATTAAGGCTCTTGAGGTGGGGAGACTATTCTGGATTATCAGTGTAATCCCGAGGATTTTGAGAAGAAAGCAGGTCAGGGTTAGAAAAATGGAGATGGGGTAACAGAAGGAGAGGTGGGAGGGATGCAGGGTCGTGAGCCAAGGAATGAGAGCAACCTCTGGGAACTCTAAAAGCAACCATATTCCTAATGATTTCCTCTTTTATATCTTTGAATACGGACCATGTGTCTTTGTTTAGAGGTGTGAAATATGCCCGTGATGTCGCTGTATCAGGTAAAGACTTACGAAAGGGTAAAAGAGATACTTGGGATCAAAGTCCCTGTTTGAAGAACATACTTGATGAGGTTTCTAGAAATTGATACTGTCATTATAAAGATGACAGTCATATTGGGAGTGATAGGTGATTGAATTCTTTTTCATTCTACTTCTTAATTTTCAACCTTAGAAAGTTATTTTTACCGTGAAGGCAATGCCTAAATATTAAGTAAATTATCTCTGAATGACTTTGCTTCGGGAAGAGTATGAAGTGCCAGTCTTTAAGACACTGAGCACAATAAATTGTGATCTAATTCACCACTTGAATGTGTTCCATAGTGTCAGGTTTTACCTGTTGCTTATCACTTTGGCTCTCATAGTATGAACTACAATTTCTTTCTTTTTTTTGGTTAGTAGTTTCATGTATGTTAATTTTATTTCCCTCCAGAAGTAAAGTTTCTTAAAGATACAGACCAAGTGGTCTGAGTCCTCAAGAAGCCCTCTATAAATTAGTGATTGGTTAAAAATAGACTTTATTTAATTTTATAAAGATTTATTTATTTATTTTAAAGAGAGCACTCACCCGTGCACGAGTGTGGGGAAGGTCAGAGGGAGAGAATCTTCAAGCAGTCTCCCCTTTGTGCATGGAGCCTAATGCAGGGCTCCATCTCACATTCCATAAGATCATGACCCAAGCCAAAACCAACAATTGGGTGTTTAACCAACTGAGCCACCCAGGCACCCCAGGACTCTCTTTCATTTAAACCAAAATTTTATCGGTGCTTTTGTCTGGGACGGGTCATTGTTCTTTTAGCCTAATGATACTGAGGTTAAGCGTCTGAAACGAGTAACGTTTTTAGGATTAAGTTTCATACTGTTGCTTTTTCTTCTGAATTTATATTCTTTTGACTTTTATCTCACAAAAAGGGATTTTACTATATTAAACAATAATTAATTCTAAAAATAAGTCTTATTCTCCCTTGAAAAACAATGGGTCTTAACCCTTTTCTAAGTATCTTCTTAATCCTCATTTCAGTATTTTTATGGCTTTGAACTGACGTACTGTCTTCTAACACCTCTCTAAGATGATAGCTTCTGACGATGAGTCACAGACTCCGGAAGGTTGGTTGCACGCAGGTTTGAGGTGCCCAAGGTAGCTGCAGGTTTGAGGGTATGAGCCCAGTCCGTGGCTGGTGCCACAGAGCTCACGGCCTCCCTTGCTTCTTGCTCCCGTCAGACTGTGCAGGCTGCTTCATAACCCATGAACCCTAATGCCATATACCAGTTACTTTGACTTAGTTTGTTCCTGAGCAATGTGCTAAATGAGTTTGTAAAGGACCTCAGAAGATACGGGAGTCACAGAACATGTCCACATACTGAAAATGCCAGATTTATGTATCCACGTGGCTACCTTAAGCCAGGAGAGTCAAAATGATTTCTTAATCTCTCTTCAGAACTCTAAATGTGAGATTTCTTCCCATTTCATAGAAATTCTCCAGTGAACAATAACTGTAGTCACTAGAGTGGTTGTTGGCAGGACAGCAAGAGTATAAGCTACATACCTCTCAGAGTAATTAATTATAAATTAACAAATAATTTCAAAAGTAAGAACAAAAGCCACACGGTCCCAGTGTTGGCAGTTACAGTAGTGGCATCTGGTGTGGCAGAAGTGGCAGAATTTCTGTGGTCTGTTACACAGTGTGGGCATGGAGACTAGAGCCTTTTCCTCAGTCTCCAGACATTGTATGAACTACCTACACCCTTTAGTTCTTCCCATTCTGCTCGATCTGGCAGGTTCTGTGGTCTGCCATGAAGAATCCTGAACCACACGCCATTTAATCCGGGGCGGGGGGGGGGGGAGCGGGGAGGAAGCTTACACGGCACAAAGAAAGGGAAGACAACTCTAGGAAGTAAACTTTTTGTGACAGTTGACTTTCTTCTGAGCACAGCCATTAATCCTGCTGTCAGCAGGAATAAGGATCCTTCCTGAGGAAGGTGGAAAGCTGCATTACTGGAATAGGGAGAAGTGGCAGCATGCAGAAGGCTCATGAGAATGAGCCTTCAGAGCCTAGCACCTCCTGTTTGTTCACTCTGCTCCAAAACTTGGATATTAAATAAACTTTTTGTTTTTTCTTTTAAACCTACGGAAAATAGAGGCTTAATCTCTGGGAGACAGAGACCACGAAAATCCAAGATAATTTTACTGATTAATTTTTTTAATGCTTATGGAGGAAGAGGATGGATTTTTGTGAAGAGAATGGGGCATGAAGAAGAGAAAAAATAATTTTGAACCTCCTCTGCCTCAACCTCACTTAGAATGCTAGAACAGCATATTCCCCTCAGGTATCGCTTTTATCCCCTCACTACTGATTTACACTTTGCCAAGATTCCCTTTGGTTGCTTCTTG
Source organism: Procyon lotor (assembly GCA_028646535.1). Classification (NCBI taxonomy): domain Eukaryota; kingdom Metazoa; phylum Chordata; class Mammalia; order Carnivora; family Procyonidae; genus Procyon; species Procyon lotor. Next base: position 57,395,833 of record CM053607.1, read on the forward strand.
GCCTCAGTGCTCCTCTGATTTGCCCACACTGCACAGGTGGCCATCTGTCTCTATAGTAGTCCTGCTCAGGGTCAGTAACTCGAAGCACATTTCTCACCGCCAACCAACCACAGTGCCATTTCTGCTTCCGCCTTTACTCCATCCCTGGAGATAATGCCAACTGCATGTGAAAACCTTCTCAGGCCTTGTCTATTTCTCTCCCAATACTCACTTTATCCTTCTTTTTTTTTTTTTTTAATTAATTTTTATTAACATATAATGTATTATTTGCCCCGGGGTACATGTCTGTGAATCATCAGGCTTACACATTTCACAGCACTTAACAGCACATACCCTCCCCAATGTCCACAACCCAGCCACCCTATCCCTACCCCCTCCCCCACCTCCCAGCCACCCTCAGTTCGTTTCGTGAGTCTAGGAGTCTCTTATGGTTTG
>CM053607.1:57396767-57466312 GCA_028646535.1 Procyon lotor
TGGACAAATAAAGAAGGCAATTTTACTCGGAGGAAAGGGTCCTTAGGGAAAGTAAAAGGATATGCAGTCATGTGTGATGATGAGGTGAGGGATGATTTTAGATCAGGTGGTCCAAAAGGGTCTCTCTGAAAAAGATGGTATTTGAGAAAAGAATAGAAAAATAAGGAGCCAGCTATTCAAAAATGTCCAGAGAACTTTAAAGAGGATTTTTAAATACCAAGACTATGAGAGAAAAGAGGGAAAGTCATGGAAAAAGAATAAAAGAAGCATATTGAAGAAAGATCAACCTGGCCAGAGTATATTGTGTGGGGAAGTCATTGCGATTAATGTTGGAGGTAGGCACAGGCTATGTAAGTCCTGGGTCAAGATTCACTGCAAGGAACAAACGGGGTTCTATATGCTTAGCCTCCATGTTTAGCAAATGGTACTCATTATTAACAAGGCACTATAAAGCTACCGTCCACAAACTTGATTTCTCTTAAGGGATCCAACAGACTGTGTGATATGGCTGTGACATTCTTCTTCACGTAGACAATCAGGGATGACCTGATTGCTCTGGCTAGAAGGCCAGTGCGCCCTTTCCTCCTTCTGTGCTCTCCATGGATTCCTCCCAGAATACAGACTCCATCAAAAGGGGACAGGCTTCTTAGGAGAGGAGCATGTAGGAAATGCTCTGGCCTCCCTCCTAGCAACTCCATTAGTGGATGTACCTTGTGCCACACTGTGCAAAATGTGTGCTTTCCCTTTTTCAATTAAAATGGATCAGCATGACTAATACTAAAGGGCCTGGTGCTTTAAATCTACTAAGGATTAGCATTTGGACTGTGTGGGAGGCTGAAACACAACCATAGAAGCTCTCACACAGAATTGCCCTAGTTACTACAGAAAAAGCCCTAGGAAATGGGATGCAGGGAACTCAGTTAGGAAGCCAATCCATCCTGTATCATTACATGTTTCTTGCTGCTACTTGTGATGATGGGCTGCTCTCACCTGAAGGACCAATTATTCCCTATGAATCTTAAACTCACATGCCAGCAATCTAGAAATGAAGTACAACCCATTACTGAAAATATTATAATGGCTCAGACATTAGGTGAGGGCACAGTGACATATGTTCATAAATATAAAATGAAAAGTTCCCTTTTATGTTTGTATGTCCAACATACTGGAAGAAACATTGGGGGTCCCAATGCTTTCCAGCTTCTAGCTGAACCTCTCCAAGGGAAGGTTAGTTAATTCACTCATTTCTTGCTTTCACTGAGGTTGTGAGTCAGGATTGAGAGCTACTCTGCTGGCTTTGTTATCTTTTTTTTCATTTAACTTTCCATGAACTGTAGGACAACAGAAACAAATCTACCTATTAGTGTGTGCTTGGAGAGAATGGGGACTAAGAATGGGGACTAAGAATGGGGAAAGAGGCAAGGAGGAAGAGGGTGTGCTAGCTTAACCCATAACTGCACAAAGAAATATATGGTACAAGGCTTGGAAAAATCCTTATTCCTTTAAAAAATGAATCTCAAAGAACTCTTCTAGGCTGTATACTGAATCAAGAACTGAGACTAGCCAACTATGGATACTTTATGGGATTATATCTGAATCATATTAATTAACACCCAAAACCGTATACATGACCATGGTTTCTGAGAAATACATGCTTCTTACAGTATTTTGTTTTGTGCAGTAAGTATACTTCATCATAGTAAATCAGAGTTAATTTTAGGGACTGAATTTCTAATGGGACTTCAAGATGCAACTGTGGTGATCATATTTCATTATGTTATTAGCAGTACATATGAACATGGCTGGTATAAAAAATATTCAAAAATGTATGCATGAATGGAAGCCTTTGATAAAAGAGCGATTTTCAAGCAATGAGCATACATAAATGTAGTTAGAGACAGTCTTCCAAAGTGTTTTTCAAGCTGGTTTCAGCCTCTCTTTCTGAAGAACCAACCATAACACACAAGTTCAAACTCTGCCATGACAAATAATGAACGGGTCCAGTTTTCCTTTAACCGAATGTGGGCCATGGCATGGCCCCACGGAGCACACAAAGGTAAGTCAGCTCTGAGCGCTATTCAAATTATCAGAAGTATCTCAGCTGATCTTCTGCCATATCCTCCAAGTGACATTTCTTGTGACTCACATTTGAAACAACTTATGAAAACCATTCCATATGTCAAACTTCATTTCATTCAATTTTCTTCTGGTTGAAAATTGACACTAAAGATGTTTTGTCTTTCAGAGCATTTTCTGTTGGGAGCCAAAGGCCTGATGATGTATAATCCCTCCTGAAGGCTTTATGGCAGGGCTTCACAAAGCAAACATTTTTTCCCCTTATTTTATATCACCCTGACAAACAGAAATGCTGAGCCATTTAATTACAGAGCCTGCCTGACACATCCTGAGAGTCAAATATTCTGGAGGTGTCTAGCTGAAGGGGAAAAATGCACTGAATTCCCAGAGTTACTTGTCAAGACGACGACACCAAGGAAAGTAGTAAATAAGCTGGAGGGCCCAACAGCGGATGCCACGTTGTGCCTGAGTGGCCTCGGCGGCCCCGAGTCAGCTCCATTCACCCTGCAGCGTTGCATCCTATGATGGTGATACTTTGTCTTAGCTTCAGGCTGAGTAGCCAGGACGATGGGCCTAGGTCAGCAAGAAGAAAGGTCAAGCCACAGGCCCATATGTCGTGAGCTGGTCTGTGCTTTATAGCAACTTCCAGATCTAGAGCTCATACTCTTAATTCCCAAACTAACTCACAGAAAGAATCTGCACAGATGCAACTGAATATTTCTTCCTCAGACTCCAAGTATGACACACAGTCCCCATGACAGTGCATGAGTGCACTAAGATATTATATCCTGTAGTGTTTCAAAGCTCTAACACATAATCAAAATGTGTCAGGTAACCTTTATTTAATGTTTTTTCCTCCCTTTAGAACAGCTAATCCCTGTGATAGTTTGCAGTCCATTTTACAGTAGTAACTAAAATATGAAAGTTACTCTCTTGAATAGTTTGTTTCCATGCTCTAAAGTTTTCTCTTTTTCTTTCTTCCATCAATCAAAGAACAAAAAAAGAAAAAAAGTACACCTTCTATGAGACAAGCAGCATTCTAAGTGCTGGAACCAAGCAGTTGAAATTGTAGACAGGTCACTGTCTTCCAGGAAATTACACTGAAGTTGAGGATTGGGGGTAGGCAGAAAATAAATATGTAAAAAGATCAAGATAATTTTAGAAGGGTTCTAAATTCTCTGAATAATTACAGAATGATACAGAATGGTTGTAGTACTGGAGACCTTCTCAGGTTGGCCAGGGAAGTTCTCTGATGTGACAATGTTTGATTTGAGACATGAATGATGGAAATGATGACAGGAGGCAACCCGAAGTATTTGGGTAAAAAGCACTGCAGGAAAAGGAGTAACTTGTGCAAATGCCCTGAAACAGAAATGATGACAGATGAGCTTCATGATAGAAAGGTCAGTGTGGCCAGAGAGTAATGAATGAAGAATGGAGGGGACAGAAGGAGGGTTTTCAAAGGTCAGATCCTGAAAGGTGTTCTAGGCATACGTTTTGAAAAGGAAGATGAAAAATTGTTTTTATTCAAAAATACGGTCTTGTACGTATAATATCCTATAGAAATTCACACAAAATCTGCTACAGTCCATGACCTACCTTAAGAAATTATCAAGATACAAGATCAACGCATGTTACATTTCTATATACTAGAAGAGGAAAATCCCAAAGTGCAATTAAGAAAATTACCATTAAAATAACATCAAAAGTATTAAGGTGCTTAGAAAAAATTTTAATAATAAAAAAAAAAAAAACCCTGCACAATGAAAACTATAAAACATTGCTCAGAGAAATTTTTAAAGATTTATGTAAATTGAGAAATATACCACATTTGAGAACAGGAAGACCAAATATTTATAAGATAACATTTCTCCCCAAATAAATCCATATAATTCAATTTAATCCTTGTCAAAACCCCATCAGGCTTTCTTGTAGAAACCGACAAACTACTTCTAAAATTTATATGGAAATGCAAAAGACCTACACTAGCCAAAATAATTTTGAAAAATACAACATCCAAGGACATGCTACCTGATTTCAGGTAGTTGTAGCATCGGAACAGACATTTCTATCAATGAAACATAATAAAGTGTCCAAAATATATCCTATTTATGAATTATTTATTTTATTATGTTCACTTAGCCAACATACAGTACCTCATCAGTTTTTGATGCAGTGTTCAATTCATTAGTTGCATACAGCACCCAGTGCTCATCACAACATGTGCCCTCCTTAATACCTATCGCCCAGCTACCCGGCTACCCCATCCCCTCAGTCCCCCCCCTTCTATAACCCTCAGTTTGTTTCCTGGGGTCCATAGTCTCTCATGGTTTGTCTCCCTGATTTATTCCTCTTCTTCAGTTTTCCCTTCCCGCCCCTGTGGTTCTCCATGCTATTCCTTATTTTTTTATTTTATTTTTTCAGTGTTCCAAGATTCATGCTATTTCTTAGTTTTGCCTAAGTGATAAGGAATCACAATGGAAAAAGTCTTCAAAACACTGCTGGATCAACAAGATGGCTATATTGTTTTAAAAAAAGAACTTCAGTCCTTATCTCATATAACACATGAAAATATCCTTTAGAATAAAATGTTGGACAGATTCTTGTGAATTTATGTTAGACAAATATTTCTTCATTGTAACACTAAAAGGTCAATCATAAAATACTGATAAATTAGGCACTATTTTAAAAACAGGCTCTGCAAAAGACACCATCAATAAAATGAAAAGACAAGCCACAGAATGAGAGAAAAGATTTTCAAATCATTTATCTAAAAAATGTTTTGTATATTGTATGAATGTATAAAAAAGTGTTACAATACAAGAGAAATCAATTTTAAATGGGGAAAGCTTTATATACAAGTGGACAATAAACACATGAAGTTTCTCAACACTATTAGACATTAAGAAAATTAAAACTACCATGAGATATTTGACTCTCTATAGAATGGCCATCAATAGAAAGACAATCACAAGTGTTGGGTAACATGCAGAGAAATCAGAAAATTCATCCACTGATGGTGGAAATGCAAATTGGTAGAACCAGTTTGGAAACCAGTTTTTATAATTGCTAAGCATACATTTACCATGTGATCCAGTAATTTCACTCCTCAGTATTTACCCCCAAAAATGAAAATGTATGTCTGCATTTAGATTTGTTCACAATGTTTAAAGCAGCATTTTTCATTATAACTCAAAAAAGGAAGTAATCCAAATATGTATGAAATGGTGAATGGATAAACAAAATGTAGTATATTCAAACAATGCGTTACTGGTGAGCAAAAGGTCTAATTACTTATTCATGCAACAACAAGAAGATATGTCAAAAACACTATACTACATGAAAGGAGTCATTCATGAAAGATCATATATGATTCTTTGTAACAGCAATTTCTAGAAAAGGCCAATCTATAGATATACAAAGCTGATTAATGATTGTAACTAGAGATAGGAGTGGAAATTGACTAAAAAACATGCATGTGGGAAACTTTTAGCATGACAGAGATGTTCTAAGACAGGACTGTGGTGATGCTTGTACAACTGCACAAATTTACTAAAAATTGTCTAACTGTACACTCACCATGGGTACATTTTGTGACATGTCAGTTATACCTCTGTAAAGCTGTTTTAAAAATCACAATGGTATCACTGCCTGTAGTTGTAACTTAAATGTTAGGTATTTATTTAATTATATTCACCAATTTTAGTTTCATTTTCCAAGATAAAATTCCAATTAAACACTTTATCTCTATTCACTATGCTCTTGATGTTCCTGCTTTATATGGTTTCACCTGAAGTGGCCTTTGCAGTACCAGTTAGCTTTAGATAATAACAACATTTTAGATGTATAGTACTTCATGGTGTGCTGTATCAGTTAGGAACACATTAAAAGACAAGTAACATAAAATCCAATTTACGGCAGTATATATTCAGGTAGGTCTTTTTGTTTTTTGTTTGTTTTATACAACTGGAAGTATAGAGGTTAAGTGACTATTGGTAGGTTCAGTGGCTCAGTATGAAACAAGAGGGTCTCCTCAGCAAACAGATGGGATCATCATATGGAGTGTTCAAAACAACACTAAGAGGGGAAGAGAAAACACAAGAAGGAAAAAGAAACCTCCCCAGTTAACTCCACTAAACAACTTGATTACCTCTGCAGAGGAAGCTGAGGAAGAAGATGTGGTTTCCTGGAATAATATCAAGATGAAAATGGCAGAGAAGATTCAAAATCTGTCCACCTAGCCAATAAACAGTGACTGTCACTTGTATCTTAATGACATTTGGGGAACATCAGAATAGGAGCTAATGGGATGAGTACACCTCCCAGGATATAGAAAGTTACTAGTAATTCACATAAGAAATGAAATAGGAACTAAAATGGAAAAGAACCTCACTTTGTATCATCTCTGCCTTCAGAAATATGATTATATGGAGAAACCAATCCTATAATGTTGGTCTAACACTGTAATTTTATATGTGAGGAATTTATGGTCCAGAAAGATTACCTGATTTGCCTAAATCCACCCCACAAAAAATTAGCAGAGCATGAAGGCCCACCCAGATGTCATGAATCACAATTTGATTCTTTTACAGTCACATGGGGAACTCTGTTCCCTGTTTATCTATTGATAGCTTTTATCTTGTGTTCGCTACTCCCCTAGGAGTAACCACAGTTTTGAGCACATATATCCCTAGCAAATATTCAGCTGTATCATCGCATCATAAAAATAACAAGAACCCTCAATTATACAATGAAATTAATGAAAGAAAGCTACCATTGCAATGTTGAACTTTTACATGGAAATTTTCTATGATCTCCTGATGATGTTTGCTGAGAAAATTCATTCCTGAGGCAACTACTTTAAAGAGTTTGCTCACCAATGTTCTTGGGATGGATGTATTTAGAAGTACCATTTTTCCCATGAGTTCTCAAAGAGATTGTTGAGATCCCTAGAAGCTTCCTAATCATTGCAGTTGTAGAGTTTCCCTTTAGGAAACCCATTTGCAGAATATTTTCTGGTTCTCATCTAACTTTCTTTTCTAGTTCAGTGCAGTCTAACATTTAGAGCAAAGAAGCCACCTTGTTTTTATGGAATGAATATGTGAGAATCAATCAAGCAAGTTTAGAGTACATAAAATAAAATGGCTTCATCTTTTCAATACCTATGGTCCTCATACAGCCATGCCATCTGACACCTGGAATTGAAGACTGTTTCAGTCACATGATGGAACACTGGCCTTGGGATTATGGAATGAAAGGATGAGCAATGAAAGCCAAGGCCCATGCACCTGGTGTTAAGGAAAATTTACACCTGAGAGAATGTGGTAGCAATGCTTACATCTGCAGGTAAGACCTTTTACTAGTGAGGAAGTCTATCACAGCAATTTAAAGAGATAGAAATCAGGTAGGTAAAGAAGAGATGATGAGTAACATTTCAATGTCAAGCTAGATGTTTGAAATATTGCCAGTCAAATGATGTTCCTCATCTTTGTTTCAAAATTCAAATATCCACACTGATATCAATGAACTACTTCTTTTAATAGCAATAATTTCATATGAGTTTCATGAGATAATTACTCAAACCTCATAAGAGATGAAAACAATTTAACTGATCTAAGTTCTGAAACACTGGAGAGGCATCAATAACCCCATACCAATATATACTCCATCATGCAATGGACTTTCTTTCTATAAGGCATCAGCAAACTGTAATTATATCATATCATTAATATCATTATTAAAAATGTCATGTCCACACTGAAGATAAAAATAGAAAGATTAGACCTATAGAAGCAGAAGACAAATTCGTACCTCAAAATAACAATCTCTGTTTCTATTTGAATATTAACCAAATCACTACAATCTTTGATTGTAGTGAGAAAATTATATATCAAGTATATCTCCAAGTGCCTGGGTGGCTCAGTGGGTTAAAGCCTCTGCCTTTGGCTCAGGTCATGATCTCAGGGTCCTGGGATCGAGCCCCGCATCAGGCTCTCTGCTCAGCGGGGAGCCTGCTTCCCCCTCTCTCTGCCTGCTGCTCTGCCTGCTTGTGATCTTTTTCTCTCTCTGTCAAATAAATAAATAAATAAAATCTTTAAAAAAAAAAAAGTATATCTCCACTAGTTGAGCACCTTTTTGAAGGAGCACCAGACTGAAACAAAAAGAATATATAGAGATGATACAGAACATTTTTGAAGGCCAAGATTCCTGGTGTTTTAATTTGGTAGTAATTGGATACTTCTTGAACTTAGTATTTTCCACATTATATACATAATTCACTGACAGAATAAGTAATAGTCATCAGTTAAGGGATGAAGTACGGAATCCCAATAGGCACTTTTAAGCTTTAACAATATACTAAAAAGCCACTGTATTGTTTTTTTTTCCTTGGCTTAGAGAATTATGACAGGACTCATTTATTACCTGCCATTGAATACTTTTGGGTCAGCACAGGGGTCCTTAATGGTAGCACTATACACTCTAGGTCTTTTATCTTGAACCACTATTCCCTTTTTTGTCTTGATCTTTGTGGACACAGAAAGATTTATATTGTCTACTTTGTGTATTATTCATAAGATTTATTAGATAATATTACTAGAGTTTCATTCATTTTCCATGCTCCTTAATTAAACTCAAGACATCTATTGTTTTGTTTTCTATGGCCATGTTGAAACTTACAATTATAGTAGCTGTCTCTTCTTTTGGACAAAAATATCATAGAAATATGCTTGGCACACTGGTAGAATGAATTCTTAATACAGTAGCTCCCCCCCATCTGCAGAAAGTAAAACCATAGTTTCACAGTAGCTTAAAGCTATGTCACAATACCTATGTTAAAAAAAAAAAACCCGGGGCGCCTGGGTGGCTCAGTGGGTTAAAGCCTCTGCCTTCAGCTCATGATCTCAGGGTCCTGGGATCGAGCCCCGCTTCGGGCTCTCTGCTCAGCAGAGTCTGCTTCCCCCTCTCTCTCTGCCTGCCTCTCTGCCTACTTGTGATCTCTTTCTCTCTGTTAAATAAATAAATAAATTCTTTAAAAAAAAAAAAAAACAACAACAAAAACCAATACCTATGTCATTCACCTCATTTCATTTTATCATCTCACATCATCATCATCATAAGAGTGAGTATAGGACAATAAAATATTTTGAGAGGGAAAGACCACATTCACTTAACTTGTATTATAGTATATTGTTACAGCTCTATTTTATTATTAGTTATTGTTGTTAATCTCTTAGTGCTTAATTTATAAATCAAACTCTATGATAGGTATGTATGTTTAGGAAAAAAACATAGCATTTTCAGGGTTCAGTACTACCTACAGTTTTAGGCATCCATAGGTGGTCTTGGAACATATCTGCCACAGATAAGGTAAAGGAGAGGCTACTGTGTCTTATATATGGTATTAAAAAGGAGATTTTTTTCTCTTTTATACTGGATCATGAACTGTAGATATATGTTATCCAGGGCTAACACATTCATCTGAGAGACTATGTCAGTTTTTGACTATATCAAAAGTTGGGGATGATCAGGAGCAAGTGGAGCTTTTATGCACTGCTGGTGATAAAATGGTAAAACTCCTTTGGAAAATATTTTATAGTTTCTTAAAAAGTTAAACATACACCTCCAATATGACCCAGACTTTCCACTCTTGGATATTTTCTCAAGATAAATAAAAGCACAGGTATACATAAAAACTTGTACACAAATATTATAAATGTTATTTGTAATGGCCAAAACTTAGAAATGACCCAAATGTCCATAAAATGGTAAGTGACAAATTATGATACAGATATAGACACACAATGGAACAGTATGCAGCAATACAAAGAACTACTGATACACTCAACATGGATGAACCGGAGATAATAGAGTGAAAGAAGTCAGATATTAAAAAATACATGCTGTAGGATGACATTTTCGCACAATTTTAGAAAATTCAAATTAACCAATACTTGTTTTGGAAGAGTAAGGGAAAGGCCGTAGAAGACTTCTGAAGGTGATGAACGTATACATAATCTTGACTGTGGTTATGATTTCACAGGTAAATATGTACTTCAAAACATGTCAAATTCTACACTTCAAATGCATGCAGTTTATTATGTCAATTAGATATCCAGCTGTCAAAAAAAGAAATAGAGACCCTCGATGTTGTCATACACTAAACAAGTTACTCCCAAGAGACTTTCACCAGAGGAACCTCTAAGATATATATTTACAGCCCAGAATTAAAGATCAAAATGCAGAGGGTTGCCTATCACTACAAAAGCTGAAAGGACCGGTGGAACTCTCTAGATGTCTGCCAGCATGTCTGCCGTGCTCACTCCATGAGCACACACACATAACCAAATCGCTTCCCATGGGTCACTGCTTCACAGGGCTTCGGATCTGGAGAGAGTGACACACAAAGAACTAAGAATGGTCCAGAACTCACCAATCTGATGGTGGCAGAAGCAGCAGAGAGGGAAGCAGTGACCTCTGAAAAACAGCAGCAGCTCTGCCTGAGGAAGCCCGGGCCCCTATAGGACTGCCCACTGTCCAGGAGCACCAGAAGCAGCAGGGCCAGGGGTGGTGTCGGCCCAGCGACAGGGGCGGTGCAGGCAGCTCCCGCACACAAAGATCTTGGCAATAGTTCTCATCACCTACCTCACCTCGGCTACGTCTTCAAGTATTTCCTTTTAGCCTAAGAGCTACCTGTTGTCCTTCCAATAAATGTCCTTTCTGACATTAGAGAAGAAAGATTAGGAATTTAAAAAGTAACTATTGGGTGGCTCAGTTGGTTAAGTTCCTGCCTTTGGCTCGAGTCAAGATCCTGGGTTCTGGGATCAAGCCCCGCATCCGGCTCCTTGCTCAGCGGGGAGTGTGCTTCTCTCTCTGCCTCCACCACTCCCCTGCCTCCTCTGCTTGTTCTCTCTCTCTCCCTATCAAATAAATAAAATCTTTAAAAAAAAAAAAAAAAAAAAAGGAAAAAGGAAACATAAAGGTCCAAGGGATCCACATACTGATTAGCTGGCCAGTCAATTATATTTTATATTCTATACTTTATAAGTGAACAGGCAAAGTTTGCCCACAGTGAAAGTCAAACTATGGTGGGAAACATGTCTGCAGATGGTCGTGAAGGTGACCAGATAAGAAAGGGCAATAAAAACAGAGTTGCGTCGCTCATCTGAATGGGAAACAGAGGGACTCCAGCTCTCAGTCCCTCCTGTGGGATGGGAGGAATCTCAGATAACTTATCTTAAAAGCAATGTATACCTGAAACTAATAGGACACTGTCTATTAACTCTACTGTAATTAAAATTAAAACCTTAAACAAAAAGGCACTGCAAGGAGTACACTGGGATTAAAGTCTCCTTGGGCAAAGTTAGTCATTGCAAGTTGACTAGTTTAATTGCCAGCGCTCTGAGGAAGATGGGATGCCAGGAGCCCCCCCCCACCCAACACACACACAGAGCCAGCCCAACAGGAGGAATGCAGCCGCATGTTCTGAGATTAATTTGGTTTAAGAATCCAGGTTCACTCATGTTCCCTCTCTAACAAGTGAGGGTTTTAATGGGCATTTAATTGCTTGCTGTGAACTTTCAGTAATTTATTTCAAGGGAAAAAAAACCAAAACAACAACAACCCTGAAAGCCATAGAGACATCTCCAAGAGATCAAGCGATGACATTTATCTTGATTCAGTTGATTCAGTTCCTTGGTGTGTGAGTTGCATGGGAGCAACTTTTTTTCCCCAAGATAAACAGTCAGAAAAGCAGCATTAATTGCATTCAGGCTTTGATAACCCCAAATGGATTATTTACAGACTAATGAAAATACTTAAGGAAAAGGTGGGCTTGCGGCCCTTTAAGAAGGTCTCCCATATGAGACACATGTCACATAAGGTAGTGAACGCTTTCAGAAGCAAATCTTTCTCCCTCCACCTCTGAGACGTATGCCAAATCTGTCCATTCTCTTCACCTTCTCAGCCCTCTCTGTTTTACCTGGATTAGTGGCAACTGGTTAACCTGATTTCACTTTCATTCCCAAAAATCCATTTGTCACAAAGAAACCAGAATGATGTTTTTAAAATGTATATCAGATTGTGTCACTTTCCTGCTTATAACACTTAGATGGCTTAATACATTTGGAATAAAATCTAAATTTCTTATCAGGACCTATCATGCCCCAAAGCAACCGGTCCCTATGTGACTCCCCATCTCAGCCCTTACCATCCTTCTCTGCGCTAATTCTACCCCAACCTCTGGGCTTCTTTCTGTTCTTTGATTATACCAAGCTCCTACAAGAGGGCCTTCACACATGCTCTTCCCGCTGGCCGTAACAACCTTCCTCAACTCCTCAGGTAGCTGATTCCTACTAACAAATCAGGACTCAGCTCAAATATTTGTTCCCGTGGTAGACTTTCCTGACCACCCAGTGTGAAGTGTCCCCTCCCACATCTACTCCATGACTGTTTTACTGTCAGCAGAGTACCTTTCACAATCCGAGACTGACTTTTTTCTTTGTTTACTTACGTATTATCTATTGCCCCACTAGAATGAAGCTCTTTGAGACTAGGAGCCCTGTCTGAATTATCACCGCATCTCCAGTGTCTTGGCTGGCATATAGCAAACCTTCCCTAATGGTGTATTTTATGAATTAATAAGTGAAAAGCAGAAAGAACAAATCCCAGCTGCATTTATCATCACCTGGCCATCCACCTGATGTAGATTTAGGATTAACCGATCTGCAACCTCCTATGAAGATTGATTGCTCCTGACCCCTAGTGGCAAGTCACTAATAACACTTAAGAGATTATCCAAAAACCAAGTATTTCAATACATATCATAAGGCTGGTCTAGTATTTTTCATCAAGTGCAAGTACTCGCTTATCATAATTAAACATCAGAGCTAAGAGAGATGTCAATTATATAACTGAAATGTAACATTAACAATAGCTGGCATTTATTGAGTGTATACTGTGTCTCAGTCACCATTCTAAGTGCTCTGTATGAATTACCATATTTAATTCTCATCACAACTCCACAAGTTAGGTACTACTGTTATGTTACTTTATAGATGAGAAAACCCATTTAGTAACTTGTCCACGGCCAGACGGCTGATAAGATTCAGAACACAGCTAGGACAAGCGCAATACTCAATTTACAAACTGACCATTCCACTCGGACAGCAGAAATTATATTCAACCTAGATATTCCTTCCTTGCTCCAAAATGTGGACTCCCAGCTCATGTAAGTGCAGGGCTCCAGGCAGGGCCAACCAGAAGAGCAGTATCAGCCATTCTAACCTTAGAAGTGGTCTACTACAACCTTCTCGTTGTCGAGTTAAAGAATCAATGTCCAGGGAAATTAAGTAACTTTTCTGGGGTCACACAGCATCAGGACTGGAACCCAGCGAGTCACTCTATTCTTCACAAAGTACCACAAGTAGTCACCAGGGAATGGTGAACATCAGTGCTAGTGTCTTGATATGGGGGTTATAAAGAGTCACACCTAGCATGAAAAAGAAAATGGCTGGGCCCTGGTATGGTGTGCTAAAGGTGCCTGGAATCCTGCTAGCCACTATTTCCAAAGAGACCCTACTGCAGATCTCTCAGACTCAAATGACTTTTCTTGTTTTGATTAGTACAGAGGAATATAGCACCACTGAGTAAAGTATACAAATATTTACTGAACACTACATGCCCAGTGCCCTACTAGGTGGTGGTATGAGCTCAGATGAAAGCAGGTGAGATGAAAATTGGTCCCTGATCTCCTGCAAGGCAAAGCAGAATGGTTTTCTCCTGCCAAGCAGAGAAGATAAATGCAGTGAACAGGAAGTGGGGATATTATCCTTCCAGGAACTGGTAATGGCCTTCAGAAGCGTAGGCAGCTGTGCATAAGCTTTCCAGATGAATTGTTTAAAAACTACTTAGGGTGTACATTCTTTTCCTCATTTGTTCCTTTATTTGCAATTCTCCTGTTACCTTTGGAAATCATTAAGAGAAAGGAGCAAATCAAAGTGGGCAGGCTCTGTTTGAGTCCAGCTACCGAGTCAGCAAGATGAGCATAAATGTGTTTGGGGTGGAGCGCGTACAACACAGAGGGCAACATTTGCTTTTTTCCCCCCTCATATCATCTAGTGTAGCCCACTCCTACCTGCCAAGGCTCCAGGTTGTGACCCCTGATGGATTCTGGGAGGCTGATTTGTAACCTCTGCTGATTCTCTCCTGGCAAAAGAGAATTAAATATCTGCTAAAGCTCTAGAGACCAGGAAGCTTTTTCTGCTTACCTGGTGGCTTTATCTTCAAAGTAACTGTAGAGGAAAATCTTGGCCTAATTTACTGGAACCATAACAGATATTTATTGGATGAATGCATAGGTCAGCTGTGCCTTCTTAGGAGTCACTATTAAACCCAAAAGCCAGTGTCATGTGTCTATGCAGAAACCTCAGAATTCTAAAAATACTTCTTGCAAACAAGTCCCTCTGTAGCAAATGGCTACAGAGCCGTAGATCAACAGCTTAATGTAAGTTCCCATCTAAGTTGATTGCTCTATTCTTTTATAACAGGGGAGAGGAAAATGAAACCTGAAAAAAACTGTACAACTATCTGACTCTAATAAAGAGAAAAGAAAGCCCAGATTGCCTCATTTGGAAAAACAAAAAAGACAAAAAAACCCAAAAAAACAAAAACTGAGTAGACCCGTTATCCAAATTTATAGCATTTTGCCAAGTCTGACAGAATGGCTTTTTGCCTCATCCCTGCCAAGGATTCTAACCCATAGCAGCGTGAGTTACAAGGCAGGGGGGAGGAGGACCAAGCTGATTATTGTTCCTTTTGACGTGGAAAGCTAAAACTCAAAGTCCAGACTGTTTTCGGTTGTTAAACATGGGAGATTTCTGTTGGCTGCCATGACTACCCAGTATCTTCTCCAGCCTGAGAGCTTCCCTTTATTCACTTATCAGGCATTTTCCGAACACCTACCATGTACCAGGCATGGCACTGAGCCCCTAAGGCTACAGAAGTGAGTAAGTCATGGCACTGTACTCGAGGAGCTCAAACTCTGGTAAAAGAGAAGGATCTAAAAGCAATGTAATTGCAATACATTGTGATAAATGCATTGAAGAAATACGTTCTAATAAAGATGTTTGGGGAATGTAGATTAAAAAGCTGCTAATTCTGCAAGCTGAGCACACTTAGTTTCGAACGTAGTAGAAAGATTTCAGAATCCTTCACAAGAAAAACACTTCTGTATCAAAATTCTTAATATAATTAATAATAATGAGACATCCATAGTTATTATTTTATTATTATTGACTTGTATTGGTGACCAAACACTCTATTAATAGCTAAATTCTCACATTTTTCCAATGAGGAAATTGAGGCTCAGAGTTTAATAAGTCCTTAACATAGAAAATGCCTTTAAATTGAGCTGCTTTCGTGGAAGGCAAACACTAAAACATAGAAAAAGGAATTCATTTCTTTTTTTTTTTTTTTAAAGGAATTCATTTCTGTCATCATCGTGAAAAAGGAGACCTGAGACAGAGAGGAGAGGAAGAACTATAGGAGTTTACTGCTGCCAACCTAGAGGACGTAACAAGAGGTTGAGGACGGGTCAAGTAACCACTCCACAGGCACCAGACAACTTCTGGCTCTCACATCTATCCCCACTGCTGTACCCAGAACCAATATGAAGAGAAGAAGAGAGGCAGAAATGGAAAAAGAGGAAGAAAGGGTAGCCAAATTCTATCACCATCAAGGGACGATCTGAGTTTTCAAAGCTGTGAGATCACATCCCTGGGTCCTCCCGTCAGCCACATCAGAGGATGGCCAGTTACAGCACTGACTGGGTCATCAATATGGGAGTGGAATGTGACTGTTAAATAAGCAAAGACGCCTTGGTTGGCCACTTCAGGACCCCACATGTCAAGTAAGGGGGTGGCTGCATTCATGGAGCTTCTGAGAAAGCAAAACTGAGATGTCCTAAATCTTGTCCGTTTCCTCTCCAAACTTGAATTCCCTGGGAAGCATCTTTGACTGCAACCACAGTGCTGGGCCATTCTGACATTGTAATATTCTTCTTCTTCTTTTTTTTTATTTGACAGAGAGAAACACAGTGAGAGAGGGAACACAAGCAGAGGGAATGGTAGCGGGAGAAGCGGGCTTCCTGCTGAGCAGGGAGCCCGATGTGGGGCTCGATCCCAGGACACTGGGATCATGTCCTGAGCCAAAGGCAGATGCTTAACGACTGAGCCACCCAGGCGCCCCTGACATTGTAATATTCTCACCCATCATTCAGGGTAAGAATTACAGAATCTATATTTTCAGTCATGTTAAAGAGATCACTTTTAAAACCCCATGCAGATAATAACAAACCAATTGTTCCAAGGCGCGGTATGTAAGTGGTGGATTCTGAATGGCTCCAGGAGGCAGAAGCCTATGTGCCATTATCTAGCTCTGGGAGCTTGATGGTTGCTTTGACTCCTCTTTCTCTTCATCTCCTCAACTGTGAAATGTGGAGTTTGGACTAGAGTAATGTTCCCCAGATACAAGTTGATGGGGCAGCCATTCTTGGGTCATTTAAGAGAACTTCCTAAACTGTACTCCTGGATATGTGGGGGTGAGTCCCAAGATTCTTTATTTTTTTCAAGTTCCACAAAGGGTAGGGTGTGTGGAATACCATAATATTTCTTTCACCTCATGTTTTGTCTTTGTCAAACAACAGTTCAATGAGGTGAACAAGCATGATAAAGAACCTAGGAAGAATTGCCAAATTCACATTTTTCAAAGTGTTAAGACTGCATTAAAGCACAGTTTTCTATAAGAGCAGCAAACAACTTGCATAGATTTGATGATCTTACTACCAAACAAAACTATCGTTCCTTAATCACAAATGGGTAATTCCCTCATAGGATGCAGGCATGAGACTTAGATCGTTTTCTTTTTTTTTCCATTTTAAATGAAGTGTTAATAGGTAAAATATTACCTTTCTTTGGTCATGCCAAAACAAAAGGCCAAGCCAGCAATCGAGAACAAACAATTGTGTTGCAGCTTATGATGAAGACAAGAGTATTATAAAGCCGAAGGCATGCTCAACCAATGAAGCAGGTGCCTTGATCAGCAAGCACAGTTAAGAAAGAAAATTGAATTCTTTGAAAACAATTTGGAAAGGAACTTGGAAACCATATCCAAACAATGCTCTGGGGCTGACATTTCAAAAATGTATTTGCTCTCTATCCTAATCACTTTGGTACTTTCATCAAAGTGAAGACATGACATATGGAACAGAAGATATGCAGTGAGATGAAGGAGTAGTCAGATGCAAATGGTTGGAAAAGGCCCAGAGATTACAATCTGGCTCACCTTACACATCCAATCTCAGCTCCCAAAAGATGCCTAGGAGCTGTCATTTATGGAGAGCCTGTGGTAGACGAGGCTGTGCGTAGCTTTCTACAATCCTCCGAGGAACTCTAAGGAGACTGAAGCCCAGAAAGATTAAGTATTTTACACAAGGTCTTAGACGTGCTAAGAGATGAAGGTGAGATTTGAACTTGGTTCGAACCTCCTGCTGCTTTGGAATTCAATTCCTTTCTGAACCTCATTCTAATACTGTTCCTGCCCTGTCAAAGCCTCAGCACAGAGCCTCAGGTTCAGTGTCCTTCTCAGCATGTTTCAGGGATTTACAGATGGAACTTCCCTGGAATAGTTAAACACCAATAAGGAATTGTTACTGAAGAACTGTTCTTTCCCTTCTGTTTTTATTATTCTTGTTAGTGCTTGTTTTTCTGTTATCCAATACAGCTCCCATGTTATCTCATTGTCTACTCCTTTTGAGACCCATAGGCATGGTGGAAAATAAGCAAAGAATGCCATCTTTTCTTAAAACGTCTCTTCTCTACAGACTTTCATTATTTGTTTAAAATCTACTGTACCTTCACACACACAATCAGCCAATTAAAACTATCTGCAATAAGCTACTTGCGTGTGTAATGGTCTTTGTACATTGAAGCAATAAGCGACTGATAAGAGTTATTTTACATCCAGGGCAAACTCATCCTCTACTGCTGAATGGCCCAGGCTGGAACATAGAGTGGCCGAGACCAGAAAGCTGGTGAGAAGGGACGAATTCAACAGATTACTTTTGTCTTTAGGTCAACGGTTTCTTTCCCTGGATGGGGGGGAGGGGAGGGGTAAACAAGTCATGTTAATCATGTCATTGATCCCAGCTGATATGAATGAAAACCAGAAAAAAATGCAAAGAAAAACATGCATAGTATCAGTCAGTCAAGAACTAATATGGAATCAGTCACTGAAGCTTTGGCCTCACTGTCGGAGCATCTGAGCCCACTGTATGTACACTTCTTGCCTCCAGCAGATGAATCCTTGTTTTGCTGGACTACACGTGCCTCCACTGCACCTCATTTTCCCTTCTCCCCTCCCCTTGTGGGCCTCCACCCCATCCTTCATCCTCCCCTGAGAGTTGTCTCCAGGTGGGCGGGGGGTGAGGAGTGGTAGTGATAAAGTTAGCCCTGGAGGGTCCTACAGAGGAGGAGTTAGAGCGAGAGCGAGCTGTAGGTAGCTCGAATACCATTTTCTCAGGAACATGCCCTGGCCTTGCCCTACCTGGTGCAGGGTTTCTGCAGGCCCTCCCTCAGAGTTCCCTCTCCCCACTGGCATATGGAGTCTCCCCAGAGGTGGAGTGGAAGAGCCTTGGCGCTAACCTTTGCCTGCCTTGGAACTGAAGCCCTTCCCAAAAGGTGTGGCTCTGGTGCCACATGGGATCCTCAGAGCGACCAGGAGCAGCAGGGCCCCACTCCCTCCTCACGGGCGAGGCTGCAGAACCTGCAGACCTGAGAAGCCTGCACCCCACCAGTCTCTGATGCCAGCTCTTTTTATTTCCATGAAGCTACTTAATGAGATTCTTCATGCATAAAATTAATTTTTGCCCTCTTCTATCAGCTTTTACCACTAAAGGATTTACTTACAATTTTGTCAGATTTTATTTATATGTGCAATAAAGGGGACTCGAATCATAATGAAGGCTTTTATGGGTAATGATGGGAGATACAAAAGGAAGCTGAGAGCAGGCAGACATCCAGGCCCCCTTTGGATGCCGGGATGCATTATGCAGGAGATACCCCCTGCAGAAATGCACATGAGGCCCTGCCTTCCCAAAACCATACCTCAAGTCAGATCCTAATTTGTTGCTGGGGGAGAGAAGGAGGAGCAGGGCTATTAATAAACAGTACAAATAATTAGGCTTTATGGGAATTTGGTTGTTTTCTTACACACTAGATTTGCTCTCAAACCCTTCACAAATCTGTCCTGTGTGATTGCTTTGCAGACAGTGGGTTGCTGCACTGAGTGTCCCTTGGGAAAGTATCTGGAGCTGGAATGGAGCAAAGACGGACAACATACTGGTTGGTAATAAAGACCCTTGCTTACTGAGTGTCCCCTAGGGCTGGGCTCTGTGCCCAGCATTGTGCTGACAAGATGTTACCTAATCTTCAAAACAGGTGGGAGGGTAGCTATTATCATTCCCACTTTAAAAATAAGGTAACTAAGACACAGAGAGGTCCCCTAAAGTCACATACTATTCTTTGCACGGTTCACCACCACCACCACCACTCACTCTTTTTTGCCTATTCCATTCAAAGTCATGAGCCCTTTTCTCCAGGCTAAAATGTTCAGTCCACTGTGTTTAGATTTGCACTAGACTGGGCACAAGAACTCCGACTTCCAGTTCTACTTCCATTTTTATTACCAAATGCTGTGAGACCTTGAGCAAATAATTTCAGTTCTCTGATTGTCACAGTCCTCTCCTGAAAAATAAGATTAAAATCTCAAGGAGCCTATTCAGTTCTGGCATTTCGATCCTGTGACACCATCTCCACCTAGAAACAACAGAGCATGTGCAAAGTGCAGGTGTTAGCTCACAGCAACTGAACTAATTTTTCAGAG
Organism: Procyon lotor; assembly: GCA_028646535.1. Lineage (NCBI taxonomy): Eukaryota > Metazoa > Chordata > Mammalia > Carnivora > Procyonidae > Procyon > Procyon lotor. The sequence continues at coordinate 57,416,781 of CM053607.1, forward strand.
CTAAAATACTTGGAGCTATGTCACTGTATAGCCAACGGTGGGATGGTCTCTGGATTTCCAAAGCTGCACGGAACTGCCAAGCTGCTGTGAAGCATTAGAGACTTTTTTCCTACTCACCCTTCTCTTGCCAACACTAGAGATGAAGAATCACACGGATCAAAATACAAGTTATGCAACACTGCTGAAGGCTGACAACTGGAAACGAAGAGCACAGTGGTACAGTTTAGCTCTTTCCATGAAGAGAAACTTGCTATGGAGCCCCAGAGGCTAAATGGAGACTTTATCTCCAGGAAAACCTGACTCTATCAGCATCTCACAGTCCCAACGGGGAAAAAAGATGTCACTAACCACTTAAAGCTTAGGGAGGAATTTCTGTGACATGGTATGGCCTTTGTCCTCTCGCCATGGATTCTATGTCTTTGAAGCTGAAAAAGAGGACCAGAGCCACAAAGTTCTATCCATTCAACAAATACTGAGATGCTCCTGTGCTCTAAGCACATGCTAAGTATCAAGGATAAAAAGGAAAGGAAGACACAAAGCCTTCCCTGAATGTTCTCAGTTTCATAGCAAAAATTAACTTCAATGCAAGAGGATGAAGATGATGGTAAAGAGTTCGTGGCTGTTTGGTGGATGGTTCACTTTGCTAAACAGAGGTGGGCTATGGGTAAAGGTATTAACTGGAGTTAAGGGAGGAAGAAATAATTAATTCCAAAGCTGAGAGCTGTTTGAGCTGAACCTTGGAAGAGGAGTAGAAATTGGTCAGGCAGAAGTGTGAGGGGAAGGTGTTCCAACAGAGAGAATGGTAGGTGACTCTTCATTGATCACATCATATGTAATGGGAGAAAATGTTTCAGGAGAGTCAGGACATTCTTCCTGCAGAGTGATTTTTAGGAATTGCAGTATGGATTATTTAGGTCTCTAATACATGTAGCTTTCTTATGTCTAAAGGCAGCTCTTCTTCCTTTCTTTCCTAAGATCTGACTGTGAAATCTCTTTCCAGCAGTCTCACCGTGAATACTCTTTATAATGAGAAAGGACCTGGAAATGCCATCTTTCTAATAAATAAAGAGAAAGAAAGGATGGGAGAGACAGAGAGACAGCAGAGAAACTGAGATATAGCAAAGCCTCAGTCATGCCTAGATGCTCCACAGAGTGGGGTATCAGGCTCAGTAAACCAAGGACCAGTCCCCAAAATAAAGACTTATGGGTAGGAAAGCAGAAAAGTAGCTTACCAAGGCAGCAACTATTAGCCCAGACATTGAATCAGCCATGAACATGGAAAGTGTAAGGAGTATAGAAAAGACATCTTTGCTGTCTTTCGAATTAAGAAATAAATGTAAAAAACCAAAAGTCAGTTGCCATGAGCTAGTGGCTAGACATGAACGGAAACCAGGAATGGGAGGTGTTTTCCATACAGCATGGTGAGAGGAGGAAGAAAATGAACATGACTTAGAGCATTACTCTCAAAGATCCTGTGCCAAACTAGACATGGCCCCAGAGTGGATCAGGTGCCCGGCGCTCCCCTTTTATGTTCATGCTCACTTAAAAAGTATGAAGTGAGCAGATGGGGGGAGGGTAAGAAGGTACAATAGAGGGAGTAGTGTAGCAATCCATGCCATAAAGTTGGAGGAAGTACTTCACAGCACCATTGACAAATACCATCTTCATTTTCCCCTCCGCAAACTATCTTAGTACAAGAATAGAAACAGGGGTGATGAAATGAGGTGGGGGTCACGTAAAAGAGGGAGACTTGATGGAAATAAGAATAACAAAGCACTGAGCAATTTCTTGTGACTTACATGTGGAGAGACAATGTTTTCATGGAAGAAAGCCAGAGGAAGGCCGCACGGGAAGTATTGTGAGCTTTTCTTTTGCAATCCCATTATGACTTTAGTAGTTTTTTCTGATCACTATAGTGATGGAGGTCCTTTGTATGATATTTACAAAGTACACAAAAGAAAATAAAAATCATTCAGTATCTTAAAGAAAAGCATTATTAATATTTTAACTCCTACAGATCAAAGAATTTTTAAAAAAGGAAAACAGAAGAGGAGGCAGAAACTTATGCGAATGTTGAACTCTAGATGGAAAAAAATTTAGTGACATATAGCATTATCTCTATTAATATGTACTGAAACAAATTCTTATCAGAAAGTTCATTGCTAAAAGTAAAAATAATTGAGACAAGGGTATTTTGATATAGTGTTCATTTATATCAAAATGTTGACATAGCTTTATGATGAAGTATTATCCACAATGGAGGTCCCCACCACATCCTATCCCTGAGTCTCACTCTCTCCTTTATATCACCCATTCTCCTTTCCATTTTGGATAGTCCATGGTTGCTGTAAATGATACTAGGCTGCCAAGGCTCAGGGACTGAGCACCAAGAATGAGTTTTAGGCCAGATCAAAGGCTACATGAATATTCTTCCCTATACTCAACCCCAATCCTTATACATACGGAAATGAACAGAGCAAGGAAACCTCCCTTTTGAGTCCTCATAGGACAGATTCTTTGTTGTTGACTTCCACCCTCCCCTCTTACACTCAGGCTGAGGATAGGACACCTTGTGGCTGAGATAGACCACTTCCACCTCTTAACAACAATGATTCTCATCTGACAACACAGATTTTTTTCACCTAGCTGTGGTCCAGGCCACACCTCATCCTACCCATTCATAAGTTGGCAAATGGATTGAGCCTAGCCCAGATCTGCATCCTGGACTGCCCATGGAAAATTCAGAGAAATATTGCCACTGCTTTCCTCCTTTGGCTGCCATAAGTTCTAACCAGAGCTACCTCCACCAGACTCCGTGTACTCAGAGGATTTACTGGTAGCAGTATTATCAGTGAAAGAGTGGGAAGTCACAGTGACTCTAGGGTTTAGAGAGAGAGGTAAGTACAGTTGTTCCTAGGACAGAGCCCTATTGTCCATCAATCTATTACACAAGGACTGTTGTTTACAATACAGGCTCACTGGTAGGAAGCTTATAAGGGAGACCCAACAATGTAACACAAAAAGGCTGCCAAGACATAAAGAGATTATCCTTTTCTGAGGACACAACTTTTACCAATTTCTAGTTAAATGCATCAGTCTATCCCATAGGTAAATCAAAGAGCAACATTTTTTTCAATTCATTGCTAAGTGGGGTGAAATTTTATCTATTCACGATTGACAAGGAAATCCCTAGCTAAATGATACAAACATATATTGTAAATAAATTATTTAATTATATGGCAATTATACTGTACAGTGTATGTGTATGCACATACTGAAAGTCAGTCACCCTGAATATTCTCAAGAATTTAATAGCTCAACCCAGCAATTGCACTATAAAGTATTTACCCCAAAGATACAGATATACTGAAAAGAAGGGGCATATGCACCCCAGTGTTCATGGCAGCAATGTCCACAATAGTCAAACTCTGGAAGGAGCTGAGATGCCCTTCCATAGATAAAGAAGATGTGGTACATACATAAAATAAAATATTAATCAGCCATAAGAAAGGATGAATACCCATCATTTGCGTCAACATGGATAGAACTGGAGGGGATGGAACTAAGTGAAGTGGGTCAAGCAGAGAAAGACAATTATCATGTTTTCATTCATATGTGGACCATAAGCGATATCACAGAGGACCATATGGGAAGGGAGGGAAATCCAAAGAGGTAGAAATCAGAGAGGGAGATGAACCATAAGAGACTATGGACCCCGGGAAACAAACTGAGGGTTGCAGAGGGGAGTGGAGAGAGGGGGTAACCAGGTGATGGGTATTGGGGAGGACACATGTTGTGATGAGCATTGGGTGGTATACACAACTAATGAATCATTGAACACTATAAAAAAAAAAGTTCGGTAAGCATGGGGGGAAGAAAAGACTCCAATAGCTCACTGTGCTGATGTATGCATCTCACTCCAAATGCTCATTTGTTAATTAGTCCAGAATCCAGACCTGAGCCAAAGGCAGACGCTTACCTGACTGAGCCACCCAGGTGCCTCTTTTAATATTTTTTAATTTCACTATAATTACTATAGTGCTGTATTAGTTTCAAGTGTACAATATAGTAATTCAACAATTCTATATATTAGTCAGTGCTCATCATGGTAAATATGCTCTTAATCTCCCTCACCTATTTCATTCATTCCCCCACCCACTTTCCCTCTGGCAGCCACCATCTTATTCTTTATATTTAAGAGCCTGTTTGTCTTTTTCTTTGTTTTGTTTCTTAAATTCCACATATAAGTAAAATCATACTGTATTTGTTTTTCACTCAATGACTTAATTCACTCAGTATTATACTCTCTAGATCCATCCATGTTATGCAAAAGACAAGATTTCATTCTTTTTGGTATCTGAGTAATATTTCATTGTATATATTTACCAGATCTTATTTATCCACTCATCTATGGATGGACACTTGTGTTGGTTCCATAATTTGGCTGTAAACAATGCTGCAATAAACAGAGTTGCATATATCCTTTCAAATTACTGTTTTCATAATCTTTGGATAAATATCCAGGAGTAGAATTATAGAATCATACAGTAGTTCTGTTTTTAAATTTGGGGGGGGGGACACCACACTGTTTTCCACAGTGACTGTACCAGTTTGCACTCCTACCAACAGTGCATGAGGGTTCCTTTTTCTCCACAAACTTGCCAACACCTATTGTTTCTTGTGTCCTTGAGCTTAGCCATTCTGACAGGTGGGAAGTGATATCTCATCGTGGTTTCCCTGATGATGGGTGAAACTACATCTTTTCATGTGTCTGTTGGCCATCTGTATGTGTTATTTGGAAAAATGTCTGTTCGTGTCTTCTGCCCACTTTTAAATTCTTTGCTTTTCTGGTAAAAAGTTGCATATGTTCTTTACATATTTTGGAAATTAACTCTTTTGGGTATGGCATTTACAAATGTCTTCTCCCATTCAGTAGGGTGTCTTTTAGTTTTTCTTAACAGTTTTCTTTGCTGTTCAAAAGTTTTTTATTTTGATTAGGGACAAGACAAGGTAGTCTACTCTCACCACTTTTGTTCAACATAGTACTGTAAGTCCCAGCCACAGCAATCAGATAAGAAAAAGAAACAAAGGGTATCCACACTGGCAAGGAAGAAGTAAAACTTTCACTATTTGCTGATGTCAAAATACTATATATAGAAAATGCTGAAGACTCCAGGAGAACTGAGGAATGACTTCAGTAAGGTTACAGGAGACGAAATCAATATACAGAAATCTGTTGTATTTCTATATGCTAATAACGAAGTAGCAGAAAAAGAAAGAGAACAATCTCATTTATAATTGTACCAAAAATAATAAAATACCTAGGAATAAACTTAACCAAGGGAGCAAAAGACCTCTGAAACCTATGAAACACTAATGAACGTAAACTTAAGATGACAAAAATGGAAAGAAATCCCATGCTCATGAATTGAGAGACCAAATATTGTTAAAATGACTTTACCACCCAAAGCAATCTACAGATTTAATGCAATCTCTATCAAAATATCAATACCATTCTTCACAGAACTAGAACAAATAATCCTAAAATTTATATGGAACCAGAACCAGAAAATATCTCAGTCAAAGCAATCTTGAGGAAGAACAAAAGTAGAGATCCCATAATCACAGATTTCAAGATATACTACAAAGACGTTGTAATCAAAACAGTATGGTACTGGGACGCCTGAGTGGCTCAGTTGGTTAAGCAGCTGCCTTCGGCTCAGGTCATGATCCCAGAGTCCTGGGATCGAGCCCCACATCAGGCTCCTTGCTCAGCAGGGAGCCTGCTTCTCCCTCTGCCTCTGCCTGCCTCTTTGCCAGTTTGTGTGCTCTCTCTCTGACAAATAAATAAAATCTTAAAAAAAAAAAACCAAAAACAAAACAGTATGGTACTCACATAAAAAGAGATACACTGATCAATGGAATGGAATAGAGAACTCAGAAATAAACCCATAAGTACACATGGTCAATTAATCTTTGACAAAAGAGGAAAAGTCTATGGGGAAAAGTCTCTTCAATAAATGGTACTGAGTAGACTGGACAACTACATGCAAAAGAATGAAACTGGATCACCTTTTTTACACCATACAAAAAAATGAACTCAAAATGAGTTGAAGACTTAACTGTGAAACTTCAAACCATAAAAGTCCTGGAAGAAAGTACAGGCAGTAATTTCTCTGACATTGGCCATAGCAACATTTTTCTAGATAAATCTCCTGAGGCAAAGGAAACAAAAGGAAATATCCCTTTCCTAATTTATAAATTTAATAAATTTAATAAAGGAAACTATGTTCTTGTCGGTATGCAATGTGAAATAAATTCTTTGGAGGAATCATTAATAAGGCAGGATCATTCATTTGTAAATTAACATCATGTTCTGTCTCAAGGATGAAGATAAGAATTCTGTGCAGTAGAGTCTTTTGCCTCTGGGCAGCACACCCACATCCTCCATCACTGTAGATTTAACTTCACCAGTCATGGTATGTATGGTGCATCCAGCCTGTGTGTGGGAGACAAGAAGGCATGATTCCATGCTCGATATTGGGAACAGATGTGTCCAAAAATGATTCTCAGAATTCTACTTGCCAAGGGAATGAATCTGAATTGTTTAGCCAACCAACAGATAATATGCTTAAGAAGAAAGCAAGTTTATTCAAGAAGAAGCTTTCTTCCGAGTCACTGCTGGAGATTTGAAATCTTTGGCAGAGGGATTCCAAAGAATTAACCAGCCATATAGCCGCGCTTATCGAGCACACAACCCAAATAGAACATTATTTGTTTACTGCTCTGAAGTCACAGTAAGCCTTAAGGAATTAAAGAAATTAAAAAAAGAAGTTCCTGTGGTACCGAGTTTTCTATTGCAAAAGCCTAACTCAGAAATTTCAATGAAAATCCAGATAATTCATGGTTGGGCATTTGGGATATCAAGTAAAACTGATATTTCTACATGGAAGGCTAAGCTTTCTTGGTCTTCCAATTATAACTGGAACTATATTCTGGTATATCTTGCTCCATTGTGGAAAACTTCCTACTGTAGCTTAAGTCTTAATTTTTTTCCTTTATTTTAGAACTCTAAAAGACCACCAGTCTATTTGTTTTACTTTCAGTAAAATGCAAATAGTATATATATTTGGAATAACTGAGTAAATAATTTATAGCCTGAACAGTAAATTATTTATTTACTCCAGGCATACATATTTAGAATATGAACATAAATATTTTATAGTCTGTGCCACTGCTAACGAAAAAATTAAATCAGCTGGCTTGCGGCTCTGGTTTGTACTGTACATGCACAGTCTCTACATCATCAATGACTTGTGAGCTGTCACTCACCATCACACACTTCTTAAGTTATTGCACCTCCAGGGTTTTCCAGAATGAACAGTCTTTAGGTTTGTTTCAGTCTCTCTTTTTCCATAGACTACTTTCTAGCTCTCACGTACTGCTTTCCTTCTCCTCAACCTTTCTCTAATCCAGTGTCTGATTAGTCCTTTATCAATCAACACATACTTATCGAGCACTGACTATAAGGCTTGCTAAGAATTGGAGAGGAATACTAGAAGAATATTAACTGTGAACCTTTGTAGGAGTTTGTATTCTGGCTAAGTTTTATGCACACACACACTTGGCAAACAAAATATCAGAACTCTCTAAATGCTATGAAGAAACGACATGGATACTATTTGACTACTGTAAGCATTTATTAAAACTGAATTAGAATCTACATGGGGAAGAATTTGTGACCTCTGAATAAAACGGCTTCTTCTGAACTTTGGAGCTATTCCAGAAATGCACTCACCATCCAGCAGCAACTGGCATTATTATGCTTACAAAGTAGAATGAAACTACAGCAAGTCCAGAACTTTTCTGTAAAAAAGTTACAAATTTAACTTTTGTAGACTACAGTGATTGAAGAACTAGGAGTATAATCTTTTGGTGTTAAATATTTGGAACATTTAAACTATAAAGCACAGGGAAAAGGCAGAAAAAAATTGAAATTATCTAAAACCATAAAAATTAGGGACAAACGGAATATAACCTTATTTTCCAAATCATTGAAATATTAGGATAGCCTTACAAAGATTCTCCTCTTTGACACTCAGGTGAGGTACATAGGACACCTCACAGATACTACTTCCTGAGTAGCCTTGTACATTTCAGGTGTTTGAGGTAAACTGCTTAATGCAATCCTTACAACTGGCAACTGTTATTAGTTTCATTTTAAAGCTGAGGAAACAGACTCTGAGTTTTAAAAATACCCCTAAAGGCAGAAAGCCAGGAAGTGACAGACCTTAGTATACAGCCAATTTTTACAACTTCCACCTATTTTTGAAAACAGTGAGGCCTCTGCCTTTTGAGTGGAAATGTCCTTATGTGTCTGTTATTTCAATCTTCTTTGTTATGCTGTTAAAAATTTCCATATTTTTACATATATATATTTTGTCTGCTTGATCTTTCAGTTTCTGTGAGAGATGTTAAAAATATCTCTCAATGAAAGTATGGATTTGTATATTTTCCTTGAAGGTCTAGCAATTTAGGGCTTAAAAAATATGAAACTGCATTAATAAGTACAAAAAAATTTTAAATTGTTGTATACTCTTGATGAATTAGACCTTTTATCTTTATGAAGTGACACTATCTCTAGTAATGATTTTTCATTATAGGCTATTTTGCCTGAAATGAATATGACTACTTAAACTATTTTTATTAGTGTTTATTATATTTAGCTATTTCAGATGTTTTTAGTGGGAAATTTATTCCCACTATTTAGCCCACCATGTTGCAAATTCAGAATGTTGTGATTTTATTTATTTTTGTTATAATGTAATTTCTCACACTACTTTTTATTAGTGTTCTTCTGATATTTTCTTTCTAGTCTTCTTACTTTAATACTATCCCAGTAAAGACAGAGAATTTTTTGGGTGATAATTAGCTATAACCTATGACGCTGAGGTTAGTGCGGCCAGAAATGTCTGCACCGACTATAAATACACAAACATCAACACAGTATGTTTTCTTTTTCCAATGACCAAAGAACACTTCTCATCTATATTTTATTTGCAGGCATTTTTAGTGTTTTCTCTCTACTAAACTTTGTAGAAACATCTTAAAGTACACTCTCAAATTTAGAATAATCTCCTGAAGATCCCTAAGAAGTCAGTCATGAGCGCCAACATAAAAACAAAATTTTGAGCCAAGCAAAGAGATCCAGCCAAAAAAAAAAAGAATCAAAGAAGTGAATCCAAGTCCCCAGAGAAGACTGTGTCCGCGCTCTACTTTCACATCTTGCCTTCCTGCGCTGGCACTATGAAGACAGGCGCTTGCCAAGTAGGTCCTTGTTCCACCCAGAATTAGAGCTCAGCCTGACTCTGCCAAGACTCTCCAGTATAGCGATCTTGGATCTTCGTTTCCCACTACCCTCCTTTTAAAAACATAATTCCATCCCTTCAGAATTCCATATGTACTTTGTTTCCTATATGAGATGGAAAACAACAGCAGCCTCACCAGGACTTTGAAGGAATTGTGGAAAAAATAACAAAGTTTCAGAAAATCTCAGAAAACTAATTACTAGCTCACAAAGTAACTTGGAATCAAATCTGAACACTCCCGACCACTCCTAATCCCCCTTCTGAGAGCTGGGTTAGTGAGAATCCAAATTTTCAAGACTCACTTTGAAAACACCTAGCATGCTTTTTAGTTCAGATTTCAACTTCTATTCATGGTTGCCATGTATGCAAGCATATACGGATACGCAGACATATACCTTCAATCAGGTGCACATGCATGCACGCACATACACACACACACTCTCATGCACATTCCACCAACTACAGTAAATCGCTGGGGTCAGCAATATAGTTATGTGTATCATTGAATCATTAAGAATAAAAAGGGAAATGCTATTGAGTTCTGGATAAAAATATATTAGACTTTGAATGGGATTAATTTTTCTTGCCATTGATCTACTTTTACTAGGCAGTAAGAATCTGTAAATAGCTGTATTAATTAAATTAATGCAAATACAGTTGCCTATTTTATCTAGAGAGAATTAAAGTGATCTGGGAGGAAAGTGCCTGCTATTCCCCATGGATCCAGACAAAAGAAAATAGATTTTTAGGCTGACCACCTAAAATGTAATAATTCTCCACTGCATCATGTTATAGGGTGGCTTTTTTCCAAACCAAGGAATTCAGCAGGTTATTTCTTAATGAATGAGTTCTTTACACTCCAATTGCAGATAATTATCCCAGTGGGTAGGGACTGAAAGCTTTGTTATTCTCTAGATTAAGGCAAACTCTGAATAAAATTTCTTTGGGCTCCTACAATGTCAAAGACAAAACTTTCTGAATAGACTACTTACTTAGGAACTAGAACCTGATATTCTTTTAGTACAAATCCTCATCAAACTTAAAGCAAGTTTTGTGTTTAGAATAAAGTACTATAAGTCAGAACTACAAGGAGTTGAAAATTTATTTTCTCATTAAAATAAAATGGCATAATAAGAGTTAATATTCCTGAACAAATTTTTGCCACCCAGCCTTATGGAAATTACCATGAACATTCTATTTTACCAACTCTCTATATAATATACCTAAAAAAGATGAAGTTTTCTAATGTGCACATAAATCAAAATCGCAGGAACATTCAGTAGCCAATTGCATCAAATTTAATAGAATACAGTACCCTTGCAAAGTTCTTTTCTTCATTCTTCATAGTTTTTATTTTTACTGCCTCCAATCAGAAACCGTCAGAGTCCTTCATCAGGATCAATGAAGGAATGCACAGAGGGGGGATTTTCATTGTCACTTAAGAAGATGTACAGATGCACTGAATCACTTTAGAGACCGTTCCAAGATTGCCTATTCTGCTTTTATTCTGGCTTACTCTTCTCAGTGTTCACTTACATATAACAAATACAGGCATTGGGGATGAAGTTACTGGCCATTTTGCTGCTTTAGAAACAAAATCTTTATGCTTTCTTCAGTTGTCATTTCATTATCATTAGCAGTGGTAGTTTACAGTTTTTAAAGATAAATCTGTAAGTATATGACCATTATTTTACCTTAATTGTTTTGTCTGGAGAAAAACCACAGTCAAAGGATTCCATTCACACAAATAAATCAGGTCTGTCTGCTTTTACAATTCTACTCTGGGGTCTTACAGTAAGTGGCTGCAAAATTCACTAGAGCTCTACTGCATTTTTTAGTCATTTTAATAGGATATGGTACTATAAAAAATGCCATTTTTTTCATAAGAACACATGAACATTATATAGCCAAATTATGCAGTGCTATTATTTAAAATTACAGTCCTTTAGAAGAGAAAACATCGTGTATAACAAAAACCATTGTTCTAAATTGTGAGGCTTTAATTCAATCTCCATGGTTGTACTATGTAAGATTTTGACCTTGAACCTTAATTTTCCCTACCCCTAGTTTCTTCATCTTTGAAGTGAGGAAAAGAACTAGATGATGTCTATGGTCCTCTCTAGTTCTATAATGTTGTGATTCTAGTCCCATTTATTTAAATAATGTATAATTCCCCCATGGGGCTGCAATGGAGAAATCAGTTTCCCCTTTGCAAAATATGTTCTTCCTTCTCTTGGCACACTTTCTGCTCCTAGGCTGCTGAACTTGTGCGGCCTTCCCCATGGTCTATACCAATATTCTCTTGCTCTGCATTAGCCACAGTGGGAGGCTGTGAGCAGGGAAGTTAAAGAAAAAGAGCAGTTGTACAAAGCCGGGGACTGGTCAGTGGCCAGGCTGCAGCAGGGAGCTGGCCTCAGGCCTGCGCTTCTCCTGGTCTAAATGCTGAGAGGCAGAGACTGTGTGGAAAGAGCACTGAATCCATACCAGAAGACTGGAGGTTCAAATACTGACTCTTCACTTACCTTCGTATGTGAGCTGGAGAAATGTGCTTAACCCTTGTTAAGTCACAGTTTACTTCTTTGCCAAAGTGTTGAGATAATGGGAAAGCTCCTGGCACAATTTCGTGCTATGCTGTGGGTGTTCGTCAATCATGAGTTGAATCTGGATCTGACAATGGCACATTGACCAAGCATCCGATCCATAAGCATTGCTCTTAATCAAGGACTGTGTTCATTTATTAAATTCCTACACTGCAACTGCAGCTCATGACTGATGATGGAATTCACAGGGATTTGCAACCAGAGTCCCATAAAACAATAATCTATTTCCTAGTGAGACTCACACAGAGACTGATCTCCTCTTTGGGATTTGTTGACAGAGAGGGTACAATAAACATTGGCTAAGCAATCACCTTGTTTAAGGTCATCTGCCATACCCAAGTCTGCTGCTGTAAGTATTTAAAAACGTGTAAGGATTTTTCAGTTTGGAATCGGTCAGGGAGAAAGAGCATGCTTCGGAAATAGGTTAAGAAACTGTGATAAAAGATTAGCCTTGCCTTTTGAGAATATGTGATTAGCATCTATCAAAGGAGGCAGAGCTCTGGACAAGAGCCAGAGGAACAGGGCTGTGACCCAGGATTGGAGTTTGTCAATACCAGTTGATCTGCTGATCAGACATCAATCAATGGATATAAATTCCAAACTGGAGTTTTGAGTTTAGACTAACAATCCCACTCCTCTGTATTTGAGTGTGTGTGTGTGTGTGTGTGTGTGTGTGTGTGTGTGTGTATCATTAGAGGCACAACCATAAAACAGAAGATGTAGCAGCATGGAGAGCTGGCTGAACACCTGCTTCCCAAATGGAAAATGGTATTTTCTAAGATAAAGAGGGCAGAGGTGAGGCTAGGCAGAACTGGGTCCTCCCAAGCTGAAGAGTGTTATATTAGCTTCCTGTGGCTGCTGTAATAAATTACCACCAATTTGTTGGCTCAAAACAACAAAAATTTATCTTAGAGTTCTAGAAGTTAGGATTCACTGGGAAAAAAAAAATCAAAGTGTTATCAGAATTGCTTCCTTTGAGAGACTCTGAGGAAAAATCTTTTCTTGCTTTTTCCAATTCTTTGGCTCTTCGCCCATTTCAATCTTCAAAGTCACCAATGGCCATTTGTGTCTTTCTTTCTTTGTGTCATCACTCTGACACAAACTTGTCTGCCTTACCTTTTGCATTTAAAGGACCTCTGTAAATTACAACAGCCCCACTGAAATCCAGGATAATTTCTTTTTTTCAAGTCACCTGATTAGTACCCTTAATTCTATCTACAACCTTAATTCTCCCTTGCCATCCAACATAATATAATCACAGATTCCCGAGATTAGGAAATGGATATCCACAGACATCTGAGGGGTAAAGAGGGGTTATTCTGCCTTCAAAGGTATGTTAATGGGTATAAAACTGGGAGGGTCAGAACATAGTGCCTTTTAAAATATGCAGTAGTTTCTCAGAAGTCACAAGTTTAAAATGATCCTCTGAAAGGGGAGACTGCATAACAAAAGACAGAGGAATATAAAATTCCAGATAGTATTTTAGGTCAGTTACTCCTTGGAGAGAAGGCAGTATTTCATTTCTAATAGTTCACATCCCTCAATACAATGATTTCACTAGAAATCCAACCTAGCTGTGATGGGGGTAAAGATTTGTGAATGAAGATATTCAGCACAGTGCTACTGGAAATAAACACGATATCCAACAATAGGAGATTGTTTCAACCTATCATGACACCGTCGATATGACTGCATATTAAACAATGATAAAGTCACATTTCTGAAAAAGAAATTGTATTCCCAGCTCTTGTTCAATTCACTTTAACTCTCCCCATGTTTCTGTATAATCTCCTGCCTTCATCAAGTTTTCAATAATTTAAAAAAATATATTGAGTAACGAATAAACACTAGTTTCCATGTTAGGTGATGGAATATACCATTAAATGTTCCAGACGAAATTTTTATGGAGTTAAGCACTAAAAATAAACTTTGCACAGGTAACGATAAGTATGATGAGCATTTTAAAAGAGATAGCAGCAGATGCTTGAGGAGCAAACAGGACGAGAATAGGTCTATGAGACATAGAGGCCTCAACTAATGTTGAAGCCCTACAAGCCTACACTTATAAGGGATTGATTTACCACTGCCTGCTGTGGGCCACTGGCAGAGTTTGGTGCTTTAGAATCCACAATTGTGGGCACAACTTTTCTCTGTTTATTTCATCATTCACTTTATGGCGCCCAACACTTTGCTTTTTAATTTTTCACCTGCTTCCAATAAATGTTATCTCTTTGTATTTTATATAGTCTACAGTCTACTTTAAAACCTTTCTAGAACAAGATGGGATAAACCAATTAAGATTTGGACATAATAAGGACCCATCAGATTAATGCATTAGCAAATGGGCTACAAAACCATCAGTATCTGACTCTCAGCAATGTGTTCTTATTCACACCCTTTGTTTCTCGTTCCATTTGTTTCTAAAGCAAAAGGCACCCAGTTCTCTGTACAGAAGTTTTCCCTAATAACATTCCCTAGTCCTCTGACTTTTCCATGGATTTTCCTGTTCAGAGGAATGGCTAAATATGGACTTTTCTTCCTCTCTTGTAGAATGACTGTGATGAGAATTGCCTTTCTTGTATACTTCAGATAATCTCTAAATGTCACAGTACTTGGCACAGTACAAACTCTTTTGTTTTTTTTAAAGATTTGTTTATTTGACAGAGAGAGAGATCACAAGTAGGCAGAGAAGCAGGTAGAGAGAGAGGGGGAAGCAGGCTCCCCGCCGAGCAGAGAGCCTGATGCGGGGCTCGATCCCAGGACCCTGAGATCATGACCCGAGCCGAAGGCAGGGGCTTTAACCCACTGAGCCACTCAGGTGCCCCCACAGTACAAACTCTTAATGCATGGCAACTTACTTTCCTTCACTTTGTTGAGGCAGGAAGAGGAGACACTTCCATGGCACCAGTGGGTGAAATGGTTACCACGGACCCCACCATCTACAGCAACTACAGGATCCTAGAGTTTGTTTTGATGAGATCTATAAATTCCATCATTATTTACTCTCTTAAATGGGGGATACCTCGGACCAGTAAGTCAAGAGTCTCTCCTCCTCTGCTCTATTTCATCTGAAAAAGACTTCTAATAATATGGAAAAATATTCATCACATAATTTTTAGTTAAAAACTAGAAATACAAGCAAAGTCTAAGACCAAATGGCTTCACAGGTGAACTCTACCAAACATTTAAAAAAGAGGTAATATCTAGTCTTCTCAAACTATTTTAAAAAACAGATGAAGAAAAGCTTCCAAATTCATTCTGAGATGAGCATTATCCTCATACCAAAACCTGATAAAAGACACTACCAAAAAATGGAACTACAGGCCAATAACTGTAGAGGATGAACATAGATGCAAAAAGTGTCAACAAAATATTAGCAAACTGAATCCAACAATACATTGGATTGTTCACCACAAAAAAATACAAAATCATGCCCCACAATCAAGTGGGATTTATTCCTGGGAAGCAAGAGTGATTCACAAATCAATCACATCACATCAAGAGAAAGAATAAAAACCGTATGATCCTTTCAATAGATGCAAAAAAAGCATTTGCCAAAGTATGACATCCATTTATGATTAAAAAAAAACCCTCAACAAAGTGGGTTTAATAGGAATATACCTCAACATAATAAAAGTCTTATATGAAAAACCCACAGCAAATGTCACACTCAAAGGTGAAAACCTGGGGGATTTTCCCCTAAGGTCAGGAACAAGACGAAGATGTCCATTCTCACCACTTTCATTCAACATAGTACCGGAAGTCCCAACTGCAGCAATCAGACAAGAAAAATAAACAAAAAGCATCCACATTGGTAAGGAAGAAGTAAAACTTTCACTGTTTGCTGATGCCGAAATACTGTATGTAGAAAATGCTAAAGACTCCACCAAAGGGGGGTTTGGAGCAAAATGGTGGGGGAGTAGGAGACCTAAATTTCATCTGGTCTCAGTAATTCAGCTAGAAAGTTACCAAACCATTCTGAACACCTACAAACTCAACAGGAGATAGAAGAAAAGAATAGGAGCAACTCCATGAACAGAAAAGGGACCACTTTCTGGAAGGTAAAGCATGTGGAGAAGTGAATCTGAGGTGACATATGGGCAGACAGACCATGGGGGGATGTGCAGGCTCCTGGAAAGCAATAGAGCAGCATGCACAAAATTGGAACTTTTAGAAGTCTGCTTCATGGAGGGACGTTGCTCCAGAGGCTAAGAAGAGGGTGGAGCCCTCACTCAGTGCGATCTCAGGACCTGCGGGGTCATAGAAAAACCAGGGGTGTCTGAGTGTGGCAGAGCTCCCAGGGATTAGGGCAGGGAGGCTGGCTGCAGAAACAGAGACTGGGAGGGGCTCTCAGCTCAGGGTTACCTTAAACAGTGATTCAAGGCACAGTCAGGCCACTACTCTTCAGGCAGGGACCTCACAAGTGGCAGATCTGAGGACACCCCTCCTTCCTCCACTGGGAGGAGCACCATGGGAATGTGTGGCAGGAATCCGCTGGGTTTAGAGACTCCAAATGGTGCTATGTGTGAGAGATAGAAATGCTCCGTCCCAGGCTGGGGCGAGCTTGGAGTGCAACCTGAGACCAGGAAGAAGGGAGTGACTAACTGCTTTTCTCTGAGAGCCTACTGAGGAGTGGGGCCCCGAACTCTTGGCTCCCCTGGGGATGGAGATTGGGAGGCCACAATTTTCATTTTCATCCTCCAAAGCTATATGGAAAGCTTTCAGGGAACAAAAGCTACCAAGCACAAACCAGAGCAGATTACTTAGCTTGGCCCCTGGCAAGGGCAGTGCAATTCTGCCTTGGGCAGAGACACCTAAGAATCACTGGAACAGGCCCCTCCCCCAGAAGATCAGCAAGAACATCCAGCCAAGACCAACTTTACTGATCAATGAGAAGTGTGGAACTCCAGCCCTAGGGGAATACAGCATATAGAATTCATGTTTTTTCCCCCATGATTCTTTAGCTTTTCAAAGTTAAATTTTTAAAATTTTGTTATTTTTTTGTTTTTCTTTTTTTTTAATGTTTCCTCTTTCCTATTTTAACTATTTTATCTTAAAATACCTCTTTAAAAATCTTTTTCTGTCTTAATTTTTATAGCTATATTCTATCCCTTCATTGTATTTAACCCTATGTTTTTGGATACATACAGGTTTTTCTTTCTTTAAAATTTTGGGATACAGTTTCTTCTAACAGACCAAAATATACCCTAATTCTAGCTGATGGCTTTGGTCTGGTCTCCAGCCTGATCACATTCTCTTTTTTTTCCTTTTTTCAACCAACTTCTTCTCAATTCCTTTTTTAAAATCTTTTTAATTTTCACATTTACAGTCATATTCCATCTCTTCATTGTGTTTACCCATATATATATACACACAAGTTTTTCTTTCCTTAAAATTTTGGAGGGCACTTTCTTCTAACAGACCAAAATCCACCCCAAATCAAGTGTGTGGCTCTGTTCTATTCACCAGCCTAATCATATATATATATATATGTATATATATATATGATTTTTATACATATCATAAATTTATATGTCATTTTATATATGTCATATAAATTTATATATATAAATATATAGCATATAACTTATACATACATAGATAGATACAATTTTTTTTCTTCCCTTTCATCTTCCCCAGTCTTAGGTCTCTTCTGATTTGGTTAGTGCGTATTTTTCTAGGGTCACTGTTACCCTTTTAGCATGTTGTTCTCTCATTCATCTATTCTACTCTGGACAAAATGACAAGGTGGAAAACTTACCTAAAAAAAAAAACAAAAAAAACAAAAAAAAACAAAAAAAACAGAGGCAGGACCGACTGCTGGGGAACTAATCAATTTGAACATTAGTAAGATGTCAAAACCAGACTTCACAATGATGATTATAAAAATGCTAGCTGGTCTTCAAAAAAAAACCATAGAAGATACAAAAGAATCCCTTTCTGGAGAAATAAAGTCCATTTCTGAAGAAATAAAAGAACTGAAATCTAACCAAGTTGAAATCAAAAAAGCTATTAATGAGGTACAAAAAACAGAGGCTCATACTGCTAGAATAAATGGGCAGAAGAGAGAATTAGTGATATAGAAGACCAAATGATGGAGAATAAAGAAGCTGAAAAAAAGAGATTAAACAACTACTGGATCATGAGAGGAGACATTGAGAGATAAGTGATACCATAAGATGAAACAATATTAGAATAATTAGTATCCCAGAAGAATAAGAAAGAGAGGGTGCCAGAAGGTATACTGGAGCAAATTACAGCAGAGAATTTCCCTCATATGACAAAGAGAACAAGTATCAAAATCCAGGAGGAAATGAGAACCCCTCTCAAAATCAATAAAAATAGATCTACACCTCGTCATCTAATAGTAAAACTTACAAGTCTTAGTGACAAAGAGAAAATCCTGAATGCAGCTGGGGACAAGAAGTCTATCACATACAAAGGCAGAAATGTGAGATTGGCAGCAAACCTATCCACAAAGACCTAGCAGGCCAGAAAGGACTGGCATGATATATTCAGAACACTAAATGAGAAAAATATGCAGCCAAGAATACTATATCCAGCTAGGCTGTCACTGAAAATAGAGGGAGAGATAACAAGCTTCCAGGACAAACAAAAACTAAAAGAATTTGCAAACACCAAACCAGCCCTACAGGAAATATTGAAAGGGGTTTTCTAAGGAAAGAGAGACTCAAAGTAACAGATGAGAAAGGAACAGAAACAATATACAGTAACAGTCACCTTACAGGCAATACAATGGCACTAAATCCATATCTTTCGATAGTTACCATGAATGTAAATGGGCTAAATGCCCATTGGCTAAATGCATTAGCCCAATGGGCTAAATGCCCAATCAAAAGACAGAGACTATCAGAATGGATTAAAAACCAAGAACCATTGATATACTGTCTGCAAGAAACTTACATTAGACCCAAACACTCCTCTAGATATAAAGTTAGGGAGTGGAAAACAATGTACCATGCTAATGGATATCAAAAGAAAGCTGGGGTGGCAATCCTTGTATTGGACAAATTAGATTTTAAGCCAAAGACTATAAGAGATGAGGAAGGACACTATATCATACTTAAAGGGTCTGTCCAACAAGAAGATCTAATAATTGTAAATATCTATCCCCTAACATGGGAGCAGCCAATTATATAAAACAATTAATAACAAAAATAAAAATAATAATAATACAGTAATAGTAGGGGACTTTAACACCCCTCACCTTCACTAAAATGGACAGGTCATCTAAGCAAAAGATCAACAAGGAAATAAAGGCTTTAAATGACACACTGGACCAGATTGACTTCACAGATATATTCATAACATTCCATCCCAAAGCGACAGAACACACATTCTTCTCTAGTGCACATGGAACATTCTCCAGGGGAGATCACA
This sequence comes from Procyon lotor, assembly GCA_028646535.1. Taxonomy (NCBI): domain Eukaryota; kingdom Metazoa; phylum Chordata; class Mammalia; order Carnivora; family Procyonidae; genus Procyon; species Procyon lotor. The sequence goes on from CM053607.1 coordinate 57,436,150, forward strand.
TCCTGGGACACAAATCAGGTCTCAGCCAGTACCAAAGATTGGGATCATTCCTTGCATATTTCAGGCCATAATGCTTTGAAACTAGAGCTTAACTATAAGAGGAAAGTTGGAAAGAACTCAAATACTTGGAGGCTAAAGAGCATCCTCCTAAAGAATGAATGGGTCAATCAGGAAGTTAAAGAATTAAAAACATTCATGGCAGCAAATGAAAATGAAAACACAACTGTTCAAAATCTTTGGGACACAGCAAAGGCGGTAATGAGAGTAAAGTATATAGCAATACAAGCCTTTCTCAAGAAACAAGAAAGGTTTCCAGTACACAACCTAACCCTACACCTAAAGGAGCTGGAGAAAAACCAGCAAAGTAAGCCTAAACCTAGCAGGAGAAGAGAAATAATAAAGATCAGGGCAGAAATCAATGAAATGGAAACCAAAAGATCAGTAGAACAGACCAACAAAACTAGGAGCTTGTTCTTTCAAAGAATTAATAAGACTGATAAACCCCTGGCCAGACTTCTCTAAAAGAAAAGAGAAAGGACCTAAATTAATAAAATCATGATTGAATAAGAGAGATCACAATCAACACCAAAGAAATAAAAAAACTGTAAGAACATATTATGAGCAAATATACACCAGCATATTTGACAATCTGGAAGAAATGGATCCATTTCTAGAGACATATAAATTACCAAAACTGAACAAGGAAGAAATGCAAAACCTGGACAGACCCATAACCAGTAAGGAGATTAAAACAGTCATCAAAAATCTCCCAACAAAAAAGAGCCCAGGGCCAGATGACTTACCAGGGGAATTCTTCCAAACATTTAGAGAAGAATTAATACCTATTTTCCTGAAATCATTTCAAAAAATAGTAATGGAAGGAAAACCTTCAAAATCATTTTATGAGGCCAGCATTACCTTGATCCAAAGACCCAAAGACCCCATCAAAAAGGAGAATTACAGACCAATATCCTTGATGAACATGCAAAAAAAATCTCACCAAAATACTAGCCAATAGGCTCCAACAGTATATTAAAAGGATTATTCACTACGACCAAGGGGGATTAATTCCTGGGCTGCAAGGTTGGTACACATCAGCAAATCAATCAGTGTGATACAATACATTAATATAAGACCAAGAACCATATGATACTCTCAAGAGATGCTGAAAAAGCAGCTGACATCACTGATGAAAGAGAAGAGAAACAAATTTAAATAGGTCTTTCTTTTCTTTACGTACATATAATAAAATTCAATTATTGTGTTTATACATGTTTAGGTATGGAAATATGTACACCAAAACATATATGTATACAAATGTATGTATGTGCTCAAGTATATCTATATACACAAATACATAGTTAAGGAAGAGTTCAAATAGGATTATTACAATATGTTGACAGAAACTGACAACATTGAAATTTCTAAGGCATATTTTTTAAATTTATATTTAATATTAATTTACATTTTCATTCATTTTTCAGAATTTCTATTTTGGCTAGGAATTATTTCTAGAAGCATAAATATAATAACTTTGTAAATTTTTTTTAAAAAAGAAAATGAATTCTCCATGACCATTTGCCCATACTCTTGGACTTCATCTCTTGATATTTATATGACATTTATACACACAAAGACTTTTAGAGTTATAGTAAAATGTATCAAAGATGTAGTCCTGCATTCTTTTTATTTCTACTGTAAAATACTATCACAAATTCTGCAGCTTAAAGAGTACACATTTATTATCTTATAGTTCTGGAAGTTAGCAATCAACATGGGTCTCACTGGTGTCTGCAAGACTGTGGTCCTTTCTGGAAACTCTAGGGGAAAATTCATTTCCTTGTCTTTTCCAGATTCTAGAGGCTTCCTGAATTCTTTGGCTTTTGGCCCCCTTCCTTCATCTTCAAAGCTAGCAACATCACATCTCTCTGACCCTTCAGTCTATTATCACAGCTCTCTCTGTCCCAGCCAAAAAGGTTTCCACTTTAAAGTCTCATATGATTAGACTGGACCCAACCAGATAACCTGGACAACTGCCCCATCTTCAACCTTAATCCTATCTGCAATATCCCTTTTGCCATGTAAAGTAACATATTCAGATTCTGGAGATTGGGATGGGGACATCTTTGGGCAACCATTATTCTCCTACCACAGTACCAAAGGTAGAAACCATTTCTAATAACCTGTTTCTTGACCTAACTTCTTCTAGGTGGTCTGTAATTATTTAATACAAGGCTTGTAAAATAAATGTAAATGGATACAATGAGGAAAATTTTCTTCTAATCCTAATTGCCCTATTCCCACTATTTAGCTGCCACCTATATTTCTCCCTCCCAATGTATGAATTGATTGGGGTCTTTATCATCTGAGAATGGCACTTTTTTATTAGCCATCTCAGGTAACTTAAAGGTCTGAGTTTGACTGCTTTGGAGAATATATTTTCCAATTTAAATTTTTCTAATAACTAAGTATCATCATACAATGTAAGAAACCACCTAATGTAGGAGCATTCAAAGTGTCACAGATACCTAACACCCAAATCTCTAGTGCATGAGAAACAGAGATTTAACTTAAAAAAAAAAATGTCAGGGGCACCTGGGTGGCTCAGTGGGTTAAAGCCTCTGCCTTCGGCTCAGGTCATGATCTCAGGGTCCTGGGATCGAGCCCCACATTGGGCTCTCTGCTCAGCAGGGAACCTGCTTCCTCCTCTCTCTCTCTGCCTGCCTCTCTGCCTATTTGTGATCTCTGTCAAATAAATAAAATCTTAAAAAAAAAAAAAATGTCAGTGTACCTGAAATAGAAGTTGAAAGCTGCCTCAGCATTTGTTTGAAGAAAGGCTGAGGGAGGCTAGAAGAGCTTTCAGCAAAGGGTCTTTCCTGTATAATCCTGTATAAATGCGCTAAAATGAACCTTTTGGAGGTGGAGAGCTGGACCATTAAAAACCACTTTGGCCTACAGGATCTTATTTTCAATCCGATTACAATCATTTTATCAGCATGCCAATGAACACAGGTGCTGCCAGAGTCAATCTCTTTGCTATATTTTTCTGTGTCACAGGGCAGATTTCCCTGCAATTGGTCCCACAATCAGCCAGTACCCCTCTTCTAGAGTTTTGGCATTTTTCAATATGAATTTAGAGAAATAAAAAACTTTCCCTCACTCCCTCATTTTCCCATTTGTAAAATGGTGTGACCATTTACTGTTCTCTGACATAATATGCTCTGTCTAAAAGCCAAGCTCTTAATGAGGCAGCTGGCTCGCTCTTCCCTATAATCAGAGTGTGAGGAAAGCTTGCTGACAAACTAGCACTCAAATCTCATGGTTAATTCTTTCAGGGAAGCTATAGCAGTGCAGTAAGGAGAGCCATCTACCCCATTAATGAGTCAAGCAGAGAAGGTCAGGTTTTCTAGCCCTTGGATAATATTAGATCCATTTCTCGTTGAGTGTGCTCTTCAGGGATGTGTCTTATCTAATTTCCTTGAATATCCATGATTTATACTGGCAATGGTGGCACCTTCTTCCTCATCTCCTTCTTGAAATGACTCTCCATGCAGATGTTAAATCCTGCAAGGCAGTTTCCTCCAGCAACCCAAGAAACAGAGCCATATGGTATATTGAGAAATGAGAAGAAATGAAAGAGTGCCAAGTATCTTGACTTGTTTCTTTAACTCATGTTTTACCAACCCAGATATTGGCTTGATTCTGACTCAGGCCTTGGTTAAGTAAGGCCCAATGAAAGGCAGGGAACTGTTTTTCTAATGTACCAGAGTAACCAGACAGACCAAAAATAAGCTGTTGAAATATAGCAGGGTCATATGCAAAGTCTTTTCTTCAAGTTAAGAAATCCCACATAATCAAGTGTCTAAGATCGTCCAATTTTTTTTTCCAGGAAGACTGCTACTCTTGTCATTTTTTTTCCACGTAGTAGTAAATGGTTACATCATAACTCATTCCTTAAGCCTAAAATCTATCAATAATCCATTATTCATCTCTTTTTCCCATTCCCCACATCTAATTTTTCAGCAAGTCCTTTTGGTTATATCTAAAATACATCCCAAATTCATCCTAAACAATAAGAAACAGAATTCATGAGAAATTCAGTTTTGCCTTTCTTTTGTAGGTCAGGGCTAATGATACATAAAGCTATTGCTCTCTGATAGCAATGGGGACAAAGGAATCTCAGAACACTAGAAATCAAATGATGACACTTAGCCATCAGAAGCAAGGTAGACACAACTGTTTAAATGAGTGGATGCCCATAGTGGCACAGAGATATATGGAATATGGAGATGCTAGAAGCAAAACAGATGTTAACCAACAGTCTAGTACTTAATTTATACATTCAAACGAAAAAAAAAAATGAAAGATAATGAAGTTGAAGGCAGTACACTTCAATGAAATGTAATGATCTTTTGCCCAAATTCTGGATGTGAGCCCATTTTTAGACCCAGAATCTACTAGTTGAAAAAGAGCCCAGGAAGAAAAACTGTAGACCACCAAAGCAGTGACTATGATTCACTAAGACCTTCCCCAAAGAAATCTATGACCATTTACTTTGTTAACCACCTTTGTTATGAAACGAATATTGGTGTTTCTCCAAAATTAAAATGCTGAAGCTCTATCCTCCAGTGTGATGGTATTAGAAGGTGGGACCTTTGGGGCACCTGGGTGGCTCAGTTAAGCATCTGCCTTTGGCTCAGTTCACGATCCCGGGATCTTGGGATTGAGCCCCACATTGGGCTCTCTGCTCTGCAGGAAGCCTGCTTCTCCCGCTACCATTCCCTCTGCTTGTGTTCCCTCTCTTGCTGTGTTTCTCTCTGTCAAATAAATAAAATCTTTAAAAAAAAAAAAAAAAGAAGGTGGGACCTTTAAGAGGTGATTAGAACTGGATGAGGTCATATGGGCAGAGCACTCATGAAAGGGACTCGTGACCTTAGAGCATTCACAAGGGAGCTTGTTTCCTTTCTCTGCTCTCTGCCATGCTGCAGAAACAACAGGAAGGTGGCCATCTTTAACTCAGAAGGCTCTCACCAGAACTGGACCATACTGGCATCCTGATCTTGGATTTCTAGCCTCCAAAACTGTGAGAAATCAATTTCTGTTATTTATAAGCTACCCAGTTGAAGATATTTTGTCATAGCAGCCTAAATTGGCTAAGACAACACATTAATGAAAGGAAATGTTAAACACAGGTTTAATAGGTATCAAGCTGACATTTATACCTGAGGACTCAAAGTGTCATTATAGCCCTCCTGTTACACTGGGGTTTATGGGGTAAGGAAATAAATGGACTCTTGGGGTGGCACAACTCACAGTGGCTAAAGAGGATCCATAAGTCCTCTCAGAGGTCATTTTCCAAGTCCTTGAATATATAACAACATACTTGGTAGCTGACAGTTTGCTTTAATTTTTTTCAGGCCTATAGGGTCAAAGGTAGCATGGAAGAGGGCTAACTGGAAGCCTCTATAACTATCCCCCACCTTTCCTAACAAACACAGTTAAGTCAAAAACTACAGTATTTATTGTGTTAGATGGCATAAATTAATGCCACTTTTAATGGCCTAAAGCAATGTCTGGGTGGTAGTCCATATCGCATATCCATTTACCTTATCAGGGTGACCTATATTAAAAAAAAAAACCACCCTAAAGGAAACAGTGGACTATGTCACGTTTATCCAAGTTGTAACCTCACTTTTTGCTATGAAAGTTCTATTATTTTTAGTAGAAAAAATTAACATGAATTCAGGTACCTAGTAAATGATTGCTGATATGGCAAATGAATTTTTTTCCATCTTGTCAGGAGATGGGACTTAAAGTTTATGTTCAAGTGAAGTTTAAAACAGTATACATTTATAGTCTTGCCCTGGCCCATGTTAATTTTCCTACCCTCTACATAATATAGTTCTGAGGGACTTACACTATTCGGACATCTAGCAAAAAGTTACCTTGGTCCTTATATTCATGAAATCATATTAATCAAACTAGATGAGCAAGAAGTGGCAAAAATATTGAAGGCCTTAGAAAGATACATGTGCTGCAGATGGTAGAAGATAAACTGACAAAGACGCAGGTTCCTGTCATATAAGTTAACTTTTTAGGTGTTCAGTAATCAGGGACATACTAGGACTTTACCACCCAAAGTAAAAGAAATTATTGAATGTAAAGATTCTCATTGCTAAGAAGAAAGCATAATGCCTGAATGGCCACATCGGGTTCCACAACCAGCATATTTCACTCTTAGGAATGCTGTCTGACCATTTTTTGAGTGATACAGATGGCTGTAAATCTGGGGGTCCAGGGCAGGAAAGTTTCCTGACTTATTTTCTGGCTTGGTGCAAACTATCCTGCTGCCTGACCTATGCAGTCTGGTAGATCCAGTGACATTAGAGGCATCTATGGTAAAAGCAGATGCCCTTTGGCATTTATGAAAGCCCCAAGAACTAAATCACAACACAGAACTCTTGGGTTTAGATAAAAAATACGCCATGGTTTTAGCATCTGAAAAATAGCTTCTAGCATGTTATTCAGTCCTGCAGGGGAAGATCAACTTCAGGAGACACAGATGACCATGTTGCCAAACTAACAATTATAAGCTGGTTTCTCTTATACCCATCATGTCATAAGTTGGGTGGGCCCATCAGCAGTTCTTCGTAAGACCAAGACCTACATTTCAGAACTGGCATAAACAAGGCCAGAGGACAGAAATTAACCACATGCACAGGTTCGACAAAACCCTATGACTTCTACCACTGGCACACAGCCTCTGTCCCTCTCCTCGCATCCATGGCTACATGTGAATCCTTATGACTTGCTTAGAGAGGAGAGAAAAAAGTCCAAGTAAGAACGATTCATGGATAGATTGCCTAGGCATGTTGGTACAGGCAAAAAAAAATGAATCGCTGATGCACCATTGGCCTACTGTGGTATGTTGCTGAAGGAGAGTAGTAGGAGAAAATGTTGCCAATGGGCAAGGCTTTACATAATGAGCTTGGTCACTGGCTTTATGGAGACAGAGAAGTAGCCTGATATGATTATATATATTAACTCATTGACAGTGAAGAATGGCTTGGCTTGTTAATCTGGGGACTAGATGGAGAAAGACTACTTTTCACACTTGTTATAATCTTGGGTGTGACCCAAGGAAGTGTGAAAAGAGACATGTGCATATATACCTATAGAAATAGGCACCAAGTGTGAAGATACTCATATTGCATGTGAATGGCCACCAGAGTTTATTGACTATGTAAGAGACTGACCAACGAGCTAGTGAGAATGCTTTAGCCAGTTCATTTTAACCTGTCTCATTATCAGCCATGTCAGTGCCTATATAATACATACATTAATGAAGCCACTTTGGTGGCAATGTAGGCTATGCATGGAATTCCCACTCATAAAGATCTAATTTCTGTCCCTCCCAAATGTCCACTCTTCTAGAAACAAAAACAATGCTGAGTCCTTCATAAGGCACCGTCCCTCAAAGGGCAAGTTCATTTCTCTGAATCTCTTTTACTCTGGTAGAATTGCTGAAAGAGGAAGGATGTCCACTTGACTAAAACTGATATTCATCCTGGGTATAATTTGTCCTGTCTGTCCCCTTGTCTCAGCTAGCTAGCTTATTTGAAGATTTACACTCATGAGTCACCGAAACAGCATCTTGTATAACATGGCATCTGCCCAAGGGTCCTGTTTTACAGCAGAAGTATGGTATTGGGCATATGACTATGGTAGCCACTAATCCTATCACATATTTCAGCCCAATATGATAAATCATATGGCCTTTTGAAGACACAGCTGTGGTACCTTGGTTAGGGCACCCTATGATACCCACCCACCAGACCAGAGTGAAGCCCTGAATCAACCACCATTACAAAGTGCTGTGTTCCCAATATGTGAAATTCATAGGTCCAAGAATCAAGAGCCAGAGTAATAATCCTGCTTAAAACATCATTCCCAGGGACCCTCTCAGAGAATTTTGGTATTTTCTCTCCACAATTCTACGCTCTGTCTCAGGTCCTAGTTCCGAAGAAGAAAAGTTTTTACCGGACAACATAGAAAGTCATGGTAAACTTTAAGCTATGTCTGCCACCTGATTACTTCAGGTTCCTTGGGCTAAGAGACAAATGAGCAAGGAAGAGGTAATACCATGTCAGGATGAATGGACTGTAATCATAAAGAGGAGGTAAGTGAGCTGTCTCACAATAGGGGAAGTGAAAAATGCTTGAACATTCAGGTAATTCACTGGGGCATTTCTTTTTTACCCTCTGGCCAATTTGATCAGTAAGTGAAAAACTGGAGCCAAACATGGTCTGCGGAAGGCATGGTGACTAGGGGCATTAGTCTTTCACTGATGAGTTCAAGTCATCCTATCAAATAATCCATCCAGACCAGCAGAGATGCTCGATGAGGGTGGGGAGAATCTAAACTGAGTAATATAGGAATAAAAATGAATATGAAGTGTATCCTGCAATGACCTTCAATGGCAAGAAGCAGTAGTTCATGCCATTCAACTTCCTCTTTGTAGTTCCCCAGGAAGTGAAACAAAGTAGAATTTGGAAATGCTTTTCCCTGATGGGGCAAGTCTTTGTATGAAGCATGTGGATTTGAGTACCTCAATAAGAGGACCGTAATGACTGTTGTTGAGTACCACCCAGATCTCCAGAGACACTGCTTCCCCAGCCGCCAGGGGTGTTGTCAGCCGATGGCTCACAGATTAGTCCCTTTCTGGAAATTATCCCCAGCTGAAGACAGGGACATTTACTTCCTCCTTAGGAACAGGCTGTATCCAGTAACTGGCTGATATGAGGCTATATAAAGGCTCTGGTCTCTTGCCTCAATTTAGGCCACTTCTGCAAGGCCATCATGGGTCCAGACCTCTCCGGGAGTAGGTGGAAGTCTCTGCTGCACTTACATTGCACTCCTCCATTTCCTCTGCCTAACTCTGCTTTCCTCAGTACCTCATTAATATCATCTCCTAGAGCACCCCTCATTGAACATGATGCAAGTGAAACTATGTGTTCGGGTCTATTTCCCAGGGCCCCTAACTTAAAATAACATGCCCATAACGTTCTCTGACAACCAGAAGGATCTAACTTCAGGAATTCTTACAATTAGTGGGGCTTACCACCTGGAACTTTAAATCAGCAGGCTGAGGTCTAGAAGAGCCTGGAGGGTGACAGCCACCCTTTAAGAGACAGCACAGTAAACAATCCCATGAGATAGGCATAAAAGCCATAGTTTGAAAAACTCCTGGGGTATAAGAGAAGGAGATTTATTTACTAATCTCAGCACTTGCTGGAGAGGCAGGAATCTTTGGGAGATTTCTCAAAAAAAAAAAAAAAAAAAAAGCTTGCAGGTGCCATTTCTCTCTCTCCCCCATAGCCTAGATATTCTCCCCCTAGCTTGTTAACAATTGCCCTACCCACATGCTCTTCTGCAGACTCAACCCTTCAATTCCAGCAGAGCTTGGTAGGAGTTCTCCCAGGCAGTTGCTGGTCCCCTCTCCTACAGTGAATCAGCACGGACCTTGTTGGCACTTACACCACATTCCCACATTCTCCTGGGGACCTGTCCCTCCAGTATACCCTTGAATGGAACCCATCCAAAGCAGTCCCACAGGCCTAGCAATGTGCAAGCAGCCCTGACAGCGACCAACACCACTCCAAACTCACACCTGGGAAAGCAGAAGTTAACTACACATACTAGTCCAATATCAGGTCTGACTGCAGGTCCTGCCACCAGTGAAATCTTTTCAGGGGGCATCACAAGGAAAATGCCCTGTAGCTCAGTGTTACTGCATCTCTGGCAAACCCCTGGTCTGACTCAACTCAAACCCAAGGCAGTCCCAGACTGGCTTGCTAACACCTGAACCAAACCCTGCCCATAGCAGGGAAAAAGAGCCATTGCAGACAACTGGAATGAAGAGAAAACTGGCTCAGCCACAACAGCAGAGCAAATCCAACACACATAAAAAACACCCCTAAACTGCTAGGTCCTGGTGAACAGGGAACATAGCACAGTAGGGCACTATAAGACCTCTTCTTTATAAGACTATTATTTTCTATAGTAGGAGATGTAGCTGACTTTCCTAACATAGCAAGAGACTTAAATGATATGAAGATAAGTAACATAACTGATAGAGAACTTAAAATAATGGTCATAGTGGCACCTGGGTGGCAAAGGTAAAGAGTTAAGTTAAAGTCCAACTTTAACTTAAAGACTTAAAGAGTTAAACCAAGTCCAACTCTTGGTTTAGGCTTGGGTTCTGGTCTCATGGTTGTGAGATCAAGCCCTACAACAGGCTCTGTGTGGAATCTGCTTGGAATTCTCTCTCCCTCTCCTTCTGCCCCTCCCACTCATGTGCTCTCTAAAATAAATAAATCTTTAAAAAAAATGAAGTAATGGTCTAAAGATACTCAATGGACTTGAGTAAAGAATGGAAGACCAGATAGGAACACAAAAAAGAACCAATCGGACATGAAAAACTCAGTAACTGAAATTAAAAGTACAGTAGATGGAATAAGTAGTAGAGGATGGATGGGAGAAGATATCTGCAAATGACATATCCAATATAAAGAGCCTACACAACTCAACACAAAAAATTCCACAAATAATCCCATTAAAAATGGGCAGAATACATCAACAGACATTTCTCCAAAGATGACATACAAATTGCCAAAAGACATATGAAAAGATGCTCAACATCACTCATCATCAGGAAAATGCAAATCAAAACCATAATGAGCTATCACCTTGTACCTGTCAGATGGCTGAAATAAAAAATTCAAGAAACATTAAGTACTGCCAAAGAGGTTGAGAAAAAAGAACCTTTGTGTACTGTTGGTGGGAATGCAAACTGGTGCAGCCACTATGGAAAACAGTATGGAGGTTCCTCAAAAAATGAAAAATAGAATTACCATATGATCCAGTAATTCCACTTCTAGGTATTTACCCAAAGATTAAGAGAACACTAATTTGAAAAAATATATGCACCTCTATGTTTATTGCATTATTTATAATAGCCAAACTTATTGCATTATTTATAATAGCCAAACTTTGGAAATAGCCCAGGTGTCTACTGACAAATGAGTAAAGATGTGGTGTACACACACACACACACACACACACACACAGAATGGAGTATTACTCGGCCATTAAAAAGGAATGAAATCACGCCATTTGCAACAATGTAGATGGATCTAGATGGTGTAATGCTAAGTGAACTAAGTCTGAGAAAGACAAATACCATATTACTGTACATATATGTATAACATAAAAAACAAAAGGAAAAAATAAACTGTAAACCAGACTCAGCTACAGAAAACAAAGTGATGTTTACTGGGGTGGGGGGTGAAGGAGATTAAAAGTACACTTTTCATGGTGAGCACTGCATCATGTACAGAACTGTTGAATCACTATATTATACACCTGAAATTAATGTAACACTGTATGTTAATGAAACTGAAATAAAAATTTTAAAGATTAATTTTGAGCATGTTACTAGCTGCTCCATATGCAAGTAAGAGAGGTGACAAAAGCACAGGACTATAGTTTGGATGTTTTGGGTATCATATTTTAAGAATGTCTGACAAATTTGAGTGTATAGGTTGATGAAATATCAAAAAAAGTATCAAGGTAGGGCAGTTCAGGAGTTTGGATTTTTAAACTGAGTATATTAGGCCTCATTAATCATGGTAAGCGTCTTCAGATAAATGAAAGACTAACATATGACAGAAAGATTGGGGAGGTTTTTTTTTTTCATATTATTGCAGAGTATAGACCTAAGATCAATGAGTAAAAATTATAGACCAGGTTTCAACTCAATACAAAAAAGACCATAATGCCAGTTAATTAAAAGCTTTTATGCAAATGAATGCGTTCCTTTGAGAGAGAATGTTTTCCATGAACTGAAGGTAAGTAAAAAGAAGCTCCATTTTTTTTATGGACACTGTATGGTTTTTAACTCAAAAACTAAATTAACTTTGAGGTATAGATTAGTTTTCTATTGCTAACAAGTTACCACAAAATTATCAACTTAAAACAATACACATTTATTATCTCACAGTTTCCACAGGTCAAGAGCCTCAGTATGAATTAGCTAGGTTTCACCAGGTTGAAATAAAGGAGTAAACTAGTTCTGGGGTCTCATCTGGTGCCTGGGGTCCTCCTCCAGGCTCATTTAAGCAACTAGCAGAATTCAGTTCCTTGTAAGCCTTGGACCGAAATCCTCTTCTTCTTCCTTGATTGTTGGCCAGGAGTCACTCTAAGTTATTAGATGCTACCCTTGAGTCCTTGCCCCACAGTTCTCGTTAAACCCTCTCACATTCTCTTGCCAGAAGGGTCTAGAACATTTTAAGGTTAACTTGATTAGGCCAATACCAGATGATTTCCCTTTTTAGTGGCTCAAAGGCAATTGATTCCTAACCTCATCATGAGAGTGCTATCTCACTATATTCACACCTTCTGCACACACACAAGGGGAGAAAATTATACAACCTGCACATACATCACGGGGCAGAAATCTTGGAGGCCAACTCAGAAATCTGCCTACCACAGTGTGCTTTCCAATTATAAAGCCCTGGATTCAAGTCAGCATGAACACTTACAGCTTCTGGGTTAGCAAAGAAAGCCTCCCATGACCGATTTTATATTGACTTTGGCTTCAGTACGACCAAGGTAACAAGACCATCTCCAGATCAGTGATGCTTCAGAGGGTCTTGGGGAGGCTCAAGTGGGTTCTGAATGTGTAGAGCAATTCTCACAGCCCTCCAAACTCCCAGCTAACTCAGAAACATCACCAATGTAGAGATGACTTAGAATCACCAGGGTTTCTGAACACCAAAATGAACTGATGAGTACCTTGAACAGTGTCTGGCACCAGTAGCTATGTATTTCTGGGAATGGACCAGTTTCAGGAGTGAAACATGAAAAAATCCAATTTTCCTCATTCTGTTTTCTCTCTCAGTGCTCAGCTTTCCATCTGAACGCTAAGAGGGTTAGGATTTTGTGTAGAATTATATCAGGAACTCAAGTGAGACCACTATGAAGAGAGGAAGGATACAATTACCAGGCAGGAGTTTGGAGGTGGAAAGCCATCCATGCTAAGAATCTGGCCACGAATGCCTCCAGGCCCTGAAGGAGGTGTTGTAGGGACAATTATCTGTCACCTACAATGGGCCAGCCTAATTTGCTCTCATGGTGTGTGGCTACAACCTCCTGTGACTGTGCCCCTCTGAATCAGACTAAAAATAATTCTTTTGGCTTCATCAGGGTGAGAAACTGGGAGAAATGCTGGCTCTCCTGACATTTTGGCTTCCAGTTACTGTATCAATGGCCCTGAGAAAACTGAGCCAAGCAAACAGATCTTTATCTTTGTTAAGCGAACTGCTCATTTCATCCTTGAGCAGAAACTGACCAGCCTTTTTAAATAAGGGTGTGCTATTAGACCCTAAACAATGCACTTTGCTTTGTATAGAATTCTAGGGCTATGGACCCTGCATAAAATTATGACCAAATGAACACCGATCTAAATAGTCAAATGGAATCACAGTGTGTTAATTTCTTGGATAAGCAATTAACATGTTTGAACTATGCTTTTTGATCTTGTCCCCAGAATTTGAAATATACTCCACCCTCACTTTTATTGTCAAAGCATGTATATTTGTGTGTGAAAGTCTGCATATGTATAACTGCTCTGATAAAAAAAAAACTTATGAAAAATATAGAAAATCTTCAAGAAAAAGTAATAGCAGCTACCAATGTTTTCTCCATTCATAAAGAGTCATTATCAATGTTTTGAATTTTATCCATCACATCTTTGATATATTTCATATGTATCATGCATACTATTTGGTAGACTGATTTTTTTCTATGTAAAACAATATCACGTACGAGACTGAGAGACAACAAGGACCATAAACTCCCAAAACCTCTTTTGCGAGCAGCTACTCTGCTGCTACTCTTAGTATTACTAAGAGTAATACTAGTAAGCAGCTACGCTTAGTATTACTATTAGGCTTTAGTTTTAAGCCTCTTTTACAAAAGACCATCTCTAGAGAATTTGACCATATCTCATAAGGGACTATGTTAGCCCCTCTGGTTTGGGATTAGACCAGTAGACCTTGTTTTTTCCTTTCTCCAAGATTCCTACACTTCCCATGGACTTTTAAAGGAGAGAGTCTAGAAAAACAAGTCTTCTAAAAGCTGAGGCAATTCAAGGAAGGCTTCTATGTAAATGCCAGGAATACTGGAGTTTTTTCATTTGTTTTTGTTTTTTGGCCACACTCAAAATCTACCCTCTATCAGAATGGCCAGTGGCTCAAAAGTGTGCCCTTGTCCTATGTGAAAGCTACTTTCTATAAGCGCAGAGAACAATCTTTGTATACACCTACTCCAACCCAAGGATCCATGCATGTCATTTTTGGTGAGGATTTTCTCAATGAAATCTTTGAAGGCTTGCTACACTGTTTGGATGTACCTTAATTTAATCCACTATTTTGGAGTATTGTCCCCTTTTTTCCTCCTTTATATATAAGGCTATGATAAATGTTCACGTACATTAGTCTTTAGGAATGTTTCCCATCACTTCAAAAGACTAAGAATTTTGTTGCACTGACAACTAACAACAAATTTTTCTTATGTAACCTGTTAAAAGTAGAGATTATTATTCTAAGTGACCTAAAACCAAATTATGCTGGTCCCAAAAAGCAGATAAAATTAAAAACTGGAGACACATAGAGAACTAATGTTTGGAAACTTATTGGTACCAATTATATATAAGTCTTTTACAGAAAGGATTTTAATTATTAATTATTCAAAGTTTCTAGAAAAAGGAGTTTCTATACTCTAGGTTTATACATCTGTATTTAAATCAGTAAATTGATTTTCAGTTAAACTGAATATAAATAAAGTGAGAATAAGATTAAGAGGGTAGCATCACAGTAATATAGACTTTATTGTCCAAACTTTTTGCAATCATTAAGCAATTTTAAGTGCCTAGTTGCTTTGACTCCCTAAAAATTACCAATTATTAAAAGAGATAAGTCTGTGTATTCCCCTTTTTTATGATCTTTCTTTGCTCCTTTCAGAAGAGAGCAAGATTCTTTGGCTATGAGATGGAAAGTGTTCGGACACTCAAAGTCTCGATCCTTCTCAAGGAGAAACAGGTGTTGACTGCATTTGGGAGGAAAGGGAACATATACCAATGATAAGAAAGGAATGAAAAACTCAACATATAATCTCAGGAGAAAGTTCTAACCAGTTGAAAACTTATTTACATACTTAATGATATAGTAAGAAGCCCAAATTTTCTACCTGTAGTTCACCTGTCTATCCGTTCATCCATTCATCTATTCATCCATGCATATATTACCTGCCTACATTCAAAAGAATTTATTAGTGGTTTACTCATCAGATGTTTAACAAACTGCCTTGTTGAAAACTTATGACCATTGCTCTCTCTACTAGAGCAATGACCCTAACCAATACTTTTGAATCAAGTTCTAGAGTAACAATGATAGTTTCATTTAATCCTTCTATTTTTTCAATAAATTATTTTTTCAAATACTATTTAGAGAGAGGAAGATGAAAGATAATAGAGAATACCTACGCGTTCCTCCCACGCTATTAACATTTACTTTTGACTCCCATATCTCAGATTTTCTCTTTTTCAGCACACGAGATGCTAAATATTTCCTTCTAGTTCATCTTAAAGATGGTGCATTAAAAAGCATTGGAAGAACAGGGTCTAAGAGAAAGCACTATTGCTTAAGTGGTTTGAATCTTCAGACACATCCCTAACTTCTTGAGCCTGCATTTCCCAATCTGCAGAGTAAGATGAATATGTCTTACCTTCCTTTAGCACATGCCCATCCTGAGTCATTTGCTAGGGTCAGTAAATCGCCTCACAACAAATGGAGGTTTAGAAGAGTTATCCCAGATTTTAAAGGTTAAATGTAAAATGAATTGGCTGAACTAACAGAAGAGTTTTCTGGCATCAGGGATAGAAAAAGGACAGCACGGAGAGGTTTGGGAGGAACCTACAGAGACAGCAGAACCTTGTTGAAGAAAGTGCTGGCTGAGACCTCTCTGAAGCAGCCTTTTCTTGGATGTTTCTCCCCATCACTGCAAGGTGGGCTGCTAACACCCCTTTTTCTTGCTCCTCAGGCCTAGTTTCTCTGGGAAAACAGTCAAAATAGATTCAAGCTATGGTGTGAATGTCACCTAGGGAATGACTTCGGAATTGGATTTGCTGTTTCTTCAATAGGAAGGTAAATCATACTCCCAAGAGCATGGTGTCAATGCCAGATAATCACTCTAGGCTACTGAAAGTGGGAGAGCAGAGGAAGAGATAGTTTCATAAGTAGATATAGTCATAGCCAAATACTGGAAATAGAAAATACATATACAAGTGTTTATTGGTACAGTTAAACCTCATCCTAACAGACTCTGCAGACATAAAATTTCCTTGAAATAAGCATTCCTTGCTACCTCCTCCCTTCCTGCAGCTTCTCAATCTTACACCCACGGTGCTATTGGGTTCTGTCTAAAAATACTGTAGCATATGTTTATGTAAAAATACTGCACCATGAAGATAATAAGGGAAGGTTCCCTTGAAAAGCACCATGGGATAGTGAAAAGAGGGCTGAGCTGAAAATGGGGAGATTTTAATTTCTACTTTGGATCCTGCCTGTGATTAAGTCTGAGGATGTGACTAAGTCAAATGATCTTTCTAAACCTCAATTTCTTCATTTGCAAATAAGCAGTTTGGCAACATGCATCAAAATCCCTTCTAGCTCTACTGTCATGTGAGTCTGTGATAGTTGATAGTGAAGGTTCTCTTAAGTACTATATTCTTTAAGTCTTACTTATATATTCTATTTTACAAATTTCTTTCCTAGTATTCTTAAATTAAAAAGTCACTTATTGAAGGCATCCACAAATAGCACTGGGGTAAAATTCGTTAAGCAAACATACTCATTTATATTTCTTAAAACATCAATTCAAATTTTAAATTGAAGGAGTCTTTTTTCATTATTTAAATGGAAGATAAAACTGGCTCATGAAGATACCTCCAACTATGAAAGGGTAGACAGAGGAACACTACTGAGACATAGAAAGTGGCCTCAGGGAAAAAAATGGTTTCTCTAATTACAAATTTATTAAAACCCAGTGGAGTTCTCAAAAGGGGAAATTCTACCCCAGAGAACATTTGGCAATGTCTGGAGATACTTCTGATTGTCCCAACTGGTGTCAATTATTAGCTTCTAGTGGCGAGCGGCCAGGGATGCTACTGATCATCCTAGAATGCACAGAACAGCCCCCTTTAACATAGAATTATCCAGCCTAAAATATCAATAACCCCAAGGTTGCGAAACCTAGTATAACTTTCTCAATTCTCCTAACTATGTTATATTAAGCTTGAAATGCCCAACTTGATACAGAAAACAGTAGCCTCACCAAAAAATGTTTAGTCTAGTTTTCCCTGGAGAGAAACCATCTCTCAGATGAAATTCTTTTTAAAAGAGTTAGGTAAAAAAATTACTTATGCAGGATGCAAGCATTTACTCCTCTATTCTGAGTCAAAATCCAGCAAATTCAACTATTTTATGTTTTATATATGTCTATTTCCTATCTTGATATTTAAATTTTCTTTTTTTAATCTCTAGCCAAAAAGTACCTAATATTAGTTATGATTATATTGAGAAATACGACAATCCAGAAAGCTAGTCAGATTTCCAGGTATTCCTGAACACTATCAAATCAGACGGTTATAAATGGAGAGCTACACTGTTGTTTCAGGGGTCCCAGCTTCAAACTAGTGTTCTCCGGGTCCATAGACTTCTGTGATGAACATCAGTCTTCCCTATCTTTCAAATAAACACTAGTAATTGACATTTACACAGAAGATATTAACTATTCAACAACTGGAAAGGAGTTACTAAAGTTATTAAGCTACTAAAAGCTCCTGAGGGGGAATCATACTGACCAAGGTCAAATGTCTAATGTTAGTCATTCCTGCTTTCAAACCTTTTGTCTTCTACTAATTATAGTGCGAGGGCTTGGATGCAAAGATAGCCACTATCAATTCATTCCTCTCCTGTAGATGCACGTCACTCTTGTATCGAATGGAGTCTACTTCTTCACTCTCTTCACTCTAGGCTGGCCTGGGACAGCTTTGATATTAAAATACAGCAGGAATGGTGCTATGTCAGGTTGGGGCACAGGCTTCAAGAGGGCTAGTACTTTTCGCTTTCTCCCTCTTGGAACCCAGGCCCCATGCTGTGAGGAAGCCCAAGCAGCTGCACAGGCAGGTCCACGTGAAGAATCAAGGCCTCTCACGAACAGTCCAGTGGAGCTTCCCAGCTCATGGCCATCAGCAATTTGCTCCCCACGTGAGTGAGCCATCTTAGAAGTGGATCTATCAGCCACACTGCGCCACCCCAGTTGGTACTACACAGAAGAGAGGCAAGCTGACCACACCAAATCCTGCCCAATTACAATTCATGAAAGTAATTATTTTGTTTTTAATTTTTTCCAGCCCTATTAAGGTATAATGGACAAAAATGGGCTATATTTAAGGTGTACAATGTGACCTTTTAATATAAAAACATTTTGAAATGATTACCACAATCAAGATAATTAACACATCCATCACCTCACATCGTTATCTGGTTTTATTTTTCCTCTGGTGAGAATAACTAAGATCCACTCTCAGAAAAATTTAATTATGTAACACAGTATTGTTAACTATAGGTACCACATCCTACCTTAGAGCTCTAGAAATTATTCATCCTACATATCTAAAACTTTTTATCTTTGACCAACATTTCCCCATTTCCCTCACCTCCCAGCCCCTGGTAACCACCATTCTAAAATCTGTTTCTATGAATTCCAATTTTTTTTGGATGCCACATGTAAGTGCAATAATACAATATATGTCTGGTTTATTCTACTTGACATAATGTCCTCAGGTGCATACATGTTGCCTCAAATGACAGGATCTCTTTTTTTTAATGGCTGAATAATATTTCATTTTATGTATTATTCTTTCCCTCTCTCGTTCTTTTTTTTTTTTTTTATGGCTGAAAGCCTGCATCTTTTTAATTTATTTTTTATTTTTTTTCAGTGTTACAAGATTTATTAATTCTCTTTCTGTGTGTGTGTGTGTGTACACACACAGATATTTCCTTATACGTTTTCTTTATCCATTAATTTATCAGTGGATACTTAAGTTGTTTTCATCTCCTGGCTACTGTGAATAATGCAGCAATTAGCATGGGATATCATACAGTATCTATTCCAGATACTGATCTCATTTCCTTTGCATAAATACCCAGAAGTGGCTGGGCTATATGATAGTTCTGTTTTTAATTTTTTGAGGAATCTCCATAGTTTTTGAGAATGACAATATCAATTTACATTCCTACCATTAGTGCACAAAGGTCCTCTTCCTTTCACATCCTCACCAATACATGTCCATTATCTATGTCTTTTTTATAATAACCACTTTAACAGGTGTAAGGTGATCACTAACTATGGTC
Organism: Procyon lotor; assembly: GCA_028646535.1. Classification (NCBI taxonomy): domain Eukaryota; kingdom Metazoa; phylum Chordata; class Mammalia; order Carnivora; family Procyonidae; genus Procyon; species Procyon lotor. The sequence goes on from CM053607.1 coordinate 57,455,688, forward strand.
TTGATTTGTACCTCCCTTATGATTATTAATGTTGCCACCTTTTCATATACTGATCGGCCATTTGTAGATTTTCTTTTAAGAAATGTCTATTTAGGTCCTTTGCCGATTTTAAAATAAGGTTATATGTTTTCCTGCTATTGTGTTATTTGAGTTCCTTATATATTTTGTATATTAACCCCTTACTAGATATATGGTTCACAAATATTTTCTCCTACTCCATTTGGCTTTGTTTTAAATTACTAAATTTTGGAGTAGGTTTTATGCAATACTTGAGTATCAAAGCATACATCAAAATCTAAACTTAAAAAAAAAAGATCCCTAATCTTGTTAAACACCATATAAAGAATAACTACATTTCCATGAATAGCAAATGCCGTATGATTTATTGTTTTTATTATAAGCTAGACTCTTTGGGAACTTTCAGATGGTCAAATATGTAAAAAATACCAGTTTCATAATCTATTGGTAAGTACATGGCCTTTACTATAAAGTACATGCAGTTTTCACCAGGATTCTAGGACCAAAATGTTCTGTACTCAGCTTTGGGTCCTCTCTGTGGTGGCATAGGTAAACCAAGGACATGCACTCTGTGAATTTGGAATCATTTACCTTTTTAGAGGCAACCGCTACCATCACCCTGACTCACTCCCCTCAACAAAGGAAAGGCACAGTTAGAAAAAAAGTTCAAATAGGGCTGTAATATGAAACCAGCTGAATTTCTCTTTGTAGAAAGCAGTCACCAGTGGGACTTTCTGCTGAATTTTTATTTTATGTTCACTAACCCTAAGCAGTAAGCATTTAATTAGATGTCTTCAAGTATCAGCTAATGCCTCATATTTTAAATACAACTTAAGGAGCTATGTTAGATTGAAAGCAACAAGAAATTTAGAAAGCATTTCTTTTTGCTTTGTAAGAATGTTCGAACATTAATACTTTTTATAAATTCTAGATGGTTGTCCTGATGTCCTTTAAAGCAGGATTCAAACTTATAAAGGTTTACTTTATCAGGAACTATAGTCAAATCCAACTGCTACAGATCTGATTGCTCTAATTTTTATCAAATGCAACAGCAAGTCTTAGAGGCTAGAGGTCATAGACTATAGTCCTATTCATCTATAGCTGAAACTCATGTACTTTAAAAAAGATAGAATACTCAATTAGAATATTTACAGTAGACTTTTAATATAAACATGGAAACTGCATTTATTTTTTGAATCACAGCTTCTTGAATTTGGAAGGCACAGGCAAAACTAAAAAGTAGGTAGTTTATGTCAGGAAAATGCATCCTATTCACTTTCTTACAACAATGGCTAGAACCACTGATGTGTTGAGCAGCGAGTTTTTCTGTTGGTTTCTTTGTGGCCTCTATGTGACCTGACAGTTATTTGAAGAGATGAAAACAGAAAAATTTCCATTCCACCCAGCTGAAGGAAAGCACTCACAATGAATATAACTAGACTTTTATTTCAGGGACAAGAACTTGATGTTTCATAAAGCTTTGTGAAGTATGGTTACTCTAAGAGTTGGAGTAGTCTGAGGGGAAACTTACAACTTCTAAAGGCAACTGAGAGAGGTCAGCAGAACTCATCAATGGAGTTGTTCAGACAAATGAAAATTTCTGCTGAACCAATCAACTAGAAAGGGGGACTGAAATGAACTGGGTCATCTGAATGCACCTCACCCCACATGAACTAATCTTTTTTTACATTGATTGGTTTACCTATGCCTTCAACAGATTAGTTATGTGTACATCACAGAAACATATTTAAAATCCATGAATGCGTGACCATTCAATGTCCAGGTTAGAAATAAAAATAAGTACAATAAATACTGTCTATTCAGTACTTGAAAGGACCTTTTTATCATGATAATATGCATATTGTGTATTTGCATATCTGAAGAGAGCCAATTTCTCTTTTTTATTGTAGGAGGAACATTTTAATATGAAATCTACTTTTTTACCAGTATTTTTAATGTATAAATACAGTATTATTAACTACAGCCTATTCTCTTTCATCAGTTTTCTCACATCATTACAATGAGCGGAAAGTAACAGTTTCATAAAATCAAGGAAAATGCCTCTTCTATGATTAAATTTGGCAAACAACCATCTGGGATGAGACCATGTAGAAAAACTGTACAAACCAGATATGGGAGGAGGGCGATGTGTGTAAAAGGGTACTGTGATTCACCTTGTGAGTGAATGATTCCTGGTGGAGGCAAAGAGAGTGGGAACTCTAAGAGCATGGGCTCTGGCTTAATTTAAACTCAAGCTCTCCCACCTTAGTAGCTGTGCAACTTAGTAGCCCTTGTGCAACTTCACTTCTCCGAGCCATTGTATCCTTGCTTATAAGACAGATGTAAGAGTAGTACTTACCTATAGGGTTCTCTGGATGATTAAATGAGAAGATGCATGTGTGAAGAACATTACTACGTAAATATTACCATACAAATACTTCCCCCTTTTTTACCCAGCAAAGATAGTGTGTGAGTTAAGACAAGTTAGTTTTTTATGACAATAAACATCCTCCAACTTTTACACAGCCCCTCTGCGTTAACTTCTCAGCAAACAAATTCTCTGTATATAAGTTTCTGAGGAACCATCCTCCAGGTCTTAGCTCAGCATTTCACCTCCTTTGATCTTATGGCCCCTCTAGGTCAACACATGCTTCTGCAATACCTAGCAGAACAGAAGGGTAGAGAGTCAAGCCTCAGTGGTGACATGAAGATGCAGGCAGAGATTAGATGAATGTAACCATAGGCCAAAGAGTGTCAAAGGCTGCCTGCAACCACCAGAAGCTGGAATAGACCAGGAAGGATACTCCTTAAAGAGCCAGAACATGGCTCTGCTGATGCACTGCTTTCAGACTCATGTCCTTCAGAACTGTGACAGAATAAATTCCTGATGTCGCAAGCCATCCGGTAGGTAGTAATTTGTTGCACAAACCCTAAGAAACTAATATATTTGAAGGCCATGTCTCTGGCAATCTCCCAACCTTTCCCTCTTTCTGTCAAGATGGCTGTCACATCTCCAGGTCTCATATCCATATCCAAAAAAAAATTACAGAGAAAAGTTGTCACAAACACCATTTTTACCTCCAGTTAGGAAAGTAAGAGCTTTCCACTAAGTGACCCCCCTCTAGCAGGCTTCCCTTATTTCTTCCTTAGCTAGTTCGATAGCATGAATACTCCTAGTTCACTTTAGAAAATGAAGGAAATAATCCCTACGACTGACTTGGATCTATCAGGAGTCATTGCTTGGTAACTGGACATTCCTGCCTTAAACAAAATCTGTATTCTACTAACCAGGAAAAAAGAGGGTAATGAATACTGGTTAGAATAAGTGTCTTTCAAATATATGTTAGCTGTTCTTATGATCTAAAAGTGTTAAGTATTAGAGGGAGAATTTGGGGTTCAAATACTTTAAGTTAGAACTTCTCAAATAGCACATCACCCAGACTCGGTAGGCTGTCACTGCTGCTCCAGAAACCAGGGCTGGTCATTTAATCTAATTAGTCCAATAGCCTATTCAAATATTTTTTTTGTGTGTATGTAGCATTATGTGAACAGGGTTGGGAGCAGTTTTAATTGCTCAAGGATGGCAGGGTCTTCATCTGAACTCCTGGGAGAACCATAATGCTAAGTCTAGAGCAGTGAGAAAGCAAAGCAAAGGAAGAGGAGTCAGAAGGTAAGAAGGGGTAAAGTCACCCGGCTCCTTCATGTCTTCTGTGGTATATTTTCATGCTCATAGCCCCAGTGAACTATGCCTCCTAGCATTATAACCACCGTCCATTCTCTTTAAACCTTGATGCTGTACTTGAACATTTGATTTGCTTTGTTCTTTGGGATATCAGCAAACGTGATATACGAAGATGCTTGTTAAGTGCTTGGGAATTGGGGCTAACATTCTTGGAATACTTCATTACTCTGTAAAGAAACTGGCTGAGGACACATGACTCTGCCAAAGGCCAGCACCAACCATCAGATATGTGACTGAGACCAACTCAGACCATCAGCCTCTGTCCAATTAGCAGATGACTAGAGCCTAGACATGGTTAACAGAAGAGCCACCCAGCTAAGTCCAGATCAAATTGCAGAATTGTGATCAAGAAAACGGCTGCTGTTTCAGAAAAGTCAGAGTAATAGATAATAACATGTAACTAATAAATCCCTCCAACCTTATTTCCTACCATTTTTCCTTCCCTCACTTCCCCTTTGCCTACGGTCTTCTTGGTCTTCCTTAAACATGATAGGCTTATTTTTGCTTCGAGTCCTTGAACTGGGAGTCACCTCTTCTGGGAAGCTCAGGTTCCTTCATGGTTCATATCCTTACTGCATTCAAAACTCATCATATGCCACGTCCTCAAGGAGGCCTTAGTCACCAGTGCATCTAGTGCGTCATATACCGGCCCCCATATATTCCTTTCCTATTTGCTTTTTCTACTTTATTTTGAGATCTTCTTTTGGAAACATTTGATGTATTTCTTGGATTAGCAGGTTATTTTTTGTCTCCTTCACTAAAACACAAGCTCCAAGAGGACAGATATTGTAGCTGTCATGTTCACTGCTCTATTACCTATGGCTAGAATAGTTTGGGCATATGGTGGATGTCTCAGTGACATGTTTTGAATAAATTAATAAATGAATAAATAAATGAAATTTGTTAAATGTGGAATTTGGTAGGACCAGAGGGAATGAGAAGGTGATATTCAGAGCAAGGACTCAAAGCATCCCTAAACGGAATTGCATTCCTAATGATTTTCATGTAAGTGCAGTTTTTACCCTTTGACTTTTTAAATTGACACTGAATCTTAACCTCTTGCTCAGTGCAGAACTTTTACAGTACATTCATAATACTTTTATTTCATTCTAGTCAAATATTTAGCTACTTGTTTGCTATAATTTATAAATTCTTAAGAAAGACTACTATTTTAAATATAGGGTTTTTTTCATGTGATCATACACTTCCTAATAAAATGCCTAATTATTATTTTACAACTTCTTGAGAGTAAAATTTCCAGGTAATTGTGAAATTTTATTTTACTTGCATTGGAATTATAATTCTCCACAATCTTAACTCAGACTTATTCAACAAACATCTTTCATAATAAAATATACTAATTCATTATTTCCATATACAGTAACTGCATTCCTTAAAATCCTAACTCTCCTAAAGGAACATAAAATAAAGACAAAGACAAAATAAAGACCTCTAAGAACCCATTACACATATCAAACCCTCTGTGGGTTAAATCTCACTCATGTTCTATATATATGACTTCGTTCAGAACTGCTTTATCTTGAATGGGAACAAGTCTAACAATTTTGTTATTAGAATCTTTAATCCCTGGCATACCATAAGCATAAAACCATAATGGAAGAGAATCTGGGGGTGTTTTAGAAAAAGGCAGATTGGCACTTGCACTCTGCTCTGCTCTAGGTCCTTTAAATTGTTCCTGCCCAGTAAAACTTATCCTTTGTACATAAACGACCAGTTAGAGTCACGGACAGTCACTTACACTGAACCAGACTGCCTTCTGTTCACCATTTCTAATCTACTGGATTTGTATCTTTTTATTTTTTGTTTGACTCAAGCTGACACACACTGCCTAATTTAAGGTGTACAAAACAGTGCTTCAACATCTTGGGCTGCGCTCACCACAGGCAGTGCTATTATCTGTCACCGTATGACCCAACTACTCAGCCACAAAAAAGGAGGCGATCTCGCCATTTGCAACAACATGGATTGACCTAGGGGGTATAATGCTAAGGGAAATACATCAGACAGAGAGACAAACATCAGATGATTTCGCTCTTATGTGGAACCTAACAAAACAAAACGAATGACAAAACAAACAGCAGAATCTGCTTTTGCATCTTCACTGGCTCTGCATCCTGACACCCACGTCTAGTCGCCCTGGTGCCTCTAAGAGCCTTCTGGCTTAACCGTTACACTTCGCTCTTTCTCTCTCTCACGCACACACAGATATGCAAGTGGACATGTGCACCACACACACACACACACACACACACACACACACACTTACTTTTGGTGCTTCCCTGACACAGGCAGTAGGACTAATGATAAGAGGAAGCCCATCTATGAGTTCAGTTTCACCAGACCCACAGCAATCACAATACTTTTTCCTTCCTTTTCCAGGAGGAGGCAATAAATTATAGCAGAGAAAAATGTGTGCTTCACATACATATATATTTGTATATTTACCATGTATACATGTGTATACACATATATATGCACACACAAATGCATATATGCTGGAAAAACATGTATGAATTGGGTTTTATTCTACAGGTGTTTTTGTGTCTCCCCTTACCATTGACCTTTTCTTCATTAATCCTAGTCCTCCAGAACGACACAGTATAGGGACAAATGAATCTCAACAACATTCACGGTGACCAGCATCAGAGGTATGCATGTTCGTACTGTGGCAAGCAAAGTGCTTTTTTTTTTTTTTTTTAAACCAAAGCAATTTGTTACAGGTCAGCGAAACTGAATGTCACCTGACTAATTTATTTGTCAAAGACAACATGCACTGGGGGGTTGGGTCCATGAGACCTTGTCTGAACATATGAAATACTATTTTAAAACAACCAGCATGCTTTGCATGAGCATTGACTAATTCGCAGCTGGCATCCAGCATAACATACAAATACTACAAAATGTACCAGGAGAAAGATCACATGACATGAGCTCAGCCCAATTATTGGTTTGTGAACCTACACACAAATTGCAGCCTGTCATTCCACACAATTGAGATGGAAATCTCAGCTTGAGCAAATGAGAACTTTATGCTTTTACAGTACAATTTAAGGATGCCACAGAATTGTTACAAGACACGTGCTTAATGGCATGGACTCTTCAAAAGAAAAAGAAGGGAGCAGTTTCAGGAAGAGATCAGAAGCAACACTTGACATGTTATCAAGGTGGGAAGGAACATTTCTCTACTGAAGTATAATTCAGTGGAAAGAATAAAAGAAGGTAATACAATATGTAATCTCCTTTAGAAAGGTTTTTAATATAAGAAGTTAAATATGAAGTAATTTTTTATTTTTGGAAATTCAGTTCCCTTAAATTGCATAAATTAAACATCTTTGGGGCGACTGGGTGGCTCAGTGGGTTAAAGCCCCTGCCTTCAGCGCAGGTCATGATCCTAGGGTCCTGGGATCCAGCCCCACATCAGGCTCTCTGCTCAGCAGGGACCCTGCTTCCCCCTCTCTCTCCACCAGCCTCTCTGCCTACTTGTGATCTCTCTTTTCCTACCAAATAAATAAATGAAATCTTTTAAAAAAAAAAAATCTGTGTGTGACCTGTCATTATTTTTTTTAAGTGGAAAAAGGACAAGATGAAACACACTACGGAGCCTTCATCATAAGATTGCACATTTTACCTAAAATCAATTCTGTCACCTTCACTCATATGCCCACCATCCTCTCTGTATTACCATTTATTCTCCCCCCTACTCCAACACACCCTGCTTTTGTGGGTCTTTTTTTAATCTATTCCCTTTTCTTCCCATCTTTCACCTTCATTCAAGGCTATATGACTTAAAACTCCTCCTTCTGAAGTTCCTCTCTTTTATACAAATAATCAAACCAAGGTATATTATTGAGCAGGTAATAGGTGCAAGATGCCATTCCAACCATCAGAGGCAAAAGTGCTACATGCAAGAAAAAGTCCCTTTGTGTCTGTCAGGGTCCTGTCAGGAGACAGAAACCAGAGCAGTTACTTTAACAGAGAGAGTACCATACACAGAACATCCAGCAGAGTTATCTAGCTACTGAAGAGCTGAGGAGACGTAATAAAAGAAATTCTCAAGTATCAAATGGAGTAAGTCCCAGATTCTAGCCCTAGAACTCAAGGATCAGAGGGAAAAGTTTAGGATTTTTAACGCTTGTAATTTGGGAGACCCACAGATTGTCACTCAGACCTCTGAGGAGAGATCAGCCAGGAGACGCTAGTGTCTCAGCTCACAGAAGGTCTGTGTGGCCCTGGGACCCAGACCCCTGAGAAGGGAAGGCTGGCCTGCTGGTGCCGGATCTCTGAGAGAGCACAATGTCAGCAGTTCTTTGAGGTGGAAAACCACAAATTTAAATCAAGAGCTCCCGCCAGAATGAGCTGCCACAGTTGAGATGTGCTCATAGGAGGACAGAAAGCACACAGGAAGGAAAGCATTCCTTTTCCCTTTCAGGACCTCCTCCTTCCAGTCACACTAATGGCAGAGCCTAAACAGACAGGTGCAAGGGCAAGGCAGACACGTGACTGAACAGTCTCAGTGCCAGCATCACAACCAGGGCGTAAAAGGGCACGTGTGAAGTGGAGCGACTGTGGCTTACTAATTAGTATACCCTTGCAGCTTACAATCTAGTAGAATGACTTATGCAAACGATATACAAGGTATCACAGAACTGCCAGGACCCATTAAAAAAAAACAAACAAAAACAGGAAGGTATGAATCTCATCCACCACAGAGTTCACCATACACTGAACTCTAGTGTATAGGAAATATCAACCATGTTCTCTTTAAATACACTTAAATCCAATTCTGGGTTCCACTGCAGTCATTACGGCGGCTCCTCCTCTCGCTAGGGCTTTGCAAACATCATCTGCTGTGCTGTTGCATCCAGGAGGTTTGTGCTAGTTTCTCCTGAGAAGCCCGGTTTCCCCCTCCTCCCTCTGAGACACCAGCATCGTGCCTTCAAAGAACTTCAGCCATTACAAAAGACAGAATGGACCACTGACTTTAGGCAGCTTCTGCTTTGAGCTCTACGAAAACACTCTGAAGAATAAAAATGCCAAGGGGCTGCCTACCTGCTTAGAAAAACTCTTGGGAAAAGCACATAAAAATTAATATTTAAGACACTCGCCTGTCACACAGACACAATGCCTATGGTTTCAGAACAATTTACTACTATTCAAAAAAAATAGAAGCATGAAATGGCAAATTTGCCTGTTTCATAGCATGCCCCCCTCTGCACCTCCTGTGAGCTGTCCTCAACATGTCAGCCATTAAGATTGAGGGATAGGCCTTGAATCTAGAATATTCCTCCTGCTGTGACATGGCCAAAAAAAATAAAGGCATATGAGAAACTTCCTTCATGGTCGTACCTGTTCATCTGTGAATATTATTGAGAAAAGAAAAACTCTTCTCTATTGTTTTAATCATCATTACTATTTTCAGGATGTATAAATCACTAGTTTCACTAGGGGCTAAACATTCTCCAACCACAGTAGTACTGGTGTTCATGACAATATTTCCAATTCCCTGCTGTTTTCCTCAAAGCAGAGCAGAGGCAGCCTGAAACTCAACTTAATTTCCAGTGCTAGTTTCAAGGTCCTTGGAGAGAATGAATGTGTTATTTGATTTGTATAGTCAATGTTATTTGCCAGCATGATTTGCACTCTTGAGATCCTGGTACATTGTCGAGTTTGGGTCGGTGTTAAGAGCATTGCCTTGAGAGCCTCTCTTTAGGAAGTGGCTTGGGAAAGGAGGCTTATGATCAGGTGAACAGGGCCAGTGACACCTATGAATGGCAGGCCTGAGGACTGCTAGTGCTTGGCGTGAATACCGAGAAATCTCTTTCCGAGGAACTTCCTGTGGCTTTGCATCTCTGACTTGGCCATCTCAAGTGTTAAGCGAGATGTCAAAGTGCTCATGCTGTGGGTTTGGTCCCCGCCACAGATGACATGCTGCTGTCCCCCAAGGACAACTGGGAAAAACAATTAACAACAATAATAGTAATAATAAGTGATAATAATAATAAAGAATATTGCTGCTGTTCCACCTCAGGGCTGGGAAATGGGACCACTTAGCACTACCACAAACAAAGCCACAGTCTGGCTGCTTTGGGCCTCTTTTAGTACAGGGCAAACAAGGTCAAGATCATAATCCAAAGAGGTGGTTCTTTCTACCCAGTTTTCATATTTTGAAAACTTCTGCCCAGAACAACATGAGAAATCTCAGTAAGAAAAAGGAGGGTACATGATCTATCTCTGCTCACGGGGTCACTCACTAGATTCTCAAACCCATTTCATCTATCACATACATTACTTCTAGGGATACACCTCCCAAAAAAATGGTTCCCACAAAAAGAGATGGCCATGAAAATGATTTTCTTCAATTTATCCTAACATAACAGAAAATGTAACCATTCAAAGTACCAGCCCAGTGCCTCGGTATACATGTGCAGTCCAAAAGAAAATAATGCTGCAAGACTTTTCAAGCAATTATGTACAAAGAAATTTTACTTTATGTTCTTGATAACAAGCAAATGCATCATGATCAGCTATCCCTGAATCTTCTCTTCATATTCTTTTTATTCCCTAATAGAACAGTGCACCTTGTAATAAGGTTTTTTACCTCCTCCCATCCCTCAGTGGCACCCAGGAAAAACAATAAAGTTTGTGCCCATGAATTACTAAGATCTTTCCAACTTCTCTGAGGCAAAGAGATTTATGTGATGAAACCAATAGCTTTTTGCAACCTGTCTTACAGTGTGCATTGTCTGCACAATAAGATATGTCTTCCTTTCTTCCTCTACATTAGCTAGCCTCTAAAGGTCACAAAAGCTAACTCCAAATATAATGACATCCAGTAAGACCTCTA
>CM053607.1:57466812-57528917 GCA_028646535.1 Procyon lotor
ATTATGCCAAGCGAAATAAGTCAGTCAGAGAAAGACAAGTATCACATGATCTCTCTGATATGAAGAACTTGAGAGGCAAGGTGGGAGTTTGGGGGCATGGGGGAGAGAAATGAAACAGGAAGGGATGGGGAGGGAGACAAACCATAAGAGACTCCTAGACTCAAGAAATGAACTAAGGGTGGCTGGGAGGCGGGTGTGTGGGGGGGGTGGGTAGGGATAGGGTGGCTGGGTTGTGGACATTGGGGAGGGTATGTGCTGTTAAGTGCTGTGAAATGTGTAAGCCCGAAGATTCACAGACATGTACCCTGGGGCAAATAATACATTATATGTTAATAAAAATTAATTTAAAAAAAAAAAAAAAAAGAAGTTACCTTTCAGCTGGCCCGAAGGCACAAGAGCTAAGGACAGACACCCAGCAGAAAGACTGTTTCTTAGCTTCCGAAGAAAGAAGAAAACATGAGTAGAACAACAACCAGCCAGGCCACATCTCCCACCTCTCCTTGTAGTAAGGTCCTTGTGGTCTAGGGATAATGAAAAGTATCTGCAAGTGCCTGGGAGGCAAAGGGTGGGTGGCAATGGAGTGTTACCGGCCCTGACTACTCATAAAGCACAGCCACAGGGCCTGGGCAGAGGCTGCCCTCCTGCTCCAGGGTGAAATTAACTACCATCCCTACATTCTCCCTCCACAACATCCTAACCTCCCAAACTGCGGGAAGGAAGGAAGAAGGCAGGGAGGCAGCTTGTAGCTCTCTGTCCTGACAAATTTCCGATGGTGAGCTCTTACTTCAGCGACTACAGCGACCCGGTTAGCAGCAAAGAGTTCTGGAGTCAGGCTGCCTGGATCCAAATCCTGGCTCAGCCTTTGCCGGCTGCAAGACTGGGAACAGCTTACTTCCTCTCCCTAAGCTCTGGTTCCCTCATCTGCAGGAGGGTGGCTCGGTTACCTCCCGCTGTGGCTGTGAAGGCAGAGAGAGGGTCTGTGGAGAGCCAGAAGGCACACACCTACAAGGAGCGGGCACAGGATCAAAGCCGCGTCCTGGTAACGCCCACGGTCTCCACGCTCTGCGTCCGCATGGAAACATGAAGACCACCTGGCTTTATGGGCAGCATCGGCACCTAGGGCAACCTCAAAAACCCTGAATTAGAGGAAGTAGGAAAAGGACTGTCATTTTCCCCTTCCATGCATTTAGTCGTTTCCAGAATGTGCTAATAAGGGCTCAAGGACTGAGAAGTACATTTGTTTCAAATAAACATTAAAACAATCCTAAGAATTAAACGGAAAGCTGCTTTGCAGATGTCTGGCCATTCACAGGCACCTTGCTTTCGGATTGTTCCCAACAAGCAAAGGGAAGAGGGAATACAATTTGAAAGTTTTGGTCTCCCCATGAGGTTACTGCAGATTCTATTTTAATAGTTAGACTTCCAGATGATTAGTAATTTTTTTTAACAATAAGCCTCCAAGGAAAAGAAGCACCAAGCTGGTTCTCTCCCTGAATGCTTGTAAACATTCATTATTTTAAGTCCTTCTGTTCTCCTTTTCTGTTAGGCTAAGTTTTTTTCAAGGCCAGAGACCAGACGTGTTTTTATATGCCAACAGCAAAGCTGATTTGTGTGGTAGTGATATTCATCTGTTGTCATTCACCTGGACTTCTTTAGAATGGGGGTCTGGTGAATGTCTCACAGCCATGGGGTATTATATCACTAATCCTTGTTTTCCAATGGCCTGGCATAGCTCCTGGAACATTGGTTTCCACTAGTTTGTTTAAGGGAAGAGTTAAAATAGTAGAAGATATATAAGGTTGCTAGGAGCTCCCAGAGAAATGTAACACAGAATAGCAATAGGAGAAAAGTAAACCCAGTATGTTAGCACATGCTGATGATATAGTTAACATAAGACTAAAAAGGGTATTTTAACTCAAGTTGGAAGGGATAGTAAGAGTTTATTTCTCACACATATCAGAAAAAAAAGTATAGAAGTAGCCGGGCCTGGACTGAAATGATAGCTCCATGGTCACCAGAGACTCAGGCACTTCCTGTGATTACAAAGATGTGGCCCTCAGCACTGTAGCCCAAAAAGGCTGCTGGAGTCCCAGCCATCACAGTCACATTCTAAGCCTCAGTACGAGAGGAAGGGAAGAAAGAGACTTCCCAGGATTTCTCTACAACATGTTTCCTTACTTCCCTTAGCAAAAACATAGCCACCTGTGAAGAAGGCTATGGCCCGGTTGTAGGCTTCTTCACAGTAGGGAACAAAATGTTTGCCAAGAGGACCATAAGGATAATAACTCTAATATGAAAAGGTTTAGGAGCTTGCAGAGGATTTCATGTGTGCTTATGTTCTGTGGGGGGAGGAATGCAGGCGGAGGAGAAAGTTGGCTCTTAGGAACGGGCAGCCCAAAGTAGCTAGAGCAGCAGCCAGCTCATCTGGGGCTTCTTCTGACAAAAATAGATATACAGACACACATAATGAGGTAAAATACTTTAAAGGCAAATAGATGATCTTAAAGTGGTCACAGCTGCTGTTTTCAGTCCAGTTCATCATAATAGAGAAGCAGAAAGAAGAGATCCAGGGAAGCAGCTCAGGCCCAAGGGAGGATCCAACTGCCAGCCTGGTATCCCCCCCACGTGGGATCTTTTAGAACCTGAATATGACAAAGAGGGGAAAGGTGAAAGACCCCTCCCCCCAGTAAAACACTGGGGAGGTGTCAAGGGGAGCCCCGTGATGCCTCTCTCTCCTGTCTATGTTTGGGGTCTGACTGTTGGGGGCTCCTGCTCTTAGATCAGTCTGCTCCCAGACCTTCTGTAGCCCTAAACACTGTGATGCTGTAATTTCCGCAGTGCTAGTTCTCAAAGTACTTGCTCTCGAACGACTTGAGAACCAGCCATCACTGTTAGACGCCCGCCTCCCTCTGACACACCAGCTCCTGAACCCACAACAAGCAGGCTGCAGGAAAGTAACCCATCGGGGATTGTGAAGGAAGACTCAACAGCCCCTAAGAAGCTTCTGTTGCCCCAGGGAATGTTCATTCCTTTGGCAGTTGCAGCTGAGAAAAAGGCATAACCAAGGTCCTCCCCTATTCCTGGCAGGGAGAGAGGGGAGTCCAGGACAAGGGCCAGCACTGGGCTGAGCGGGTCTGTGGAAATCCCTGTGCCCTGGGGAAATTGCCTTTGGCGGAGAGCAGCAGTGCTATTACCGGAAAAATCATTTACCGGACTCCCGCCCACCTGGCTCCAGGCCCCAAATTCAGAACAGATAAAAATGGAAATGGATGGATTTGGGGGTTTTGTTGTCGTTGTTTGGTTTGGACTGGTTTTTCTTTGGTGCCATGGAAGACGGATGGCAAGGCAGTCATTAACTATGCCTACAGATTTACCTCCCATCTCTCCCTTCCTACTCTAGAAACGAGGAAATGTCCAAGGCGCAAACAGGTATGGACCAAAGGACTTAAAGGAATTCTGTACAACTGATCGACTGTCAGCAATGAAGAAATCCCAGTTAGGTTGCTTTCACCTGTCCACAGCACCTGCCCGCCAGGTGCGTCAGCTCGGGACGTGGCTAACCTGAGTGCTTTCAGTTGGCAGCCCACCTCACAGCTTAGAATACGTTGGAGAGCTTCAGAAAACTCAAAATTCTGGATCAGCCCCACCCTCTCTTTCACCTTCCACCTTTCCCAGTGCTGGGATAAATGTCAAGAAGTCTCTGCACACTGTGCATTCTGTCTACATACCGCCGAAAGGATTACAGCAGTCACACTGCACATTAGCTTGGCATGCTGGGATTTTCACAGTGGTTTTGGGACTCAGTCTGGACTCACTTCTACTGAATCAAAGGGCAGGAGAGTTTTTAAAGCAATGGGGTAGGAGGATCATAGGTCACCTGGACTCCATAATGGCCTCTGTGCGAGGGGGGTCAGGGACCAAGAGGCAGGAAAAACCTATTTAACTTTAATCAAGCCAAGGGAAAACACTAACTTCCTCTTGGTCATTCCTTACCGTAACACCCCAGAATCTGATATGTCCATTTTACAGATTAGAAAACTGAGGCATAGAGACTTGCCCTAATTCACAAAGCCCAAGCCAGCCCCAAGTTCACATCCCTCCCACAGCTCCCAATTGTCCGTACATGCAAATTATCTCTTACTGTGGTCAGAAACTGGTTCAGCTGCATTACCCCAAAGGCTGCCTTGGGCATACCTCATGCCTTTGAAGGCTCAGTCCAAGGACAGCACCAAGAGAAATAAAAGAGTCCAGAAAAGTATCAGATCATAGAAATCAAGGCAACAAGAAATGTAAAAAAGAAACTGAAAGCCAAAGTCAAATGGCGCAATTAAGGAAAAGTATATATTATGAGACAGAGGACGATCCTGGTGACTTCCAAGAGAAATTTCAATGCAGCTGTGAGGATGAAAACCAGACAGCACAGGATGAAAGAAGTGGCAGATGGATAAAAACCCCAGGTACAGGGTCACAGTTAAGTAATAAAAAGAAGAAAGTCTGGGTACTAGTTGGAAAAACAAAAATCTTCTTGTTTTCTAGTAGTAAGGGAAAATATGTTGAGAACCTGAAGCAATTAATCTGGACCCAATATATTTATAGAGGCTTCTGTGCAGATTGCTAATGTATACACAGTAAGTATACGGGGTTATAAGACTATTCTGTTTCTCTATCACACTTTGGTCAGTCCCATCTCCAATATGTACATTCACAGTGGGGGCGGAGGGTAGGGGGGTGCACTTAGCCCAGGGATTTCCTGCCTAGGATTAGTGTGGAAGGGCACTGCTCTCAGCTTGCTCACCAGACCAAGGCCCTCTAGCTTGCTACCTTTTGAGAGGCTTCTCCCGTGCGCCTAGAGACAACACAGACTGTTTGTTTGGCTTGGGGTTTTAATCAATTCAGGCTGCTCTAACAGATCACCACAGACCCAGTAGTTTAAATAAAAGAAACTTACTTCTCATGGTTCTAGAGGCTCAAAGGTCCAAGACTAAGGGGCTGGCAGATCTGCCGTCCGTCAGGAACCCTCTTCCTGGTTTGCAGATGGCTGTCTTTTCATTATATCCTAACAGGGCAGAGAGAGCGGAAAGGAAGCAAGCTCACCTGGGTCTCCTCTTAAAGTGCCAATCCCATTCATGAGGAATCTACCCTCCTGGCCTTATACCTCTACTAATATCATCACGCTGGGGGTTAGGATTTCAACATACAAATCTGGAGGATGACGCACATTCAGTCCATACCACTTGGCAAAATGAGTCAGAGTTTCTAGGGCTCCAAGGAAGGACACTGACATTCTTAAAAGGGTTTGTGGATGTGGCAGTAGTTGTCATATTTGAAGGTGATGGGTGTTTGCAGAGCATCAAAGAGGAAAGCTGTGGCTTTGTGTGATGTTTTCCTCTGATTGATACCTGTTTCCAAATAGTGATCATTCGCCAGCCCGTGACAATCCCCAGCTGTCTGCTCTGAGGCCATCAGACACAGATTTGATCAAACAAGGCTATCTTTGTCTTATTAACTTTTTGTGTACATACATCTTGTCCAGCTACAGGCAGCTAATGCACCTAGAAGAAGGTAACCTATCTATCTACCCTGGCCTTTCAGCACCCCTTAAAGCTATCCTCTTCTTTAAGCCAGATCCACACCTGATCAGTAGTTTGGTGGATTTATTCCTCTGCTCATTTCCTGTTCTTAACTTGGGGTCCGTTTCTCTCCTGTGGTTCTCCTGAGAGCAGGCCTCCTCTTGCCTCCACAGCTATCACCTGGCAAATGAACTCCTGTTGTTCCATTTTATGTTGTCAATTCATCTTTCCCAGGGACCATCCTAAATCTGCTCTGCCTGGAAACACTCGCAATGATATCTCTGTGCTCCAGGGCCCAAAATAGGCTGAGGGGCGAGGAACAATTAACAGTCGAGATCAAGTGTTTTCAATTACATCTGTGCTTTGGGCTAGAAAGGAAACCGCCAGCACCTCAGTCCCACGTGTGCATGGACACGTGAAGAATTTTTTTTAACTAAACGTGCAACAACAAACACATTCGAAATGCTACAAATGGGTATCAGAAGTAAGTGAAAATAAGGATAAAAAAGCATATCTGGTCCAATCTTGGATAAAACTTCCCCTGAACCAAGTGAGCTCTTAAAAATGTTATTAGAGGAAAGGAGAAATTTCATGTCAAGGAACAGATCGAGGAACCCAGGATACCCATAGTCACGATGCTACCAAATGTTCTGAGGGTATTTGAAAAGTTAAAAGATTTTTGGATTCCTTTTTAAGGTCACTGGTTGGAACTGAGTACGCTCCATTGTAGATCATACTCACACGCTGTTTAGGAGGTCAATTGTCTCCAAAAACTGTCAAGGTCACATAGGTGATGAGAGGCTCAGGCGATACTGGGAGAGCAAGGGGGGGTGGTGGGAAACCGGCCCAGGACGCAGCTGCACTGACCACGCGGCACGAGGGAGAGGCTGATGTCCTCAGTCTGGTCAAAGAGAAATGCAATTTTTATAGTTCTTTGTCTCCCATATGCATGTTCTCAAAAGATCTGTTCCTGTGCGTGTGCCTTTTACACTCCTTTTGAAAAGCTACACAATGAAGAAAGATTTATCCATTTTAAAATGCCATCTGTGCACAAGGTGAAACCGGCTTGCATCCTTCTGGCTTATAACGTTGCTCTTGTGAAGCCTGTCTGAGCCGCGGTGGGCCTTTTACCGTGGGCCCTTAGACCATCAGGCCTCGGGGTAGGGAGGGGCGGGTGGTGGGTGCAATCTGTTAGCGATCCCACAGCCTAATGAGGCAGGAGAATAAAGGCTCCCCGTGTGCAATGTTCTTCTGAGGAGGCTCTTTGCAGGTTCCAGCAAGTCTGAGGAGACTGTCAAGTGAGTCTGCCGAGCTCCTCCGGCTGGAGGAGTGAGCTGTCAGTGAGTGACACGAAGTGACCGTGCCAAAGGCTCGGCACCCCCCTGCACCCGTGAGTAAGGTCTGTGCTTATTGCCAAGGCCAGACTCACCTCAGCTAAAGTGACCTCTCCCCCAGCCTGCTTCAGTCCGCAATGGAGCATCCCCTGGATGCTGGTAACCTCGGAGAAAGACAGAGGGCAGGTCAGCCTGCGGAAGGGGGACATAAAGGAAAGGAGCTAGGGAGCAAGGCAGGGATGCCACGAAGGCTCACTCTCCCAGGGCCTTCAAAGAAAGCTTTAGAACTGGCGATTCTAGAGATTCGGACAGACGATTCGGAGAGCTGTGCTGTGGGCAATTGAAGGCTGAAGGTGTGCCGGCCGGCTGCTACAAAAGCAAAGAGTAGAGCAGGACCTGGGAGCAGCACCCTGTGGCTGTTACTGAAAAATTCACAGGCAAATGTCAGCTGCACCTGCAAGCATAATGGAAAGGGTGGAGATGATGGTGGTGTCTTACTTTTATTAACATATATGAACACGAGGCGTTCTAATAAGGTGGGAACAGCAGGGATGAATCCTCTCCTCTCTCCAGTATCAGCTGCGGTGTTGGGCTGTGTGCACGTGTGTGTGTGTGTGTGTGTGTGTGTGTGTGTGTGTGTGTGTGTTTTCCTGGGTGCAGAAGACAATTGCTGCACATTCTTCAGGGCGATATTAATAAATAGTTTGGAATAGAAAAATATTATCAGTGGGCAGAGAATCTGGAGAAAATATTAAAATGATGAAGGAGCGGGTGGCTGCAATGAGCCCCGCCAGGAGCTATAAATACAGAGAGCAGAGGCAAGGAGTCAAGAGTGATGGCTAGGGTACATCCCCGTACATGGCATCCTTCCCAAGCAAGCAGGCAGAGGGTGAACTCACACCCACCCCCAGCGGTCCAGCATGGTAGCCCCTTTCCCCATGAGTGTGCACAGCCGTGTGCATACCCCCAGAGAGCCAGTTACCCTAAGATGGCGGGTAACTCTCAAATTCGAGTGCGCAAAGGATCACATGGGAACTTTCACATTATTACATGAACACATTTTCAGAGTCCTGCTCACCCCACTGGAGATATGAGTCAATACTTGAGGGATGGGGTTCAGAAAAGTAAATTTTTCAAGCTCCTCAAAACTTTGAGAAGCACTGTATGAGCTAAACCAGGCTCGAAAGCCTGGTTTCTAAACAGGACGTCCTAAACAGGACGAAATCAAACAATGAACGTTTCCTTCTGACTATGATGTTTTCTTCCCTTGAAGTTTTTTAACTGCCAGCTCGTGGGGACCATCCATAGATTCAAAAGTGGTCTCAGAAACTTGCTGCTGATAGACATTTACATCTTAGATTAAGTGTAAGTCAACGTGTTATCTTAGGAGTATTCTGCATTTTAAGCATAATGCTTATTTTAGAATGGGAGGTTGTGCGGTCAGGTGAGGGGATTTCTCACAGCCACTGAGAAAGCAAGACTGTCCAGTTGTTCCCAAAAGTCACAGAGAACCCAGCGGAGCCTAGAGCTAAAGCCAGGGTCTAGATGTATGTGTCCTCTTACTGAGATCGTACCACCATCAATGGAATCCATTACATCTTCCTATCGTAGTCGGTTCAGGCTGCTTAAAGACTGGGTGGCTTAAAGAACCAATGTTTAATTGTTACAGTTCTGGAGGTTGTCTGAGATCATGGTGGCGGCAGATTTAGGCTGGTGAGGACCAGCTTCCTGGTTCACGGACGGACGTCTTCTCATTGTGTTCTCACGTGACAGAGGAACAAGAGAGATCTCTGGGGTCTGTTTTATAAGACCGCTGATCCCATCCATGAGGGCAAGACCTTCACCTCCAAATACCATCGCCTTAGGGATTAGGTTTCAAGATACGAATCTGGAGGGAACACAGTCAGTGTAGGACACCTCCAAAGTCAGACTCCTATTAAGGCCGAGGGCCTGGAGAGCAGAAAGAGCTTTTGTCAGACAGTTCAACCTGGTCTTTGATGTTATCCTTAACCACATGCTTGAGCTGGATTAGCGCTTAACTAGAGTCTGGTAAAAACTTTCCCCACTGCCTCTGGAAACGGGCGGGCTCATCCACAGGTCACCAGAAAGACGCCGTCTGTCACATGCAATCCACCCTACTCATCCTCATCACTGCTAGACACAAGTCACAACAAGTGTTTATGCATAAAGCGCAACTGATTAGAGAAAATAAACTTCACCAAGAGATCCGTTAAAGACCAGATTCCTCTATATGGAATCACCTGTACGAATGCATCTTCATTGGGCTGGGGAGTGTCCTGGCACGTGGAGAAACTGGCCTCCATAAAACCCAACCATGACGATTTGCCATCCACCCATCTCTGGGCCACATGCGAAGCCTGCCTTTCTCCAGATGAAAGCACCCTTTATTCCCTGTGGCTACCAAAGGAAAGCAACACAAATTAATTAGCACCTTTTCCATCTTGTCCTCATTGTCAGAAATCCAATTAGATCTAAGTAGAAGGGGGCCTTGCTCTTACGGTCAATCTCACTGTGCTTAAGGGTGGCTTGGTGGTTGAACTAGGTAAGGAGGCCAGCAAGATGAAATGACCTTTAATTTACAACCTTATCTAAGTGTAAAAAACAAAGTATTGTTGAGAAATTCAGTAGTGGTTACCAGAGCCAAAGAAAAATGTGCCTAAGACTTCTAAGATGGCAAGAATTATGCTTCTTGTGTTGTTTACAATAAATAAAATGGGAATAATGATCACTATATGTTACTATTTATTGAGCACATAATATGTATGTGCTGACTTACAAGTTTACATAAATGACCTCTTTTAATTTTTATAAACGTTCAGCGAGTATGTTACATTTATTATTCTCATTCTACACGTGAAAAAACAATTGGGGGATTTTCAGGGAGGGGGAAATTCAGCTCAAGTGATGTGTAAGAAGCTATAGATAAGACAGTTCACCAGGGTCCAGGTCTCCCTTATAAAATAATGAAGGCAAAAAATTTTGAGACTCCAATAGCTTTCCTAACACCTAATGCAAAGCAGAGCAAGGACTCAGAGACAGGTATGTTGATGCCAAAGCTCATATTGTTAAAGATTGCACTAAAGTGTATTTTACGTGGCTTTATTGTTTGGATAAATCAACACTGAGGGACATTATAGCCCACATGTTAAGAGCATATATGGATTACTTTTAAAAATGTCTCTTACTGCATATACTTGGGGTAACTACCATCAAATAAATTGATAACTGCTATATGTTTCTTCACACTGAAAACAGTCTTAAAGTTGGGACATATAAAGAAGTTGATAAACTATAATTTGATTTGTTGTTGATGAAATATGTGAATCATGGACCCAGGAAGTTAAAAGCCCTGTTAGTCATCTTCTGTAGGACCCCAGATCCAATGCAGGAATCCTATCTGCAGTATCCCTGGTGGGAAAATCCTACTAGCTCAACAATAGGCACACCTTATCTTATTAATGCTTTAAGATCCAAATCAAGAAGTAATTTCTGGGGGCGCCTGGGTGGCTCAGTGGGCTAAAGCCTCTGTCTTCAGCTCAGGTCATGATCTCAGGGTCCTGGGATGGAGCCCCGCATCAGGCTCTCTATTCGGCGGGGAGCCTGTTTCCCCCCTCTCTCTGCCTGCCTCTCTGCCTACTTGTGCTCTCTCTCTCTCTGCCAAATAAATAAATAAATAAATAAATAAATAAATAAATAAATAATCTTTAAAAAAAAAAAAAAGGAAGTAATTTCTGTAGGCTATCCCTGATGGATAAACTAGGGTTTCTTTTAAAGTTTATAATTGATTAGGGTACAGTGTACATAAAAGATGATCATATAATTTTCTTCTCTTCTTTCCAACTTTTTAAAAAGTTCAATTAGTCCACATATAGTACAACACTAGTTTTTTGATGTAGTGTTCAATTAAGTGTGTATAACACTCAGTGCTCATCACACCACACGCTCTCCTTAAAGCCCATCACTGAGTTTCCTCATCTCCCCACCCACCTCCCTTTCTGAGACCCTCAGTTCGTTTCCCAGAGTCGAGAGTCTCATATGGTTTGTCTCCCTCTCTGATTTCTTTCCCTTCAGTTTTCCCTCTTCCCCTATGATCCTCTGTGCTATTTCTTATATTCCACATATGAGTGAAACCATATAATTGTCTTTCTCTGACTCATTTCACTTAATGTAAGTTCCATCCATGTCAATATAAATGGGTAGGTATTCATCCTCTCTGGTGGCTGAGTAATATCCCATTGTGTATATGAACCACATCTTTATCCATTCGTCTATTGAAGGACATCTTGGCTCCTTCCACAGTTTGGCTATTGTGGATATTGCTGCTATGAACATTGGGATGGACGTACCCCTTCTTTTCACTACATCTGTCTCTTTAGGGTAAATACAAAGTAGTACAATTGCTGGGTCATAGGGTAGTTCTATTTTTAACGTCTTGAGGAAACTCCATGCTGTTTTCCAGAGTGGCTGTACCAGCTTGCATTCCCAACAGTGTAAGAGAGTTCCCCTTTCTCCACATCTTCACCAACATTTGTGGTTTCCTATCTTGTTCATTTTAGCCATTCTAACAGGTATAAGGTGGTATCTCATTGTGGTTTTGACTTGTATTTCTCTGATGACAAGTGATATGGAGCCTTTTTTCAGGTGTCTGTTGGCCATTTGTGTGTCTTCCTCAGAGTCCAGTTTCTTTGAGATATATTTAACATAGTATAATATTGTGTCAGTTTAGGTGTAGAATGTGATAAATGTAAATTTGAAAAATATATATATTGTGGTGAGAACTTTCAAGATCTAATCTCTCAGCAACTTTCAAGTATACAATGTCATTAACTACAGTCCGCATGCTGTGCATTAGATCCCCAGCTGGCTAGGCTCCACAGTCAAGTGGGGACACTGGTGGGCTCCCAGGTTAGGCAGGGTTGCAGACTATGTTCTGTGGCCAGGTGAGGCCAGCAGCAGGGCTCTCTACAACACCCTCTAGGCAGCCTGGGTTGCAGGTTATGTTCCTTAACAGGACAGTGCCACTGGTTGGATCCTGCAATTGGGCAGGGCTGTGGGCAACACTCCACGGTTGCTCTGGTCTGGTAGGGCCTCAGATTGTGCTCCCTGACCAAATGGTGCTGCCAGCCATGCTCTGCATTCATGTGGGGCCAGAGGCTGTGTCCTGAAGCTGCACTCCACTCTCAGACAAGCTGTTAGCTATGCTCTACTGTTGGGCAAGGTCACTGGCTGGGCTCTTTGTTTGGGTGGGGCTGCCAGCCGTACCCAACATGTGAGTGGGGCTGAAGCCTGTGCTATGCAGTCATGCAAAGTCTCTGTCTAGGCTCTCTGGTCTGATGGGGTTGCAGGCTATGGTCTGTAACCGGGTGGGGTCACTGACTTGGTTCCCTGTAGGCTTTGTTCAGCAATTGGGTAGACCAAATGCTGGGCATCACTGCTAGCTGGGCTCCATGAATAGATGGTACCATAGGATATGACTTGGGTCTGCTCGGGGTCACTCTGCAGGCTCGCTGCTTTTGTGGCTACAGAGGCTATGTTCAATTACTGGGCAGGACTGCTGTGTTGGCTCTCGGCGAACTTGTTCCCCTGCCCAGGTAGAGCTGTACAGTGGGGGCTCCATGGCCAGTATGGCCTGTTGGCTGAGGATCCAAATCAAGCACAACTGTTAACAGAGTGCACTGGCTGGATGGGGCTAGCAGCTCAGCTCTGCAGATGGGCAGTTACTGGCTGCAGTCTCTGCTCAGGCACTTCTGCAAAGAGCAACACAGTCCACCAAGATCTGAGCTCTGATTACCGTAAGCCCTGCCCCTCTTTTCTATCCCTGATTCCCCAGTGGTAGAGTTCCACAGATTCCTCTAATGATCCCTGAGATGTGAAACTGATTAAGCCTCCTGGGAAGAGTCCCACAATGCTGGGGAACCTAGATATCCACCCTAAGTTGTTTTCTTCACACTAAAAGATGACCATCTGAACAGGGGGACTCTCTTAGTGCAACTCTGTGCCAGCCTGGGGGCAAGGCTATGCAGTCTAAGTTAAGCTGTTTCTCTTATTCATCTAATGTGGTTCTTCAAGGTTTCTGTTGTCCAAGGGGGATGCTTCAGTCTCACCCCTAGGTTCTGGAATTTTCACAAGGGTGTCTTGTCTATGGATAGTCACTAGTTAGTCTCTTTGCAAAGGAAACCTGAAGTCTGGAATGACCTATGTCGCCATCTTGATGCTGTCACTCCCCTCTCTTCTAATTAACACAGTGAATTATATTGACTGACCTTTCAAAAAAATAAATCAATCTTTTGTCTCTATAAGATTTGACTATAAAGTATTTTTTTTTTTTACTAAAAAGTATTGTCCTTTTTTCTACACTACTGGATTCAATTAGCTAATTTTTGTTAAAGATTTTTGTATCTATATTCACAAGAGAATTTGGTCTGTAATTTTCCTTTCTTTTAACACCCTTGTTAAGTGTTACAATTAAGGTTAGATGGTCCCATAGAAAGAATGAGAAAAAGATTCTTCACTGAATTTTCTCTGGAAAAGCTTGTTCAAGGTTAGTGCTTTTCTTTCTTGAGTGAATAAAAGAATTCACTGGTGAAGTCATACACATCATTGAAAAATATTTTTTTAATACCAGAATTCCATTTCATTAACAGATAAAAGATTATTCAAACTGTCTACTTCTATTTCTGTTAGCATTGGTATGTGATATTTTTCATCAATATTGTCCATTTTATTTAAATTTTTAAATTTTTTTACCTAAAGTTCATACGTTCTTTTTTTTTTTAAAAAAGATTTTATTTATTTATTTGACAGACAGAGATCACAAGTAGGCAGAGAGGCGGGTAGAGAGAGAGGGGGAAGCAGGCTCCCTGCTGAGCAGAGACCCCGATGTGGGGCTTGATCCCAGGACCCTGAGATCATGACCTGAGCCGAAGGCAGAGGCTTTAACCCACTGAGCCACCCAGGCACCTCATCAAACATTCTTTTTATCTGTAAAGTAAACCTAGTGTGCTCTCTCCCTCCCTCTCCTAACTCTCCCTCCCTCCTCTATCATGGTTGGTAGTTAAGAATTTCCAATTTCAATAATCTTTAAAGAAAAAACAAAATATTTATCTTCGTTAATTTTCTCCCATGTATCATTTTTTTGGCATCATTTACTTCTGCCCTATTTCTTTCTATTTTCCATAGCTTTGATTTGCTCTTCATTCTCTAGTTTCTTGAAATAAAAGCTTAAAATATTTATTTTTGTCTTATTTTCTTTAAATGTATTTAAGCTAAAAATTTTCCTGCAAACACTAATTTAGATTCATTCTAAAAGTTTTCATATGCTAATATTCTTTGTCATTACATATAAAATATTTTCTGATTTCCATTTTGATTGCTTATTTTACCCAAGGATTATTTAAAAGATTGTTGTTTAATTTCAGTGAACTTGGGAATTTCCTCATCATGTTTTTGTTATTGGTTTCTGGCTAAATGTCAATGTCGTCCTAGAACAGACTGAATCATTTTCATCATTTGAAATTTTTGAGGCTTTCTTTTTGGCCCAACATACAGTCAATTTTGGCATGTGCACATGAAAATGCTTTGAATTCTATTAAAGCTGATTTCGTGTTCTATGTATGTCAATTGAGTCATGTTTATTAATTTTGTTGTTCAGATCTAACTCATTACTGAGTTTCTGTCTGCTTGTTAAATCAGCTTCAATTTTAGGAATTTTCTAACGTCATTTTAGTACTGCTTTGAATTTGTTCGTTTTCTGCTCATCTATTTTGTAGCTGTAATGTTGAGTGCATATAAATTTCAGACTAGAATATCTTTCTTTTGGATGAACCTCCTTACTAGGAAATACCCTTGCTTCTTGCTATTCCTGTCTTTGTCTCTTAGTTTGGCTGTTTTCTCTTGACTGGTGTTCAAAACATTTTCTACCCTTTGATTTTAAAACTTTATGTCCTTCAAGTAGTCTCTGTCTCTGGTCAGCAACATAAGGAGACTTTAATTGTTACTCAGTCTACCTTAGGTTTTTATTGGAGCATTCGGTCCATTTACAGTTAATTTCTAATAATAGGGTCATACCTACTATTTTATCATTCATTTTCTATTTTTCCCATTTGTTCACTTTTTCTCCCTTCTTCTTTTGGTTTAATCATATAATTTATTATTCTGTATTTTCTATCAAGTGTACTCACATATTCTCATATTCTTCTATTAGCAATACTCCTAGATCTTACAAAACACATCCCTGAATTACACAATTAACTCAGTTTATTACATTTACCACTCTGTAGTACTGTCAATGCATTGGGACTTTCAAGCTCCTGACTTTTATTGTTGTCATACATTTTAGTTCTACATATAAATGAATCTCTACAGATATTCAATATTCCAATATACTTTCATATACATATACTCATGTATTTATTAACATATTTATCATACATTCATCTTTTCTCTTTTCTGGTATTTTTTCATTCTCTCCTGCATTTCTTTGTTTCCCTCTATGATAATCTTTCTGCCTGATGAATTTTATTTCGGTTGTCTCTTACTGCAGGCTTACTGAAGAAAAGTTCTCACAATCTTTGAAAACATTCATGCTATTCTGAAGGATATTCTTGCAGAATGCATAATTCTATTTGGCAGTTATTTTCATTCAGCACTTTAAAGATACTATTCCACCACAATCTGGCTTCCACTGTGTTTTTAAAGAAGTCAGCTAACAATCTAATTTTATTTTCTTTGAAAGTAATATGACTTTTCTCTGGATGCTTGCAAGGTTCTTTTCTTTTAGTGTTTCTTCCAGATTTATTATGACGTGCTCATATCTGTTTCTCCTACTTTATATTCACTACATTCTTGAATCTTTGGGCTGATGAATTTTAATTGTGAAAAATTTTAATGATTATCAAATATTACTGCTATCCCATTCTGTGCTCTCCTTTTAGGGCTCCTCTTATACATAGGTTACATACTATAAATTTTTAAGTTCATTTTGTATGTTTTTCGCCCTCTATTCTGCCCTTTCCATTTCTTCTCCTCTGTGGATCAGTTTGGATGTTTTCTATCGACCTTCTTTAAACTGTGTTCAGTTGTACCCATGTTCTATTATATCCAGACAGTTCCACGTACTGTTGTTGTTGTTGTTGTTGTTACTGTTGCTGTTGTCTTAGTTCTAGAATGATTATTTGATATTTATAAATATCCTTTGATTATTTGATTTTTATAAATATCCTTTGATTATTTGATTTTTATAAATATCCTTTATCTATTTGGTACTTGCCTCTAATTTCTTTAATATGTTATTAACAATACTTTGCTAATTCAGTTACCTAGATCATCTGAGAACTGACATCTATTTTTCTGTCTCTTCTCTTAATTTCTGGTCATATTATCTTGCCTTTTCACAGGTCTATTAATTTTTAATTCTATGCCAGATATAATGAATAAAAGAACCAAAGAGGGTCCAAATCATTTTATCTTTTACCTAAGAGTGCTTTCTCCACACTTAAGTAAATAACAATGAGGACATGATCATCTCAATCCAATTAGAAACTCATTTGGGATAAAACTAGATTGCAATATTTATAATATTCACTACGCTTCTGATTCTTGATGTTCTAAGGACATGCATATCCTAGATTTTTTATTAGAACCCTGATAGGACTCTGCCTACCAAGCCCCAAAACAGTAGATGTTGTCCATTTCTACTCTTTGTAAGTTTCAGTCACTCTATCCAGCCCCCAAGCCAATGTCTTGGATTCCTGGTGGATAATTAATGTTTTTGATGCAAGCTCCCTCACTAGCAGATCTAACTTCCTAAGCACCAGGAATCTCTGGATATTTTACTCCACGTTTCAGAAGCTTTTAGCTTAGCTCCCTTGTTACTCCAGAACTTGTTTGGGGGAAACAAGTGTTTGAGTCCCTTTAAGTTTCCAAATTGCCACACCATCCCCCACTGAATTGCTAAAAGCTTAGCTAGTTACTCCTCCCCTCAGCAGAGTCCTGCTCCTTCAGCAAGACTAGTCCTCTGACCATGCCCCAACTTGGCAGATGACCCAGGCTGAAAAATGGCTGGAGGTAGGCAGCTTACTCTTCTCTCGCGAATTATGGTTTATCTCATCTCTGTTCCTTCCACAGCTCTCTCGTGAACTTAGAAACACGAATTGTGTAATCTATCCATCCATTTTAAGCTGCTGCAGTGGGAACATCACTCCATCAGCACTGACTGTATCCTACCCAGAAGCAGAGATCTATTATGCCCTACCTAGAAGCAAAAAAACCCCAATTTAGGGAATCCTTTGGTTGCAAGTAGTAGCAACCCAACGCAAACTGCCATATATTAAAAAAAAAAAAAAAAAAGGAATTTATCATCTCACCTAATTGTAAAGTCCATGTATGTAAGACTGGCTTCAACTACAGGTAATGTAAGAATTTAAAAAAAAAAAATCTCATTGGCTGCCTTCAGTCATGCATCCATTCCTGTCTTAGTCATCACCCAAACTAAATGGACTGAGAGTGGGTGACGCCTGATTTCCTGGAGAAAAATCTGCATCATTTTATTAGAGGAAAGAGGAGTACATCATGGGCAGTAAGAGCAAATGCCCATTATGCCGGACAAGTCCAGCTGTCATTCAACTATTTTTCTTCTCAATTGCCATAGCTTCCATCAGCCATTTAAGACTGAAATGCATTACTTTGACTTGTTATTGCTAGAGTTAAACTGAAACTTTGCCTCTATACTCTTTTGGTATCCAAAGCATTCAAATTCATGCTGGATTGCAAATAGATACTTAATAAATGCTTATGGCTTGGTTTGTCCTGGGGTAGGTAACCTGACTGCCTTTCACACAGCAGGCCAGCCACCGAAGAAGGTCTAGTTTCTCGGTTTTCAACTCTAATCATGTGCTAACGTGTGCTGCCAGAGACAGCACTTTAAAATAAGCTGTGGGTTACTATGCTATATTTTATGCAGTATTCTTTTGAAGAAAAACTAAATGAGAAAATGGGTGAGGGTGCCCCGCTAATCCTGAGCCGTTTCACTGACATGCTCTACCGGGTTCCGCATGCCCTCATTTGCTGTGACATTCCATGTCCCGTTTTCCACCTTCTAGGCAGGCAATTATGGGAAAGACTTTGTGAGGCTCTCCAAGAGAAGAAATTGTGGGCTGAATGGAGCAATGTCAGAAAGGCAGCCTGATTCCTCCCAACTACTTGGCATGTCTCTCCCAACAAAGGAAATGGTTTTGAATTCTTTCTTTCACCTGCTTGCTGCCAGGTATCGCATAAAAGAGTCTACACTTTGAGCCTGAGCTTGAAACTTGAAACTAGCTTATACGGTGGGTGAAGGATTGGAATTAGCAGACCATGTTATTTCTAGTATGTGTGCAGAACCCATAGTTGCTGTGTTGACTAAAGGCATTTGAAATAGAAAGACTTAAACGAATTAATAAATTGGAGCAAATGCACAGTGTGATGATAAAGAGCATATAGTCACTCGAGTCAGAATCTTGGCTCTGCTGCTGGGTCGCCTTGGGTCTCAGAGTCCTAATTTGTATCACAGAGCTATGGTGATTAATTGGAGTAATGCATGTGAAGTGCTTGGCATGATGCCAGGCATAACCAATAATGAATAGTTATTATTGATATTTTCATTGAATTGTGTAGAAAACTTTAGGGACAGCACCACCAACTATTTGTCACCATGGTAATGAGCTACTGTGACAATGGCCACAGGTGAGTGCGGAAAAGGCTTAAGGATTTGACTGTTTTAAATATATCCATATATTTTTTCCCCTGCACATTAAAATGCCCAACCAAATTGTTTTGAATGTCTGCAGACCCAAGGGCAGAGGCCATCATTAAAAGTTAATGCTATTAATTATGGCAGGGGGAAAATCAGGTGTACATTCCTGTGAGTACCTGTGTTGCTCAGAACTCATACAAATGCCAAAATCTCTTTAGACTACTACATGCAAACTCTTAAAATAAATGTCATTTCCGTCCCCTCCCAAAAATAATTAGGAAGAAGGTATGTGGAATGACTTGTAATTTATTTATTTACCTACCCCGCATCTGTTTTTCATCATCCATAACTCATCCTACACTGAAAGCAACTAGGCAATTATGCAAACTCCATGCATTTTCTCTGTCCCGAGTTTTGACTTCTCTCCTCTCTCTGTTTTGAACCTCAATCTTGAGAACATCCTGTTCCCCTACTTATCAAAGACACTCATGACTGATTTTAAAAACATACATAGTATGTACTACACCCTGAGGTGCAGACATAAGAAGGTATGTCCTATCCACACTCCAAGGAAAGAGAAGGTGAGAAAACATAGTATTTTAGCACAATGGAATAAATGTGCATAGCCCGTAAGATGGTAATGGAATCTGGGTCTTAAATGATGAATGAAGTTAAGCAATCTGGCCAAGAAGTAAGACTTTGGTGTGACCAAAGGTACAGAGGCAAGAAATAGCTCAGCATGGAAAGAAACTAAACACCATTTGATGTTGCTCAAATATAAAGTTCAAAGTAGTGAATGTCAAAGGAATGCTGGAGAAGTAGACAAGGACTCAAGGCTATGGCTAGAGGCAAAGAGGCCGGCTATGAACCTGTTCAATAATCCAGGCTAGAAACCCAAGGGGCTGAATGCAGTGGGAGCTGACAGAAAGGACGAGGCATTAGATATGTCTAAGGAAGGTGAAAATTGCAATTTTTCTAAAATAATCCTTTTAAAAAAAAATGGAGGAAAACATTTAAAAATGAGAGAAAGACAAAGTATAAAAAAAGAGAAACCAAAGAGTCTACATAAAATGTACTCTAAGGTAGTTAAATTATGCCAGCCTCACATTTTACCAGATACCCAAGCTTCAGAAATTGTCCTGGCCTCTATCCCATTACCCATTTATCCTGGGACAGATGAGGGGTGGTGGTGCAGCTAGTATGGCAGGTTCCCTCATTTTTCTCCTCATAAGCACCATGGAGTCAGGTCTGCGGGCCTTAGACTGTGAGGCCATTGCTATGTATCTTCCTTGTCTCCTACAACTGATGGCCAGGGTCGCAGCCATGAACCCTCAAGTGAGAAAACTGTTTCCTAAACTGCTGCCCAACACCTTTTCTTGGACTTCTGGCCATTCTTCTTCCGGTTTATATTTACTTCTAACATCCTTCCTGATACCTTTCTTCAAAGTAGAAATTCTCGGACTTCCAACCAGAGGAGTTCTTCCCTAAACTCTGACCAATACCTTTTTATTCTGTAACGTTTAACAGAAGAAACATAAATCATGGTGAGTTACACTATTCAGTGACAACTGTTTTGCTCACCTTTGGTTCTAAACCAGGATCCTGCCAACTATGGCCCCACCCGTCAAATCCAGCCCACTATTTTCACAGGGTTTCATTAGAACACTGTCATACTCGTTCATTCAAGGATTCCCTCTAGCTTTATGTGTTCCAGAGTGGCAGAGGTGAGTTGTCCTAGAGAGTTGAGACCATGTGTGCCAGAAATAGCTCAGCCTAAAATATTTGCCATATGGTCTTTTATAAAGTTGGTTGATCCCTTTTCTAAACCATTATCAAGACTGATTTTTCTCTGGTAGTCGCATTTATTTTTTAGTAAATGCACATATGCTTAGAGCCTTTGGAACTCTATCTAGCTCCCTGCCAGAGCTGGTATGTCCCAACCTCAGTGCCTATTTCCAGTGTGAGAACAGTTCTCAGCTTTATCAACTACCCCTCTCTCCCTATGGTCCACTCTAGTGACCATCCAGAATTCTATTAATAAATTCTACAAAATTTCCACATCTCAGAAAATTGCCTTTCATATATGATATCAATTTTGAAAATTAGCCCAGAAGCAGCACATGGAGGAGCACTGAGTGGTTAGGCCTCTACGAAATGGTACAATTAGTTTTTCTCCTTTGTTCTCTTTTATACAAAGCACATCAGCAGACCTGAAGACACAGGAGAGGAGGCAAATGCTTCAATAAGCCATATACCAGAAAATCAACTCATAAGAACTAAAATTTAGCTGTACCAGCTTTTAAGACATATAAAATGTCCTTGATTTTCCTGTGATATAGTAAGATAATTTACATCTGTTTTTACTTGAAGAAGTATTTGTTAAGGGACAATATTATTTAGGGGCACCTGGGTGGCTCAGTGGGTTAAAGCCTCTGCCTTCAGCTCAGGTCATGATCTCGGGGTCCTGGGATCGAGCCCCGAGTCGGGCTCTCTGCTCAGCAGGGAGCCTGCTTCCTCCTCTCTCTGCCTGCTTGTGATCTCTCTGTCCCTGTTAAATAAATAAATTAAAAAAAAAATCTTAAAAAAAAAAGGGGGGGGACCATATTATTTAATGGTTCAGAACAAGAACTCAGGAGCCATACCTCCTGAGTCCAAATCCTGCCTTTGTCACTTACTTGCGTAAGTCACTTCTTTATACCTCAGTCTTCTCACCTGTGCAATGAACGTAATACTACTCTCTACTCATTTTTTATGGGTTTTATGAAGATCGTATCAATTCATATACACAAAATATGTAGAAGACTATGGTAGATAAATGCTACCTATTATTGTTTTTATTTTTATTTCTTGTATTTTGTTTGTCTCTATTCTCAAAGTTCACGAGTATTTCCATTTAGAAGAGAGTATGGCTACACTCTGGATGAATTTCTCCACATCTTGTCCCCGCTAGGCAGGCCTCTCTCGTGTGGCTTCCTTCCCATTTCACCTGCTACACCAGCCACACTAACCTCCTCTCGTAACCCTTTCACCCACACTGCTCACAACAAAGTTTCTAGTCTTGGCAACTGGTCTCACCAAGAGTAGAATCAGGAGAGGAGAGGTGGAGAAGCCAAGACCTGGAAACAGTGGCTCTTTATCTACATTTCCAATGCTCACTCTGCCCACCCCATGAGGGAAGGGACTGCGTCTTCCTTGTTCACATCTCAGTGCCAAGCCCCTAGAATAATGTCTCATAAACAGAAGGTGCCCATGAATATTCATGGAAGGATGGAATAAACTGCACAGGGAAGCAGAGGCTAGTGCGAGAGGGAAGCGTGAGGAATGAGTGCTGAGCCTTCACCAGCAGCTGCTCCTCTGACCTCATGGTCAATGATCAATATGGAAAATGTCCACACCAGAGGGACATGGATTGTTGAAGGCAACGGCAGAAGGTAGCAGTGAAGCAAAAATTAGGGCATGACTTTCTGGGAAGAATGGTTTCAAGGTCAATCTTGGGAATATTAGTAGTTTCCAACTCCAGATATATACAGATAAATAAAGGCTCCAGCTAATTAGATCAGAATCACATATATTACCCTTAATTTCAGGTAAATAAGCACCTTTTTATTCCTAATTCGATAATGTTCGCATTTTTCTGGTGTTTGATAATCGTTTATGTAGCTAACCATTTATTTGTAATTATTAATTCAAAATAAGCCTATCAAGTACATATTTGATACCACACATTCTACCACAGATGGGGCAATCTTTATAAAAAACAGGTAACATGTCATTCCTGCTCCTGTTCTGAAGGAAAGCCACTTGAAAGAGTTATTCAGAAAGACAATATAACATGCTAAGTGCTAATCAGGCCAAGGAAGAAAGGTCATTAGAAAACAGAGAGGGGAATTAGTATATTCTCCCGCCTAGGAGACATCCCTGATGACTTTAGGAATAGAAGCTATTCATTGAACTTTGAAGTTGATATCTGACAGCCAGTGAAGGTGTGAAGTGCATGTCAGACAGATGTGGATAGGGTGAGACAAAGCACATTTTGCAAATGGCAAATAATCTGAGTGCCTAGAATACAGAAATCATATTGCAGAGTAACAGAAGATGAGGTAGAGAAGATGGCTGAGGCCAGATTAGTAAAGATTTAGCTGGCACATGCACTGGAAGTCATCAGAGAAACCGTAAGGAAAAGAATGCTGTGTGAATCCCAGATAATTCAGATCTGATGACTTAGGGAAATTCCCTGATTTCTGTTTCTATGGGAACAGAAATCCAGGGTTTAATTTCCTCACCTATAGGGCACCCCAACAGTACCTCTCTCTTACATCCTTGTGAGGACCGAATGAGATAATATATGCAGAATATTTAAACAGTGCAGACTCACATTAAGTAGTTGAGAAAACATCTCTTATTACTGTCTCCAAGAGTGACCTTCTCACTTGTGACCCCTTGTTAAGACATATTTGCAAGATCTACCATTTCCCTACTCCTAGGTCACACTGCACAGTGCACTAACAAAATACGTGCTCTGTCTTGAGTACTGGGCCTGTCAGGATCCCGTGCCAAAGCAAAAGCCATGTTTGCTGAAAATACATCAGGGTGCCGAGAGCCCAGTGTGTAAGATGACAAATTATGGGCAGAACCTGCTATTAATCACTCATGCCAAACAAAAGAGAAGGCTGTATACAAGTTTCTGCAGGGTGATCCCTTTCTCCATTACCTAAACCAACATTATTTTATGCTGTGTTTTGCTTCCTTCAGGATTTCCTTCTGGAACGTTTTTTGAAAGCAATCTTGCTCATCAGATTTGTTACAATTTTTAAAAACCTTCCTCCTCTGATGTTTTTCATCCTGCATCTATCCCTGAGCATCCTGAGTGCTGAAGTTCTAGGGATTGCCAGCAGAGAAAATGGATTTCCTTTATTATATGAAATCTGACCTTTATTTTTCTATTTTATATTGGTATTTGATGTGGTATTCCATTTTTGAAAGCAGCAATCTGGCAAAAAGAAACTACCAGTGTCTGATATGCTAAATGCCAATTCTGGGAACTGAGTGCCCAGAGGCTAACCTGGAAATAGCTATCTTTGTTTACCCGCTGCAACAACCTCAAATGAGAAATTATCTCATCATATTGCTCATCTAGGTTATAGTCCAGAGAGTGGTCCCTTAAAATGATTAAGCCTCAAAATAATTTGATTTTGGCCCAGAACATTTATATTGGCCCACATCAATAAGCCATGGTGCTCCCGTTCCTACGCAACTCTGCTCTGCACAAGGTCAATCATAACACCAAAGTGCCACCTATTTGTCTTTCAAAGACCCCCCGGTAGCCCCCTTAGTCTGTATTTCACTGAACTTAAGTGATTTATTTTTTTCCCCAAATATGTTTATTTTTTCAATGTTACAAGATTTATTGTTCATGCACCACATTCAGTGCCCCATTTTTTTTTTTTTAAGATTTTATTTATTTGACAGAGAGAAAGAGATCACAAGTAGGCAGAGAGGCAGGCAGAGAGAGGGGGAAGCAGGCTCCCTGCTGAGCAGAGAGGCCGATGCAGGGCTCCATCCCAGGACCCTGAGATCATGACCTGGGCCGAAGGCAGAGGCTTAACCCACTGAGCCACCCAGGCGCCCCTTAAGTGATTTATTCTTAAATTAAGAAGTGAAATAATGTCATTGCCTGGATTCTTTACCTGATGATATTAGTATGGACTAGGCTTAGACCAACTTTTGTGTAAGAGATGCTTCAAAATCACTAACGACACAGGAGAGAGTAAAGCTAGCTGTGTACGCATACACGACACAGATGGATACAAAGTGTATTTCTAAACACAGCCTCTAACTTTTTTACTTCTGTGCCACAGGTGAAGTGGATTAGCAACAGGACTATTTTGCTCATTCACTCAATCACATATTCATTTATTTATTTACTAAATTAATACCTGCGGAAAGCCATTCTATCATTGAATGCTTTCTTTTCCGTATTCTCATTGCTCTTTGTAAGTCACTTATGACACCATTTTTAGTAGGTAACCCCTAAATATCTCTAATCAAGGAAAAGATGTACTGAGAATTTTTTGTGATGCTAAGATTAATGTGCAATTATTTTTACTGTGGCATTTTTTTTACAGTAAAAATGTAGCAACAACCTAAATATTTAACAGTGGAAAAATGATTAAATAAATGATGGCACATGTGTACAATCCAAGTGCTATAAAGTCAGCTCAGTGCTGATGTGAAGTGTTTAATGATGGCAAAATATTGGTCGTAGGGGGGTATAGCTCAGTGGTAGAGCATTTGACTGCAAAATATTGGTCGTATGTTAGTAGGAAAAAAAGATATAAAAAACTTTGTTCTCATTCCTCATATAATTCAAATTATAATTAAATATTCATGAATAAAATGTACTGATATGTTAATAGTGATCATTTCTGAATCAGAAGATTAAGATTATTATCTGTTACCTTCTTTATATATAATAAGCATACATAACTTTTACAATCCCAAAACAAAACCACAGAGGGCTGCTTTTCGTGTATGTGTGTGTTTTCAGTAAGCCCATGTGTATGATACTATGTTGCTTCTATAAGGGAATCAAAAGAAAAATAAAATAATAAGCTGATTCTCCTGGAACTTACAACACAATGCGGGCCACTAAAGAGACAAAAATGATTTTAAAAAACAGCAATACAAAAAAGGATTAAAGCTGAAACCACCAATAAACATCAAGGGCTACCACTGAAAGAATTAAGAAATGTGGATTTAGTAGGGGCTCAGGAGCAGGAAATATTGCACAGAGGCAGACACAACTGGATCTAAATGGTGGAAGAAATGCGGAGACTAGGCAATGCATCAAAGCGTGGGGTCAGTCCCTGTTTTGCCTTTTTCAGGAATCTTTATTAGAGGAGAGTTTATATTACATTGTCAGGGTTCAGTTAGAAGAAGAGAAGTCAGAAAAAGAAAAACGAAAAAGAGAAGCCATTCCATGTATTTTAAACACAAAAGGATATGATACAGGAAATTAGGCACTTACGAACCACAGAAAGACCTAGACAAAGTCAGATCCAGAGGTTAAGAACCTGCAGAAAACCAATAACATTTCATAGTTGCTCCACACATCTGTGGGGCAGGTAAATAGCAAAGGAAAACAGAGGTCATTATAAAACTCATCTCTGTAAAGCCCTAGTCTACTATGAAAGTAAGAATAAAATAGCTTCTGCATCCTTTCTTTCCAAATCTTGTATAAGTGTGTCTACAAAGCAGAAGGTGAATCTATCCAAAACACTAGAGACAAAGTAGTCTAGAAAATGTACTCCTCAGGCTTGTAGCCTTTGCCACACAGGATAAGGTGGAAAAAACGCCTAAGAATGAATGCTGGGTATCTAACTCCTCTCCCACATATATACCACGTATCGTTACAAAAAGCCCTGAAAACCAGGGGAAAGAGTTTATCCTCAAAACAAAAACAAAAACAAACAAAAAAAAACACAGGTTCCTAAGCTGTGTTGTGAAAGGGAGTTTGTCAAGAAAAACTATCCTACTATGGCAGGTGTATTCCGGGTGGCTTCACCATCACAGAGTACCATGGAAAGTACCAACGACCTCCAAGGACCAAAAGGAAATCAAAAGGGGAGTCAAAGTTATATGGGGTCAAGATAAGGGCCACGTGCCCAAATCTCACTGTGGGTCTGAAGCTGGTTTACACACACCGTGTGTAAATAACCTTGACCCTTTTAACTGGTCAGTTTGTTCAAACAATAAATTCAGTAGGAAAAGCAGGAAATCCAACTGGTTTTTTTTTTTATTAACATATAATGTATTATTTGCCCCAGGGTACATATCTGTGAATCATCAGGCTTACACCCAACTAGTTTTTAAAGTGTTGCTCTGGTTGCAACACACAGACCCAACTTAGAGCTTCCACAGTCAACTCTGATCAAATGAGAACTGTCACAGTCACGTGCACCAGTCCTCCGTAGTCATGTCTGCACTCCAATACTATTTTCATATCATTGCATATCTGATTTTCAACATTTCTGCCTGCATGCTTTAGGAAAATTATATTTCAGATCTTTAATGCATTATGAATAGAATGATTTTAATATAAATTCTCACTTGCTGAAAGATAATTTCTGTTTATAACAAATTTCAAACGGCAAAAAATAACAAAGTTTAAACCCTTAAACTCTTCTCACTTGTGGGTATGAGTGGGGTGAGGTCATTCTTTACAAGGGAGAAAGTCATGAAGAATTTTGAACAATTTACCCTCCTTTCCTACTATCCTGTCTTTATGACCTCCTGGTCTGTAAATTCTTTGGATGCAGATGGTGTACTTTATGTTTCCCAATGCTACTGACCTCAGACACTTGCCTACAGCTCTTATTTGATGAATAAATCTATTCTAACAGCCTCCATATCATTGCTGCTATATCACAAGTCTGCATGGAGACTTGAAATGATGGAAGTTTCTTAGCCTAGAATTTCATTGTGTTAGAAGCCATTCAAAAGCAGCACTAAAGGAGAAGATGGCTGAAGAGGAGGAGAAGCAAGCAAGAAAGGAAAGATGATGAGAAGGAAGGAGGTATGGTATAAAACTTCTACCAAGGGACTGAACCATAGCTTACCCAAAGGAATTATGGTAAGAGCTGGATGAAATATAGAGTAGGGCAAATGGAATCATACATGGTCTTGACAAGATCCCATTATAAAAGATGTATATTTAATATGCCCATACTTAGAAAGCAAGGCTGAGACTATGCAAAATTTGTAGGTAGGCTCCTAAAGTATGTTTGTAAAGATGCTCTGAACCATGACATATCTCTTGAGTGGAGGCAAATAGAAAATTCTATATAAAAAAATCATGATAAATAGTGTTCTCCGTGATCTCTAATTTCCTAAATTGATTGAATTTTTTTGGTAAGACTGCTCATATTATTGACAATATATACGTCTTAT
The DNA here is from genome assembly GCA_028646535.1 of Procyon lotor. Classification (NCBI taxonomy): domain Eukaryota; kingdom Metazoa; phylum Chordata; class Mammalia; order Carnivora; family Procyonidae; genus Procyon; species Procyon lotor. The sequence continues at coordinate 57,494,418 of CM053607.1, forward strand.
GATCTTAGCTCCTCGGCTCAGCTACCAGGAACTATGATCAAAGTAAGCACTTTTGCTACTTTTGGAGAAATCCTTTCAAGTCAATTTTCCTTGGATCAGCTTTCAACATAAATTTTGTTCCTTGTGGAGAAATTCAGTACAATGTATGCAGACCCATAAAATAGGAAAGCCTATTTTCATCAAAGAAGTGGGGCGCTGCATATTTATGTACAATGCCCCATGTAAATCAGGAAACCACAAAACTAAAGTCATGAAAACCTCCAGGTCTTTCTACAGAATACTGTGGTTGGTGCATTTTTATGTGAGAAAAAGTTAAAACTGAGACTCAAATTCTTCTGTGTGGCTGAAATGTTTTGCCTTAATAAAGATCTGCGGCCAGAAAGAATTGCCATCAATTCACAACATATTTTTCTTTCCAAAATTACATTTCTCTTTTAAATATCCCTGGAAAACAACCTTAAGAATCCAATAAACCCTGAATCACTTTACCAGTGACCTTCTTTCTGGCTAAATGTTCTCGTCAGCATCCTGGAGGAAAAATTGAAATTTGTGATCTTTTCACAGCCATGCAAATGAAACCTGTGATTGAAAACTGAGGGTTTTGAGAGACTTTCTAAACAGGGAACAGGGTTTCCATGTCCAGAATCCTATAGAATGCCTATCTGTGCACTTTGTCACTTTGTTCCTTTTTGGTTACTCGGGCTCCAAAGAATTTTTGTGGTAATAGTATAATTAAACAGCAGGGTTTAGGTTTAAATGCACCAGGAGGGGTTTTTGTCCCCCCTTTCTCTGACCCTCTCTCCCAAACTTTTCCGCCCCATGGGCAGCAGCTTTGCAAAGCTCACCTTTACTGTCCACTTGGTTTGTATTTTTATCTGATTGGCAATGATATACCTGCAGAGGTTTTGCTTTTTATCCTCTCCTATATTTCAAAGCATGTTCCTCCCTCAGTCCTGACACTGGCAATCCTTTGTGGTTTTTCTTGGACCTCAAAGGCTTAATGGTCCAGCACAGAATTTGAATCTTTGGAAATCTATCCCAACCACCTCTAACACCAGCTTCAGAGAAGTTCAGGGAGCAGCCACTCAGAAGAGCAAAAGTGGTGCCCATGGTTAAATGTTCCAGGGAGGTTTTTGTCTTTAAAATCAAGTGACTATGTTAAAAGATTGCTTTAAAACCCACAGCACTCACCCAGATAGCTTAGGGAGGCTTCTAGATTCACCGCAGGTATGAAGATGAAATGGTCTCAAAGTTAGTTAGTTCTCTTCCTGAATGTTTGGTGGCCCCTATCCCAGGGAAAGGAGTAGGGAAGAGCATGACTGGGGGAGGAGAATTCTGGTATGAAACCAGTGCTATGGAAATGGGGTAACAGTGGATGCCTAGTTGTCTCATAGCACAGACAATAATTCAATAAATGCAGTTAAGCAGATATGATTAAAAGAGGCATCCTATTATGCTCATCAAGGCTCCTCTTTAATACTCTTTTGAAACTTCAAATGAATTAAGCTACTCTTTCAACTCCTTGGAGATTAATATTTTGCTCGTTTCTTTGTCATGGATTACCTCTGAGGGGAGGCCTGATGTGAGGGACAGAGAGAGAGAGAAAAAAAACAAAGTTAACATCTGTATGTTTCCAATGTGCCCAAAACTCTTCTTACAAATATTATTTCATCAACAACCCTGTGCACAGGATTATTATTACTCCCATTTTACAGATGAGGAAATGGAGGCACAGAAAGGTCAATAACATGCTCGAGAATGCACAGCTAGTCAGCGGCAGAGCAGGGTGTCCAACCCAGGAAATGTGACCTCAGAGTCTAAGCACTTCAGCAACTAGACTTCTGAGGGCAACATTAAGGCTCTATTTTTAAGGCCTGCTGAGACTAAACACACAGACACACCACACACACACACACACACACACACACACACACACACACACACAGCCTCCCAAATCTCAACTGCTTAACACCAAGAGAAGTTAACTTCTTGTAACTTCCAGTGAAGGTTGCTGGGCAAGCTCTGGTCCTTGTGTTCACTGAGGGGCTCAGGCTGTTGGAGGCTTCATCTCAACATAAAAAGCACCACAGGCGGGAGGGGAAGGTGGGGAGTCACAACACAGCTCTTAAAGCTACACATACCACTCTCATTCACACTGTATTTGTCACTCTAAGTCATATGGCTACACCCAGTCTGAAGAGAATTGAGAAATGCAATCCTACCATGTTCCCTAAAGTAGTGAGGCCAGGGGTGGTGTGGTGGGGGGGTGTGTGGGGGGGAGGTTAACCAGATATATTGGATGAACAGCAACTAATGATGGGCAGCACACCTCTGTAGGATCCACTCAGGTCTCTTATCTCACCAGTTTCCCACTATATCTTTCTGCCCTTCAAGTGAGAAATGATTTTTAAATCTCCAAGGGAAGACCCACATTTCTTAAACTTTGGGTTTTCTAGTGCATGATTATTTATTAAGAATATTTTTGTCCATGTTACCTTGAAGCCCAAGGATTTTTGAACATATAATCCAGAAAGAGACTTAAAATCGATACGTTTTCTGCTCGGCATTTCTTCCCTGTGGCAATGTGTATAGGCTATTATCTGCTTGAAAGGGAAGACAAACAGAAGTTAACATTTCAAAAATATTAATCTATCACACTATACTAAATGATAGTAAAATCTGAAAGTTCATATATTAGTGCAAAAATTACTTTTTCAGTCAAATCACCTTTCAGTCATTAAATTAAATCTCAGTTGGGAATTAAGTCATCTCTGCTTCTTCCCAGTCTTTCTTCCTCTCCAGTCTCCATATGTACTTTCTGCTCCCCACATTCTACTAGCATCATAGCCAGCATTCAAGCTCTTAACGTTCAGTTCTGAGGACCAAGGGCAGACCATTCATATGCATCACTGATGAAGTGTTTAGCAACTTCAGAGTGAAATTTTCTATGGCAAAAACAAGTATGTGTCATGTTAATAGTGATGGCCTTTTGGAGAGTGTTCTTCACCGCTGTATTAGATCTCTATCCTTTCTTCCCATAAGCAGAAGACCAGTCCCAGGAGGGATGAGGGTATATGAAACCAGCATCCTACCATTGGCATGAGTACTTGGCATGTCCTGGGTACATGACAAACTGTCTCCCAGACTCATTGTTGGTCTCATCCCTCTAACACTAGCACCTTTGTGACCCAGTAAGTAACTGAAACATGGGCACTGTCTAACTCATATCTAGTAGTACTGCCTACATCAGTACTTTAAAACATGCCTAGGTCAGCAGTTTTTAAATATGAGAACTCCTTTCAAAATAAAAATATAGTTGAAAAAAGATATACAGATGGCAAATAAGCACATGAAAAGATCTTCTACCCATCATATGTCTTCAGGGAAATGCAAATTAAAGCAACAACGAGCTACAGCTATATACCTATCAAAATAGCCAAAACCCAGAACACTGACAACACCAAATGCTGGTGAGGATGTATAGCAACTGGAACTCTCATTCACTGCTGATGGGAATGGTACAGTCACTTTGAAAGAGAGTTTGGTGGGTTCTAGCAATACTAAATACACTCTTACCATAAGATCCAGCAATTGCACTCCTTGGTACTTATCCAAAGGAGATGAAAATTTATGTCCACACAAAAACCTGCACAAGATATTTGTAGCAACTTTCTTCATCATTGCCTCAACTTGGAAGCACCTAAGGTGTCCTTCAGTAGGTAGATGAATAAATAAACTGTGCTGCATCCAGACAATGGAATATCATTCAGTGTTAAAAATAAATGATCTATCAAGTCACAAAAAGACATGGAAGAAGCTTAAATGCATATTACTAAGTGAAAGAAGCCAATATGGAAAGGATTTCATGATTTACACCATGTTCAAATGCAAAGCTTTGGATGTAGCAGTTCTCAATCTGGAGATCTATGAACTAAAAAATGCAGGGTATCTGACCCCCACACACTTAAAGTACAAAGGGAACACAGTTTTTATAAGGAATTGACAATGTTCCAACACCCAGAGTCCAGCTCATTCAAAGTCCAGAATGTTTTTCTTGTCATCAAACCAAAATAAGCAAGCAGTGCTCCATAAAACTCTACTAGTTACTCTTATACTACCTTTTTTTTTTAATCTAAATTTCTCCTGCTACATTATTCACTGCTATGTGACTTGATAGAACTGAGTGCATTTGATAATGCTTGACCATTTCTATTAGAAGGGCAGTGGGCTATAAACTAGAGCTAAAATGACCAGCCACCACTTGCTTCTGAGGCCCCCAGACTGTTACTTGGAAGGCTACTAACAATCGTGACAGTAGGTACAGAGGAGGCTCTTGGTACTAAGTTAGGGAGGAGAAATAAAAACCTCAAAAATTGACATAGATCCTAAATTTCTGGAGAGTAGTTGTGTTTATAAAGACTTTGTTAGACTCCTAAAACTCTGTTTTAACACATTTTTTAAAGAGGAAAGAAAGGATTTAGCACAGTTAGCTCCATGGTATAGCTGTTATGTTTAACAGAGGTGCTGTGTTTGATGTTACTTGTGGGTTTATTGATCCTTTTCAGTTACTGTGGTAGCTCTCTGTAAGAATTTGAGAGTTATTTCCCAGTTACCCACTGAAACCTTATTCATCCTCTGCTCTTTTTCTTTTTATTGCTTCCCAACACAATATATTTTCTAGCAATGAGAATGGCATTCTGTTGGAAAAGATAACAAAAGTGAGAACTAATTTATTCTCAATAATTATTGGTAAGCAAATGGGTTACAGAGTCAATAACTTCTGTTAAATTTTCTGGGCCTCAACCTGGAATTTATTCTCTTGCAAAACTGAAATCCGGGAGAATTTTCCTGAAACCAATACCGCAATACTGCAGTGAAAAGAAAACTAGTCACCCTTCAGTGGCAGTCATTTATTCTGTTATGCATACTTTAGCAGGAACAGAGTGTGTCTCTTATGTTCCAGAATTACTAGAGCTCTGCTAATGAAAATGGAACATTCTAGAGTTATACAAAGAGTTGATGGTCTTAGAACAGGATTAATTAAAATAATGGTGAAAAAACAACACAAAATGAAACCTAACCAACTCTCGGACTTTAAAAAAAAAAAATCAAGCCTAATCAACAAAAACAAATCTCAAAAACATGTTGAATAAAAAATAAGTTACACAGAAAACTATATACCATGTGATATAATTTATTTTTCAAATATGTAGCTATGTTTATTTATGAATACATACACACAGAAATATATATACACCAGCTTTAGAGTGGTGGTTATCTCCGAAGGGGGAGCAGAGTGCTTCTGCAAAGTACACTGAAATGGCTTCAGTTGTATCTATAACATTTTATTTGGTGGATATAATGGATTCCTGCAATATTATTCCCTATGCTTTTCTATATGCTTTATATATTTTGTAAGTTAAAAAAATTTACAAAGATTCAGAGTGCTTTCCAAATAATATGCCAACCCTAAATAAGGAGCTGGTAATGAATGCAGACTAGCATAAAACCTAAAAGAAAAGTTCACAAAGAGTAAGCAAAGAAGAATGTCGGTGGGAGGATAAGAATTAAGAGAAAGTGAATTCTATTAGCCTGACCCTCTAAAGGTTTCATCAACACCGAAGAGTCTTTGCCTATGCTCAACCAAAAACCAGAACACAAAATAAGAGTTTATACACAGTTATTTATTTCATTACTCATTCTGGATTGCCTTACCCTTAAACAGTGCTTAAGTTCGTCTAATATACTTGCCTGGCAGGGTGACCCATACCTTCCCACCCTGATGCATCACATCATCGGGTGCTTTATCCTTGTTGGGCTGATGTTGCTACCATTTTCAATATGTGATTAGCACTGAGTTTAAAGGTATCAAAAGATGATGAGTTCCCTGAATTTTAGATATACTCCTTTCTGTACTATTAGTATGGTAGTAACCCTAGCTGGTCACTGGGATACAAGAATAAAAACTAGGGGCGCCTGGGTGGCTCAGTCGTTAAGCGTCTGCCTTCGGCTCAGGTCATGATCCCAGGGTCCTGGGATCGAGCACCGCATCGGGCTCCTTGCTCGGCGGGAAGCCTGCTTCTCCCACTACCATTCCCTCTGCTTGTGTTCCCTCTCTCGCTGTGTTTCTCTCTGTCAAATAAATAAAATCTTCAAAAAAAAAAAAAAAAAAAGAATAAAAACTAAACATAAGCTGAATTTTCCCAACTAGTATGGTAATTCCTTTCTTTGCTGGTTTAGTAGCATAAGGAGCCCAAAATGTCCAAGTGGAAGTCACAGCTTCAAGAACAATGGATGTGTTACTCTATCCCTTGGTGAAAGCATCACTTCACCAGTCCTAAGAATGAGGATTTTTAATCTAGCACATTCTAAGACTGCATAGATGATAAACACAATTTCACAAGCGGATCCCTAGAAGAGATAGTGAGAGAGCCAATCCTACTTCCACACAGTTCCCAAATCCAAGTGGTTTAGCTATTGAGTACATGGCACTTGAAACACTGGTCGTTAGTTCAATGTATAAACTGCAACCCTGTGGACAGATCATGTACCTTGTGGAGAATGATACTCTAGCTTATACCCTAACTGAGCTTTTAATAAGCCCTTCTGTCATCCTACTAGGCAAGTTTTTCCACATGATGTGAATAAGGCAGTAGCAGTGGATCACATGGAGGGCCATGCATCCAGAGTCATACCATCTTTATGAGAAAGTTTCCTGTGCTAAGTCAGGCATTAAAAACCCCTAAACGGGGGCACCTGGGTGGCTCAGTGGGTTAAAGCCTCTGCTTTCAGCTCAGGTCATGATCTCAGGGTCCTGGGATCGAGCCCCGCATCAGGCTCTCTGCTCAGCGGGGAGCCTGCTTTCCCCTCTCTCTCTGCCTCTCTGCCTACTTGTGATCTCTCTCTCTGTCAAATAAATAAAATCTTAAAAAAAAAAAAAAAAGCCCTTAAACGATAGTGTTGGCAGAGTCATATATGTTATGAAAGTGAATCCATAGCTGAGTTACGGGATAATGGTTGACAATTCTGGGGTTGAAATGGATCTGGTATAATCAACCTGTCCCTAAATGGTTATGTGGTCTCTCTGAGGAATGATATCAAGTCAAGGAGTTGGTCTCAGTTGACCTGGGCTAGCAGAAGGGCAGCCAGAAGTCCTCAGCGTTAGTGACAGGCAGCCTCTATGCACACCGTGATCACTACTCTGTTCACAGAGCCACTGTGTAAGTAAGGGGCTAACATCTGCAAAATAAGTCATGCTACACAGCCGATATGTAGTGACTCTCTGAGGTAGATGCTGGTGGGATATGAGACATACAAGTTCTCAATTTCTGTGCCCATTATCATTGGTGTATCCATGTGTCTCTTCCCTAAGCTTCTTTGTTGCTGGTCTTCTAATCTTGTTCTTTCAACATCCCTAAAAAACCAAATAATTGACCGTGTATATCCATCCATACCTTAGATCAATTCTTCACCCATACGGCACAACATTCAAATGCATGCTTGCAGTTTTACCCACTGGGAAATGTCCCTTCATAACTGTCTTTCATGACCACGTTTGAGCAAGCCGTCATGTAGTGTGACTCACGCCTTCCTAGCAGTAACATACTGAGCTCTGTTGGTTGTTGAAGGAAACATCACAGAAACCATAAATTTTTTTGAGAGTGGTGACAGGAATTGGAAGCACCTGTTCGTGCCATTTACTTGTGCCTCCTGAAACTGCATGAACATTTCTATCATAATAGGATTCCTGATGCACCTGCCTAGCATTATCACCTTAGAAGGTCTGTTAACACCCTGATTGTGATGGGCACCTCTGGTGGCATATCCATATAAGGTTCCTTCGTCAGACTTTTCATCTCTGCTAGGGCACAGGAGCACACCACAAGCTGCATTCAAACAAAATATAAGTCATATTCTTCCCCAGAACACAGCACTTTCCCCAGAACCTTAGAGGTCTGCACCATGACTCTCCTGTGGGGGCTTTCCAGACACTGTGCAGAGAGCATCCCTATGCCCCTGTAGCACCACTGAACTTGCAGGGCCGTATAATCTACCCAAGACACAGGTTCCTCGAAGAAGAGACTGAATAGGGTTCCTTTTTCATGTGGTGTACTGGGGAATGCTCCCAGAAAAGGGAGGTGACAGTAGAAGATATGTTTAAGTCTTAACCCCCCCCAAAGCTTCAGAATGTGACCTTATTTGAAAATAGGATCTTTACAAATGTAGTCAAGTTAAGATGACATCTTTAGGGGAAGCTCTAATCCAATATGACCTGTGTCCTTATAAAACAGGGAAACCAGGACAGAGAGATAGGCCCACAGGGAGAATGCCTTGTGAAGACGGCAGATTCGGTGACACATCTCCAAGCCAAGGGATGCCAATGACTGCCAGCAAGCCAAAAGAAGCTAAGATAGGGACACGGATCAGATCCTTCCTCAGAGGCCTCAGAAGTAACCAACTTTTCCAATCCTTATCTCAGACATCCATCCTCCAGATCCGAGAGACAACAAATTTCTGTTGTTTAAGCCACCCAGTTAGAACTGTGAGTTTTACAACAGCCCTGGCAAAATGATACAGAGCATGAGGGAAATTTGGGGTGTGGTAAATATGTTCCTTATTTTGATTAATATGGTGATCGAGTGAGTTCAAAACTCCTAGAACTCAATACGTAGAGTGGCTCATTTTGTTGGATACAAATGATTCTTCAATAAAGTTGATTTTAACAAGTAAAATTAATGGATTACTCATTATTATTTCCAAGTTATGGCTGCTGCTAGTCATTTTTTGCTCTGCATGCTTATAGACTACTTCATTCCAGTTATTAATTATTCTGATTACTAACTGAAAATTAGTTCAGATTACCATAAGAATGTAGGAAAGTACTACATAGTGGGTCCAAGGGCGGGGGTCTGTCTGGAACTCAGTGATTCACTGGGTGCCTGCTGATACTTTCATGTAAACTGGCAACTGCAGACAAAGCAGGTGCAAGAATAATCCAGGCCGTCTGAATCCTGAGCCGTGTACAGGAATCACATTTTTAAAAATTAAATATTAATGAAAAGGAAAAAAAAAAGAATAGCTCTCTAAACTCCACTCCATACACGTACACTTCAAATACATAGAAATTCTGGGTATTTTATATTTTATTTTATACAAAATATTTTATTAAAAATATTTAAATAAATTTTATTTTAATTAAAATTAATTTTAATTGTTTTAATTTAATCAAATTTAATTATTAAAAATTAAAATTTACTTTAATTAAAATTAAACTATATTTTAATTTTAAAAAATCTCCAGGAGACAGAATTTTGTTCATGAAGTTTGACATAAGATTTGGAGAAGGATATAAGAGAAGGCTAGGATGGAGGAGAGACTGGATAAGATATTCCTTAAATAAAGGCTAGTGTTTTAATATCTATCCAGAGTCAGGGGTCGTAGAACCTATTTCAGTATAACAGAAAACCCAATCTAGCCTCTACCATAAAGCTGACAGCACGGATACCACTGTCCTGTACCTGAACCTGGTCCTACACTCTATCTTCCTGCCACTCACATACACTGTCACTTGTTGAATTATTTTTTTTTTTTTAAAGATTGTATTTATTTATTTGACAGAGAGAGAGAGATCACAAGCAGGCAGAGAGGCAGGCAGAGAGAGAGGGGGAAGCAGGCTCCCTGATGAGCAGGGAGCCCGATGCGGGGCTCGATCCCAGGACCCTGAGATCATGACCTGAGCTGAAGGCAGAGGCTTTAACCCACTGAGCCACCCAGGCGCCCCTTGAATTATTCTTTATAAATGTTGGTACTTAGGAATTTCTGGGAAAAAAATTACTGGTGGAAGAGTGAGTCTAAATTCTAGTGGGGGGAACTGATGTTTAATTTGGAACTTAATGAGTGTGAGGAGTGTCTAGGATATCTGAATGTCCCAAATATCCATTTGGTTTTTTAGATTTAAATTTCTCTAGATTTACCTAGAGAAATCTGAAGAAAAGTATAACCTAAAGATGAGGACTGGGAGGCAATAAGGGAAAGGCTGGAGTCCAGAGGAAACACTAAAAGACACTGCGTGAAACAAGGACAGTGGGTGGAAGTCAGAAGCCTGAGGTTCACCAACACTTGAACAATGAGGAAGAGCATCACTGGCCACAGGGAGGCCAACTAGAGGATGGGGTTACCAACACTGAGCACAGAGTAGGCAGGCGTGAGCAGAGAAGCCTGGAAGCCGCAACGGGAACACACTCACAGGAACTGGCAATGAGATGATAGCTAGTAATCTCCAAGAGCAGTTTCCAGAGTGTGGGAGGCTGAAGCCAATCACAGCAAACTGAGCAATGAATGGTAAATGATGGAATAGCATACAGTTAATATTCTAAGAGAAAGGTAAGAAGAGAGTAAGAGACATGTACAAGAGACAAGAGCTGAGAAGTTACTTCAGATGGGGAGACACAGTGTCTAGGCCGGGTAATCTGAACATGGGAGACACCTCAGTTTCTTGAAATGTGAGGGGGAAAGAGTCAGCACAGAAGATAAGTTAATGGGGTGAGCGAGAGAAATGTTAGTAGATGAAATCATGCCTGTCTGAATGAGGAAAGAGATGGATTTCAGGGAACAGATGAAGAAGTGGCATGGGATAAGAAGAAAGACCCCCTATTTTCAAGAAGTATAGGAAAATCCATCACAGGGCTGTAAATACAAATAAGCCTCTCAGTAGAGAAACAAAAAGTTATCTGAAAGAGAGCGTATATGGAGTCCTTGAAGTAATAAACGTGATTTAAAAGGTAACAACCCCAACAGAATGCCTTGCATGACAGAAGTCCATTTTTTTGAGATGAAAGTTATATTATCTCAATCACACTAAATCCAGTACATTTAGAGATTGTTTGTATATAGAAACATATTCACAAAATAAGCCTCATGGGTAAAATTAACTGTCACTAAAAAGTCTGCACAGGAATGCAAAACACAATTTTCTTAGTGTATCTTTCCCAATGGGACCTACTTTGATAGAAAATAGAACTGGATCACAGTGAGTCTTATAGCCTATACCTTACAAAATCACTCTTACAAAATAATATCATTTCTCCGGTCAAATATTAGGTTAGATATGGAGGTGCATTTGGATGTAGGTGTGGAAGAAAGACAGGGGTTGGAAGGAAGCCCTATCCTTCTTCACTTCTATTTCCTCTTGTACAGATCACAGCAAAAAGATGCCAGCTACCAACAGCCGCTGCCTCAGAAATGGATTCTTCTTTAACTTGGAAATTCTAACTGAACTCTTTCTCCTTCCTGCACTTCCTTTCTCTTTAGATCAAATACCTAATTATATTCCAAGTTTTAGATTTTCCCTCCCATCCTTCCTGCAAACTGCCCGCATCCAGCTAAGTATCTTTGTCCATTAATGCAGAAGACAGACATGTCAAACTACATGCAATAAAGGGAAATGAAAAACAGGTTACAATGGTGGCTTCTGTGTACTGGCAAAGAGCATTGTAGTTACTCAATACACACGTTTCTCCACCCTCCCTTAACCTAGTGTGTGACTGTTCGACACAGAGCATCAGTAAATCAGGCACTTTACTGACCTGATTATAATTTTGAGCCCATCAATTATACTGTTCTTTCCTTCACTCAGATGGATTGTGTAAGATGGGAAAAAGTGTTAGTGGCTAATGTAAAACAAATGTGTTGGCAGGTTAACTATTTGGTTCTTCAGTGAAACTCCCTCTCCTGTTGTTATGATGGTCTACAGAACAATCACACATTAAGTTGGGGGCTTGGGGAGGTTCTCCTAACTTAATAAGAATGACACATTGCTGTTCAAGCCGCACACATAGTCCCAGCCAGTATGCCTGAGGTTTTCTAGAGCACAACTGCGTACTGCTTTCTGTCTGTCCACACACCCGAAGCGGGAGTTAATTCCTACGGGACACGGCACCAGCTCCCTACAACTCGCTATTTTGAAGTAATCAGGTATGAAGCAAATCTCCTGTCCCCAAGTTAACACCTTATTGCCCTGCCTGCCGTGGAGTGCTGAGAGTCTGAGATATGGACCCTGACCACACGGGATTACGTGAACAGACATTTTCTAGAAATAATGACTGATGAGCGCCTGCCTCATTTCCCTTTGCCTGGTGATACCCTCGCAAAGGCCATTTAGAAAGGATTCGGCAGCTTGCAAGATAACAGAATTTGAGTTCTAAAGTGTTCCAAGATACGTGAATGCCATTTTTTTCCCTCCTCTGGAGCATTTCTAATCACAATTTGGTTACTGCAGGCTAGATGCTGACTGAGATAAACCTCTTTGGAACTCTAAAAATAGCATCTTCTGAGCTACATCTCTGTCTTCTGAGCTTCCCAAAGGAAAGCTCCCTAATGATTTGCAGCTCATTACAACCAGAATCTTCATAAATGGGATGATTTTTCTTTCTTTCTTTCTTTTTTTTTAATCTTGGAAGGTGCCAGATTGACAGTGCTTACAACTGGGGTCTTTTGGGACCCCATGTCCCAAATGTAAATTTGGGATTACACCCATGGTAACAGAGAGGCTCCAGTGACTGTGATTCAGTCAAGGCGTCGAAGGGCAGATTTCTGAATGCGAGCTGAGAACAGTGATGTCTACATTCATTATCTGGCAACCCTCCTACAGGCCAAACGGACTTTCCAATTGAGATAATTAGGACACAACCAACATATCCACCTCCTGGGCAGCCATGCCTCCAAAGATTTAACCAAAAACTAGAAAAAAGTCAGAAGTTCTATAACACTTCCTACACATCACCATTTATAAAACCGAACCATCTTATTGTACTATATCTAGGTCAATTATTTACAGGTTATTTATTTCAGAAATAAGATATGGAGGCATCACAAGAGAAGACCTTGTTTCCCTCCCTGTTCTATCAAATTAAGTCAGTTTCACCATTCCTGAAATACACGAGCATCATATTTATATCCATTGTTCAATGAGCATTCTTCCCTCTACTCACAGGAACTACAAAACTGTTACCTGCACAGTATGGTCCAAACAGGAATGGCACAAAACAGAATTTCTCAGAGAAAGAGGGAATGTTCTATCAGAGTTTCTTCTGCTCAGGTGGCTCGTTATTTTTCAGGATGGTTCTAAGAAGAGCCTTGCTACTAACAGCATTAAGACAAGAGGGAATATCAGCTTCTACCAGAAGAAAACAGTACTCTTAAGACATTATTTTTACTCTTGAGAAAATTAAGAAATCTCCTCACTTCAAGCATGTTCAAAAAAATGATATTCTTCTACTGACAGAAATGCAACCTTTCAGAGCATGAGAATGTTTCCAATAGAACTTCTGGTCCCAGGTTATTAAAGCCATACCTTTATACAATGCTTGATATGCTGACCCATGTCTTCATGCACCTTGAACAAGACATTCTCTTCCCTCTCCTCCTCATTCTACTAGTTTAGAAACAAAACAAAACAAAAAAAACAAAAACAATTCTTCCCTCACCCATTTGATTGGTGATTAAATTTTCCTTCATAGGTTATCAACATTTTATTTCCCAATTCAAAGGATGCCTTAATCCAACACCTTTGCAAGGCAGACATCAAGACCTTACCTAGGAATTGGTTTTAATAAGTGAGAGGGCCATGTGGGGCAAGGGTAACTGTTTTGGAAGGACAGATGCCATAATGAGGGAAAAATGAGAAATAAACAGGAAGTTAAAGGATATTTAAGATAGATTTTAAATACTAGATATTTAAAATATCTAAGCTATTTTAAGATAATAAAAAGATATTTAAGATCCCACAAGTAACCCAGGACCAGCTTTACCGCTGAGACTAGCTTGTTAGAGAAGTACTCAGAGCCTAGGTATTACAGTCAGACACACTTTGATACGAATCCCATCTTGGTTGTACTTACTGATCTATGAGACTTAGGATGAATCATCTAATGTCTCTAGACCTCCTTTCTTCTTCTATAGAGTGCATAGCGGCTACCTGGCGCCCTTAATGTAGATTTCAGTACATAATACGTGACTGTGTCATAGTCCCACGGGAGGGACCCAGAGGAACACTCAGGTGAGGGACACTGATAGTGTCTCTGTCTAATGATACCAACTACTCATGAGAAAATAGTATAGAAAACAAAAGAATTAGACATACAGAGATTTTTCCTAAAATTCCTTACAAACTATCTAAACAGTTATTAAAACTGTAAAATTGGTTGAAATGCCCTGTTCTCTCGGACAGTCATTATGTCAAGGAGGATGTTTAGCCCAGGCAAGCCCGTGCAGAGGTAAGCAACAGGTTGTTTTGCTCCTGGACAGCATGATCAAGATGGTCTTCAAGACCCCCTCAGCTTGACTATACTTTAGACAGGCTTTTCCTGAGTCCAGGCCTCTGACCTTCTATTTCTCAAAGAGTACATTTTAGAAAACTTGTCACTGTACATTCTTTTTCTACCCCTTTGACATAAATGTAAACTTCTCAGCCTCCTGCCAGTTTCACAACTTAGGAAATGTTTTTCTTTTTTTTTTTTTTTTTTTAAGATTTTATTTATTTATTTGACAGAGAGAGAGAGAGATCACAAGTAGGCAGAGAGGCAGGCAGAGGGAGAAGAGGAAGCAGGCTCCCTGCTGAGCAGAGAGCCCGATGCCGGGCTCAATCCCAGGACACTGAGATCATGACCTGAGCCGAAGGCAGAAGCTTTAGCCCACTGAGCCACCCAGGCACCCCAGGAAATGTTTTTCTTAAGGGCCTAGGAATCATCTGTGAAATGTAAACATTGGGGAAGATAGCACCCTTATCTTCCAGTCCCTGTGGAGGACAGGAGTCTAACTTTCATGGTGCCCATTAGCAAACACAGGTAGGTTAATCCTAGGAAAAAGCATTTGCAAATTCCGGAATAACTAAATATGCTCAACACCTCCAATGACCAACCTCCTCTCTTAACATCCTCCAGTACTTTTCCACAAGCTTACTCTCAGGGCTTAAAACCCTTTGCCTTTTGTTTCCATGAAGCTAAGTATCCAGACTTATTCTGGGCTCTCTGCCCTGTTGCTGGCAATAGTACTGAAATAAAATCAACTTCTGTCTGTTCATCTTGTCTGGTGCCATTTTTTTTTTTCTTTAACAAGCTCCACTCTCATTTTAGAGCCTCCCTCTTGGCCATGAGTGCCTCTGTCAACATCTAGCTTAGTGTAGTTTCCAAAACCTCTAAGAGGTAATGACTTGCAGGAGGATGAAGCTTGCAATAAAGAGGAGATTCAGGGAAGTCCATCTACACTCGGAGCTCTTTAAGATCTACTACAGAATGTCTGTGCCCAAATAGCTACCTCTTGTGAGTTCACCTCCTGTTCATCTCTCAGGGGTAAATTGGTATAGTGAAATGTAGCAGTGAGAGCCTCAAATTTGTTCACACCTACTTGTATGTGTTGCCTTTTGCAATGTGGCTTTGCCACCTTTCCTATCAAGAAATGCAGTCTTTCTTCAACTCTTGAAATCTGAGCTTGATCTTATGTCTTTCTTTAGTTTACGGGACATTAGCCAACATGCCAGAAGCAGAAACTTCCAGAGCATACAGAGGGGCCTGCGCCTGCTTTCTTCTGGGACCCCTACTGCCTCCAAATAATGAGGAACTACTTGGAGAGACCCCTGCCCTCACCGGTTTTCTAGCTGAATTCCCAAACAAGAGAATGCAACCATCCTACCCCAGCTGATTCATCACAGCCCAGAACATTTAGACGTCCACAGAATCATGATAAATGATAATTTTTTTTAAATTTTAAGCAACTGAGTTACAATTTTTTTTAAATATAGCAAAAGCTGATACCATTGGGATGCTACGTTTACTGAGAAAGCATGAATGAATTCCCAACACAGAGAAATGAGAAACTAGATGGAGAAGGAGGGGTATCCAAGAAAACAGTCTTTCATCATCATGAATCTCAAATCAGAAATGTTAGCTAGAATTTAAAAGAAGTTTTTTAAGGTAATTCAGAATCTCAAAGAAAATCAATCTGTCTGTAGGACTAAAAATATCTCAGCTTTGAACACGTTTTTCATTCTTATTAGACTTGAAAGCATGCCCATTGATCTAGCAAGAGCAATTTGCTAATAATTAGGCTGGCAAGGCAGGCGCAGGTTTGTTACCAAAAGGCTGGGTGAGGGGCCCCTTTAGTTCACAGAAGCCTCTGCCCTAACAAGACAGAAAAGATAAAGAAGCAGCAACTGAAAATGCCTCTGTTCTCAAAAATTCAGGTGAGATTAAACTCTATCACAGAAAAATAGTTTCCAAGCAAAAGGTACCCCATTCTGTACTTGATGTTGTCCACAAAGAAGAAAGTCTTTAAGTCAGGTTCCCTTCCCAAGAGATCCCACAATAAATACTCATATCACTTTCATGTCGCACTTACTTCTTTTTCCTTGGTCTTTCATGAGTATAAGCGATATGCACTGGTCCACCTCTGCTATTAGACTTGAAGTTCCTTGAGGGCAGGTCTGTGTTTAATTCATGCTTTTTGCTTCTACAGAACAAGACACAGAGAAGATGCTCAATAAATATTTTTTACATAAATGAATGGAAGAGGGCAGCTTCTGTGTAATATAGGGGCTATCCTGATGACTACAGGGAGCTTGGCAAAAATGGCCCCTTCTTTGCATAAAATAAAGTTTACATTATAAAAACCTACATCATTCATGAAAATATGTCATTTTTTTTTCACAAGGGTGTCTGATATTCCACGAGAAGTCATGATACTTGACACATCTGTAATATGTTTTTCTTTGAGTGAATGCCAGACATTAATTTGTTACCTACATCTCTTTTTGTCTGGGAGACCAGAAGTCCTGAAGAGGGGACAGACCTCAGGAAGTGCCAAGCCAAAATCCTCTTCCTGAGATGACACATAATCAAACAACCTGCATCTTGATGCAGATATTTTTTGGAAACTCAAACTAACTAAAAATGGTGCTGTTTTGTTTTCAAGTGGTTATTATTATGGTGAGATTATTTTTACTGTTTCAGTTGCTCATACTCCAAAAAAGAAAAAAAAACTATCCATTCCCTTATAAAATATTTATTATTTTATATTTTAAAAGAAAGAACCAAATCAATTCTGTTTTGAAAGGCATATTAAAAATGTAAGCACAAACTACAGGGCACATTTCACAGAAGATTGGAACTGCTATCAGTTTTTTTGGGTTTTTTTTCTTCCCCAACTACCAGAAGAAATCAAATGAAGCCAGTTTGCCTCTGGGGTTTTAACATCATTACAATTCATCTTAATAATGAAGTTAAAATTAACTGAAAGAAGACAAAATGGAAAAAAAAAACCTCACATCACTAACATGGGTTTATTCATGTGAAAATGGATAAAAGTAATATCCTTTGGGCACAGTTAAGGAAAAAATCAAAATAACCATTACACAGGTACCCCATGACGAAAGCAGTGGAACCTCCAACAGTCATTTTTTGTTTATGGAAGCATAAACTAATGCATAACACACACACTTCATACCCATATACAAACATACGTTTGGACCCATGTACATACACAATAAAAAATAAATGCAGCCACCCAGAGATCTTTAAAATTATATTAAAAAATATTACAAGCACGATGCTCCATGTACCATAGAATTGTTTCTGAGTCACACATAACTAAGTGCAGGAACTCAGCTCTGGTTCATGTAAGTTCCCTATATTTTCTCCGTGGAATCTTTCTGTTGAAGGATGAAAAGACGATACAAAGGTCAAAAGGGGCATCTCCACTCCACAGGGCCCTCAAAATGTCTCCATGAGCATTCTTGCTTTGACTTTCATCCTTCCCCTCTGAGAGAAAGAACAGAACAGGCATCGTGCTCCTGGGAAATGGACAGGAGTTTTTTTTAACCAATTAAACCCTTTCCAGAACACAAAAGCTGTCATATTGGAGATATATGATGGTAACAATAATGAGTTGTAGAGCCAAGTTACATGCTAGAAGATGCTGTGTTGGCCTGGCCGTCAGGTAGGAATAGTGCTTACTTATTCACAGTCTTCTGAGGTAAAGTTTAGAATTCAATCATTTTTCTTCAAACCACTAAATTATTTTGATTTGGACTGGGGGGAAAAAAAAGGTACATTTCCAAAGGGGGTATGCAAAACTCCAAATGATAGGACTGAAAATGATTTTTTTTTTTGGTGGAGTTTTGTTTTGAGAGAGATCGTGACTTAATAGCTTAAATTTTCTTGTTCTTTTTTTGAGAAATCAAACATAAAGAGCCATGTGTATTAGGCTCTTTACAGAGGAAGCCCAAACCCTCATTGAGCTTTTATCTTTTCAAGTAGACAATTCCAGAGGGGTTGGGGTGAAATTAAGACTATCTATTCACAAATGGTGGAATCATTTCCCCCCTGCCAATAATCATCACCTCTAATTAATCAGTTTCCACCCTTTCATTCTGATTCCTTTCAGTATTTTACTTTTTTTTATACTATATTAGGTAAAAAATGATAATAAGGTATCAAAAAATCACACTAGCATATTATCTATTTTCTAGATAATAGATATTTTACCGACTTTACCACGGTGACCTGGTCGTATGGTTAATTCTAAGTATAGTTTGAGGAAACACTCAAAGTTACACACAACCTGTAACTGGGTAACATATGCACAGAAATCTTCCCCACAAAACATGTATTTGTGTAATAAAACTAGAGATGACTTAGGTGAAGAAAGTAACATGACTGGAGGGACTGATCCCTAAGTAAAGATTTTAAATGATTTAATAATACCTTTCCATTGAAAACAAAGAATCATAGAATGATAGTGAGCTGTATAAAATATGATAAAGGGTGGAAAGCTATGGAACCACAGAATTCTAGAAGGCATACAGAATAGCATATATGTCACCATCAACTGAGTAATAAAAAGGGCGCTTTATATCACATAACTGATAACTTTGTGAAACACAATACAGTCATTATGTTTACATGTAAGAGGCAGTTTTGCATAGTGATTAAGTGCATAGGCCCTGAATCCATACTACTTGGATTCAGATGCCTGGTCTTTGCTTGTCAGCTGTGTGAACACGCATAGGACCTGAAAGGCAATGAACTGATAGCAGGCACATTAATAACAATGGGTTTGTTGATAGTATTAAGCATGCCAGTTCCTATAAAGTACTTAGCACAGACCCTGTGACATAGTAAGAATATCTTTTATTCATTCAACAAACATTTAAGCAGCACATACTATGTTCCAGGTACTGTACTAAGTACTAGGGATTCAATGCTGAACAAAATCAACATAGTTCCTGTTTCAAAGAGTAATAATAGGAGCTGTAGAACTGTACCTTTTAAAATGGTTTAGATAAATAGCAGGTCCACAGTGTTTAGTGTGTGTGTGCATGTACATGTATGTATGCCTCTACGTACTGTTTTAATGCAATACCATAATTGTTCTTTTCCTGATTTTTTTCTCTCTCCTGTGCCTGCCTGAGTCCCCAGCACTTGGAGATATACACAGAAGACGTAAGGAACACATTACTAGATACTGACTAGATATTCATCATAGCTTAAAGTTACCATTCCTCCCAAGCTCTGTCTGGAATGTGGGAAAGAGGAAAAGATGGCCAAGTGTGAGAAGACCAGCACACCTGACTTAACATAAGATCATGAAAACTATGTACAGTTTTACAGATGTGGACTCTTCAACATTGTGCATTCTTTTCTGCTCATTGTCTCTTGAGGATAAGAGCCAGAAATTAAAAAGAGTAATTAAACACCATCAGGCTTCTATGTCTAAAGTCACCAAGAGGGGCGCCTGAGTGGCTCAGTGGGTTAAAGCCTCTACCTTCGGCTCAGGTCATGATCTCAAGGTCCTGGGATCGAGCCCCTCATTGAGCTCTCTGCTCAATGGGGGACCTGCTTCCCCCTTTCCTTCTGCCTGCCTATCTGGGTACTTATGATCTCTTTCTGTCAAATAAATAAATAAAATCTTTTAAAAAAATAAAGTCAACAAGAAAATTCAATGCTCAGCTGTAGGCCCTAGCATCTAACAATGGATTTTTTTGTGTTAGATGGCACAGAGTAAGACAACTGTAACCAAAAGTCACAGAGGGAAGATTAGCAACATTTTAAATGGCACTGTTATGGGCATTTAGCCAACAAACTTTTGAGATTCTGCTGTGAAGCAGACAGTGGATTCAATATTGGCGATTACACAGTGAGCAAACACCTAAGTGCCCTGCCATCCTGGGGATGAGAAACACCATTAATGAAATGATCATGCTAATAATTTAGGAATATCATCCCAAGGGAATATGCAATAAACAAACATAAACATAAACCAGAGTGGATGATCAGAGAAGGGTACCTAAAAAAGTGATACTTTAAGAAGAGTAAGTAGCCATTAGAGACAAAGATGGAAAGTGGGGGTAGGAAGAGAATGGGTCCAGTGCTGACTTTGTGCCTTTCTTTGTCACTCAGAAACAGGTAACTAATATACCCTTCTACAGCAACTGATCTGGGTAGGGCAAAAACAAAATAAAAGAAAATCTTTTTTTAGGGGCGCCTGGGTGGCTCAGTGGGTTAAAGCCTCTGGCTTCGGCATAGGTCATCATCTCAGGGTCCAGGGATCGAGCCCTACATCAGGCTCTCTGCTGGGCCGGGAGCCTGCTATTCCCTCTCTCTCTGCCTGCCTCTCTGTCTACTTGTGATCTCTCTCTCTCTGTCAAATAAATAAATAAAATCTTTTTAAAAAAAAATCTTTTTTTTTTCTTAGTAAAACCAAACAGGGTAACAACAAACTAAAGGAGTGTGCTGCTTTCTTGGATGCTTAATGTCTTAAAATATAATCTGATACCTATGCATAGTGTTTTCCAGTTCTGCTTTCAGATTTCATAGGAAAAAGACAAGAGTAAATTCCTATGTTCTTACTATTCTCCAAGTCATCGTCTACACAGAGTGTGGTACCATCAGAATGAGAACAGACCTATATTTTCTCTTCACCCAGACAGCTGTAACATCTAGGAACACAAACATTATGGCTCTCCCCCTAAGAAACTATCATTTATTGATGACTGGCTCTATCCTTTCCACCTTCTTAAAAATGATATAAAGAAAAAATAGAAAGTCAAAGTTACTTTGCTCTTGTTACTTATATCCTTCCTAAATTAGTGAAGAAACTTTAGAGAGAGACACATCCTGGGAATCTTCACATGTATTTCAAATATATTAAAAAGGCTTGATCTGGGTGTACACTTACAAGTATTTTGTTCCATTAAGCAACATTTGAAAACTATAGTAAAAACTCTTGGTTCAAAGTGTTTTATTCCTTCTATGTTAGAATATTCCAAAGATGAAAATAAATCTCTGCTCTAGAAACAGAGAATGATATCAAAAATTGAATGGGAAAGCAGTGACAAATTTTCACTCTGAAATAAATGTGTGAGACTAGCTGACAACAGGGAAGCCAATTCAGAGTCTCACTCCTTTGGTGGTGTGGCTTAACACCAGATCTAATAGGCATTTAGCTGGCTGACTAGGACAGGAAAAGGGGGGTCTGCAGCCTCTGATGCCTGCATCTGTGAGGATGCAAGGAAGCCACTAAAATTATCAATCAAGGCTTGAGGTTAGTGTCAAATTTGGTGATTTTTTTTCTTTCAAGGGGATCAAGCTAGAGAAATAGATAACTTTTGGTTCAAACGGTCCAACGGAAAGTGAAAGTAATCTCTGATAGCATGAACAGGGATTATCAAAATTTTGTCTGCATAAAACTTGGAGGTTCTCATTTCTCACAATCAAGTGTCTATTGGAGATTACGATTTATTTTCATTTTGCTACTGTCAAAGAATAAAGTCGAACACCTGTGTCTTCAAGTGATCCATCAGACAGCTACTCGGGTTTAAAAAAAAGCAACATTACATCAGCACAGTGCAAAAATAATACCAGTGCTTTGGTGCCTAGAGGAAAAAGAGTACTACAGTTTAAAAAAAAAAAAAGTGAATTACTATTGATTTTTCATTTAGTATCTGGATTTTTACTCTTTATGCAAGTGATTGCACATGCAACCAAAGGGGAGTAGTGGGGAGGGAGCATCCGTTAAATGGATGTCTTAGTTGTGCTGTAGAATTCACCTAGGTACAGGGGGCTTGCCGATAACTAAACAGCAAAAGTTATACTTTCTCCTCAAGAGAAGAAAAGCCATGAACATCAGACTCTATTCAATTCCAATCCAGATCCATGGAAATGAAGGGAAGGAAAGTTAGGAACTACGGTCTGTTTGAATCCATTATATCTGCAGGGTGAACTACAAGCATAGAAAGAATTTGCCATCTAATAAAAGATTAATGTGAGAACTCTTCTGAGTGATAACCATATTGCTTCCTCCCGGAGCTAATTATGCCTTGGAATCACATTCAGAAGGGAAGACACAAAGTTACCTTCAGCAAATACTTATTTTAATTGCTTAATGGTGAACGCTTCTTTCTGAGCTAATTGGGTTATTTTTCTGGGAGGTACACAAATCTCTCTGTCCTGGTAGAATACTGAAAATGAATAATGTTATTCCTTTGGAAGGATTTAGAAAACTGTTATTATTGACTGATAATCAGATTATTTTCATCAAGAGATAATTTGAAACTGAATTTATTTTGACTACTGAATTATTCTACAGTTTTTGAATGAGTCAAATTTCAGGAATTAATCCACAGCTATGCTTTGTGTCTTCATGAAAAAAGAAAGGAAATCTTCTGTAACCTCATTTCTACATGCCCAGATAGTTGAGAACCTAGGGCTGAGATTATCTTATCATCCAATCTCACTTGGCATCCTAAGAAAATATATGCAAACATCAATCTCTCTTCTAAGAGAGATTGGTATCTTCTAACTACTCACTGGTAAAACCAATATAGAAATGATGAGCGTGGGTTATCTGGCAGGGTGGAGTACTTTATTACTGAAATTGTTAAGAATTGATGGCACATAGTGTTAATAAATGACTGGAACTTCATAAAAATAAAAAGCTTCTGCACAACAAAGGAAACAATCAACAAAACTAAAAGGCAACCTATGGAATGGGAGAAGATATTTGCAAATGACGTATCTAATAAAGGGTTAGTATCCAAAATATATAAAGAACTTATAAACACAACACCTAAAAAACAAATAATCCAATGAAAAAACGGGCAGAAGGTATAAATAGACATTTTTCCAAAGAGGACATCCAAATGGCCAACTAACACATGAAAAGATGTTCAACATCACTCATAAGGTAAATACAAATCAAAATCACAATGAGATATCACCTCACACCTGTCATAATGGCTAAAATTCACACAAGAAACAAGTGTTGGTGAGAATGTGGAGAAAAGGGAACCCTCGTACACTATGGGTGGGAATGCACACTGGTATAATTCCTATGGAAAACAGCATGGAGTTTCCTCAAAAAGTTAAAAATAAATGTACCCTACCATTCAGCAATTTCAGTACTAGGTATTTACCCAAAGAATACAAAAATACTAATTTGAAGGGACACATGTACCATGATGTTTATAATAGGATTATTTATAATAGCCAAATTATGGAAAGAGCCCAAATGTCCATTGGCTGATGAATGGATAAAAAAGATGTGGTATATATATATGCAATGGAACACTAGTCACAAAAAAGAATGAAATTACCATTTGCAATGACATGGGACAGAGCTAGAGAGTATTATGCTAAGCAAATTAAGTCAGAGAAAGTATGATTTCACCCATACATAGAATCTAAGAAATAAAACAAATGATCACAGGGAAAAAAGGAGAGGCAAACCAGGAAACAAACTCTTAACTAAAAAGAACAAACTGGTGATTATCAGAGGGGTGGGGGGTGAGTTAAATAGGTGATGGGTTTTAAGGAGTGTACTTAATGTCATGAGCACCAGGTACAGTATGGAATTGAATCACTAAATTGTATGCCTGTAATTAATATCACACTGCATGTTAACTGGAATTTAAATAAAAACTTAAAAAAACAAAATTAAACTCACTAATACATTTTCATACTACAAACAATGATGAGACTGATTACCCAGATTTGAGAAAAGTACATCTGAAGGCTTGTATAATTGTTTTGTCACCTATAAACTGACCAGACCACTCTGAGTGGGTAATTTACTTAAAAAGGAATGGATGTTCTCACAGCTAACAGTGTGGGAAGGATATAAAGAAACTCTTAGAAGTAGAGAGAAACCTGCTTTCTTTCTTAGGGAATAGGGTTAATTTAGTTTGGACTCCTAGGTGTGGAAATACACAGTTTTCTTATGGTGATGGTTAGTGAGCTGCCCCAGTGACATGGAGCCATGCAGGGATCAGTTAGGAAATTAACTCTCCAAGTAGCTTGGGTCTGGGCAATACCTGAGTTCAGTAGACCACACAGCTGAGTAGGTCAAGATGTTGACCACTGGAATTTCCCCTTGGTGGCTTCTGTCCTTATCACTGCCATGACATTTAGGATGCAGATTCCTCATGCCTTCTATTAGATTTCTAGTGTTTCTCAGGGTGAGCCCTAGCTCCCCACAGTACGTTCCAATCCAATAAACGGTTATGATGCATGAGTTTGTGATCCTGAGTCCCACAAAAACAGTCAGCAAGCCTTAGAGTGTAGCCTCTCTTTGGGTCCTCATTTGCCTATGCTATATGGCAATGCCTATGCCTATAGCTATGCTATAGCTACAGAAAATTCCCATTCAAAAACTGGGGACCTATACAACCATTTTGGAAATATGAGCATCAATATCTAAAAAGGATCATGGGGCACCTGGGAGGAGACAGTTAAGCAGCTGCCTTTGGCTCAGGTCATGATCTCAGGGTCCTGGGATCAAGTCTCTCATCAGGCTCTCCAATCAGTGGGGAGTCTGCTTCTCCCTCTGCCTCTCACTCATGCTTTCTCTCTCTCTCAAATAACTAACTAAATAAACAAATAAATAAATAAATATATAACTTCTTAAAAAAGGATCATAAAACACAACCTGTGGTCTAATAATCACACTTTTAGCTACTTACTGAAAAGAAATATGTGGGCATGTTCACCAAGAGACTTGAACAATAATGTTCATAGCAACACTATTTATAATAGCCAAAATCTGGAAACAATCCTAATAGGATGGATATATAAAAGGTGTTATACACACATAATGCATTACTATACAGCAATAAGAATGAACAAACTATAGCATGTAATAACAGGGATGAATTCCACAAACATAATAACCAAAAGAAAAAAAAAGAAAAAGAAAAAGAAAAAGGCAGTCAACTAAAGAATTGCATGTTGTATGATTTCAATTTTATAACATAAATATAGGCAAAACTACTGTACGTTCTAGAAACCATGATAGTGGTTACCCTAATGGGGAGAGATAGATAATAACTAGAAGTGCTAGTAATATTCTGTTTATTGAGATAGGCCTTTTCACATGTGTTTGTTCATCTTTTAAGCATTCATGGAACCATGAGCTTATGAGATGTACATTTCCATTATTACTATATAATGTTACAGTACTTGAATCTGGAAAGTTTATTTTAAAATGATAAAATAATGGAGGTTTTAAAGTCTGGAACTCTGCTTTGCTTTTGCCAACATCTTCCCCCATTCCAGGTCTCACCACCTTTTGCTTTTGGAGTCATAGGAAGACTGATGAACACATCCTTTGGAGTGAAGCTTGCTAGCCTCCCTAGACCTATTAATACTGCCCCACACCAAACTCAAAGCAAGAGCTAGAATCAGGATATCTTCCATTTGCCTATATTATTACTACAAAATATCAAGTTCCATGAAGATTACGTCTTGCTTTCTCATCTGAAAGTCTAATGTCAATAACCTACCTCCATCTTTCTTCTTTTCATTCACTCATGCATTTTCTTATTAAATTATTTTTTAATTATCAAAGAATGTTAGGCATTATGCTCAACTATGGAGACAAAACTAGCAAATAAATGCATAGTCCATATACCCTCTCTCTGCCTCTCTTCATTCCTGTAGCTTCATGGGAGATGATCATGACCTCCTTCTCAACTAATCCATCTGATATCCAATATACCATCATGATGTGGCAAGTCATCTCTGTCTATCAAAATAGATAGACACAGGATGCAGCTGGACCCTGGCTGTTATAGTAATTGAATCATTCAGATTTATTTTCAAAGATATAAGGAGCCATGAGTCCATTACATGATTCTAGTGTACGTAAATAAAATTTCTAAAAAATGAATTAAAACTAAAAATATGCTTCTATTTGTCTGCTTGTGATTTTCTTTGTGGGAATCATCATATCCTAAATGTCTAGCAATTTTTAAATGCCTTCTTTCTCATTTCCATGTGTTAGGGAGCCTAGTTAAGTGGATTGTAGACTCTGGGAGCTGTGTTTTTAAGACATAAAAGAAAAGGAGTGCATAGCATTTCTCTGTGGATTTATCAGCTTCATTAATTAATAACTTTTTCAGCGAGTTTAATAATGTCAAGTAATAATACAGCCCATTAACAATGATTTCAGTTTTTCAGAATAATAGGCATAGCTATATGTGTACCAATCTTTTGAGTAAAATTCATGAAAATGGTATAGTGTTACTATGCTGCGAGATTGTCTCATTCTCAAAAAACTAGACAATTGAAAAATCTAAAAATACTCTGAATTTAGATTTGTTGGGGTATAGATTTGGACAGTATTTGCTTTATCAAAATTCAACAGGAATTGTAAACACTTTTTTGAACCTACACTATCCAGGCCAGTTTCGGTGATGACTAACACTTACATTATAAATGATGTTATCACAAAAGAATAACCAGACTGGTTTTTGTTTTTGTTTTTTTAAAGATTTTATTTTTTATTTATTTGACAGAGAGAGATCACAAGCAGGCAGAGAAGCAGGCAGAGAGAGAGGGGGAAGCAGGCACCCTGCTGAGCAGAGAGCCCGATGTGGGGCTCGATCCCAGGACCCTGAATCAGGACCTGAGCTGAAGGCAGAAGCTTTAACCCACTGAGCCACCCAGGCGCCCCAAGAATAACCAGACTGTTAAGGCTACAAATTGTCTACACTTATTTGGCAAGAACCTTTGACATTTCCAGTTACACACACCTTCACTATGCACTTCTGCCCTTTACTCAGAACAGATCTATTTCCAGACATCTATCCTACAGATGACAAATACATTATTTCACTTCACCTCTAATCTAATCTTTATTTCAAATTCCCTTTCTTTAATTAGCCTGAGTAATCTTTAGACAATCTTACAAACAGTCCCTTCCTTTCCTTTCCCTCCCTGTCCTCTCCACAAACATGTATTCAATGCTTCCTATATTTCAGACATAGATGATACAAAGACAAGTAAAACACTCTCTGACCTGTAGCACTATAAAATTTCCACCAATCTACCAATTTCAAACCACTCAAGTTCCCTTAACATCCTGGGATCTGACTGGTTTGGGTTTCTGATGCGTAATCTAAGCTGCTTTTAAAAGCAAGTTTTGCCACAGATATTTTTCCTTTTCTTAAAAGCTGCCAGTGAAACAACAGGAAGGCATTCCTCCGTCATCTTCTTTCTTGCTCACATCTCCTTCTTCACCAATTTCATAGGGAACCCAAACCGCTAGAAAAAAACATACTTCCTCCTAGAATCCCCAGAGCACATTTTGTGCTGAGATTTTACTGACAATTATATTCCATAGACAAGGACTGGGGATAAGATGCAAGGCACAGAAAACTAACACTGACACAGGATGAACATCACACCACCTGAGTCCTACCTCTGGTACCTGTCTACTTAGTCCTAGAACATTTATGGATATTTGTCATGTTAGAGATATAGTGATGAGAGAAACAGCCTCTAATTTCTTAGTAACTATAAAATCATGAATAACTATGTTACAACTATCCCAAATGATTTTTCTCCAATCAATTTCCAACTTGATTTCATTTCAGGGTCAACACTGTGGGTCACTTTATATGCAGAAAATGTCCCTGAACTGAATTTATTGCCTCTCAGTCTCTCAACAGGCTTATCACTCCTGGATCAGAATTTCAATTGTGCTACCATTTAGGGCTACATTTTTTTTCTGCTGGTGGCTGGCAATTAACTCTAATAACATATGAGTTGTGGCATAGCTCTAAATTCTTCCAGTAGATTGATACCTACCTTAAAAACCAGTAATGCCATGTTTTTTTTCTTGCTTAAACAACAAACATTTATTTTCTCACAGTTAGGCAGGATATAAGTCCAAGATCACAGTGTCCACAGGGATAGTTACTTCTCTCCTTGGCTTACAGATGGCTGTCTTCTTGTGTCTTGGCATGGTCTTCACTGAGGTATAACTAGCCTATACATTATAATAGTTCCAGGTGTACAACATGATGATTTGATATTTGTATATATTGCAAATGATCACAATAAGTCTAGTTAACATCTGTCAACACATATAGCTAACAAAACTGTTCTCTTGTGATGAGATCTTTTAAAATCGATTCTGTTGGCAACTTTCAAATATGCAATACGGTACTATTAACTATAGTCACTACACTGCACATTTCATCCCCATGACTCATTTATTTTATAAACTGGGAGTTTGTACTTTTTGACCGCCTTCACCGTTTTCGCTCATCCCCCCCAATCTCCATCCCCTGAAACCACTAGTCTTTTTTCTTTATCTATGAGCTTGGGTTTTATTTTTACTTTGTTTTATTCCACAGATATGTGAGATTATGCAGCATTTGTCTCTCTCTGACTTATTTCACTTAACATAATGATCTCAAGGTTTACCCACATATCTTAGGTGGCCAGATTTCATTTTTTTTAATAGCTGAAAAATATTCCACTATATGTATTTTTTTCTTTATTCATTCATCCATTGATGGATACTTACATTGCTTCCATGTCTTGATTATTGTAAATAATGATGCAATGAACATACAGATGCAGATATCTTTTCGTGTTTTTGTTTCCTTTGGATAAATACCTAGAAGTGGAAGTAGATCATATGGTAGTACTATTTTTAATTTTTTGAGGAAACTCCATATTATTTTCCATAGAGGCTGCAAAATTTACATTCCACCAGCAGTATAAAAGGGTTCTCATTTCTCCACATCCTAATACTTATTATTTCTTGTCTTTGCATAAAACCCATTTAGCAGATGTAAGGTGATATGTAATTATGGCTTATGATTTGCATTTCCCTGATGATGGGTGATACTGAATACCTTTCCTTATGCCTGTTAGCCATCTTCTTCGGAAAAATGTGTATTCAAGTCCTTTGTCCATTGCTAAATCTATTTGTTTTTTTACTCTTGAGTTGTATGCATTCCTTACATACTTTGGATATTAAACCCTTATCAGATATATGGTTGGCAATGGATGTGTGAATTAACTTTATTGTAGTGATTATTTCTCAGTAGATATATATATATAGATATAGATATAGATATAGATATAGATCTCATATTATTTTGGACTACTTAAACTTACACAATGTTATATGGCAATTATATTTCAATAAAGCTGGTGAAAACAAAGGAAATAAGGATTTAAAACAAGGAGGGCAAATAGAATGCACTTTAAAAAATTACAGATTTCAATTCAAATATATCAACAATTATATTACACATAAACGGACTAAGAGCTTTAATGTTAAGAAAAATTTGATCAGACTAAAGAAAATTACAACCTGATGTGATTATGAGAGACATCTAAAACACAAATACAGAAAATTTGAAAAGAAAAAAAGAAGACCCTATACATACTAACCAAAAGAAAATTTGATATGGCTACATTATATCCAAGAAATTATACTATTAAGAGGAAGCGTTATTAGGGATACAGAGAAAGATTTCAAAATGATAAATTCAGTATGCAAGGAAAATATTTATATCTATCTAAAATTATGCTCTCAAAATATGCAAAGCAAGAATTCACAGAACTA
Source organism: Procyon lotor (assembly GCA_028646535.1). Taxonomy (NCBI): domain Eukaryota; kingdom Metazoa; phylum Chordata; class Mammalia; order Carnivora; family Procyonidae; genus Procyon; species Procyon lotor. The sequence continues at coordinate 57,524,331 of CM053607.1, forward strand.
ATAAAATATGATCTAAATAAATGGAGAAATAAAGCATTTCACAGACTAGAACACTCAATAGCGTCAAGCCTTTTACAAACTGATTTAAAGAATTACTATTATCAGGGCGCCTGGGTGGCTCAGTCGTTGGGCGTCTGCCTTCAGCTTAGGTCATGATCCCGGAGTCCTGGGATCGAGCCCCGCATCACGCTCTCTGCGCAGCAGGGAGCCTGCTTCTCCCGCTACCATTCCCTCTGCTTGTGTTCCCTCTCTCGCTGTGTTTCTCTCTGTCAAATAAATAAATAAAGATTAAAAAAAAAAAAAAAGGATTGCTGTTATCATAATCGAAATCCCAACAAGCATTTTCTGAAACTTCACAAGTGAATTTTAAATTTTATTTAGAAATGAAACCATTATCTGTAAATAACAATTTTATATTTTTTCCAATTCCATCATTTATTTATGCATTCATGCTACAATTTATTGGCATTAACCTGCAGAACGATACTGAATGAAAGGCATTCTACTGGACCTCCTTGTCTTGATACTGATCTCAGAGCGATCAATAGCATTAAAATTGATGCCTTTTTTCAAATTATTTTTTATCAGAATTAAGAGAGTTCTCTTCTAGTCATTGTTTTCTACATGTTTTCCCATGAGTGTAAAATATATTTTTTCGAAAGTGTTTTCTGCATCTGTTTGGATTACATATGAGTTTTCTTTTTTATTCTGTTACTGTGATAAATTGCATTGGTTGGCTTCCATATATTATACCAATATTGTATTCCCAAAATAAAGCCAACTTAGTCATGGCATATTATCATTTTTATGTATTGCTGGATAGGATTTGATAGCCTGTTGTTTAAAAGTTTTGCATCTATGCTTACAGTTGAGATTGACCCATAATTTTTCTTTTAATGTCCCTGTCAGGCTAGTCTTATAAACTGTTTGGTGAGTATTCCCTCTTTTGCTTTGTATCATTTTTTGTCTTTTGAGATCTGTGTTGTTTCTTAAATTTACATTAGAAAGGTATGCTAAAATATGCCCCTATGAATGTGATTTGTCTCTTTTTCCTTTTAGTTTTGTCAATATTTGCTTTATACAGCATACACATTTAGAATTATTACAGCGTTCTAGTGAAATTAATATATCATTACAAAAAAACCCAATTTGTCTTTCATGTTTCTTGCCTTCAGCTGATATTAATCTAGTAAGACCAGCTTTCTTGTTGGCACATGAATTACGTATCTCTTATTACCCTTTCACTTTCAAACTTTTCCCATCTTCTAGTTTATGTGCATCACTTACAAGTGGCATACAGTTACTGTTTTTGAATTTGGTCTCACAGTCTTTGTTTTCTAGTGGTGTCAGAGAGTTCATCTGCATTTAATCATGAATGATATACTTGCAATTAAATCGACAACTTATTGAGTATTTTCTATTTGTCTTGCCTACATTCTGTTCCTTTTTCTCTCCTTTCTTACCTAGTATCTTGTAATATTCCATTTTCCTATTAACTCAGTAGCTGTACATTCCTTTATTATTCTTTCAATGATATTGGTAGATAAAACATGCTTCCTATACTTACTGAAGTCAAATGTTCCCCCACTACTAGTTCCCACCACTTTTCCAAGACAACTCGGGAACTTTAGTGCATAACTCACCTCCTTCCTCCTCACTTACATTCTATTCTTATTATGTACTTTAATTCTATACCTGTTCTAAATGACAGTTGACTTAATTTTATTGTTTTATGTAGTAACAGTCCTTAGAGTCATCATTATAGCTACTAGTTTTTGCTTCTGCATTCTTCCCTACATGTCAGAATTTCCATCTAAAATCAAGTTTTTGTTTTTGTTTTTTTTTGTGCCTGAAGAAGATGTTTTCTCAGAGGCTGATTTGCTGTGAAGGAACTGAAACTAAGTTTTAGAAAAGCTTACTGGTAAGGGCCCTTTCTAGTGTGTCCACATGATTATATGCTTTTATAAAATTTGCACAATAAGATGTTTTAGCCAAAATGAGCTAAGACCATAGACTCTTACACTCATGTTTCCTCCCCATCAAACTTCTTTTCACAACAAATAGTACTTGATTGGATACAAGCTAAGAGAAGGCTGACTTGCACATACATTTAGCTTGGATTTAGTGGAATCTATTTTTGTGATTCATTGTCACTTCTGTGTATAGCTAAATAATTTCTAACCATCTTGAGATATTCCTACCATCTGTTTTGCTGATTCGCCTGGCATCATGACACAAAGATGGAGGGCCAGGGTTGTATCACAGGAATACATCCTATGGTGCTCTGCACTGGGAATATGTGGTTATACAAAATAAATAAGTAAGTAAAAAAGGTAAGAAAGAAGAAGAAAAGACTGAAATGTTCAAAACCACCCGCTGGTATGTGGGAAATTCTTTGATTCATCAGACATGCAAAATCATAAATGGAAGATTAGTTCCTAAATGATGATTAATAAGAATAAAAGGTTTCTCTTATCAAGAATATGTTAAATAAGAGAGGGGCACCTGGGTGGCTCAGTGGGTTAGGGCCTCTGCCTTCAGCTCAGGTCATGATCTCAGCGTCCTGGGATCCAGCCCCGCATCGGGCTCTCTGCTCAGCCGGGAGCCTGCTTCCCCCTCTCTCTCTGCCTGCCTCTCTGCCTACTTGTGATCTCTCTCTCTCTCTCTCTCTCTATCAAATAAAAAAAAAAAAGAATATGTTAAATAAGAGAGCATTATAAATAAACAGATACATTTTCTTTCTTGATGGGAGATGTGTGAGGTAAAATGTATCAGAATTTCTATGTTTGGGGAATATAAATATGAGTAATACACAAATATCAAGTTTATTTGTGTGAGATGTTTTATGAGTATCAACAGAAATGATCATATTTTAGAGTATGTGATGCATGTTTTCCCGATAATATCTAGTGGTCTAAATGAACAATAGGCAAAACTGGTACAACAAGTAACTCAGAAATATTTAAAAGGATTATAGATATGTTTAGTAGTTATTTAATTTAAATATACAATTTGGATTTGGGAATATTTGTAGGGTTTTTTTTGGTTTTTGGTTTTTGTTTTCTTTAAAACATTTTTTATTTTTATTCCAATAAATTTTACTTATTAACTTAACTTTATACTCAAAATTTTAATTCTTTCTCTTAAAAAGGGACTGAAAGTTAATGAGTTCTAGGTTCCACAAACCTTGAATCCAAATGATCCCTTTAATAATTCATTAAATATTAAGTATTCTGTTTTTTGCTTAAATGCAAATGTCTTTAATTCTCTATTGGGAGGGAGACTTACTGGACTTTGAATTCTAGGTTATGAATTATTTTTTTAAAGACTTTATTTATTTGAGAGAGAGAGAGAGAGATCACAGGTAGGCAGAGAGGCAGGCAGAGAGGGGGTAGGGGAAGCAGGCTCCCTGCTGAGCACAGAGCCCGGATGCAGGGCTCATCCCAGGACCCTGAGATCAGGACCTGAGCCGAAGACAGAGGCTTTAACCCACTGAGCCACCCAGGCGCTACTACGTTATGAATTATTTTAATCCTTTGAAGATATCTCTCTTCCTTCTGGTTTCCATTCTTTCTGTTGAAGTGAGCTGACAGTTTGAATGTTGCATCTTTTTAGATAAACTATCTTTTATTTTCTTGGCTGTTTTACAGATTTTATTTTTTCATTGGTTTTAATGGGTTTACTATGCTGTATATCCTATTTATCATTCATAGTGCCTTGAATCTGTGACTTGGTGTCTTTCACATTTCACAGAAAATTCAAAACAATTCTTTTTTATTGCTCCTGTTCTTGCCCTCTCTCCTCTCCTTCTGGAGCCCCAGAAGTATAAACCTTTATTAGAAATTTTTATGCATCTCTATTTGTCTTATGCTATTTTTTGTATTTTCCCTCTTTTCGTCTCTGCATGCTTCATTCTGGATATTTCCTTCTGAAAAGTCTTTCAATTCATTACTGTCTATTTAACTCTAAATAATGTATTTTTTTTAATTTCTGATTTATTTATTTGACAGAGAAAGAGAGAGATCACCAGTAGGCAGAGAGGCAGGCACCGAGAGAGAGGGAAGCAGGCTCCCCGCTGAGCAGAGAGGCTGATGTGGGGCTCAATCCCAGGACCCTGAGATCATGACCCGAGCTGAAGGCAGAGGCTTTAACCCACTGAGGCACCCAGACATCCCTAAATAATGTATTTTTAACTCATCCATTAAATTCCTAAACTTAGATATTGTATTTTTTTTTTTTTAGTTACAGAAGTTCTTGAACTTATTACTTTTTATTATTTTGTCCTCTTTCAAAATTTTCACTCATTTCCTTAAGCATACTGAACAGAATTATTTTAAAGTCTGTTATCTGACTTTCTCACTTCACCTAGTTACAGTATGTTGTCCCTCTGGGATTTGGCCACATTTTTTTCCTCTTGTATGTTTAGGTATTTTCTGTTGAATGCCAGCCATTTTACATAAAAAATAATAATGACAATTTAAGGCCTAGAGTTCTATTATTTTTATCCCATTGAGGAATTAATTTTTCCCCTATTACAAATCAAGAGAACCTTAATTATTTAAAGAAAAGGATTCAAACAAGGCTTCA
>CM053607.1:57529417-57639452 GCA_028646535.1 Procyon lotor
ATATATACTAGCAGTGTATAATTGGAAACTGAAAAACAATACCATTTAGAGTTGCAAAAAAGTTAAATACCAATGCTATATATCTAGAAAAAAAACATGTACAAGAGCTCTTATTAAAAATCCTTAAAATTCAGGACGCCTGGGTGGCTCAGTTGGTTAAGCAGCTGCCTTCAGCTCAGGTCATGATCCCAGGAACATATCGGGCTCTTTGCTCAGCAGGGAGCCTGCTTCACCCTCTGCCTCTGCCTGCCTCTCTGCCTGCTTGTGTTCTCTCTCTTTCTGACAAATAAATAAATAAAATCTTTAAAAAAAAATCCTTAAAATTCTAATAAAAGAATTAAAGAATGACCTAAATAAAAAGACATATCATAATCATGGATTAGAAGATTCAACATAATAAAGATGTCAGTTCTTCCCAAATTGATCTATATATTCCTGGAAAACAAACTCAAATCTTAGAATACATTTTTTTAGAATAATATTTTGTAGAACAAACTGGTTCTAAAAATTTATGTGAAACAATAAAGAATCTAGAATAGCTAAAACAAACTGGTTCTAAAATTTATATGAATAAGGAAGCTAGAATAGCTAAAACAATTTTGGAAAAAGAAAAAGAAAAAAGTTAAAGGAAATGAACCTATCACTTACCAAAGATACAGTGCTAATGCTGAGGGAATAGCACACAAACCAATGGAACAGAATAGAAAGTCCAGAAATATTCCTACACAAATGTGGCAATCTGGTTTTTGACCAAGATAAACAAAACTTAATGGATAAATCAGGGTCTTTTCAACAAATGGTCCTGGAGCAATTGTACATCAATACACAGGAAAAAAATGTGACCTTTGACCTAAACTCACTTCTACAAAAACGAATTCGAAGTAGATCACAGATCTAAATGTAAACATAAAATTATAAAGCTTTTAGAAGAAAAAAAAGGAAACATATTCATGACCTAGAGTCTGGTGAAGAGCCCACAGACATTATGTTAAAATCATGCCCCATAAAGGAAAAAATTTAAAAATTAGGCTTCATCAAAATTAAAAATTTGACTCTGTGATAGTCACTGTTAAGAGAATAAAAAATCAAAACACAGACTGAAAGGAAACATGAAATCACACTTCAGACACAGGACTTATATCTAAAATATATGACGAACTCTCCCTCCTTGTGCTGGGGTGGAAGGAATAAAGGAGAAAGAATGAGAATAACACCTTCTCTACTCCTTCATGGAAGAAAACATCCAGAGTCAAGAAGTGTTTGCTACTTGCAGTCACTAGTTTTTCATTCTCTTAACTATTGAGCTTAATCATGAAGCCTGTGGTCAACCAGGGCTGAGACTTCCCTCTTAGGGCCGAACAGCAAGCCTTCAGGGCAGAGCCCTGCCCATCTTCGTTAGACCGCTCTCCTAAGACCAGCCACTGCTCTTTTGTGTTTTATCTGGGGACAATTTGTGGACAGCTCAGATTTGACCCCAGTATATTCTGGAATTGATCAGAAAGGAGGATTAATTAAATCAATTCCACTGTGTACTCAAGGCTGAAAATAAAAGCCTTTTCTTCTCTGTGTTGGTTTTCAAGTAACCTCCAGCCACATTATCCAAAACAGCATATCATAAATCCTGCAATGAGATTAAAATGCCATCATGAAGATACTTGAATAATAAAATGCCAACATAGAGATGTATCAAGATTCAATATAAACCGCTTCCTATTATCAAATTCCCAGAGAGAAAAGATCAGAGATTAAATTTACTTGCAAGTTTAAGTCCAAAAACATTCAAGTTCAAAAACATTAAACTTCAAAATCAAATTTTCTTGCTCTTGAGAGTTAAAAGCCCAAAGTCCAAAGAGCCTCCTCCCAGATCTTCACTCTGTTCAGTCTCAGTCAGAGGAGTTCTTAATGCCTAGCAAAACTGCATCTGCTTTGCATATTCCAGGCAAGATTATATGCTCAAAGAGCACTTGATTTTCCAGACCAGACAGATAACCATCTGAATAAAAAAAGGGTGGCTGAAGAAGGATGCTGGTCACCTATGAACATAAATTAAGAAAGATCTTGCATCAAAAGTTAATAATGTCACTGTGCATTCACCATTATCTAGGGGAGAAGAGGGAATCCATCTGTGCATACTGCCTCCTCTCCAAAAGAGTGGCATGTGAAATATACCCACTTAGCAAATTCTGTTGACTCACAGTCATAGATACTGTGAGTTCTGTATAAACTGGTGGATATTTAGTTAGTTCCTTTGTTTTGACTTATAAGCCTCAACTTCACCGCAGAATAAAGAATGTAGGCCCAAGAAAGCATAACGGGTCACTCGTATAGAACAGTATTGTTTCTATAATTTGAAGCTTTCTGAATGGATGGGTTCAGGCCTGATATAACTGTAAAAAGATTACTTAATGAATAGACTATATGGAAATTGTACAAAATGTTATTAACTTTAATCATTAATAGCTTAAACAGCACTATGTTACTAACTGCTATTCAAAACCCAAAACCTGATTTTGAATCCCCAAGAAGGTGGCACGCGTACACAACCATGCCGCCTTGTACTTAGGGCTGCATCAATACATATTTCAACAGAAACTTTGGCTTTAGGAAAGAGTCACAAACATTTAAAATAATGGCTTTAATCGTCATTTTGAGTATACGGTAGGGGAAATTTACAATGGTGCCCCAAGGTCTGTCCCAAGGTCTTGGTGAAACACAAGCACCATTACTGTAGCACAGAATGGAAAATGCCAACTTGCAGACACTCTCCATGGAGTGTCACGGTTCCAGAAACATGGTGCTTTGTGTGTTTTAGGCTGTGTAGCTATGTTGCTTCGATAAAGAAGGAATCAGGTCAATGGGCGACAGAATAAGGTTTAGAGGTACAGAAGCATGTAGGCTGAGAAAATCCTTATTTAAATAAATCCTAAATTTCGACCTCCCCCTCCTTTCTTTTTTTTTTTTTTTTAAAGATTTTTATTCATCTATTTGACAGAGAGGAGAGAAATCACAAATAGGCAGAGAGGCAGGCAGGGAGACAGGGGGAAGCAGGCTCCCCGCTGAGCAGAGACCCCGATGCGGGGCTCGATCCCAGGACCCTGAGATCATGACCTGAGCTGAAGGCAGAGGCTTTAACCCACTGAGCCACCCAGGAGCCCCGCCCTCCTTTCTTTTTAATCACATCCTTTTAAGCCATACAACCTTTCCTAAACTTCGCTCCAAACTCTCTTCTCCAAAATGAAGCTCCTATAGGACAAGTTGGTTTGCTCTTAATACTGACTTTGTTTGCCTGAATCTTGTTGTCATTCTGGTATTGGTAACACAGGAAAGAGGCTTGTAGTGAAAGTAATCAGGAAAGAGGCCTGCACAGTTCAATTCTAGCAACTCCCTATGTACCTTTGACCAAATTCCATCTCGGGTCAAAAGAGCACACACTCTACAATCTGTAGCTCACCTTCTTGAGTTGCTGTGCTCTTTTACATGTGGTCTTGAAACTATACATGTCCTTTTGGGTTTGCTAACTTATTACATTCAATTTCCCCTAAAGAAATTATATATATGTATATCAAAAATATTATTACCAAATGAAAGGAAATAAGAGTTTAAAGGATCCAGTCTTGAGTTGAGAATCCAAACTTTTTGGTAAAAACAATACTGATTTTCAATGATACATAACACGTTGTGTTATACACACACACACGATTTATATAACTATGTTATATGTATGGTATGTATTATTTAGGATTTTTATTCTAATTAAATATATCAGTGATTTTTTTTTTTTTTTTTACAAAATTGTAGTCATTTCTGTGTTCATCTGTAATAGGTTAAAGAAATCTAAAAATCAGCTGGTACACATTCTAACCTGTTTTTATTAGTCCTATAATAACAACGTGTTATTCTAATGTAATTTTTTTTAAATTCCAGTAATCCTAATAATAAAGTATATCTTGGTTTTGTGTATCTCCTTACAAAGATCTCTTATGTATATAAGTTCTTTTAAGTCCTAGAGCAACGCTATGAGCTAGTGTATTATTGTTTCTATTTTATAAATGAGTAAGCTGAGATTTCAGGGTAGATTTTCCATACTCCAGATATATATTTACTTATTTAAAGAGATTTTATTTATTTATTTGAGAGAAAAAGAGAGAGCACAACTGGGGGCAGGAGGGAAGGGGCAGAGAGAGAAGCAGATGCCCCACCGAGCAAGAAGGCTGACTCTGCACTCGATCCCAGGACCCTGGGATCATGACCTGAGCTGAAGGCAGACACTTTGATTGACTGAGCCACCAATGTGCCCCCTCCAGATACTTAACATATGGCCAATCTTGGGTTTAAAAATAAGTTTGATGACTCTTGATTCTTTGCTTTTCCTGCAATATTCACTAAGACTGGGAGATTTTTAGGGAATCATCATTATCGGCACATTATTTAGCTAATGCCTTCATTACGCCATATAACAAATTACCCTAAAGCTGAGTGTCTCAATTTCAATATTATTGATATTTTATGCCAGATAATTCTTTGTTGTGGGGCCTATTCTCTTCATGGTGAGAAATGTAGCAGCATCCAAGGTTTCTACCACTTGAAGTCCCTGTAGTAGATAGAATAATAGCTATCCAAACATGCCCACATTCTAATTCCAGAACCTATAAATATGTTACCTTTGATGCAAAGGCCTTTGCAGATATGACAAAGGTGATGGAATATTACTCTCAGGATCGTATTTCATTATGTAAGATTTATCTTAACACACTGGAGAAAGAGATCCTCCTGTTGGCCTTGAAAGGTAAATAGCCATATTTTGAACTGCCTATAGAGTGAGTCACATGACATGGAACTGCATACAACCTCTAAGACCTGAGATACCCTCCAGATGACAGCCAGTAATAAGCCAAATGAGACTAAAAGTAGATTCTTCCCTAGCTGAACCTGCGGACGAAAACACCGACTAACCACACTTTGCAGACTGTTGAGACAGCAGAGAACCAAGATAAGCAATGCCCACAATCTTGACCCATGGAAACCGTGGGATAATAAATGAGTGTTGTTTCAAGTCAATAAGTTTCTGGTAATTTGTTATGCAACACTGAAAACTAACACACCATGACAGTGAATAAGACATTCCTTAAGGCAATGAATGGTAGTTCTGGCAGGGAAAGCAAATCAGTACCCAGAGTCAGTATCTAGCCTAATGAGAACAATGTGTGTCTCTTCCATGATGGAAGTGGTCCTGTGTAACCAGCTAAGTAATTCCCCTGGAGTACTATGCTATCACAGGAGTGTTGGTCTGCTGCTGACAGGTTGGACACTTAGCAGTGGCTGTAGCCCAATCAAGCCTCGGAGAGTGGAAATCTGTTTTGCTGAGTGGAGAGCTAACTTCTAACCCTAATGCAATAGGTACTTTGTGAGCCTACTGGACAAGAACAGAGGTGGTTGGTGAAAGAGGTCTCACTGATATTCTTAGGATATTTCATGTGACTTTTTAAACAGAAACAGTCATTTTTATCTCTGCTTCTTTTAGTCAGGAATCCAGTGAGGACTTGGCTTTTTATTTATGGTCTTTCATGAGGTTTCAGTCTTAATGTCAGGTGGGGCTCTATTCACCTGAAGGTTTGACCGGGTCTGGAGGATCCAATTCAAAGGTGGATCACTCACATGGCTGGCAAGTTTGAGTCCTGCCTCTGACTTTGGTACCCATATTATTCGAGGACAGCTGCTTAAATTCTGTGAGCTCCAGTCTACTTGGTTATAAAATGGAGATAATAACATATACTTTGTAAGGTTGATTTGAGAGTCAGTGATCATATGTCAGAGCACGTGACAAAGATTATACTAAATGAAAGGACACTATTCCTATCATACAGGAGAGGAGTGGGAGCTGATGTGGGCAGTGTGACCAGGAGCTTGTTCTAGAGGAACAAAATTATTTGAAAGCCCAAACAATTATTAGAATGTGCCTCACACATGAGAACCCTAATGGTCCCACAGAGCTAACTCCTTTAGAGTCCTTCTAGCCTCACTCCGTTCTACCACAATGCAGTGTGATGGTCTAGCAGCAAGGACTCAGCACAAAGCCATTCAGTCCGTGCTTCCTAATGGGTCAGTCCCTTTCCATCCCCAAAGGTAAACCAGAGATTTCCACATAGCTTTCTGTTATTCCTTCCTTACTGCTAGTTAAGTCCTTGTAAGTCATACCCATTCCACGCATAACCTGCTGTTACCTCTTGTGTTTCCCACCTGTCTCTTTGCTCATGATGTTCCTTCCATCTTGAAACACTGCCTTGCTTGCTTTCTTGTCAGAAAATCTACACTTGTTCAGGGTCTACACCCAATTTTACTTCCATCTTTAGAATTAACCCTGACAGAGTTTTCTTTCCTTGGAAGTCTCTTAGTATATATTGTACCTACATCAGTCTAAACCTTATCTTCCATTAGTCTAGAAGCCACCTGACACGGTGGTGATGATGTCTTTAACATTCTCCATGGTGCCTAGTACAGCATGCTTTTCCTAATATGCATTCAAAAATTCATTTTGAGTATTAGACTTTACTACAAGAATTAATTCACATCTTTACAGTAAACTGACATTCATCTTCAGTGTGAAAATCACAACAATGCTAAATATTTGTAGTCCTGTGAAAAGTAAACATTGAATACGAAAGACATCTTTTTTTTCTTTTTCTTCTCTTCGAAACATTTTTTCTCCATTTTATGTGAGAACCAAGAACACATAGTTTCCTGACGCTATTTAATGCCTAAGGCATTCTAATAGAATCACAATAATCCAGAAGGAACTTTAAAGGGTAAAGTAAGGCACTCTTATTCCTAAATAAAACTGCAATTAACTCTGCCTAGAAAAGGGAATACATATATTCTCTTAAGAATGGGCTTTAGAGAACTGGATTAGAAAGGGAAGTCAGGGGCGCCTGGGTGGCTCAGTCATTAAGCGTCTGCCTTCGGCCCAGGTCACATCCCAGGGGCCTGGGATCGAGCCCCACGTTGGGCTCCCTGCTCGGCAGGAAGCCTGCTTCTCCCGCTATCAGTCCCTCTGCTTGTGTTCCCTCTCTCGCTGTGTTTCTCTCTGTCAAATAAATAGAATCTTTAAAAAAAAAAAAAAAAGAAAGGGAAGTCAGAGTAGGAAGACTCAGTCTTTCAACCCTGATTAACTCCCTTCTGTTCCCACAGTTCCTATCTTTGCAGTGATCCTCCCTGGGATGCCTTCTGGCATCCCTAAGGAGAATATGCTCAAGGAGAGCATAAATGTTATTTTTTTCTGATAATTCTGGCTGTTATTTTCTGTTCCAATTTAGAGAGGATGGAATCCTCTTTGTATTCTTTAAAATAGTTCCCAGGCCCATGTCTCCTTAATCAGCATCAACCACTATACAGCAGCAATTTTTCATTTGGGGTAAAGTCACTTCATAGAACAGCCATTGAGGTAAAGCCAGATATTACAGTGTGAGGACCCTGGGGTTTTAAGAGGTCTTCTAATTTATTCCTCTGACTTCAGGTATGAACACACAATCCATCACAAGGGAGACTCTCCTAGGTTTCAAGACTTTAGGGAAAAAAAAAATTCCAATCTCCTTTTCAACTGATTTCCAACTTCATACAACTCACTTTGCTGTTTCTTGGTGTGATAGTGGCGGCATGGTTTAGTTGGGCTTAATGAAGTTCAATTTGTTTTGTTCTTTGACAAGCTCTTACTAGAATTATAATTAGAGGATAATTACAGATAGGATAGCCTAATTTTCTTTCAGCATTTATTTCTTAACTCAATTTCCTGATGCTCAGAAATCATACTTGTCCACTCTTCCTTTGGTCAATGCCTTTTAATCTGTCTCTAAATTGTCCTCAACCATCCTTGTGCACTATCAGAAGGAACAGTGTAGATGACTCTATTAACTCCATATGTAAGTATGACTGAATTCGCCACTGCGCTTTCCTCCTTGCCACTAATTCCAACTTCATTCTTCTATTCCATGTATCCAGCCCCCTAATGTTGGCACCACAGACACTGAAGAAGTCTAGTCAAGTTGCAAACTAGATTCAAATGTTATGGTCACAAGTGAATTAACTGCTCCCTCTTCTGTGTTCCCGTTGCTTTTTATGCTTACTTCTATTAGATGACATATGCTTTTGGATACATATCTGTTTCTTATACATATTAAAATACAAACAGTCAAGAACAGGAACCAGGAGATTGTCTGTCTAGAGTAAATGCTCAATAAATGTGAAAAAGCAAAGGATGTAAGGAAGAAAGGAAATTAGTTTAGAACTGTAGGAGTTCACAAAAAAGATCAAGTCTGACCATATTTTACAAAGAAGAAAAGTTAGACAATAAGAAATTAAGTGAACCAAAGCCAAGTGCCTATTGGTGAGAGGCTGTTTTGGGCATTAATGAATTCAGAGACACCCCGTATCCATTCCCCCACACGCTTGGTAAGAGCATTCTGACCTTAGATCCTTAGTCATCTGTTTAAGCTCTTAGGGGAAAAGGAGCTTTTCCGTCTGGCAGCCTTGAGTCTGGGAAGATTCAGGACAGGGGCTGCTGGCACCCATTGTACACCATTTGGAGCCTGAGAATAATGCCAACACAGAGAAAACAGAAACTTGAAAGGTGAAGATAGACTGGGTCCACTGATGCTTTTTACACCCGAGTCAAGACAGTCCTATAGAACGAATATGTTTCCTTTTTTTACTTAAGTGTGACCTGGGCTTTCTGACTTGGTCTTAAATGAAATCGTGCAGTACTTGAACTAATAAAGTCAGGTCATCTAACTCCACCCTGCATTCTTCTCACTGCCTAGGTACTGTCTGCCCTCTTCCCAATATTGTTTTCCTTTTCCATTATCAATCAAAGAACAAATCAAAGGACAAATCATGGGGAGCCTGGGTGGCTCAGTGGGTTAAAGCCCCTGCCTTCCGCCCAGGTCATGATCTCAGGGTCCTGGGATCAGGCATAGGGCTCTCTGCTCAGCGGGGAGCCTGCTTCCCTCTCTCTCTCTCTGCCTGCTTCTCTGCCTACTTGTGATTTCTCTCTGTCAGATAAATAAATAAAATATTTAAAAAAAAAAAAAAAAAGGACACATCTTCCCCAGCAATTCTATTCTGAAAAGGAAGCTTGTAGCTTTTAAAGAAGACCTTAGTTATCTTTGCATGGCCCTGCATCTGATGGGTAGAAGGAGTACCTCACGATCCCAATGTAGCTAGATCCCTGTTTATCCATCCCCAAAACATGCTTGCTATTTAAAAATTAAAAATACAAAGCTCCAATATTCCCAGAGCCTTCAGTCTCATTCCAAATGTGTTCCAGTGTCTGTTTATTCAGAGTTGAAAACCAGAGCCCTAGGGAGCCCTGAGTTCTGGTGCATACATATGTATGACCTTATCAATGCAGAGGCAGAAACTGTGCATCCAGAAAGCCCTGCATCAGAGGTGGTTCCTAGACTATTGTTGGAATTGATTTCCTCAGGCTGTTAAGATGACTTCTGTGACCTTACTATTGTAGCAGAGAGGGTCTTATTTGCTCAGTAACTGATTTGGTAGCTTTGTGCAAACAGCTCATACTTTCTTCTCTGGCTAGGTTGGTACCAGCTAAATGAAACCAGAGGGAAATCCCACATCCAGAAATCAGCACAGCACTCCGATCTATAGTTAGTATTTCAAAAATAAAATACAATAGTCTGCTGAAGTTTTCTGCCAGGCCTGGGAGAAACTGGCAGCCACAGCAAAGGAGAGATGTAACAATCAATTTACATGTCAGCTTATGATTTAAAAATAGTTTACACTTTAATGTATAAGAATATTCATTCCAACACTGGACCAGCAAATGAATCACAAGAGCCTAAATCCCCATCAGTAGGAGGCTAGTTAAGTGAATTATGATATACACCACAGTGGACTTCTATAGAGCTATTAAAATGAAGAAGGCTGCTCTCTGTGACCTGATACAAAATAATCTCTAAGACATTTTTTAAAGTGAAAAAAGCAAGGGGGCAGGAGTGTGTGTGCACAATCCAAGGAGTCATGTTAAATGCAGGAAGAAGGAGCTCTGTTAATGTACGCGCACATGTGCGCTTGCGCGCGCGCACACACACACACACACACACACACAGGCCCTTTGATATGCTGAGAACACTCCGGGAAGGATCCACAAGAGAAGAGACATCAGAGGTGGCCTCAGGGAAGAGAACTGGAGGATACCTTTACAATATACTTCCTTTCGTGCTATTTGAATTTGTGTTACCCTGTCTTCACATTGCCTATTACAATAAAAATAAAGAACAATATTCCAAGGTCTGACTTTGATTTAGAGTTTAACAATAAAAACATTAAGATTTTATATTCCTTTCTTCCTTTAAGGCAAAAGCAGGCCTTTTCCATCTTTGTTGCCTGCCTTTGAATACACGGGCGCTAGTATTTTTAGACTTTCTCCCTGGCGTCCAAAGCTCACTGTATTAAAGTAGCCGGGGAAAGACAGAGGAGTTGGAGCCTAAGTTCTGTGTCCTAAATATTTTTCAGTCATGCAGAAAGTAGCTTCTCCCCAGTACTGCTGGTTAGAGCAGTAGGAACATGTACTGAGGTAATTTCTTCTTTCCTGCTAGATTAAAGAAAGGGTTTAATCTTTTTTTTTTTATTCCCCCTCACCCCCCAAGAAGTTTCCGTTGTTCTTTTCCTCAAAGTGAACACACATCTGAAAACAGCTCTAGTGCATTTCTCCTGGAAGGGGTAAGAAGCTATTAACAGTAGCACTTGAGGCTGCTGTGAAAGTCCATTACCCCAGAAATAGATTAAGGCAAGTTTGCAAAAATGTGTTCCCCCAGCATTACCACTCTTACCTGAAAGAACGGGGCTCCTGTTTAGCAGGAGACAGATGTTCTCATCTCATTTCACTGAAAAACTAAAGCGAGACCAAAAAAGACAAAAAGTCTACCTCCTGAGAATTTCCTTTGCTTCTTTAATTTTGAACCGCCTATTTTAGACAGGGTCATTTTCTTCGCAACACACCTCCACCCCTGCCACCTCCTCTGAGGTCCTTAATGGCACCTGCCTGGGACTGTGGCTCCTAAATATCTAGCTTGAGTTTATGCCCAGACACAGTGGAACTGGGTCAAACAGTGAAGGGACGGACCACGCCTAAGCCTTTGTCGCTTGTGAAGTAATTTGCATAAACTCATCCCACAGCTGCTCCTTAGGCACAGAACTCAACTAGCGTCAGCTCCAGGCAGACTCTAACTGGTGACAAAACTAAGTAGATACTTATTTGTGTGGCTCCTCTACTCCTCTTCTCTTCCTCCTGTCATCCTCTACTATTGGCTGTCCAAAGGCAAAGGACTGGTTTAAAACCATTTTTAAAATTTAAAACTGGTTTAAAAGAGGACCCGGAGAGGCCTAAATATGGCTCAAGCCGAACCTTGCCTCATTCCCAAAAGATGTACAGTTCTCAGGAAGTTCATTCCCAACAGTGGTGTCTAAGATTTCTTCCACTTTGTATATAGGCAAGAAAATCATGAGTCAAGACTTGAAGGCGTATTTGTCAAGCTTCAGAAGAAGGCTACGGCAGAAGAGCCCCCTGTAAGCTCTGTCCAGTCTGGACTACACTCCAGACATCAAAGGTAAGAAGGGATAGCCTGTCATATACAATCAATAATAAAATTTGAGATCAAGAAAGTGGTAAGATTTTCTCGTCTCTAGATCAGTGATTCCCAAATCTGGCTTCATGCCTGTTTCATATGCCTGAGACTCTCCCCTAGAAATTCTAATGAGAAGATACTGAGGGCAGGCAGGGAAGGGTATCTCTATAGGCTTCTGCTGTCTGACCTTAGCTGAACACTCACCGCAGCTCTGGCTCAGGACCCTCAGCTGCCGGGACCCCCTGATGCTCTCTCCCCGCTGACTAAGAATGATCAGACAAACTTGGACGTTTGCTACCCTCTGCACTGGATGGCACTTTCCTGAGTGCAGTTTACTATCTCATCATAGCCCTGCAGGGTAGGCAAGCCAGGATATTTATCTCCATTTTACAGACAAGAAAACAGAAGATCCAAGGGACTTGCCAAAGGTTAGAGCATACTGAGTCAGAGACAGATCCGAAATTCCCAACAAAGCCTCTATAAATAGTTTCCCTCTAGCTCTGCAGCTACCTCTAGGCTTCAGGTCCAAGATGAGCTGTCCAGATGCTGGCAACCATTTTGTTTCCTAGGATCAAAGGAAAAAGCATGAAACCCTGGCCAGAGCTAAAGAGGACAATCCTTTAATTGTATAGATAAGGAAATTGAAGCACAGTGACGTGCCCAAAATTACATGGTCGGTTGGTGGCAAAAAAAATAAACAACGGTGGGATTATAGTTAATACAGTCCAAAAGCAGAGCAAGATGGAGGGGAACTGTATATCTCCTGCTTGGGGTTTCAACGAAGTCGGAGTGATTACTGCACAGAGAGCTGCTGTGTATTTGGAAGAATGCCCACTGCATTGAGGAATGGACCATGGCAAGGGGTAGCCATACAAATCACTGAGGTCACCTTGATGGTCTTTATGAGTGTGCCAGCCTGTCTGTGACTGCTTGTGTGTGTGTGTGTGTGTGTGTGTGTGTGTGTGTGTGTGTTTTGTGTGTGTTTGTGTGGTTTAGCTGCCAAGAGGATGCTCAAGCAAGCAGGAGCCTGTATACATTTAACAAAGGTAAAAAAAAAAATCTCCCTGGAAAGTGTTAGCATAATTACCCAGCCAGTCTGTTTCTTACCTGGAGGTAAATGCAGTCTCTACAATTCCTGTCAATTGTGACGATCATTCACGATGCAGAAGTGCGCAGGGAAGAGGTCCCCCCTCTCTCATTCCATCTAATTTCTCTAACCCTCTAGCATAGTTAGAGATGAACCCAACTCCTATAAAACAGAAACAAACTTCAAATCCATGTCAGAGCCTGCCGGAGAGAATGATTTACAAAGTGCCAGCAGAACATTGGTGTAAACAAGATAATGCACATTAATTCTCAGCGAGTCGATTAGCATTCAGTTATTCTGAACAGGGCCTGACCTTGATGCTTGAGGATCTGAACAGAATGCAACCTGTAGCTTAAAGGAAAATGCTACGTTTTCCTCTCAAATTGGCAGGTCTCAAGGGTTCAAAGCCTCAAGAAGCACTCTTCCTCATAAAGACACACAAAGGGACAAAACCTGTCTCAACACAACTCTTGTATTTCACAACTGATGTCTTTTTGCCTTTGAGGCCATGAACACTTTGATACTCTCACCTTTGATTTAAATTTCTAAGGGATCTAAGTGTTATGCATTCGAGAGGCACCTTTCACTTCAAGTCATCTGAGGGTTTAAAAGGTCTTAAAATGAAGAAGTGCACACATTTCTTTGGATATTTCTTCAATTGCTAATTCAAAGAAGAGGATTTATTTGTATTTGCCATGCTTATTAGCACTACCTCTGCTTTCTGAGGGTATTTTTCCTTGGATTTGGGGAAAGGATCAACGAGAGTCCCTCACAATGTTTTGCTACTCCAGGGTGATGAGTTAGATACTCTAAAAAGATGTGTGACCCATTTGAGTCCACTGGAGCAGAGCTTCCCAAAGTTGAACATGCACATGAATCTCCTAGGACCTTTTAAAAGGAGATTACTCCAAAGATACAGATGTACTGAAAAGAATGGGCCCAGGTACCCCAATGTTCATAGCAGCAATGTCCACAATAGCCAAACTGTGGAAGAAGCCAAGATGCCCTTCAACAGACAAATGGATAAAGAAGATGTGGCCCATATATACAACGGAATATTACTCAGCCATCACAAAGGATGGATACCCACCATTTGCATTGACACGGATGGAACTGGAGGGGATTATACTAAGTAAAATAAGTCAAGCAAAGAAAGACAATTATCATATGGTTTCATTCAAATGTGGAACATAAGGGATACCACGGGAGACCACAGGAGAGAGAAGGTAAATCTGAAGAGGGGAAATCAGAGAGGGAGACAAACCACGAGAGACTCTGGGCTCTGGGAAACAAAGTGAAGGTTTCAGAGGGGAGAAGGTGGGGGGATCAGGCAGCCGAGTGATGGGTATTATGGAAGGCAGATGTTGTGATGAGCACTGGGTGTTATATGCAATTAATGATTCACTGAACACTGTATCAGAAACTAAGGATGTACTGTATGGTGACTAATATTACATAATAAAAAAATAAAAATAAAATAAAGGAGATTCTGATTCAGCAGATCTGGATTGGAAGCTGATATATATGATCCTACATATCTTATAAGCTCCTAGCTGATACGGATGCTGCCGGTCCAAGAGCCACACCGCATGGCGTTACCTGAGGTACTTGTCTGAGAGGCTTCTTCCACGGAACAAGGAGTTCTTTAAAAATGGGTCCTCTCACAGTTTCAAGACTCTGCTATTTGTAACAGGAGGTGTTCACTAAATAGTATTCCAGATGAGGGGTCTAAAACTTGCCCAGATCACACACCCTAGGCACACAGGTTTAAAGGAACTCCAACAGGTTTAAAGGAACACCAACCCTTTCATATCCAGTGGGCCTCCATTTCATATTTGAAATATGTGTTCTTTTTGTCCTTGTCAGTTTGCTTACTGTTTGTTTGTTTGTTTGCTTGTTTGTTTTGCAGGGTTCACAGTTGTCGACCCTAGTTAATTGGATGGAGAAAAATCCCATTCTGAGGGTATTAACGGCCCTTGCTTCTGCTGGACTACCAAATGATAAAGAAAACACTGATGAAGACAGCAGATGTAATAATATTCCTTCCCTCAGAGGCTGCAAGACCAGTTGGCTGGGTCCTGGGTAAAGGCAAAGTAGATTCTTTACCAGACACAGACAAGGCAGTTGGCTGCTGGGGATAAATCCGACAGGGAACTAAAACAGTGTTCTTCATGGAGTCCTTCTCCAGTGCATTCAACAGACACCCTACAGGCAACACTTTGCCTTGTGCCCAGCCTATCCTTCCCAAACACACACACACACACACACACACACACACACACGCTCCCGCACGGCAATTTTTCTGGAATCATTTAGAAGTCTCTGTGGTCCCATCTGTCCATAACATTTATTCCCCATCCCTTCTCAGGATTCCAAACCAATAATAATATAACAATAAATAATAATAACAACAATAATAATTACTACTGTTTAAATTATCATTACAACCCTTTAAGATAGGTATTATTATTTTTATGGATGAGGACTCTAAGGCATAGAGAGGATAGACAATTTCCCCAAGGTCACACATCTAATAAACAGGGACACAAACACAGATACTTTGGCACCAGGGTCCATGATCTTAAACACTACATGATACTTGTCCGTACTCTTTTCATCACTTTACTAAAAAGGGAGAGACAGAGACAGAGACAGAGGAAAACCTTATTATCCTCTTTATCTTTTACAGTGGATGGCTCATTAAAACCAGAGCCAAAATAATTAGCAACCAAATAAATTAGTTTCCTTTCCAAGAGAGTGTTTTCAAACACTCCCCTGAGGTGAGGGAAAATATTTGCATTCTGTCCCTGTTGGTGGGGTGTGTGCAATGAAGTGCATTCCCTTAGAATGGGTTGGATCCTTCTCAGGAAGCAGAAAATAAGAAGGAAAACAAAACAGTTGTTTCCATAGTAAAATATGTTGACTCTTCTTACACCCTTAATTTGAATAAATTCTATTCCCTCTTTGAGCGTACAGGTCATACTGCCTTTGTGAAGCTGCCTACATTACACCAACCCCATTCCTTCCCCAATTTTTTTAAAAACCAGCCATTATTATCAGAATATCTCTGCCTGCCACTTGAGTATATACATCATATTTTTTTTCCACATACATTATTCTGGTCTCTTTTATTTGATTCTAAGTATTTTGGTTTAAACGCCTACTTTGGGGCACCTGGGAGGCTCAGTCAGATAAGCATCTTCTTTTAGCTCAGGTGATGATCCCAGGGTCCTGGGATCGAGCCCCACACCGCCTCCCTGCTCAACTGGGAGCCTGCTTCTCCCTTTCCCTGCTACTCCCCCTGCTTGTGCTCTCTCCCTCTCTCTGTCATATAAATAAAAAAATTTTTTCAAAAACATTCCTAGAATATTGTATGCTAATTTTGGCTTTTTATACATATTAAGTAATGGATATGTACATGCTTTCTTGGGCAAACACTGTCTTTCTCCGTTCCTAACTTGGGATAAAATGTGTGATTTGCTTAGGTAGTTAGTGCATCAGTTTACCTGTGCCTTCATAGCCTACGTCACAGCCTCTCTATGTAGCCCCATTACCTGTATCATGACAGAACTATCCAGGACAGCTCGAAATTTAACTGACCTTTCTCATACCAACGCATCATGGTCACAAGGATACTAAGCAATGGATGCCGGCTAGACCCTAGACCAGAGCAAACTGTGCAACACAGTACTGAGAAAACAAACTCAGAATTCAACCTCCATGGATAAAGGCATGGAAGAGTCATCTTTATATATAAAGGGCAACACTTAAAGTTTCAATTCAGGTACTGAGGAAATCTACTCCATTAAACTGATGAGGGGCAGATGGAAAAATTCAGAGAAAAGTTCTGCTAAGTCCCATGCTTTCTAGGTTAGTAATTCACTCATCGGTCCCAGAATTACATGAGGGAGCAGATATTTAAAAGACAAAGTTAATTTAGGGGTGCCAGGGTGGCTCAGTCAGTTAAGCATCCAACTCTTGATTTTGTCTCAGGTCATGATCTCTGAGTCATGAGATCAAGCCCTGCACTGGCTCCACACTGGGCATGGAGGCTGCTTGGGAGTCTTTCTCTCTCTCTCCCTCTGCCCCTGACCCCTCGTCCCTGCACATGTGCACACCTACACAGTCTCTCTCTCTCAAAAAAAAAAAAGCAAAATTAATTTTGAGCATTTATCTGATGGTCCAGGCTGAAAAGATACTATAAAGATCATTTTAAGACCCATTTAAATAATCAGGGTAATGTTTAGAATTTGTTTGGTCAGGCTACCTTAATGTTCTGTGACAGAGTGAGGCATGCTGAAAACGGATAGAGATAATAAATCTTGATTTTACTGAGACTTTAATTTCATCCTCTATGGCATACTCATCGATGACCTGGGCAAACATGGTCTGAATTATGCAACTGTGGATTGGACAAACAGACAACCTAAAGGCAACTCAAGGCTGCTACGAATAGTTCTGTGGCACCCTGGGAGTTCCACTGAGCAATGCAAGTATACTGTCAGCATGTTATTGGATACAGTCATTTACCTAAATGTTGACATTAGAATATTATTTACTTTTCCTACACACAGAGTCATGGGAACAGACTTGCCCATTTCAAGAAAGTCACTTCTCCCCACCACTCACAAGAGCTTGAAGAGATTTAAAACGGAATAGGTTTTTATCAGTTGAGGAAAGGAGGTTTTGTGAAACTTAAAATGAAAGTGAGTTGGTAAATTAAGCTACTTGCAATTTTAACCCTTTGATTTCCTGGGTTTTGAATAACACCAACAAAAATCCATTACCATATTCATATCTGTGTTTAAACTCCTACTAGAGTTTATAAACAGACCAGGCTAAGAAGTGGACGATAAAGCAGGCCATATAACTCCCTGGGACACTAGAATCCCAGTGTGACAAGCTTCCAGAAGACTATAAGTAACCCCATCATCACCATGGAAACCACACTTACTTATAAGACAGCCTGAGCCATTAGACTCAAGAGCCTCTGAAGTCTCTGGTCTTTGGAGATATAGTTAGACTGATACATTCTCCTTTCTGACCACTGCCTTACCCTTCTGTGTCTCTCATCCCTTAACTCTTTACCTTTGCCATGTCTAAGTCACCAGGTTGTCACTCTGGTTCTGGACTTAACTTGCATCCCTTTCCAGTTTGATCTTCAAAGTTAACATTTTTAATGCTGACCCCAATATAGTGCCAGAAACTCCTGCTTCCTCTTCATTGGATTGTGCTAATAATCAAACAAGTTCATTTGTGTGTAAGCAACTGTGTGGATGTTATTTCTATTTTTTATCTCATTTCTGGCACTGATGATACTACATGGCATATAGTAGGTATTCATTAAACATGTGTTAAATGAACCAATAAACAAATGGAAATACATTCCACCCTACACGTCAAAATCAGGTCAATATTCCTGAAGTTAAGCAGCAACCCCCCTGAAACAAAAAAGTTGACTTTAATTAGGTGCTTTGTTCTAAATGAGAATTATGTGAAGTTTAGGATTTTTTTCCTGTTTCTATGAAAAACACCACTGGAATTTTATTAGGCATTACAGTGAATCTGCAGATAGATTTGGATAGTATGGACATTTTTTTTTTAAGAGAAACACAGCGAGAGAGGGAACACAAGCAGAGGGAATGGTAGCGGGAGAAGCAGGCTTCCTGCCGAGGAGGGAGCCCGATGCGGGGCTCGATCCTAGGACCCTGGGATCATGACCCGAGTCGAAGGCAGACGCCCAACAACCGAGCCACCCGGGTGCCCCTAGTATGGACATTTTAATAATATTAATTTTTCCAATCTATGTGACCATGGGATATCATTCCATTTATTTATGTCACTAGAAAAAGGACAGTCTCTTTAATAAATGTATTGAGAAAAAGTGAATATCCAAATGAAGAATAATGAAACTGGACCTTTATCTCACCCCATACACAATAATCAATTCAAAACTGATTAAAGATCTAAACATAGCAATTAAAACTGTAAAACTCCTAGAAGCAAACATGGGGGAAAGCCCCTTGACATTGGCATTTGCAATTTTCTCATATATGATACCAAAAGCAGAAGCAACAAAAGCAAAAAAATAAGCAAGTAGAACTACATAAAGTTAAAACATTTCTGCACAGCAAAGGAAACCATAAACAAAATGAAAAAGCAACATACAGAATAGGAGAAAATCTATGCAAATCATATATTCAAGAGAGGGCTAATATCAAAAAATTTTTTAAAAGCTCATACAAATTAATAGCAAAAAGCAAATTAACTGATTAAATAGGCGGCAAAGGACCTGGATCGACATTTTTCCAAAGAAGACATACAAATGGCCAAAAAATACATAAAAATATGTTCCACATCACTAATCATCAGGGAAATGCAAATCAAAACCGCTGAGATTATCTTCTTACACCTGTTAAGATGGCTATGATCAAAAAGTCAAAAACTAACAAGTGTTGGTGAGGATGTGGAGAAAATGAAACACTGTTGGCAAGACTGCAAATTGGTATAGCCACTATGGGAAGCAATGGAGTTTCTTCATAAAACTAAGAATAAAATAACTATATGATTCAGCAATCTCACCTTTGAAGATCCATCCAAAGAAAATGAAATAGTATCTTGAAGGGATATCTGTACTCCCATGTTCATGCAGTATTATTTACAATAGCCAAGATTTGGAAACCACCTAAGTATGTCCACTGACAGATGAATGGATAAAGAAAATGTGGCATACAAACGCAATGGAATACCATTTAGCCATAAAAAGAAGAAAATCCTACCATTTGCTACATATGAATAAACCTAGAAAACATTATGCTAAGGAAAACAAAGTAGACAAAGACAAACACTACATGATCTTACTTGTAATGTGGAAATCTAAAAAAGCTAAACTCATAGAAACAGAGAGTAGAAGAGTGGTTGCCAGAGGCTGGAAAAAATGGGAGGATGTTGGTCAAAGGATACAAGCTTTCAATTCTAGGGTGAATAAATTGTGGAGATCTAATGTATAGCATGGAGATTATATTTAATATTTAATAATACATTTTATACTTGAAATGTGCTAAGAGAGCAAACCTTAGATAGTCTCACCACCCAAAAAAGGGAAAAAAAAAGTTAAATAAGTGATGAGCAGGTGAATTAGCTAGGTTGGGAGAATCATTTCACAATGTATTAATATATCAAAACATCACACCGTACACCTTAAATAGATACAGTGTTCACTAGTCAATCATACCTCGATAAAGCTGAAGGAAGAAAAAGAACTGTGGCCTTTATTTCTTAGAACAATGGAACCTCTTAGAGAGTCTTAGGCAGTGGTATGACATGAATCAGAATTGCATTTTGTTAGGGTGATGAGGCTGGGGTATGGAAAAAGAATATGAGGACAAGCAAGGGTAGAAGGAGGAGACCAAATTGGAGACTGTGACAGAGTACAGAGGAGAGGAGAGAGTAACATGGATCATCAAAGCAGTCATGGGATAAAAAGAAGGGGCTGAATTGACAGGTAATTGTGAGAAAGAATCTGCAAATGATTACTGAATGGTATTTGATCTAGTATTGATGTGAAATGCCCTGAGGCGTAATTGGAAGCATGTTCATCCTTGTTTTGCAATTCTGGGAGTGAGGTAGCTCCAACAACTGAGTCATCAATTACAGTTCATCTTTCAAAGTAAACACTTGGATGATATTTAGACTGATTAGGAACACAGTTTGCCTATTTCATCAACAATAATAGTTCATGCTTCTAAAATTCAAAATGATGAAGTAAAAAAGAAAAATACCATTCTCCCTCAAACACAACACCAAATCTCATTTAAATACAGATTTATGAACTTTTCCCCCACTGGAAAAGAATAGCTTTTGAAAATCTGATTTTGGTCGATTAAAAATGTCACTGCCAACAGACTCCCAAACAAGTTTTTATTTGAGGGTGAAAAATAAAACAAAAGTGAAGAAGTGATTTACTAAACAGATGTAAAATATATTAAACAATGCTCTCTCTCACCCAACTGTCAACTGGGGACAGTTTTGTCCTTAAAGGTGCCATAGAGAGGACAGCGTTTATAATGCCCTCACTAAGTCTTTGATACCTCAACGAGTTTGAAAACGAGAATGCACTGCTCTTTTAAAAGCAAAGGCAGAAGACTTAAATGCCACTTTTTGATAGTACCCAGAGAAAGGTTTTGAGAATTAGCCAGCTCTGAAAATATATTATGTGCTTTCTGAAGGAAAATTAAAACACAAATGAAAATTGTTGAGGAAAACATTAGTGCCCTCCAGTAGCCAGAGAGCCGCATAAAGCTGTGCTCACAGCCCCTGCAGGCCCAAACCCAGTAACACAGAAACTACATTTCAATGCAACCCAGCATACAAAGGAAAGGGTAGAGGGTCACCTCCCTGTAGTGGTATCAAAATCCTCCACCTTCAGGCCCTCTCTTTTCAGCAGCAACCTTGTTCCCTGCCTGAACAGAGGTGTAGAGATCTTTCTGTTGGAGCTCTCAAGTTGCAAGTCCATTCTCTGTTCCAACATGGCAACTCTGCTCTTAGTTACCAAGCGGCCAGTCATAAAGCAGGGACTGTGCTAGGAGTGAGTGCGATTTGGTTCAAAGGTAGATTGAGAAAATACCCAGACTTCTATAAATAATTTAAATTCCAAAGATGACTAGAGAAAGAACCAAGTATAGAGGCAGCTTTGGAATGTACCTTGCTCACAAGGAAACATGAGTGTTGTACAATAAACATTACAATAAATTTTTATCTCAGTGTAATGCTGATATAAGCAACTTCTGATTCCCTTTCGACCCTTCACAGTCACACATTTTTTTTATCCTGAAATTCAATATTTACTCATTCATCCGTTCAGCCAACATATATTGGAGTCATACTACGGACAAGACATTGTGCTGGATTCTGTGAGAAAATTCAAGATGAGTAAGACCCAAGGTTTTTACTAAAGGGGCTTACAGTATAGCAGAGAGGTTAAATCCCTTGACTTCTGAAGGGGAAATAATCTTGAGTTTGCATATCAGGTCTGGTTGTCGACCTGGGGGAAGTTTATGGATCTGAGCTCTGGTTTCCTTGTTTGTAAAATGAGGATAATAGTAACATAGATCATATAGGGTAAGCATGAAGAGGAGGACACTCAGAGCCACAGTGCCCCACAAAGAAAATGGAAAAGTCAGATCATTCAGCCTTCAGGATCATCAGTTTAGCATGAGCCAAGAGTAGTCAGGAAATACGGCTTCCTGACCAGACAGGCTATACATGGCCTTGTATGTTAGCCTAAGAGATGTGGGCTCATCTAAAAAATGACTGTGTGTCCCTAAAAGTTATTTCATGCAGGAGTAAGGACACAGATAAATCTATACTTCAAAAGGATAATTGCATTTGCAATGTGATAAAGAAACTGGAAGGAAACTAGAAGCAAAGAAGCTATTTAAAGGGTGACAGAAAGAATACGGGCCAAAACCCAATGCTACCCTCAACCTAATCATGAAAAACAAGCAAACGAATCCAAATGAAAGGACATTTCACAAAATAATTGGCCTACACTCTTCAGAAGTGTCAAGGTCATAAAAGATGAGGGAAGACGGAGGAAGAGTGACAGGTTGTTGAGAATGAAGGATTCATGACAACTCAATGTGCTATGGATCCACGAATGGATCCTGGAACAGATCCAGGACATTAGTGGGAAAACTGGTGAAAGTCAAATAAAGGCTAGAGTTCAGTTGATAACACGGTTACCAATGTTAATTTTGATAAATGCATCATGATTAGACAAGATGTCAGCTTTAGGAAAGCTGAGTGAAAGATATAAGAGCTCTCTGTATTATTTACATAACTTTTCTGTAAGCCTAAATTTATTTATTTATTTTTTAAGATTTCAGAGAGAGCACAAGCATGAGCAGGGGGAGGGGCAGAAGGAGAAGCGGACTCCCCCCTCGCTGAGCAGGGAGCTCGACGTGGGGCTCAATCCCAGGACTCTGGGATCATGGCCTGAGCCAAAGGCAGATGATGCTTGACTGACTGAGCCAGTCAGGCACCCAAGCCTAAACCTATTTCAAATAAAAAGGTTTTTAGTTGTTTGTTTGTTTGTTTGTTTAAGTCTAGGCAAGAGAAGATATGGACTTGAACAAGAGTAGTGGTTCCGAGAACTGGGAGAAAAAGCAGCAGAATTGTTAAGATACTGGATGCTGACTGGGGTTGGTAGGGTGAAAGAGAAGTCATTTGAGAATATGACTCAAGTCTCAGTGGCTGAGCAATTTGTAAACATTTACTTTTCAGAAGTCCCAGGAGGGAACAGGTTGTAGAGGATGGGTAATGAGTTCTCCCCTGTATGCCTTTAGTTGTAGAGGCAGATAGATTCATAGGAAACTGGGTATGAAAGACAGAGAAAAGGTGGGGTTTTAGATTTGGGAGGTCAACAAAATAAGGTAATCGTTAGAACTATAGGAGTGAACACATTTACCAAAGGAGAGAGAAAAAAGGATGAAAACAAACACTTTTGGGAAAATATCCACATTTAGGAAGAAGAAAAAGGAGGGACCACATTTTAACTCTAATTCTTCCATCAGGGGAAAGCTCGTGTTTAAAAATATAATAGATTTGGAGTAAACTGGGGCTCTGGAAAACACATTTTCTATGCCCATGATGGAAGTAATTAGTGATAGGAATTAAACAACAACAGAAAAAGGAAAAGAGAAAATCTGGGGTCATTTGTGTGTGCTTTCAAATAAATAGAAAAGCTCCAACAAGTATGTTATTGGATTGATCAAGTTTGGGATTTGAAATCTCAGTGGCATGTTTTAAAAGAATATACCTGCGCTTTTTACCATTAGCCTTAAAAGCTAAAGCCCCATTTCCCCCAAATATCCTGGCTTCTTACAGAGTTCCATTACACACTTAGAAGAATAAAAGACTGCAACATGAGATGAGCAGGATAGTCTGATTGCCGCGCATTTTAGGAAAATCTGCTCAAGAGTAGTATGGTATTTTAAGTTTTCCTAGAAAAGAGTCCCCACACACATATTTTAAACATGTATGCCCATATGTATGCCTCACAAATCCTAAGTTTACACTTTGGTGAACCTGTTTTGAACACAAATGGTCTTCTTTCCAGCTTCCTGAGGTAGCTGGGGAGTCATCTATCTGCAGGACTCACTTTGTAGAGTTGCTCCTCCTCTAATTCTAAATGGTTCTTAATGCCATGGTCCCATAGGCCCTGTGCTGGACCTCGGTGGGGTCAACCAGGGCTCCTCCTTGGGATTCCAAATGGTAACCGATTACTTTACTTAGACTCTCTGGTGATGAAAGCTGCAAGTCAAGGAACTTGGCGACCGTCAGCAGCCATGGTCTCTGCAAGTCTGTATTTAAAAATAAGAATAGGGGTACCTGAGTGGCTCAGTGGGTTAAAGCCTCTGCCTTCGGCTCGGGTCATGAACTCAGAGTCCTGGGATCGAGCCCCACATTGGGCTCTCTGCTCGGTAGGGAGCCTGCTTCCCCCTCTCTCTTTGCCTGCTTCTCTGCCTACTTGTGATCTCTCTCGTCAAATAAATAAATAAAATCTTTAAAAAAAAATAAGAATAAGAATAAAGCTGAAACGCAGGTGTGAAACATCCCAAAGGAGTTCTGGTGTCTTCTGGTTACGGCTCCTAGTTGTTGCTGGAGCACAGAAGTATCACTACCCCCTTTCAAGTCTGCATGTGAGCACACTACTTACTTCCAAAGTCTTCCAACAAACCCCCTTTTTTTGCCCAAGGTAGTTAGAAGTGGATTTGTGTCAGCTGCAACTGTAAGAGTCATCACTAATACTCCTAAGGATTCTGCCTGGTTAAGAGGACTCTGTTCCTCATTCTTCTTCTTAAGCCATTTCTAATGAATCCTTGTGCCCTCGGATGGGATTTGTTTGTTAAATTTGAACTCTCAAAGGTTGAAGCCTCCTTTTTTCCTCCCTCCTTCCCTTTCTCTCTTCTGCCTCTTTCTGTGTGTCTGACTCTGTCTCTTTTTCTTTCTCAGTTAACACTGGGGCCAAGCATGGCATCTGATATCTAATCTAGATCTAGAATTTTGGACCATTTGAAAGCATCCCTCTATCTCCAACATGACTCTGCATGTGAAGTTTGGTTTTCAGAAGAAAGTCTTATTTTTAAACACAAAGAAATAAATGTGATTGGTAGGACAGGAGGAAAAGGAGTTTTAGAACCAACCAAAACTGCCTACAAACCTCTCCTCTGGCACACACTAACTTTGTGACCTTGACTAAATTGCTTAACCTTCCGCACTTCTCATAAATACTAACAATGAATGGTTTCTACTGTGCCAGGCATTTCACGGGTCACCTTTACAAGGTAGCTGCTGTTATCCCCATTTTACATATGAGAATACTGAGGTTTTGAAAAGTTAAGTCACTTGCCAAAAGACACTGCAGGAAGGATCCCAGAGCCTACACTTTACCATCAGGGGACATGATACAATACCCATCCCACAAGAAGGGAAAGAAAAACAGATACATGCAACAGAATGAGACACAACTTGGACAGAATGTTATTGTTGTCTTGTTTTAATGTTCACATCATGAAATAACAATCAAATTAATCCTTCTATAGACAGCAGCTACCCACTAAAGGTAAGTTAAGGAGCAGGGCCACTAGCTAACTACCGTACTGCCCATGAGGTAGGCACTGATCTTCTCTATTCGGAAAGAACACAGGCCCCAGAGGAGCAAGGTGGAGGGGGCCCACTTGCCCACTCAAGGAACTGATTCTTGGCTTCCCCCTACACTGCTTCCTGTCCTACCTCTTCACGCCCTTTGGATTGCTACTCCTGCTCCTGTTTGTTTGAGCTCACAGAATCCATAGCTTATATCCGGAAGAGACATCTTCCCACAGCTAACCAAAAGAATAAAGAAAATAAAGGGTATGTGCTCACATTATCAGGCAGTTTCTCTCTTTACATTAACAAAATTAAATGACAAAGTTCTTCCTTTGTCCACTACAGGCTGAATTGGGCCTTCTTTCTCCCTACTTTGCTAGGGGATTTTTCCCTCAGTCTTGCCCCTAATATAAGTGAAAATTAAAAACCTTTCTAACACTCAATATCAAATACTTTCTCTGTGGGTTCAGATCTCTGAGACGAAGTTTTACTCTGTTACCTGATTTCACACATGAAAGTTGTCTATATTCCTCTTTCTAAAGAAATAAAAGGAGAAAATGCAATTATAGGTTCTGTCATAGAATCTGCAGCACAGTATTAGCTCACTATATCTGTCACGTAAGTATCTTTATATTTCACTGGTGGCCACAGAAATGACAGGGCAAAATGCCCCTCATTCTTCTTGCCCTTTTTAAAAAAAAAAATTACTTGTCATGGAGAGGGTTTTTTTTTTTTAATTATTATTAAAATAACTCATTTCTTTTTCAACTTTTCTATGTCAAATTAATCACTGAAATCTGACAATGATATTTTTGGCCACTCTACTATGTATTCAGGCAAACTAGCTAAATAAAAATTATTTGAAGAAACAGAAATTATTTTTATCATATAGTACTATTGCTTATTCCTACAACATTATTCGGAAAGATAATTTTTTTTTTTTTTAAAGATTTTGTTTTATTTTTTTGAGAGAGAGAGACAGAGAGAGAAAGAACATGAGAGGGGAGGTCAGAGGGAGAAGCAGACTCCCCGAAGAGCTGGGAGCCCGATATGGGACTCGATCCAGGGACTCCGGGATCATGACCTGAGCCGAAGGCAGTCGCTCAACCAACCGAGCCACCCAGGCTCCCCCGGAAAGATAAATTTAAAAGTTCTGTCCCTGACACACTTACGGGTAAGTGTGTTTACATGTATGTATCTGGGTCTGCACCAGACAACGCATTTAGTGTCTGAGGCAGCAGAGTAAACTACAATACTGTACTAGGTCTAGGGATTATTAATATTTATGTGACTCAGTTTACTCATTTGTAAAATTGGGATGACAATGTCTTACAGATTTAATATCAAGATTAGATATCATAAATATAACATCTCCAGAGGCATGCAATATTCAGTGAATGTTAGCTCTTGACATATGTATGGCATGTGTTTATGTGTAAATATTACCTAGATACACAAACACACATAATACACACATTCACACATACATGAAACATCTAAAGGACATAGTCAGAAACTCAAGTGAGGAATTACTGAATCTGCAAACCTCATATAGCTATTCAAGAACATTCAAGAGATGCTTCAGTGTCTCCACCCCAAACAGAAATCCTCTTAGAAGGTAGTGTTGAAATTCACCGAGGCTTCAATGATTTGGGGATGATGAGTTTCAGAGCCAAAAAACAGGGGCAGAGACACTTGTCCACTTTATTCTGCTCATCGCTAGTCAGAACTAATAGTGCTATTCATTTTGAGCGACCCTAAACAGTTCTTCACATTTGGATAGTGTTTGTGCAGCCATTAAATTAACTCCCTGGGAACAAAAGGAAAAATAAATCAGCAACAGGCATGTCTTTTGTCAGTTTTCATCAGCTTGGGCTGGCACTGCCTTTCCATTATTGGTCTCCAGGAGAACATGTGACCCAGTGGGCAGATAACTAATGTGAGACTCCTAACAGTTAACTTCGTTTTTCAGTATTTCCTTCAAATTTTCCCTCAGAAGAGTTCATGGGTAATGGGATGAGCGTTTGAATCAAAAGGACTTAAATTGGAACCCCAAATGGACATCTCATGGACTGAGTAACTTTAAAAAGGTTATTCAATTTTCGGAACACCAATTTCCTCATCTGAAATATTTTCTACCACAAAGGTTTGTTCTTACAAGTCCATGTTCATGTGTATAAAGCGCCCGCTGTACACTTGGCAAAATGGTAGCCAGCTGTTAGCAACTTATTTCCTAAAAAATACCACTAGCATTTCCATCTACTCTAAAACCCTGTGATAGGCAACTGCTGAATCTAGAAACATTCTAACAGAACAAAGGCATAAAAACCTAAATGTCCTCAACCAGGAACACTGACTACACATTTATTAATCAAAGATTGTGTTGACACAGCTACTGAAAACTCATGATTTTTGCATGCACTAAAGTCATCTATATTTAATGCACTAGATAAAACATTTGACAAATGTCATATTTAGATTTAACTAATAAGAGGACTTTCTACACATCTGCTTTGCTTATCTAATACTCAAGCATCGCTAATAATTTCAGAGAAGGTGGATTGCAATTAAGTGTCAATTTCATATCTGTAATACAGGGGTAGCAGTTCTTATCTAATACAGTCAGGAAACTTAATGTCAATAAAAGTGCTAAATAAAATTTGAAACATTTTAGAATTTGTGAGTTTTTCTACCATTAAGCCAACAATGGTTATTTTTCTAACAGCAAAGTACCCACTTCAGTAATTTGCTATCATCCCAAATGACCTTGATTATTTACACTGCAAAGTTTAAGGTGATATTCAAGTAATTAAAAATAGATCACAACAATAAATACCCCTAAATGGTAAAATAGAGCAAAACATTATCCCATACTTCAAAGAACATCCTAGTTTCTACAAAGTCGAAGTTATAAAATGACCACAAATAGCTAGATTTGTAAAAAGTAGATCAGTTGCTGATGGTGAATCAAATTCTTTTGTTTTGCAATATTTCTATGTGCAATGTGTTGAGCAATCACTTCTTATACAAAGCCCCAGATGCCCAGTGAAATATGCAAACAACATTCTCTCTGCTCTGCAGAAGTTAAGACGCTCTCGCACCATAGTTTTGTGAGGCTTTTCATCTTGAAGTTTATCAATTTTTGACTTGTATATATAATCAATCCAATGTCTAAAATCTGCCAATTTAATCAAACACATCCCCTTATCTACTCATATTGCCAGGAACAATTATCATGATAAAAGATTTATTCCCTAGGGCTACTTAAAAATGTGATGAGAACTACCAGTCTTCTCTGCATTATACCCACGTACAGTTTTGGAGACTGCTTTAGGAAAGAGTCGACCACACAGCCGAGATTAAACATTCTTGATAAAGAAGGAGGTGTGTGGCTGGGAGGACGGGAAAGGCAAACTGTTTAGTCCATCTATATCGCATTTGTTTTTACAGACTTTGTGAGTGACAAAGTAGGTTCTCTGTAAATGTTGGATCAATAAAAGAATGAGTGAAAACTAAAGTAGAAAGAACAGGCAGAGGACAGCAAAGGCCCCTGATTCTCTATTTTATGAGGGAATAACCAAATTTCCCCCTAAAAAAAATGTTTACACCCTGCAAGACTGACATTCTGTGAAGCTCCATTGATACTCTCTTAGCACTGCCACCTACTCCAAGGGCTTAGAAGAATTAACACAATTTCACATAGTGACAGACGTACAGCAAAGAAGGAAATCGTGTCTGAGATGTATGAGCCTCCAGAGATCACAGGTTTTACCTGGCTGAGCTGAGTGATGTGTCGATTCTTGACTCAAGTCACAGGTTAACACTCTTGTTTGCTAGGCAATGACATCACAGCCATTCTCTGCAAACCAGAGAGGACTGAACGTGCTCTCTGCCCACTAGGACTGTCTGACGGCCCCTGGCACATGTGTAGAGGAAGTCGTTCATGAACTCAATATTCTGTCTTCGGGGCAGGGACATTTTCTGAGGTGATATTCTAACCACATCAGTTGTTCCACCTACCTAATTGTTAATGTGTTAATAGCAACCAGCCCAGGGATCTGTGTCAAGAGTGACCTATTCCCCTTAAGCCATTGGCATTCCAATGCCAATTCCGAATTCCGAATCCACAGAGATGAGGCAGACTGGCTTTTGTTTACAAATGTCTACTGTGCACAGCTGTGAACGTGAGGAGAAAACAGAAGACAAAGATGTCTTTGGAAAGTAGGAGAGAAAGTAAGGCTTCCCCAGAGACTGGCCACCATGGAAGTTTCTCCTTCCATTCTTCAGGCTCCCCTCATTTCCAACACAAGAGCACGTCCTATTTCTAACTCACTCAATTCCTCTGGCTACTGAGAATTACAAAGGCAAACCAAGCCAACAGCAGTAAGTGTAAATAAGAAACTGATTTGTCCTGACTATTTGAGTTGTACATATCAATTCTATGCAAGAGTAGCAATGTTCATTTCATGCCCCCCAAAAATGCCACAAAAAGGACGTCCTAAAGTCCTAGTGGATATAAACCAGAGGTTGATGACTTCTGTGATCAAACATTAAAAGCAGAAACAACTCCTCTCTCTCTCTCTCTGACTCCTCACACACATTATTTTTCTCTTTTGCAAATACTCAAAGTCATTTTGTTT
Organism: Procyon lotor; assembly: GCA_028646535.1. Lineage (NCBI taxonomy): Eukaryota > Metazoa > Chordata > Mammalia > Carnivora > Procyonidae > Procyon > Procyon lotor. The sequence goes on from CM053607.1 coordinate 57,559,432, forward strand.
TGTCCAGGTATTAACACCTATCCACATGACGGTGTTTAAAATCCAATGGGCCTGGAAATGCTGTTCTCTTCCTCCCTCTGTGCCCTCCAACCTCTACCACCACTCTCAGTTGCTGACTCCAAAATGGCACTAGGCTAAGAAAATAAAGAAGTCAAAGTACTGTGCCATTTCTTAGCAATTGTCATTTTCCCTTCCATTGAAGATGTAATTTAACAGCTGAAAGTGAAAACTGAAAAGAATGAGCAATTCCTTCATTCGGGACTCTGTAGAAACATAACAATATTAGGCAGCTGCCTTGAGGTGACACAGCAAGCTTATTTATTTTAAGAGGCAGTACAGAGACTGGTTGGAAAAAAAATAAATAAACCCGTGTGTTCCTCCAGCCTCTTGGATTGTTATAATTTTAATGTGATAGTATGCCCTTCTCTCCATATGTTCACACATACATTCTTATGCGGATTCAATACATGATTTCACTAAATGAAATTGCATCTAGGAGTCCAATGCACAGGGTTTAAAAACTTCATTTTATTCCTTTTCATTTGAAGATGAAAAGTTCGATAATTAAGTGATCCGAACCATATTAGATATCCTATCACTATATTCTAACAATTTCAGTTTCAAAGCTCCTGTGCATGGATATCACTGCCAGCCTGCAGGGACAGGCTGCAAATGACCTCGGCTTGGGTCATTCTCCAGAACATATATCCTCAGGGGATTCCCTCTGGTTCGTCAGCCTCTATTCACTAGTGTCCTTGACGCAGAACACTGGCTGCATAGTCCTGGCCAGGCTCTCAGTCTATCTAGGAAAGTAGAAGTGATTCTGTCAATAAATCTCATCATACATAAATACCTGAGAATGTCCCAACAGACCACCTGAAGAGCAGGTTCTGAATTTCAAAGACGTGCTTGCTGATTCTATAATTACAGAGCTGATGGTGAAGTCACAGAAAGCTCCTGGGGAGTGAGGAAGAACTTAAATGAGAAGGTATGCTCCTGGTTATAAAACAAAGCTGACTGCAGCTGGGTGATCCAAACTTTGAAGATAAAAAAAAAAGACACTTTTTTTTTATAAAAGCACAGGCTCTTGGCTTCATATTCGGCATGTCCAGAAAAACAAATTTAAAAGGTTTTGTACCCATTTAAAGATATTCAGGGAAAGCAGGCCATTCAGAAAAGACTTATCTTTTTACCCCGCTAGTGACGGACACATATGTATCAAGCAATCAATCCATAAGAGTGAATAGATGCAAGTACTTGGTGATGGACACTCTACTAAGCGTTGAGTGTATAAAAATCAAAATCAAGGCCTAGACCTCAAGAAGTTCAGCGTATAATTTGAAAACAAATACAAATTACAATCTAAAATTCACCAAATTTGTCAAGGATTCCATGAAGTCATTGCCAATGACTGCATAAATTGTATTATATCCATAGATATAGGACATACCGATCTAAATGAATTATGGAAAAGCTTTGCTAATGAGGATAAATAAAAACGCCAAGTTTTTGATATTGCACAAGCCAAAGAATAGAGGTTATTCTGAGAAAAGTACAAGATTCTAGTCACATTCCTGGTACTACTTCAACATTTTGGCTAAGTCTTTTAATATTTCTGGCTTTGTTTCTTCAGCCCTTAAAATGTTATAAAATATTTCTAAAGTTTATCATAGTACTAAAATAACATCATCTGTATTAAACATGGGTATCCAAGTGTTTCACATCTTAAACTTTTACTAGACATAATCTTTTTGATGATTCAGAAGATTAGTCATCACTACAATGTCAACATATAAATGAAGTGCAGATAAATGCACACTGGGACTTTGGTTCATTTTATTTGCCACTGTATTGTGTTAAGCAACTATATCAGTCAGGGACCCAACAAGAAATGGGTAACATATTCTGGAATATGCCAAGGAATGTCAAAATGCTATTCACACAGCATTTTGTGTACCCACAGCATGGGTCAGTGTAGAAGAACCAGAAAGGAGAGAGCAATAACAAGAGAGAAGGGTTAAGAGAACTCAAAAGAGAGCTGTGTAAAAGAGGCCACTCCTATTCAAGGGACCCAAACACAGAGACTCCCAACGGTGAAACCAAATGGGAATCCACAGCCTTTGGAGGTGGAGACCAGGATGGAGAAAAATGAAGAGAATCTACAGTGATATCAGAAGGTATTTAGAATGGTCTAACTTTTTACCCCACCAGCATCTACTCTTATCCTTTATCCCAATAAAACTGTGTCAGCCATTATGGAAAACAGTATGGTGGGTCCTAAAAAATTAAAAATTACACTACCGTATGATCTAGCATCCCATCCCTGGGTATACATCCAACGGAAATGAAACAAGATGCACACCCATGTTCATCACAGCATATTCACAGCAGCCAAGATATGGGAAAAAAAACCTAAATGGCCTTCGATGGATCAAGGAAATGTGACACATACAGATACACATATATAATGGAATACCATTCAGACTTGCAAGAGAAGGAAATCCTGCCATTTGTGACAACATGGAAGAAACCAGGAAGTTACATTAAGTGAAATAAGACAAAGAAAGACGAACACTGTAAGGTATGTATCACTTATAGGTGGACTCTAAAAATAAATAAAGCCAATTTCTTGGAAACAGAGGGTTGTTGCCAGGGACTAGGGAAGAGGAAAATGGGGTGATATAGGTATAAGTTTCTAGTAATAAGTTTTAGAGTAAGTTCTGAGGCCCTATTGTATAGCATGGTGACTCTAGTTTATAATACATGTATACTTGGAAGTTGCTTAGAGTAGATCTTAACCATTCTCACCACAAAAGGAAAGAAAAGAATAACTGTGGGAGATGACAGGTGTACTAATTATCTTGGTCTTCGTAATCATTCCACAATGTATAAAACATCATCCCAATGAAGACTTTAAGTATATACAATTATATTTGTCAACTCTTCCTCAGTAAAGTTAAAAAGAAGTTTTTAAGTCATGTGTCCCCAATACAGATGTTACACAATGTCTCCTTAAAGCATTAGAAAAGGCTGATATCAATTAGGTCCCACTCAAACCTAAAATGTTAGTCACCATTTGTGTCCATCAAATGAAGATGAGGAGAAAAGGAGGGAGGAAAAAAATATAGAACAAAACTTAACTGCTACAGTAGCTACTTCTGTAGCTAGTCATGAAACCTGAGTTGATAATCTTCTGCCATCCCATCCCATGAGTCCATCATCTCCACCAGGACTTCAACTAGACAAAAACTTTACCTGATGATGTGGCCCAAACTTCTATTTCTACAAAATCTACGTTTTTAGCAGTCTTGTTTGGATTGTTTTAGTTTTCCATTGATCCAACTATTAAATGTAGATTGTTGACTGTATAAGAAATTCCCCCATTAAGCCCCCTGGGTCCCCTGCTACTCTTTGCCTTCAATGATTCAGAAGTCACGTTTCTTCCTGTTAATTGGGACAATCACCCCAGACGGAATGGCGCTCTTCTCTGCCACAAAGAAACCAAAATGACCAGAACATCCAGTATGTCACAACAACGACTGCTTGCTGGTAAAATAATTCCTCCTTTCTACTTTAAGTTCTCCAAAACCACCAAAGCCAAAATTGCAGAAATAGGGAGCAAATGTTTCCCAAATGGGTTGTTATGTGTTATAGTAAGACTCTTCTTCACTTTTTGGTTCCAGGAGGCACAAAGTCTGGCTAAAAGAGAAACTAGTGTACGCGTAACTAAGAGCAATGCTTTTTCTGGTATCTGCATCTTATCACACAGCACCTCAATTTCACACGTTTCCTAGCTACAAATGTAAATGAACTTCCAGCAGACCATCCCATCATTCTCTGGAGCCAAGTGCTTCTCAGCTTCTCAGCAAAACAAGGGCTGAGACCATGGGTGTCTGCCTGTGTTTCTGCACTTGCTCTACTGTAAAATGTGTACCCTGGCTAGAGGTAAACCATGGCAATGACGAAAACATTCCTCAGATACACGGATGGTGAGCTGGGCTTTCCTGAAATATCAATCTACCCTTATAAGGAGAAAACTATGCCCTCCCTATCTAGAGGGTGGTCAAATATAACTAGTATACAACCAGGCTAACTGTTGGTCCTCCCTTGAAAATGGTGCCTGGGGCACTTGGATGGGTCAGTTGGTTGAGCATCCAACTCTTGATTTTGGCTCAGGTCATGATCTCAGGGTCTTCACATCAAACCCCCCATGTCATACTCCTCTATGAGTCTCCTTGAGATTCTCTCTCTCATTCTCTCTCAAATAAATAAATCCAAAAAAAAGAAGAAAAGAAAGAAAGACAATGGTCTCTTATCAGGAGTTCATTGTTTTGGTATATATGGTTGATGTTGTGGGTGATCAGGAGTGGCAGTAGCCAATTGAAAGAAGACTACAAGTTTGAACATACACATAACTTTCATTGCTGTCACTCTAGATAGTTTGTAGTTGGACTTATTGGGTTAGAAGTAGGTGACTGAGGAAAAAGACTAGAAACCAAGGGAAAGAAGATCTTGTCCGTCTCTTCAGTGGATGTCCTCTGATGTGCACTATATGGAACATGAGTATCTTCATATGCTGTACCCATTCTGAGAGATCCATTCATACTTTGCCGCCAATTTTTCAGCATTGTTATCTCCAAAGCCCTGATCAGTCCATCAGCCTGTTAGCTACTGCCCGTGAATCAACTGTAGGTCTCTCCTTTAGGCTGTCTCCCTTTCACACAAAATAAACAACCACGAGTTCCGATTCTATGGAGGATTTCTGCTCACCACTGTTTTTCAGGCCATCCTGAGTGGGACTGCAGTGTAGGAGCCAAACTCTTCTTACTGGTACAGACATACTATACAGATAGAAGCACAGACCGGGCTTATGCTTTTCTTTCCTTAATCCACAAGTCAGGAAACCAATACGGAAGTTTTTCCAATGACTAAGTATATGTTTTACAACTGGGAAAAATGACCTCAGTATGGATTCCTGTTCCCTTTGGACACACCTTCAGACAGTGTGCAGGACTCCCTATCACATGAGATCCATAAACTCCTATTATGACTCGTGATCTACCACAAGTCAGGTCTCTGAGGATTTTAAGTTCAGAGCCAGTACCAATAAACCCTGAAGAGCTGAGTTCCATTTTCCCCCATGCACAGTCACCCTGGAAGATGGCTCTATGAGTATCTGAAAAAGGCTTGTGGGTCTATTACACAGTTGTTCCTCAAAGGGACTTTCACTTTCACTTAAGGGACTCAGGGCTGAACACTGACTTAGAAAATGGACAAATCCCACTTTAGGTAATTGTTTTCTTCCCAGGCAGCCCCCCTCTTTTTTTTGCTATGTATTTCAAATGTCTCAAAAAGTATTCTATTAAGCTGCCTATCTATATCATTTCTAAGGAGAAACTGCCAGAAATTCCTGCAGGACAAAATCCTCTAATTACCATTTTAGACATGATTTTATTGTAGTAATTGCATTACCACCTGTTCTCTACAACTCCATATGACATTATTCCCATTGAGATTAAAAAATTCCAAATCCACTAAAATGTCCCTATATTGTATACGACCAACAGAGAACTGGTAATCCAGAAGTCTTCAGAAATGGTGGTGTGCTCCTTACCAATGATTTCCTAATGCTTCATGGAAGGCAGTACCCTCCACATTCTCCCAGAGTGTGTGACTCAAAGTGGCTGAGTTGGTGGCACATAAAAAATCCATCCCAGCGCTCCCATTTCCTGCAGCATCATACTCCTACCTCTTCAGAATGCAGGCATGAGGAAAAGCTAGCATTTAACCTTATTAACTGTAAGCCAATTCTGAGTACAGGTTTAGATCAGTCAATCCAGCAAACTACCCATGCCTCTACCAAGTGCTGAAGCCAACGTATTATATTTTGAAACCCAAATGCGCACTCACTTTTATAATTTCAGCCTTCTCTGATTATTTATTACGTTCAATTAGCTGACATATAATACATTAGTTTTTGATGTAGTGTTCAACAATTCATTAGTTGCATATAACACCCACTGCCCATCACCACACGTGTGTGTCCTCCTTAATACCTAACACCCTGTTACCCCATCCCCTCACCTCCCTCCCTTCTGTAACCCTCAGTTTGTTTCCTGGAGTACATGCTTGTGGGTTCTCTGAGTATATTTTATCAGTGTTCAAACACCTCAAGAATTCTCTCATAGCTTACTTTTCAGGTTCCCAATGATAGACAATGGCAACGCCATTTTTCTGTTTTGTGGGGTTTTTTGCAACTGCATTTCTTTTTCATTTAGTTTTTTTATTGAGATATAACTTCAAAAATACACCATGGTTGCATGAATGGTATGAAGAACTTTAGTGTAACTTTTACCTAGATTCAATGAGAAACTTTTGTCCAACTCATAATTTTGTTTCTCTTTCTCTACATAAAGATGTCCTCATTCCCTATTTTTTTTCTCAGTTATTTGCCATTTGAGGGCACTACAGACATCATGCACTGTTTCCCCAAAATACTTCAATATGTATTTCCCAGGAGCAAGGACATTCTCTTACATAAGTACTATACAACTACCGAAATTAGGAAATTTGATTTAGATGCATGTTATATAATTCATTATCTGTATTTGAAATTTGCCACTCATCTCAATAATATCCTCTAGAGCTGTATTTTCCCAGATAATGAAATATGTCTTGTTCAGAAGTAAACTTCTCTTTTTTTTATTATTAAGAATAGTTGTGAACTACCTTAACAAATTTTGAAGTGCACAATCCAGTATTGTTAACTATAGACAGAATGTTATATCACTACAACTTCCTCATTTTACACAACTGAAACTTTATATTCAATGAATAGTTACTCCCCATTTCCTTTTCCTCTAAGCCCCTGGCAATCATCATTCCACTCTCTGTTTCTAGGAGTCTGAGTATTTTAGATACCTCACGGTAATGGAATCATGCAGCACTTGTTCTTCTATGACGAGTTTATTTCATTTAATGTAAATGCTCCACATTTATCCACATTATCATATATGGCAGGATTTCCTTCTTTTTTAAGGCCGATTAATGTATTTATATGCCATATTTTCTTTATCATCTATCAATGAACATTTTGGTTATTTCCATGCTTTAGCTATTGTGAATAATTTGCAAAGAACATGGCAATATAGATACATTTTGAGATCCTGATTTCTATATATAGTCAGATGTGGGGCACCTGGGTGGTGCAGTTGGTTAAGCGTCTGAATCTTGGTTTTGGCTCAGATCATGATCTCCAGTCTTGGGATCGAGACCCACATTGGGCTCTGTCTCAGCTGAAAATTCTGCTTGAGATTCTCTCTCCCTCTTCCTCTGCTCCTCCCGTTCTCTCTAAAATAAATCAATCTTTATACACACACAGACATGAGATTGCTGGATCATATTTTCTATTGTATTTTCTAGCAAATTTCATAGCATAATTCTACTTTCAATTTTTTTGAGAGACCTCCATACTATTGTCCATAGTGGTTACATCTTACATTCCCACCAAAAGTGTTCAAGTGTTCTAATTTCTCTACATTCTCACCAACACTTATAGTCTTTTGTTTTTTTACAATAATTACCTTAATATCCTAAGTGTTAACTGATATCTCATTGTGGCTTGATTTGCATTTACCTGATGATTAACAATGTGAACATCTTTCCATACACCCTATTGGCCATTTGCATGTCTTCTCTGGAGAAATGTCTCTTCAAGTTCTTCGCCCCTTTTAAAATCAGATTATCTCTTTCTAAGCTATTTGGTTGTAGGAGTTCCTTATATGTTTAAAATATTAACCCTTCACCAGATATATGGCTTGGAAATGATTTCACCCATTTCATAAATTGTCTTTTTACTCTTGCTGATTATTTTTCTGTGCATAAGCATTTTAGTTTGACATAATCCCACCTGTCTGCTTTTGCTGTTTTTGTTCCACGTGCCTTTGGTGTTATATTCAAGAAATAAGTGCCTAGGCCAATATTATGAAGCTTCCCCCTATGTTTTCTTCTAAGAATTTTATAGTTTCTTATGTTTAAGTCTTTAATCAATTTTGAACTGATTTTTGTGTATAAGATAAGAATTTCATTCTTTTGCATATGGATAGCCAGTTTTCCCAACACCAACTGTGGAAGAGACAATCCTTTCCCCATTATGTATTCTTAGCAATTTTGCTGAATTGACAATATATGCATATTTTGTTGAGTTGACAATATATGCATAGATTTATTTTTGGACTCTATTCTGTTTCATTGGTGTATGTCTGTTTTTATGCCTCTACCTTTGCTCTTCTTTCTTAAAATTGTTCTGGCTATTCCAAGTTTTTGTGTTTCCATATGAATTTTAGGATTGTTTTTCCTATTTCTATAAAAAAAAATGTCACTGGGATTTTGACAGGGATTGCATTGAATCTGTAGATCACTTTGGGTAGTATGAACATTTTTTTGGGTAGTATAAACATTGTAACATTAAGTCTTTCAATATGTGAATAGGATATCTTCTCATTTATTTGTATCTTTAATTTTTTTCATTAATGTTTTAAAGTTTTCAAGGTACAAGTCTTTTACCTCCTTGGGTAAGGTTATTTCTAAATTTTTTATTCCTTTTGGTGCTATTATAACTGGGATGACTTTCCTTAATTTCCTTTTTGAATTTTTCCCTTCTAGTGTATAGAAACATAATTGATTTTTGCATGTTGATTTTACATCCTACAAATTTATCAAATTCTGTTTTTATTATCATGAAGTCTTTAGGGTTTTCCATATATAAGATCATGTCATCTGCAAACCAGTAATTTTACTTCTTTCTGATTTGTATGCCTTTTATTTCTTTCTCTTGCCTAGTTGTTCTGGCTACGACTTCCAGTATTATGTTTACTAGAATAGTGAGAGTGAGTACCCTTGCCTTCTTCATTATCTTAGAAGAAAACTTTTTAATTTTTTACCATTGAGTGTAACATTAGTTGTGAGATTTTCACATATGGACACCATTATGTTGGAGTGAATTTCTTGTATGCCTCATTTTTGTCATAAAAGGATACTAAATTTTACCAAATGCTTTCTTTGTATCTATTGAGATGATCGTTTGGTTTTTATCTTTCATTCTATTTTTCCGTTCATTCTATTAAGGTGGTATATTACATTAGTTGATTTGTGTATGTTGAACCATATCTGAATCCCAGGATTAAATCTTACTTGGTTATGGTGTATGATTCTTTTAATGTAGCATTTTATCGAGGATTTGTACATCGATGTTCATTATGGATATTCACCTACAGTTTGTCTGTTTGTTTTGTAATATCTTTGTCTCAATTTGATATGAGGGTAATGCTGCAAATACTTTGGACAATTATATACCAACAAATTGGATAATCTAGAAGAAACTATTTTGTTGTTGTTTTTTTTTTAAGATTTTATTATTTCCTGGGGCACCTGGATGGCTCACTAGGTTAAAGCCTCTGCCTTCAGCTCAGGTGATGATCTCAGGGTCCTGGGATGGAGCCCCGCATCAGGCTCTCTGCTCAGCAGGGAGCCTGTTTCCCCTCTCTCTCTGCCTGCCTCTCTGCCTACTTGTGATCTCTCTTTCTCTCTCTGTCAAATAAATAAATAAAATAAAATAAAAGATTTTATTCATTTGACTGAGAGAGACACAGCGAGACAAGGAGCAGAAGCAGGGGAGTGGGAGAGGGAGAAGCAGGCTTTCTGCTGAGCAGGAAGCCCAATGCAGGGCTCGATCTCAGGACCCTGAGATCATGACCTGAGCCAAAGGCAGACACTTAACGACTGAGCCACCCAGGTGCCCTGAAGAAATTAATTCTTAAAAACATACAACCTAACAAGAATGAATCATGAAAAAATAGAAAACCTAAACAGATCAGTAACAAATAAGGAGACTGAATCAATTAAAAAAAAAAAAATTCCCAACCAAGAATAACCCAGGACCAAATGGCTTCACTGGTAAATTCTACCAAATATTTAAAAAAGAATTAACACCAAGCTTTCTTAAACTCTTTCAAGAAATGTAAGACAAGAGAATACTTCCAAACTCATTTTTACAAAGCCATTTACTCTTGTAGCATATAGGTTTTTGTTTTGTTTTGTTTTTAAGCGGTCCTGGTCAATATTGGGATTTAACTCTTTTCATAGACCACAAGGAAATGTGCAGGGGATGAATGCCCAAGAAAACAGATATCAACTTCTGAAGCAACTGAAACACTATCTCAAGGGCAGTCATCAAAAAACTTTAAGCAGAAGAGAGCTAGTTTCCTCAGATGGAAAAGGAATGAGAACAGGCTCTCTCTTCAAGAGGGAGCTCTGGAAAAATTAGAAGTAAAAATTTCTTAGCTTTGTTCATATCTAATCTCATTCAACTACTCAGGGTCTCACCCCTTCTCTACCATTTCCCTAATCTTTAACCTAATAGGTTTGGTAGCATTCTGTGTTTACTTAGCATGGCAGTTCTTTATCCCTTATAGTCAGAACCTAGTTGACAAATACAGCAGCCCAAGGTTGACTTCACACGGAAGGGACCAAGAGATATGATCACACTTTCCTTCTTCTGTTGTCCTATACAAACTCCCCTTTGTCAAAACCCAATCAGAAACCAGAAGGAAAGAGAAACTTCTTGATATATATAGTCCATTCACTATATATATTGAATATATTGAATGTGTACACACACACACACACACACACACACACACACATACATTCACTGTCCTCCTGGACAGACACACAGTGGGGCAGAGAAGAGTCAAAATGGTTCTGGACAGGAAATAACAGACATTCCATATAGCACCAAAAACTCAACTCAAGGTAACCTACCTCAGGTGAAGATTTTGAAAAATAACCTCAAGAAGATTAGAGCACCAGACTCAGAAATGAGCAGAAACCAAGACTGGAAACAGGAACTATAGTAACAATCCAAAGAGGATGAATTCTGTCACTTTATTCTAGATTCAAATTCTAGAGTAGATTTATAGGTTTAGCATCGCTTAGTTAATGTGTCAAATTTAGTTAAAAAGGACAACATGCTTAATTCAGTACCATCAGATGATACTCAATGGGTAAGAAATAATATCCCAAATGGAGAGCAGAAGAAAAGTACCTTGTCACAAAATATCAATTGCCTATATTAACCATGGACAGATCCTCTGCCGGACAGCAAGGTAGTGGAACTACACACCCAGGAAGCTCTGCTATTTGCAGTGTAGCTCCTCAGACTACATAGGCACAATGAAATGGAACACTAAGCAACAGTTCCAAAGTCCAGTCAAGGTAGGAATACATGGATGCTCTCCCTACGCTGAAAATCCAGGGCACTTTGGTTGAACCTCTTCCGTGTTTATCACTTTCACTTAGATTATTTCAGTTTAAGAAAGAGCCGCATCTTACCTACTCAACCACGCATCCTGGTGAGGCAGGATCCTGAGTTGTTTTTAAATCCCCCTTGCACCTAGCTTCACGACTTAAGCACAAAGCTCCATAAATACTAAAGGAACAAATGAATAAATGAATGAAGAGTAACCTCCAGAACCACTCAGAAAAGATCAAGTTTGATTTAGTTTGAGATACAAGTACATTTTACTATGTCTTTCCATTCTCCACCCATGGTATATGTATTATTCTTTTAAAATTTAAAAAAAAATGATTTAGAAAAAATCTAGTCTGGAAAATTAAGTGAAAGAAGGCTTCAGTGTAAACTCCTATAGCAGATGGAGACTGTGATTCAAGTGGCCATTTCATTTCTACTGTCTCTGGGGACCAAGGGAAAGTATTTAGCTCAAGCTTCCCTCTCTCTTAACAGATCTCTCTGTAATATTTCCCAAAGGAACAAAAAGCTCTCTGAATTTACTTTTCTGCTGCTGAGAAAATCAGCTTGTATGTATCACATATCAGTGCTTACATGAAAAACATTTGTTAGCTGACTTAAAAACAAGTTAGAATTAGCTACAGTTATGATTCAGTTGATGACCACAGTAGCTTCTGGCTGGATTTTAAATGACCAGTCTTTAAATATAGCCTTATCATGGGACAAAGTCAGTTTTATCCTCTCCTAAATCACTCAACTGCTATAATATCACAAACGAATTTTTCAAAATAAAATAGAAGAGAGTATGCCTGGGTGAACACACCAAAAAAAAAAAAAAAAAATTTCATTGGGTTAAAACACATTACACTGGTCACTTTTTACATATGGTACATGTGGTACACATTTTACAAATGGCACTAGTTGTGCCATTTGACATCTTGTCATTTTGTACAAGTTTCCATGGTATTCTATTTCATACATACATATGCTAGCTATGCCATCTTAACATACCTTTGGTATCTTAAAGGGAGATTTATCTAACCAAAATACTAAGATTCCAATATACATATATGGGCAAAAGACCTAAACAAATATTTTTAAAAGAGAAAATACAAGGCAACATATTGAAAACCAGTTGATTCATTAATAATAGAAAACAAAATGAAAACAGGAAGGTAACATTTTGGCTATGAAGCAAAGCATTTATTTATATTTTTTATTTAATTTTTTTAAGATTTTATTCATTTACTTGATGGAGAGAGAGAGATCACAAGTAGGCAGAGAGGCAGACAGAGAGAGAGGGGGAAGCAGGCTCCCTGTTAAGCAGAGAGCCCGATGCGGGGCTCGATCCCAGGACCCTGAGATCATGACCTGAGCTGAAGGCAGAGGCTTTAACCCACTGAGCCACCCAGGCACCCCAAAGCAAAGCATTTTTTAAATAATAAAAAAGCAGTAATTGCTAACACCAGCAAAGATCCTATAAAACAGAAACCCTGGGACGCATCTGGCTGGAGGGCAGATTACAATCTGACAAAGGTATGAAAAGCCTCAAAATACTGATACCTCTGACTCATCCATGCTCACTTTGGAGAATCTACCCTAAGAAATTACTCTAAATGCCTATGATACAACTTGTAAACAGGTATTCCCTTTGCCAAGCCTCTCCTTGATTAAAATTAAATGGCAAGTTTGGCTGCCATCTCCCTGCTGTACCTTTCACCTCTTCACTGATCCCCCTTCCATTTCCTAACCCATTGCTGCCCGCCCCCACCCCCACTTCCTAAGGCATGAACTACAGACGAAGAGAGGTATCAGATAGAAGAGGACAGACCTGGCTAGCTTCTGTGAAATTACACCCAGCGCTCAGCATATTCCCACAACAGCTACTCTGTCTGCTCATCTCAAAGTTCTGCTGACACTGAGGCTTGCCAGGCTCACACTTGCCATACAGAAAGGAAAGAAACCACTGATGAAAAACAGTGGATATGAAAATCATTTCCAAGAAGCAGGGACTAAAGCAGGCCAGGGGGCAATCAGTTAGATACACACGCAAAATCCCTCAACGTAGTTTCACCCTGAGCGTTAAAACCAGGCCTAATGGCATCTTACCTAATTGCCTTATCCATTTGTGCAGACCATCGTTTCCAAAATTACTTTCTTGATTGAGTATATGTGTGCTGCCTTTGGTATTCTTTGTCCTTACAAAGATTTAAGAAGATTGAAAAAGTGGGATGTAATCCGAGGCTGGCCTTTGGGTTTTAGTAAAAAGGAAGAGGGCCAAAGCTTTGAAGCCATTCAAGAAAAAAATAAAAATTTACTTCTATAGCCAGAAGCCTGAAATTCACTATGGAGGCATAGTGGTAGGCATGGTGGAGGGTATCGGGTTGTTTGGCATGTGTCTACACTAACCCACACTTAGTGCTTACAGGGTACAGGGCAAGAGTACCAATAGAGACCCAGCTCACAGGACATCCATTTCCCCATCTTGTTCCTACTAGTGATCCCATGGTGAAGGACCTCACAAGCATACCCAGGACACCCAATCCAGAAATGCAAGCTCCATCCACACACCCTTGAAACAACTGTCCTTCGTCCTCAGAGAAGTCTTAGAAAAAGGCACACAAAATCACTAGAGATAGATCTAGGGCCAGTCGAAACTAGACTGTGGGTACCCAGAATATGGTCTACACCAGGAAAGCAGGTTTTAGATAGACATGTTCCCTTGGGCCCCAAGGCACTCCTCTCCCCACCAGGAGTGAAGCAATCAGAACAAGACTAGAGGGGGTCCCACTAAAACACTGAGCCTGAGGCAAAAATCACAACCGTCTAGGTCTATGATGGTCTTTGGTCTGTTACACATTTATTCATTCTGAGTACTGAAGAAAAAGAGATAAAGGGTCCCTACACTCGTCCTAATGACCCAGAGCTATGGATTTCATTCCATTCTTTCCTTCTGACGGTGATGACAATATCTTGGCAAGTTATTCAATATGGATCAACGTCCTAATTATGGTTTGGTTCCTGAAGGTTTAGCTGAGTTTCTCACATATGAAAATAAGATGATTTTCATTCCACCTGTAACTATCTGGCCAAGCGAATAAAAGAAGGGAAAGAACCACTGCCCTTAGCCCATGTACCAGATGCCAGGAAAAAAGGTGGGTGGAAGGCGGGCAGCAACTTCAATATCATTATTTGTTATAGATAAGCGTCTAAACTGGGGACATTACTGTTAGGTGGAAATCACAGCCACATGTTTTTCTGGGCATTGAGGCCCCCCTATGCTTCACAGCATAGTCAGTGAAAACATTGATACTCATATCCAGAAAATACGATGCGAAAGATTGAGCACACGTCCCTCTGATATAGAGGTGTATTCCATTACTCCCAATAAATGTGCTAAATTGCTGAACTGGGAGGTCTGCCAGTTCCCAGATAGCTTGGACGTATATGATGCTCCCTGGGCCACAAATTTCTCCTGCCTCCGTTACACTTCTCTCCCACAAGTAGAGCTATGGCATGATAGAGATTAAAATAAGCAGAGTTCCCTTTACTGTGCGTTGATGAGCCACTGACACGCAGCAAACAAATGGTGGCTAGACTGAATCCACGAGCTAGACAATCTTTCTCTTGATAACTGATCTCTCATTTTATTTCTTAATAATAATCCATACACCCAGCCATTTTTTTAAATATTACCAACCATGACCACTCTATCCTTGAACCTAATTTTTACACTTAATGTGGCTCTGGAGAAAAAGCCCTTTCTGCCAGCCAGCCCAAGCCTCCTTGCCATCAATTCATCATGCGGCTCTGCACTTAAAGTTCAAACGTGGGGCTGAATTTCCAAGTATTGTTCTGTGTCCGTGCTCAGAGCAGGCAGTTAGGGCTGGGTTTGCACGGTGGTCACGCTATTGCTGCAGGGTCTTGTGAAATGTAATCAGGGGGTAATGTTGTGTGTCAGCACTGTGAGGTCCCCAGAGCCAGGTGCTACCTAAATACAAGGTATGAGAACATTCTGACCTGTGGTGGTAGATGGGGCTTTGATGCATCTTCACCACACTGCACTGTGACAGGCCTCTGCAAAAAACCACAAGACAATGAGCAGCTGAGCTTATCTCGCTGCATAAACCTCGGTAGGAGGCAGTCATACCTGCACCACAAGCTGACTCCCACAGAAGACACGATTATCTCCATCTCGTATTAATTTCCTTTTCGAACTGAAAATATGCAGCCCCAAATACCGCTCCACGTTAAACAGATCCTGATAAGCTTCAAATAATCCATAAACTCTCTTCTGTGCTTTTTCTGAGAGTTCATCTCCCCAAATGAACATTTAAGGAGAAGAAACAATCGTAGTCATATTCTACCATAGATTAGCTCTTATTCGTTCCAAAGATGATTCTTGGCTGTGTTCACTTTAAATATGGAGGCATTCAGAGTTCTCCATGAGAACAGAATATGTAGAGCAGGAGCATCTGAGTGACCTAGCCAAGGATTATATTCCTCACCTACATAATAGCTAGGAGATAGGGATCTAGATGCAACTCCAGTCAATATTGAATCTGTAATAACAGAAACACCGTTAACAGTATCTGCTATAAATGAAATTTCAGATGATAGTGGTACATGACCAAGTTATATTTCTTTATTCATCTTAAAGCCATATGAATTTTTAAAGGGCAAAATTCCTGTCTTGTTCATGTTGGCAAAAAAATGTACTAGACCCGGCCTTTACTATTTGTTGACTAATAGCAACAGAAACTGCTTTGGGGCCCATCGCTGTCTTCATCAGATGCCTAGGCAAGGAAGAGAGAGTGAGTGAAAGCCTTGACCAGCATTTCATAATAACCCACAGTACAGCCAGCTTTGGGATCGGCATTGCAATCCATCTTTAGACTGGGGGTAAGGGTAAGAACGGGGTCTATAGCAAAACCCATACTGCACTCCTCATACACTACGTCTGCTTCTCACGTACACGAGAACACACACACGGACTTTTAAGCACAAGCACCTATTCCATCTGGAGACTTCAGGTAAAGTCTCACCTTAAACCAGAACTTCAGGGAAAATGACTTAGAGTCAGCGGACAGTAGAGTTATCAGCTATGCTAACTCAAAGGTAAATGTGACCATGTGAACCCAGAGAATTATCACCCAATATCAATAACCAGATAGTCCCCTTTCCAAGAAGAGATGGGAATATGAGCCTTAACACAGATGGAAAACCTCCCAGGAGGCATTTTGGTAGCATGCCATGAGGTCTAGCAATGGTAGGTACATTGTTTTTCCTTAGGACCCTAGTAATTCCCATATAAATGTGCCTTTCCCCAAGTCCCTTCCATTTAAAATGTTAGCTCCCCTCAGACAGGTGAAAAATCTAATTATCTACACCTTCTTTTAAATGAATGAACCTCATAATAAATGATTCCAATAGCAGATGCAACATGACTGAATAGCTGCATTTCCCAGAATGTTGTCCTGACGACAAGTTCAATGTTCCTCCTTTAATCAGAAACCTGACCACCAGATAAATGTGTTAGCTTTCACCATGACCCTTCACTGATTACATGTTGCCCAACGTAGAAAATTAAATGGAAAGAAAAGGGAAAATAAGATTGGTTTTACTTTGTTTTCAGCTAAAGTATCTTATTTGTCAAATTACTTTAAATAAATAAAAATATACATGTTATAGTTTAGACTTTATGTGAAATACAGAAAACTTATTTGTAGTCAAAATAGATTTGAGTTCCTGAGTTCCCATTGGCCTACATTCTTTAGGTTGGTAATTGTTACTTGCTCTGCAGTTGATCAGATAATTAATGCTAAATAAGGTAATGCGGGTGAAAAAGCACTGATTGAGGATTTAACCAATGACAGTTTAAATCATTAACTGCAGGAGTTACATGCATCTGCACATTAGATTTTACAAAAGCTGTGTATATCTTAGGGTGGCTAGTGGGAGAAAACGGTACACATTTCTGCTAAAAAAGAACTACAGAAATAGTCCTTGGTTTTAAAGATTCAAGAATTGAGCCATATAAAGATTAAGTGACTCTTTTCAGAATCACATCAGTAGGTAATAACCCGGGCAGGACTGGGATCTAGTCTTCAAATGTTAAACCAGGTCGAGGGGTTTATCCAAGGAATATACTTTCAATAAATATTCTTGGAATGAATGAATGAATGAATGAAACACAATGACTTTCAAATAAACTCTTGCCCCACCATTGGAGATTTATAACTTAGTCTCCTAAATAACAGAGAGAAATTATCTCCTATACCAAATAATCAATACATGTATGATGACAGATTGATAGGACAGATGATAAAAAGATTCAGGGAGATAGATTCCTTAATCCTTAAGTTTGGGAAATTGTATTATTTTTCCCATTTAGGAAAAAAAAGTTTTGCTCTCTTTGAATATTTCCAGGTGATCAGGAGCAACTACTCTGGGTAGGAATAATACCTGAGTGGCATTTAGCCAAATGTGTACGTAAAATGTTTCTAATTATCCAATCTTGTTTTCCCATTGACAATGAGTTTCAAAAGGAAAAATTCCACATGGATCTCCTTGCTTTCGTACAGAAACTCCAGAGGCCTCTATTTCCAAGGTCCCTTTAGAGAAGAAAATTATACATCAAAGAAAAAGAGCAACACACAGAGAAGAGACCCAGACTCTTCAAATATTCAGATCACTTTATGATGAAACAATAAGGATAAAGACCACTGACTCAGGGCTTTTCAAGCCTTCCTTCCTTCCTTCTTCCCTTCTTCCTTCTTTCATTTTTTAAGCGGCAAATCACATTTTAAGAACACACTGAAACTGTAGCTCTCCACTGAATCAGTGGCATTCCATATCATTAGGAGAGGCCAGATGCTGCCGGGTTTCAAAGAAGGCAATTCTTACATTGAGGGCTTTGAAATTCATGGCAGAGTTAATAGCTTAAAAGACAAAGTTTTTCTATTTCAAAAGGAAGGATTTTTGAAAGAAGAAAGCATTTACTGAAATGGCAGTTTTGATAAAAAATAAGAGCATTAATTTTATACTATATACAATAAGGTTGGAAAACATGCCAGATTACACAGGAGCCATTTTCCATCCTTACAAAGAGATAAATTTCAACCAGCTCGGAGCAGGAAAGGGGAGTGGAGGGGATGACAATAGACAGCTGCTGGTAGGGGTCCCTGCAAAGGAAGTCTAGATAGGATTAGGGGGTCTGAGAGCTGGAGAAAAATGTGCCCCACTTCTCAGACCCCCATGAGGGCTGCCAGGAGCCTTACAGAGAAGCCCCCGTCTCCAGCATGGGACCAGAAGCATTAGCAGGTCAGGTATGGGCAGACAGGATCTGAGAGAGCCCTGCCTGCAGACTCCACCATGCAGAGGGTAACAGAACACATCCGAAAATTTCCAGTGACTGCCCCAGATGGGAACACAAGTGGCTGAGGGAATGAACCAGACGGGTCATTAAAGCCCTGATGAGAGCATGCTGCTGTGCATGCCGTGAGGCCCCTGAGCTAGTGGTTATGGCAGGTCAGGGACGGGAGCAGCAAGAGAGCCACTGATGGCTCAAGCCGAAAACTTACGCCCACACAGACACCTGCACACAGGTGTTCACAGAAGCTTTCTTAACTGTCAAAACTTGGAAGCAACCAGTATTTCTACAGTAAGTGAATAAACAAACTGTGGTATATCTAGAGAATGGAATATTATTCAGAACTAAAAAGCAAGGAGCTATCAAGCTATGAAATGAAATGGAGGAAGCTTGGACGCATATCACTAAGTGAAAGAAGCCAATCTGAGAAGGCTACACACTAGATGATTTTAACTCTCTGACATCCTGGAAAAGGAAAAACTAAAGAGACGGCAAAAAGACCAATGGTTGCCAGGGCTTGACGAGAAAGAGGATGAACAGGTGAACTACAGCAGTGAAAACACTCTGTATGACACCGTAAGGACAGATATGTGTCATCATTCGTATGTACAAGAGTGACGTATGTACAGGCGTGAGCCCTAAGCTAAACTAAGGACTTCGGGTGACTACAACGTGTCAGTGTGGGATCATCAACTGCAACAGATGCCGCACTCTGCTGGGAGACGTTGACAATGGGGAAAGCTAGACTTGGTAAGGAAAGGGGGGTACATGGGAAAGCTCTATGCCTTCTCTTCAATTGTGCCACGAACTTAAAACTGCTCTATAAAATGAAATCTTAAAGAAAACAAAAGCAAAACAAAAACCCTGAGGGCTGAAGACTAGCAGAGAGGGCTTCCTGCCTGCAGAGAAGAGTGTAGCACCAAAGGTGGCAGTGGACTAGACCTGCACGTACATCCTCCAAGACCAGGATGATTTTTAAGCCCCAGAGACCGATTCAAGGCTAAAGAGAAGAGGAGGGAGGAGAACCTTGAAAGACCTTCATGTGAACTGAATCGACTGAGAACCAAAGCAGGGGGATTAAGATATAATTTAAGCTCAATTATAGAACATAAAGTTCAAGTCTGCACATTTGTTCACTGCCTGTCAAATTCACGTCTGCTATACCCAGCAAACAGAAGTGGATGGGCTTTGGGGTTGGTGGGTTAGGGGCCCAGAGGGCCACCAGCTCAGGCTCCTACACATCTCCCACAGCACGTTTTCTCCACCTGGGTCTTATCAGCAGTCGGGGGCCACATAATTCTTTGTTGTGGGGCCTACCTCATGCATTGTGGGATTTTTTTTTTTTTTTTTAGTTTCCTTATTTTTTTTTTTTTTGTTAACATATAATGTATTATTTGCCCCAGGGTACATGTCTGTGAATCGTCAGGCTTACACATTTCACAGCACTCACCATAGCACATACCCTCCCCAATGTCCACAGCCCAGCCATTCTATCCCTACCCACTCCCAAGCCACCCTTAGTTCATTTCATGAGTTTAGGAGTCTCTTGTGGTTTGTCTCCCTCCCCATCCCTTCCTGTTTCATTTCTCTCCCCCAACCCCCCCACAAACTCCCGCCTTGCCTCTCAAGCTCTTCATATCAGAGAGATCATGTGATACTTGTCTTTCTCTGACTGACTTATTTCACTTAGCATAATATCCTCCAGTTCCATCCACGTCATTGCAAATGGCCAGATTTCATTTCTCTTCATGGCTGCATAGCATTGAGGGATTTTTAGCAGCGTCTGTGGCCTCTACCCAATAGATGCCAAGAACAAACACATTCCCCAATATAACCACTAAAATGTCCTCTGGGAGGGAAGGGATGGGTGAGAAACTGCCCCGGGTTGACAACCACCACTCAAGAATATCCCCCAGGCAACCTTGAGAAAGAAATCACAGAACTCCATGGAGCATAGTTTATAAACAACAGATGTAGCCAATTTCTCATTCACAAATGTGGAGTCGAAGCCAAGGTAGGTAAATTAACTTTCATTCTGCCTCACTATAAATTAAGAAGAGAGCCAGGATTATAACCCAGATTTCCTAACACTAAATTCTGTGCTTTATCTTCCTAGAATTTGAAATCTGAGAAAGCTAGCAAAAAAAAAAACAACCCTGGCACATAGTAGCAACTTCTAATTATGTACTGAACAAATGAATGGCTTAGCCATTTGGGTCATGCCATGTCATTGGGCATTTTAGAACCAAAGAACAATGACCCTAGCCTTCCAGCAAGTGGCAAAGACACTTGTTGGGGTCACACTATACTTTTCAATGCCAATTCTAACTCCTCTGCACATCTATGAGTCCAAAGTAAATGTGGAAAAATATTCCTGGCCAATTTTCGACTCAATGCTGATAGTCACACCATATTTAAAGATTCTGAAGATGTGAACGTGGAATGACATAATCTATTTCCCAGGGCTCGTCAATCACAGGATTGTTGAAGCAGCCACGTGTACTACAAAGCTCCTCTAATGTTCATTATCTGAACTATACACCTTGAACCTTACCCAACGTGCCCACGTACTGTTCACTGGTTATTTCCCATGTGTTGTCATGTTTTCCCTACAGAAATTACAGATGGCTCTAAAACTGATCATTGTACTTTTCTCTCCCTTTTGCGTTTTCTATTATCTTTACCTAGCACAGGACTGGGCACAAAATAGCAGATGCTCAGATTTGAAAGCTGCTCACCAAATTCTCTAGGAATTTCTTTAATTTGTTCAGAAACCGGGCACCCTAAGGGCCAGCCTGTCCGCCACAGATAGACCAAAAGCTGTGATTCTATTTTCTGTCCTTATTTATTAACGTGCAGTTGGACGGCACACTATCTGACATCAGAAGCCAGTGGCAACTTTCCAATCTGAGTCTCTAATAGAGATAAATGTGGAGCAGAGGTGGCAAACTGGCTGACAGCCCACCAAAGGCAGCCCTAGGATAAGTTCTGTTTGGCCATTTATTAAACGCTACAGCGTGAGGCCTGGGGTGGGCCTGGGCAGTACGAGTAGCCCGGCGCCAAGCCCGCTTCGCCCGTTACTTAGCTTCTCTGTCTTCTTACACAAGAAGTCACAGTAACAGAAGGTCCTAATGAGGCTGGTACAAAGATTAAATTCAATTAATACACGTAAAGTTCCTGGTCACAGCCGACACAAATTAAGCTCCCAGAAGAGATCAGGTATCCTCCTCACCTTCGGGATCCCCACTTCGCCGTCACCACAAAGGCTGCTGGGAGGCGTCACACCATGACGTACCTGCCTGTCGGACTTCTTAGTCCTTGAAACCACGTAGCAACCAAACAGCCAAACACACAGGCTTCAAGTATAAATGACTTAGAATGTTCAACTCTTACCAATGAAGATAGTTATAGAGCTAGTCATCCATCAAAACATAAAAAATTATATTTTACTATTAAATGACACTAGGGGAGGATATCAAAAGCCTTCATTCTTCCTAAGTCTCTTTGTTAACTCCACCTCAGGTCATCAAGGTCTCAGGAGACGTATTGCACCATAGGAAACACCTGAAACTAACCCTCCACCCCCGGCTTCATCCACTCCCCATGCCCCACAGCTCTTCTGAAAGGCAGAACACAGTACGATTTTCTTTTTTTTTTTTTTTTAAAAAGATTTTATTTATTTATTTGACAGAGAGAAAGAGATCGCAAGTAGGCAGAGAGGCAGGCAGAGAGAGGGGGAAGCAGGCTCCCCGCTGAGCAGAGAGCCCGATGTGGGGCTTGATCCCAGGACCCTGAGATCATGACCTGAGCCAAAGGTAGAGGCTTTAACCCACTGAGCCACCCAGGCGCCCCCACAGTACGATTTTCTTATGTATTTTTAGAAGAAGGTCATGTGTACCCAGGAACAAGACTGTAGCCATTAAAAAATTATGAAAATCTAAGTATTCCCAGCTTTTCTTCTCTCCTGCGAAAGAGAATTCTGGCTCTGCCCATTTGGCTCCTCGTGTTCCTTTGAACAACGGAGCAAGGATGGCTCCTGGGATTTAGTGTTGGCGAACTCTAGCGATGCTTAAGAGGTGGAACTAGGAAAAAAAAAAAAAAGAGGTGGAACTAGAAAAAAATCAAGAGAAAGAGGGTTTGCACCAAAAAAAGATATATTTCTGATTTATATATTTTACAACACACACACACACACACACAGAGGAGGTGTGTGTGTGTGTGTGTGTGTGTGTGTGTGTATGTGTGTGTATTAAAAGACTGAATGGTGGGGCGCCTGGGTGGCTCAGTGGGTTAAAGCCTCTGCCTTGAGCTCAGATCATGATCTCAGGGTCCTGGGATCGAGCCCCACATTGGGCTCTCTGCTCATCAGGGAGCCTGCTTCCCGCTCCCCCCACCCCCCTGCCTGCCTTCCTGCCTACTTGTGCGCTCTCTCTGTGTCAAATAAATAAATAAATAAATCTTTAAAAATTGAAAGACTGAATGGTAACAGAACAGAAAGATGCAGCGTAGGAGAAGAAAGAATCTTGTGGCTTGTGTGTGCTGACTGTGCTGGGGGTATCATTTGGCTGGAAGAGGAGACTTAATGGAGATCGGGGGCTACCGTCAGCCCTTAGTGTAGAGGCTAGCAGCATGACAAAGACAGAGCAAGATTTTTACCGCGTCTACATGTGTTTCAATGTACATCTCCTACTCCTTCCATTTCCCATCTGATGTTTTCTTAGAAGACTACCTAAATTTGGAACTTCCTTCAAATGCGGTTTTCTTTCAGACTATTTATCTTTAAAACAACACCTAGGAAATACCTCTGCCACATGAAGACCTTCCTTGGGACATCACAGATACCACACATGCAATACCACACATACAAGCCCAGTGGGGAGGAATGACGTTTGTACACATGTCCAGGAGTACATATTTATCAATTTCAAAGGAAGCGGCATCGTGACTGATTTTTAAATTGTAGAGGGTGACTCTGTGGGAAAGGGGTGCTTATCGCCACATTCAAGTTGCTGACCCAGCGCAGCAGGAACTCTTGGAACCTGGAGAACGACTGACATGGCTTCAACCAAAACCCTGGAGGAAAACAGCAAAGAACTCCCTATGCCTTCCGGTTCCACGCGTGTGTTCAGAGGAGGAAGGAGCAGAAGCAGCTTTACTAGCAGACACAGCCAGTGTAGCTCCGTGGGCTGGAGCCCCGCTGCTCTCTCCTTTCTCAAAATTAATTTGCCAAAACATTCAAGAGTCATCTTTGTACTAAATGATGCATGATTAAAAAAACACACACTGGCTATGTCTGTCCTTGCCACATTCATTACCATGATTTGCTAAACATTTATGAGCCCACCACTATTTTGAGTGGCAACAGCTTGGTAAAAGCCAAAAGGACCCTGGAAATGCACTGTGCTGCTGCTTCTGGAAGGCAGAGCAGATTTAGTTGTTGCTATTTTCAAGCAAAATATTTCAAAGCAATCTAGGCTTGGGAGAGCAGGCTTTCCTAATAACCTTATCAATCCTAAACCCCATAGTATGCCATGGTCTCAAGTGGTTTAAAAAAAAAAAATAGTAACAACACAGAAAAGTAGCAGCTAAATATCAAGAAATACAAAAATAAGTAAATAAATAAATAAAAAGCCTCTGAACAGTAGGGAAGGGTGGGGGAGTGGAGAGAGAGAGACTATGTAGGGGATTAGTCACAGTTTATAAAACATTGATGACTTTTGGCTACCGTGCTTTACTCCTGCAAATGGGAGAAATTCATGCATAACCTATAGAGTAGGATGTCTTTAGAGTGAACGAAAGCAGCTGAATAATACAGTTTCATTCGACTTTGAGACTCCTTTCATCTTACATAACTACCAGGCAAAGCACTGCTGCTCATATCCCTTGGGTTGATTAAGTGGTGAAACAAGACTTGTTCAGGCCCCATGTGTTCCTCAGAGATTCTCAAGAGAGGGATTCACCACATCTCCTCCTGTCCCAAGAAGGCTGAAGTCTGCGTAGGGACAGATACTGCCCAAGCAGCTCCCCCTCACAGAAGCATCTCAGGCTACTATTCCCAGGAATATCAAGATGCCCCTGTTTCCTTGCTGTCTACTTTCTGAAAGCACCTAGCTTTTACTGGGGGGGCACGAAAGTCTCCACTGTAATTAGAAAGTACAATATCAAAGTTAGCTCTGCCTCTAGCTAGTCAGAGTCTGTGTTAGTCAAAGGTCTTTGTTCCTCTCCTTATAGATCAAATTCCATTTTTTTAAAAAAATGCAAAGAAGAAAAACCCTACAAGGCGGAACAAGAACTATGCTGAAGAAAAGTCAATAAAACAATTTGCTCTTCAAGGGACCAGCAGAGGTAATTTCCACTTTGACCTTCCATATTTGCATCCCGGTTCGTACCTGATTTATTCAACTTTTCCACATTCAACTTTTTGATTAAAGTCTGTTTTGTTGGTTGAGGGCAAAAGCTTTTAATTATCCTCATGAAGAATGCCTTTATTGGATTCCAAAAAGAAGGGACTCCTAAACCCTAGGACAAGGAGCATATAAAGGTGTCCCCATTCACAGGGATGACACAGAACTTCTTGTCAACCACTTGAACTTGTGAGGCAGGGAGTAAGTATATCAGTAGTCAAAATGAAAATATCACAGAGCTTTATGCTAAGTTACCCACAGAGTACTGAGGGTTTTCCCTGCCAGTTAGCTGTATACTCACAGGCTTTCGCAATTTTCAAAAGAGGAAACTGAGGCCCACCGAAATTATGCAACTTACCCACACTTACCTGCGGAGCAGAAAAGCCAACCACCGCCTCCGAACTCATAGTCATAGCCATTCATTCATTTACCATGAGACGGCAGTAAAGAGCTCTCTTTGAAAGCGCTGCGTGCTGAGGCTGTGGGCAAAATGCCAAGACATCAGGATGATGTGGTCAAGTGATTTAAAAATGAAATCAATCATCTGTATGTTTAAGTGGCATAATGCCAAACAGCTAACTAACTGAATGCTTAAATGTTTAAAGCTTGGCCGTCGCCTAAGTCTTTGTAAACTCCTAGGGTAGCTTTATATGAACTGCAGTTTCCTTGTATTCAATGGTACTCCTCTTGTCTTTTGAGGAATTCTTTTTTCTCAATAGCTCCGTGCCTCCCAAAAGTGAAAAATGGGCTTCCTTTTTCCTGATCGCTAATAGGATTAATTATGAACATATTACTGGCTGAATCCAGAAAAATACAATTACATATCTGAGGATTTCTTGAGGAAGCAGGACACTGCTGACTTGCAGAGTCATGTTCTACGTCAGGAATGACCTCTAGGTGACTCTATTATCCTAAATACATGTACGTAGTAAATGTATGTCTTGCGCACATGGCTGTAATAGAGTGTGGCATATAAAGGAGGTCGGTGTTCAGAGAATTGATGAGAGAGAGAAACCCCCAGAGGCTCCCGGGGGTAGAAGGCAGTCAGAATGGATACTAACCAGCAGAGGAAAAAGAATCTGGGGAAAGTGAGAAAGATGGTGGTGATCACAAACAAAAGAAGCAAGCTATCTACCACTGAAAACCCCCATGGGGTAGCAGAGTATACCTACCAATGGTCAACAAAACTGATTGACCTCAGAGAATTGGGGAATCAAGCCCAAGTATCAGGAAGGCATGCATTTTATTGGGGGAGGTAGACTAGAAAGGGCTTTCTCTTATTCAGCCACTAGAGACTAGATATATCCAGCAGAAGTTCTAGGATTTGGCAGAATACAGCAAGGAAGCTTAGCCAGCTTAATTAATATGGCTTTATGTTCATTAACCTTAAGTCTATGTTACAAGTGCTTTTCAGATATTCCCACGAGGGCTGGCAGAGGAGAGGAAAATGCTGAGGCATCCGTCTTCATGAAGCTAATTATCTGGGGGAATCTGCAGATTTCCAGCTGACTCTGATATGACACCCATCCCTCTGTCTTTAGACAACTCAGCTACCCATCAAATCAGCCAAGGTTTACTGAGAACCTACTTTGTCCCAGGACTTGTAAGGTGCTCAGATTAAAACACTGAAACATTATCAAGTCAAAACATGACTATGATCACTGTCACGTGTTTCAACAATCCCTAAGTCCAAAGTCAGGACAAGCTCCAGGTTGAGGGACACCCTCTGGTTTCTGGCCCTTGTTTGCTTACAGAATGGAGTTTTAACCCTTCCAGTAAGTGGAATCTCACCGAAGCTTCTCCCCCAGTTTCTGGGGGCAGGGAGTCTTAGTGTTTTTATGCAGTAAAATAAACCATGAACTTATAAGACAAAAGAAATACTATGAAAATATATGTGCAGGCTACGACAGATAAATATTACGGGCAGCTCGAGTGAGCACTCACAAATCAGTAAGAAAAAGCAAACCCCAAGTGCAATCTTTCTGAGCTGAGTATTTTTCCACTTTTGGAATTCTTGTGTTAGTTCCCTGTATAAGGACAAATTAAAAATTTGAAATAAGAGGCTTAATTCTCCCTGTTGAAAATAAGGGCAAAAAAAAAAAAAAATAAGGGCAAAGAGTCCCCTCTCTTCCTTCTTCTTAGACCACTCACTTTAGAAAACTTGTAAGCACCGTCTCCTCCCTGTGCAATGTATATAAAACCTTTGAAAACTAAATGGGCCCACGGGGTGCCAGGATGGCTCAGTTGGTTGTCTGCCTTCAGCTCAGGTGTCAGGTGCGTCAGGCTCCCTGCTCAAAGGGGACTCTGCTTCTCCCTCTCCCTCTGCTCCTCCCCTTCCCCCCCCCACCCCACTGGTGCTCCTGTGTGCACACACTCTCTAATAAATAAAAATCTTAAAAAAAAAAAAAGAAAGAAAGAAAAACCTAGATGGGCCCTTTGTCATCTTGATAACCTAAAAACGTTTGAAATACAAACACCAAGGGAGAGAGCACCCCTATCTCCCAGTTTCTCTGGGAGGGCAGGAGCCTAATTTTGGTGGGCCCCTTGCTTCAAGTTGCAAAACCACCCCATGTCATAAAGGCATGAAAAATTTTTCTTCTGGATGAGGCCAACAGGCTAACACGGACGTTCACCCCAATTACCATGTACAGTTAGGACGAATATGTTTGATGAATGGCACTGTCAAGTCCTCTTACTTGAGGACTATTTATGATCCTGAAAACACGTAGGAAGGGGTTGTCTGCTTGGCTACCGAAAGGGTGAGATTTCTTTCCGTCTTTACAGTCTCCTAGGGGATTGCCCGTGGTGACTGTCCTACTCTGGTTTAATATTTACTCAACAATAAAACCATTTTCTGTCTCTACTACCTTTGCAGGAAGGTTTTCTAAGTTGGAAGAAGATTTTGTTTTTTAATGATATTTCCCCAATACCTGTAATTGTTTTTTGTTCATTTTCTCCCCTAGAACATAAACTCTGTAAACCCATCTGCTTGCTCCCCATTGTATTTCTCTACTCCTCGACAAAATCAAAGTACTCAATAAATCTTTGTTAAGGGTCAGACCGTGATGACTTTTCCGAGAGGAGAAGCTTGAGATGATGGGTGACAGAGGGAAACTGTGACTTTCTAACAGAGGGGGGCTTGTCCAAAAATAATACCAAGTGCAATGGTGCTGTGAGAGCCTGCTGGTCTGCAGGCCCTTCTCACACTCCCTCCCTTCTCCTGCTTGACTTCTCAACAAGGAGTAAAATCCCCATAACGAGGGTTAGCGCCACTTGGCTTAGCACCTGTGGTAATGAGCCTCTGGGAT
This sequence comes from Procyon lotor, assembly GCA_028646535.1. NCBI lineage: Eukaryota > Metazoa > Chordata > Mammalia > Carnivora > Procyonidae > Procyon > Procyon lotor. The sequence goes on from CM053607.1 coordinate 57,587,824, forward strand.
CGTTGAGTGAGATGAAATCCCATTCTCCAAGGAGAAAAATGAAACTGGTAATAACACGATCTAGCAAAGGAGGCCATCCAGTCATCTCTGCAAATCTGGGAATTACGTGAGGATACCACCTTTCCATAAAGCAGTAATGACAATGACCCCTAACTCTGTTAAATGTATTAACCATTTGCAGTTGGTTTTACAACCCTTATCTCATTGATTCTGGAAGCACTTCTGTTAGCTAAGGAGGTGGAGTTTATTACCCCACACCACAGATTCAGAAACCAAGGCTCCTGGGACTTAGGACCAGCTCAACATTTGGCATGTTGGCAGAAAAAAAAAAAATTGATGATAAGACTCTGATCTTTTGAATCTTATTCCAGTGCCCCTTCATTTACTCATTCACTCTCATTACTTCATTTATTCCCTAACCCCTAACAACAGAGGAAGGGATAGCCACAAAGACCTTCTCAAAAAGACCAAGGTGCCCACAGCCTCTGTCCGATCCTGCCTTTCAGAGCTTCCTGCACCGTGTCCTCAAGCCTACTACCTGGGCTTCACTGACATGACCCAACACGAAGAGGACAGGAATTTGCCACATGGGATTCCTGGTGCTCTGTTCAGCTAGCCGCCCCTGCCCTGCAGCTGAGACCCGTCAGTGGTGGAGCATCACAAGCACACGGCATATCCTTCTCCCAGTGGCTAGGCTGCCTGGTTAGATGGGGATAACTGTAAAATCAGCAGCTCTTTAAAGATACAGACAGCTGGGATCCAAAGACCGTGGAGAACAGTTCAGCGCTTTCACAAGGAGATGAGAGGTTAGCTGGAAAAACAGGATATGTATTTGTTTCATTCAATCAATACTCAGTGCGCACTTTCTGTGCTGCCAGGCACAAGCTGGGCAACAGTGACGAGGAAGCGGGCCCCACCTGTGGCGCTTCACCACCCAGCGAGATAGAGGGACAAATGAGTAATAATGGGCATCGTATCTCATTTTATAAGTGCTTCAATAGCAGCACTATTAATAACCATCCAACTAGCAACAGAATATTCATCCACATAGAAATAAAGTTTCACAAAATTCCAGAATCAGATAATACATTTGCCCAATGTAAATATTTCTGAAAGTGCAGACAATAAATAAACGAAGCAATTATTTATTGTGAATTTAATGGAGGGGCCTAAAAAGTACTGAGAGTTAGATCCTTTCCAGCTACCAAGTTCTTACTAGAAGCCAAGCTCCAGTCTGTGCTGTGGACATAAAAATTGAATAAAACAGAAGGACCCACAGTGAAATGAAAGCAGACATGTCAACTCTCTGTTACAGAGGGTGTGATAAGTGCTACGACAGAGCAAACCACAGAATGATGTAAGAACAGAGAGGAGATATTTAAACAGGGAAGTCAAGAGGGACAGCCAAGATATATGATCCTGAAACTGCATTTAAAGAGTGAAAAGTTTACTAGTTGTTATGGACTGAATATTTGCCCACTCCCCCCGCAATTCCCATGTTGAAGCCTAACCCACATTGTGATGGTATTAGGTGGGGGGAGGTAATTAGGTTTAGATGAGGTCATGAGGGTGGAGTCTCTATAATGGGGGATCACTGTCCTTATAAGAAGAAGAAGAGACCAGAACTCACTCATGCACTCTCTCCCGCCCTCCCTCTCTCTCTCTCTCTCTCTCCCCCTCTCCAAGCGCACAGAGAAGAGGTCATGTGAGCACAGGGGGAGATGGCAGCTATCTGCAAGCCAGGAGGAGAGCTCTCATCAAGAACTGAATCTGTCAGCACCTTGATCTTGGACTTCCCAACCCCCAGAACTGTGAGAAATAAACGTCTGTTGTTTAAGCCACCCAGTCTATGGTATTTGGTTGTAGCAGCCTGAGCTGGCTAATATACTAGGTTAAAAAGAAAAGGAAAAAAAAAAAACATTTTAGAAAGAAAAAAATAAGAAGTGAAGAAATCACAGATGCTCAAGATAGCATGCCAGGTTTAAGAACTAAAAGAAGGTTGGCATGATTAAAGGGTGGGCAGACATGTGGCTTCGTGAGAGAAGATGATGCTTCAGAAACAGGAAGCCCAGGAAAGCCGTATATGCTAAAGCGGGTTCTTGAACTTGAGGCAGAAAAGCTACTGAAGCCTTTTAAACAAAATAGGACTTGTTTTGTTTTTGCTAACAAGCAGAATTGCAACTTAGCCTATTTTGGAGTAGGGCTACAGGATGGATTGAGAGGGACAGGTCTGAAGACAAGGAAGAAGTTAAATGGGAAATGTGGTAGACAAGTGTTCTTCCCCCAGGGACTACCTTTCCCCTAATTTACAAGCCTGGTCAGGTGACGTGGTTCAAGTGGGCTGGATGGGTCTTCCCTTACCTAGCCCCAGGAATGGGCAAGTGACTTCATTCTGGGCCAGTTAGAATACTCATTGGCCACAATTTAGGACAGGGCTCAACATACTAGATATGCTTAAAAATATTACTGAATAATTAAAAACAGCATGATAGAAGTGATCGAGTGATCCAGGGAGTTCCTGGAATTCTTGAGGTTCAAGGCTTATAGTTTATTGCAATTGTAATAAGAAAAGATAAGGAAGCAAAAGTCATCATTCAGTCTTCAAATTAACATTAAGTGCACTCTGCACGCCAACTGTGCTGGAATAGGGTTGGTAGAAATACCAATATGAGTAAACATAGTTCGTATCCTTAAATGTTATATTTTTAACAAGGGAAACCTTTATTATTCGAGATCAACAATTTTAAATTCATAATTAAACAAATAAAGGAATACAGTCGTCCAGAGAAATTTGCTAACTAGTAGTTCTTGCTGCAAGAATCAAGAAAGGCTGTGAACAGAGAGAATTTTTAAGTTGACCCTGGAGTGGGTAAAACTTGGACAGATGGAGAAAGGGACAAAATTAGTATTCAACTGAATCAAGGAGGATGAGATTAAGGGTCATTACCTCGAATCCCAAGATGACAGAAGAGAAAGAATTGCACAAAGCATTAAAATTACTAAGGAGAAGGAAACAAGCAGAGACAGTGGGAGACAACGATGTCATCATTGGAGGCATTCAAAGTGTAAGGATCGGCTATGGTTCAGAAACGGCTCTGGAAAGCAAGAAGGTTCTTATATGGGAAAAGGGAGGCAGAGTTTCCACTAAGAGAAGGAAAGGAGCAGGTGGCTATGAGAGGAAGGCCTGCCTCTCCACAGCAGGAGGAAGATACAGGCGAAAGGAAACGGAGGAGCCTGTGTGCCAGCCTCATACCGGACCCATGTGAGCCTCAGACTGGAGACGGCAAGGAAGAGCAAATGTCAGCAGAGGCCTGCTGAGCAAACCGAAGACACCTCGCCCAATTGAGGGTCTGACTTACAGAAATACAGTCATCTGTCGTCTCATTAACGCTCGGCCCTCCACCACTCTGGTTGCTCTGTTCGCTATGTCTCTTCGCACTAGAAAGCAATCATACACACCGTGGGGTAGGAGTTAGACTTTCTGCTGCTTTTCTTTTGCCCTGATTTTTAGCTTTAACATATTAGGATCAAATGGAAGCTAAGTTTACTTCCAGGCTGTAATTCTTGATGGGAGAAGGTCCTTGGCACAGTGAGCTTCCGCAATCAGCATTTGTCTTTCCTGGCTCCCCCGGCTCCTGACTCCCCCTCCAGTCCCTTCACCCTCACCAACCTCATCGTTCCCAGACTGAGCCATTTCCATCTCCCATGAAGCAAAGCTCCTGGCATTCATTCTAAAGAACTCCCCACTTGAGATGCCACCTGGCTGGTATTTTATAACACAGATACACACCTGCAGAATATAAGAAATGAGAAACCGAGGGAAAGAAAGTAACATTATGGTGTTCCTGCTAAGCACATCGATACACATTCCACTTCTCACAAAAACTCTCGGAGCTAGACATCGCTGTATCTTTTCTCTCTGAATATTACTAAATGCCGTGGCAGGAATTCCAGAATGAAACCCTGAATGGGGAAAGAAATGGACAGTATGAAGTCAAAACCAATCCACTTTAGGAAAGTGAAGTGAAAAGGGGGAGAAACCTACCCGGCTTCCCTCCCTCTTGGGAACTGGTGTGTGGCCCCTAAGGCATGGACCTGAAGAGGAAACCTCCTGAAGCCCGTGGGGCAGGATGATCAGGTTATTTCAAGCCACAGAGCCTCTAAGAGTCTCTGATGGAGATTTTTTCCAAAGGGCCTAAGGACAGGCAGTTACCTTGGTAACAGAAGGGGTGGCCAAAGAGGCACCGATTACCATTGTGTAAATGTGCCAAGGATCCAGCCAGATCCTTGAGAGGGTGGCCCTGAAGGAAGCAATGCATACAAAACTGAGGGGTAGAGTAGGAGAGAAGGCATTTTGTTACTGCTGTTACTGGGTCACTCGTGCTGGATCCTTACTCTCTTAGAGGACACACCCAAATGACTCATTGGATGCCAACAGCAGCGCAGAGAGGATATGTGCTCCTGTTATTACCATACTGTTACCATACTGAATTCTAAATGAGGAGTTAGCTCCTTGTAGCTTGTGGAAAGGTGAGCACTTTTGTAATTATCAAAGGAGACAGTTGAATGACTCTAGTTTTCTTTAAAAGACATACTTAGGAATTCAGTAGTACTCCATCAACAGTTGCACCAAAATACTTCTGATTTTACCTGTAATTGTTTTTGCTCTCATAGTTGATTTGTTAGCATTTTTCTTCTAAGTTCTTTTCGAACTTAGAAGTTCTTTAAAAGTTTTTTAAACGTTTTGATAAATTTCCTTACAACTGAGCCAAATACCCTAATTTGGGAATTATTCCCAATAATCTGTCATGTTTATGGGATACTGGTGAACAGGGCAGGATGAAAAGTTTTTATCTATTTCTCTCACATAAATGAGAACAGAAACAAAAAGGAGCAGTTCGAGCCAAGCAATTGCCCAGGGAGCCAATCCAATTTCTTTTATAATTTTTAATTACACAATAATTCAAGAAATATTCTCCTCATAAAAATTTCAATAATACAAAGCAAAAGTCCCCAGTTACCACAATACTTGATCCTACTCCCCTCTTTGGAGGAATCCATTATTATTACTTTGGTGTTTACCTTCCAGAACTTTTTTTATGCGTTTATACGTGTATTAGGCAATGTATTATTTAATATACATGATATCATGTGCTTTCTTCACTTATGCCTTTGAAATAAAATTCAATCGAGGGGCGCCTGGGTGGCTCAGTCATTAAGCGCCTCCCTTGGGCTCTGGTCATGATCCCAGGGTCCTGGGATCGAGCCCCGCATCGGGCTCCCTGCTCAGCGGGAAGCCTGCTTCTCCCGCTACCATTCCTTCTGCTTGTGTTCCCTCTCTCACTGTGTTTCTGTCAAATAAATAAAATCTTTAAAAAAAAAATTTTTTTTTAAATTTCAATCGAGACATAGTAATTTATTCCCTTTTTTTAACTGTTATGTATCTTTTTAATAGGGGTAACCGTAGCTACTTTCACAAATAAATCCCAAAATATTGATGGCTTAGTACAGTAAAAGTTTATGTCTTACCTCACCTGCCAGTCCACTGAGAAGATTTCAGGCCAACAGGCAGCTTTCCTCCATTCAGGAACCAAGCCCCTTCCATCTGGTTGCTGGGCATCTCCAAGGGTCTTCCTATTATATGCATCTAGGCAGCAGAAGAGCATAGAGATGGTACATCTACTTTTCAAAAGATGTAACCTGGAAGTGACACACATGACTTCCACTATTATTCTACTAATAACTTCTGGGGGGTTTAGAAATTGCTAATTTAACTATTCTGCCATTGATGGGTTGTTTCTAGGTTTTGTTCTTCTGAGTAATGATTAAACGAATGTCTTTTAGCCTGCCTTTGTATGTACAGGGTACAAAGAGGTATAAAGTGATGGCTCAAAGAACATGCACTTTTCTTATCTTAATGAAGACTGATAGACTGCTCTCCAGAAAAGACTATACCAATGTATACTCTACCAACAATGTACCATATTCTTAGATGTCACTAACACTGGCTATTATCAATCATTTACATATCACCAATATGATAAATAAGCATGATATCTAATTGCTCTAATCACATTTCCAAGATTATATAATTATGCTAAGCATCTTCTACTATATGTGTTAGCTATTCACATGAATGTATCTATGAATTGATGGGCCATAACTTTTGCCAGTATTCTGTTTGGTCGGAGGTGAACCGAAATGTTAAATGAACTATTGTAGTACAGTTTTGACTGGGGCCCAAAGATGTAGGATCAATCCCACCTATAAAATGATCTGTGAGAAAGCAAAAGCAGGGCTTTCTAAGTAGGTGGCTGACAACCAGTTTGGGGATATACAGATGAACATCTACCTCTAATCCTTAAAAGAATTTGGAAAGGCTGAGAAAAAGTGGAAATAATGGAAGGGAATTTTAAGGAGAGGTAGGGGAGATGTAGGAGTGGGAGACACATTTCCCTTCCTCAAAACAGTGAAAATGTCTTTAGAGATGCCCTCTCCTAGTATGAAAATGAATCCACGCCTTAAAGGGCTTAGGGACAAAGGGGTCTGAGGTCTCAGTCACTCCTATGAAGTCTAAAGGGAGGTTACTGTGGGTAGCCAGCCACTCACCAGGCTGATGACAAGGAGGCCCTTCCCCAGACCTTCATGAACAAAGAACTTATCGGACAAGATTTCTCTGGGCCAGAAGAGGTCCATGCGCAGGGAAGGGAAGGCTTGAGGTTGTCTTAAATCTTGTTCCATGGGCCACTTGGAGAGGTAAAGTAATCCCAGTGTGGAAAAACTGAAAGTGCATTACTACCTACCTGCCTTGAAGCTGAAGAAGGAATGAGAAGTAACTTACCTGAAGATTTCATTTGCCGATACCAAGGTGAGATGTGAGGAGAGCATCTCTCAGTGACAGAGTGGGAACAGTCTCCCAAAACTCCACAAATGTGCCCCACACTATACAAATGTCAGTCAGCAAGAATATATATACCTACCTCCTACTTCCCCTCCTTTCCCTAATCTCAACCCTGTAGGACCCACAGGCATCCTGGTAAGTCGAAGAAGAGGAAAGCACAGGTTGAGAATACTGGAGTTTTAGGGAGGGACTGTCCACACACTAACTCCTATGTGGGTTGACTCAGGCATTTATGCCTTCCACATCATCTATCCAGGTGAAAAACCTCAAGGATAGTATCAAGGACACCAAGGGTAAATAAGCAGAGAGCTCTACCAAATTTGCCAAATCTTGACACTAAACTCATACCACACTTTGCAGTGTGCTAGATTTGGGGAAGATAAAGTGGTACTAAGGAGAGGAGATACACATGTCACTTTGCACCAGTGATGAGGGACAGAAGAATAAAGAGCCCCTGGCTCCTCTCAGAGAGGGAGAGGACCACATGCTATACTGACTTGTCAGGGAGGCCTTTTCTGCTCAACCTACTTCTAGGTCCTGTGGGAAAAAAAGAGACAAAAAGAACTTAACCTGAACAACCTAAGAGGTATGAATTCCAAGAAAGTATGGTGTTGATGATCACCTGGATCAGTGGACACAGTGTTTGCTCACAAATTTTTCAGCTTTATTCAGTGTCTTTAAGTGAGTTCATACCTTAAGCTGCTTAGAAATGAGTCCAGCATATAACAAATGCTCAATAAATGACAGTTTCATTATTATTATTATTAAAAATGATAATCAGATTCTGTATAAATTAAAACTGTCTGGCAGATGATTTTGCTCACTGTTTATATAGTCATGGAGATGTGATGTCGTTTCTATTTTGTTAAACAAAAATGGTCACTGTTGTGGTCTCCTGAGGAAGAAAATGTGTGTTTGCACGTGCGTGTGCATGGGTATACAAAATTTCAAATGATTCCTGAAAGAAACCAGATGAAACAATATTATCAGAACAGAACCTGTAATTCTGAAAGGCAGACTCTGTCGTACTACTATGAGCCAGGAGTTGATGTTAACATTATTCCTCAAAGTCACCTATTCTTCCCTAGTAATTGTGCGTTTAAAATAGCCATGAAGGAGTGGACATAAAGTAAAGCAAGCTGGAAAGAGCTCTGCTATGGGTAATGAGTGGCCAGGGCATAATAACCTTGGGCAGTGAGAAGTGATCCAAAACAGGAAGACTCGTGGTGCCAAAAGAGATCTGGGTGCAGAGGACTGACAGTCTCCAGCTAATCATGAGTTTTCAGCAACTGACAGCAGTAAAACCCACATCCTTCCACAGGCAGAAGGATCTGGAAAGAGATGGCTGCCTGCTCCCATGGGGCAACTTGGAGCAGATGGGCAGTGTGAGGAACAGTAAGCCTGATAGACGTGCCATCATGGATTTGTTGTGTGCATTTGCTCTTCCACTCTGTTTGCCAAAAATGGGAAGAAAAATCTCTTGGAATTCTCAAGCCTTCCTGCTAATTGAGTTCAGTTTATCTGATTGAGTGGAAATGGCACCAATGTATTGAGTACTACCCATTTTAGGGCAAGTAGTAGTAATCAACACAATCACCTCTTGACAGTTCAGAGAAATCCTAAGATGCCAGAAACTCAAATTCTGTCTAACTAGAAAACTCATTTACTGGAAACTAAAGGTCTTCCACCTACGTCTGGGAGCGGAGTATCATGGGACAGGAAAGGGAACTAAAGCACCAGCCACTAGTAGCTTTATTTCTAACAGAACTCACTCACAGACACATAATAATCACTTTCTTAGTATCCATGTCCCATATGTACCACTGGACCCATGAAGGCTGTATTTTCTTAATATTTCATAGTTGTCAGCAAAAACTTGCTATTGGATCATTAACAGAGGTTAATTTCTCAGTTTGCAGATGGATAAATTGAGTATTCTTTCTCAGTGAATGCACAGACCATCAGAAGAGATCCTGTGTCTTCCAATCTATGAACTCAACATGTACAGAAAAAGACTCTCTTGGCTTCTTCTTTCTGCACAGTTAGAGGACCAGCAAAAGCAAGACTGAGGGATAGAAGGTGTGGACCATGAAGGAAATGGGCCTTGGCCAGCTCTGCATACAGAGTAGAGGTGGTCAGACAAGGTGTTGCACAACCAATGTGTCCTTTCAAAAAGCTGACTCGCACCACAATGGACAACAAGCACTTTCACTTTACTACATGATACCTACTGAATTTTTTCAATTTAGATTCCCAATGAATTTTTTGTGAGTGCTGAACAAATATTTTTTCCAGGAAAAGAGGGGAGAAGAAAAGAAGGGAAGAATGGATGGAAAGGACAGAAGGGAGAAGAATTAGATTGCCTGTGGAGTTTCCTAGTGCCACTCTTTTTCAAGTGATGTCTACATAAAATAAGTAAGACCTTGGAAAAAGTTCTATTAAAAATAAAGAAATTGGGGTCTCTGAACCATACTGCTATGGACTGTTTGTGACCTCCCAAAATTGCCTACGTTGAAGCCCTAAGGCCCAATATGAAGGTATGTGGAGACGGATCCTATGGGAATTAGTAAGAGTAAGAGGAGTTCATGAGGATGGGGCCTTGTCTGATGGTTTTAGTGCCCCTGTAAAAGTCACCAGAGAGCCTGAAGTCATGTGCTCACTCGCTCTCTCTCCTCTCTCTGCCATGACATGGCAGAGAGGAGGCAACCAACTGCAAGCCAAAAAGAAAGACTTTACTAGAACCCAAATGCTGCCATCCTAATGTTGAACTTCCAGCTTCCAGAACTCTAAGAAAATAAATTCCTGTTGTTTAAGCACCCCACATGTGGTATTTCATTAGGCTAGCTCAAGCTAAGACACGCACATATACGGGATTCAATCCTAGAAAAAGGCTTTATTCCTGCATTTCTCATTTGTAGTACCCTTTGTCATATCCACCCTCCTTCCTACCACATGCCCATACTCATGCTCCTGCTATGCACATTCTTCATGGTCCTGCTCTCCATTTTACTGCCTCTTAAAACTTTCCAGATCTTATCCCAGTCAGAACGAACCTGTCATGTGCCAGCCCACCCAAAGTCCAAGGGATCATAGAATTGTTGTTATCAGACCTGTGAGCTATTCATGAGCATGGTTACTATAACCCTCAGTAGGCCTTGAGCTCCCAGAGGCAAAGGTATGGGTCCCCTTCATCTTTTATGCCTTGTCTGCCTAGCATCATGTCTGACTCCAAGCAACTTCTTAATAAATACCTGCTGAAATAAATGGATCCGACTACTGTGTGCTTACTCGGATCCTAGATGGCCTCTTCCTAGCCAGAAAAGACTGGCAGGTCCCACCAGGGTTAGTATGCAGCCTTTCCTCCTCTACAATTTAAGAAACTGCCTGAGGATTCCACCACCCTTCCGAGCATCAAGAAATCGATCACAACAAATGGTGTTGTCAAAGGGCCAGATCACAGAGGAGCGCGTATATTGGAAGCACCAAAGGATGGTCTGCTGATGCGGGGCCTATGGAGTTTATCAAAGCGGCTGCCGCCAGGCCTCCCACATGGAGCCAGGTCAGGCTCGGGCAGAGGGCAGCTAGCTGATCTCTGTCCTCACTGCCAGAGTGATGTCTGTGTCTGTCAATAAGGAGAGGAAAGGTGAATTATCTCAGTCCGGGCTGCAAGGCAGAGAGAGGAACAAATAGCCACTTGAACTCCTGCAAGATAAGGGAGGAGAGGAATGGTGAAGCAAGAATTAAAGGCTGGCAAGCCAGGGGTGCACAGATGAGCTGTGCTCTCACTGTGCAGAGAAGTAGGACGGAGAATAACTCACTGCATGTGCAATGCATCATTCATTTTAATCCCCAGAGGCAGATACAACTAGCCAGTATTAAAATTCCATGTGGGTATAACATCACTAGTCTCGCTGTATTCACTGTTAACTTGCTGGCTAAGGACTAGAACCGAGAACTGAATTATCATCTCGGTCATGCTCTCATCAGTGCTTGCATCGAGGTGCTGTGATCCATGATAAACTCTTTCCCTCCGTACTCTGCAGCGTGGCCTTCTTATCCCTACCCCTACGTCCCAGGCCCCCGCCACACATCGGCCTACACACCCTCTCCCGTGAGGGCCGCCAGACCTTCCAGAATGGCCAATGCAGTTCATGCAGCAAAATGAATGAAAGTCTTGCGAAGGATGCCTGGAACGCAAGGGTGGGAAGACCGAACGGAAAAGAGAGCGAGAGGAGAGGAACAAGTAAAGTTAATTTAAGGCCCAAGGAAGCTGCTCTGACATTCTCGTGTCTGCATTATCTTTTGCCTGACAGCTGCAGCTGTTCACCCACTTTCATCCCTGACATAAACAGTCCATATCTGCAATTACAAGCGCCCGGGGAGCGAGCATTAGTATGCCGCATGCGGTCTGGGAAAAGGTGCAACGCTCGGCTTCTTCCTGCCTTAGAAGTCCCTAGCAGACATGCCTGGGAACAAAGGGAGAAAAGATACAGAAAAGCCGAGCATCTGTTGGATGCCAGAGCCCAAGTCTGAAGCACGAGGTCAGCTGGTTGTGTCAGAATCAAAGGGGCTGAAGAGAGAGGGAGAGGAAATGCAGTTGGTGGCTGAGATGGATTTTTTTAATCTGTCTTAAAGAATTAACTACCCACTAAGACCCATGGGCTAATTTTAGGGCTAAGTAAAATGACAATAACGGGGAAGGGCAACTCGGCCCAAAGCCAAGCATATGGGAGACAAAAAGGGAAAACTGAAGAGGAAGGCCGTTGAATATTCTCTCCCCTTCACTCTCCTATCATCTATCATCGAGTTGATATTCTGCCCTGGCTTTCTTGCCTGGTTAAAATGGCGGCCCGACAGCACACACCAGCACTGCCCCCACGGAGCACAATTCAATACATCCCACCCCGTCCTAATAAAATCAAGCCCCTCTAACCATCTCAGCTTTACGCAGCAATTGAATCCTACAGGACCATCGGAAGCTTGGAAAGTCACCCAATTATGTAAGAGAAAACTGATAAGAAATACATCAGAATGTATAAGAGTCGGGGGCTGGCTCAACCACCTGTAAAATACACAATTACTAGAAGAGGAAGCAACCAGTCACTGAAGTCTGTGGTTTTGACCAAGTGTTATACACCCACAAAACACAAGCCTCACGAGGAAGCTGTTGACAGTGTGGGAGTTTCTGAAGCTTGTGGAAGAAGGTGTTGTTTGGTACTAGGTAAAAGCATTTCTGCCCAGGATCAGTAAGGAGTCAGTCTTGGGTCTATACTGCATGGGCACATGTGTGTGCACATCCCCAAACACCGAGCCGTCCAGATAACCTTCATTCCTCACTGAGGACCAGAGTCCTGGCTCTGAGAGACCCAGGGAGATTTAGGAGAAATTACTAGTTCACTTTTGCATTATCTATTTTCCCTCCTTCCTTACTCACCGAAACATCATTTGTTCTAGGGCAGTAATTAGTCCTGTTAAAAAATAGTAACTTTTAAGGGGCTCCCGGGTGGCTCAGTGGGTTGGGCCTCTGCCTTCAGCTCAGGTCATGATCTCAGGGTCCTGGGATCAAGCACCGCATTGGGCTCTCTGCTCAGCAGGGAGCCTGCTTCCCCCACCTCTCTCTGCCTGGCTCTCTGCCTACTTGTGATTTCTCTCTCTCTGTCAAATAAATAAATAAAATCTTTAAAAATAATAATAATACTTAAAAAAAAAAAACTCTTTCCACCTTCCTGGCAAATAAGTTGGCTCTGAACAGTGAGATATTAGTAGAAGGCCATGGAGAGAACTTCTAGGAAATCTCTGTAAAAAGAAGCCATTGCTGGGTAACTTTTGTTCAACTGTGATGAAGTGGAATCATCATCTTGTGACCAAAGGCAGAGGCATAAGGTCAAAACCCACATGCTAAGGGTGACAGAGCAGGAAGACAGGGAGCACCTGGCTTCCAGTTAGCACTGAGTCACAGTACCTGCTCTGTGCTCTGTACCATCTGTCTCCACACTTCCTGTCACATACCGATAGAGAGAGAGACAGAGAGAGACAGAGAGAATAAAAAAATGTTCTTTGGGTTTTGATTTACATCCTAATCTATTTCTAATTTTTATAGGAGTTATCCATTAAAAACTAGAAGAGATAAAATCCTCCTGAAGAGTAGTCCTCAAAAACAGAAGCCAAGCAAAAGTTTGGTGGTTAGCATACTGGGCTGTATATTGTCCCCCCAAAATTTTGTCTACGCAGAGCATGTGAAAGTGACCTAATTTGGAAATGGCATTTTTGTAAGGTAATTCAAGGTAAGATGAATTAATACTGGATCACAGTGAACTTTTTTTTTTAAGATTCTATTTATTTTTATTTGTCAGAGGGAGAGGGGGAGGGGGGAGAGGGTGCAGTGGGCAGAGGGAGAGGCAGGGAGCCCATCGCAGGACTCCATCCCAGGACCCTGGGATCATGACCTGAGCCAAAGGCAGACGCTTAACCGACTGAGCCACCCAGGCGTCCCAAGTTCAGGGCAAACCTTCAATCTGATTTGACTAGGATCTTCCTAAGAAAAGAGAATTTTGGACAGAGACACGTAGAGGAGAATAGAATGTCAAGATAGAGGCAGGGAGTGGAATGATACATTTGGAGGCCAAGGAATGTCAAAGATTGCCAACAATCGGAGCACCTGGGTGGCTCAGTGGCTTAAAGCCTCTGCCTTTGGCTCAGGTCATGATCTCAGGGTCCTGGGATTAAGCCCCGCATCGGGCTCTCTACTCAGCAGGGAGCCTGCTTCCCCCACTTCTCTCTGCCTGCCTCTCTGTCTACTTGTGATCTCTCTGTCAAATAAATAAATAAAATCTTAAAAAAAAAAAAAAAAAAAGATTGCCAACAACCACCAGAAGATGGTAGAGAGGCATGGAACAGATTCTCCCGCAGTCCTCTGTTATTTAAAGCCACCAAGTCTGCGGTCCTTGGTTCTAACAGCCCTAGGAAACAAACACAACTAGTTTGTCACCCATGGGTTTGCAGAGATGTGTTTTTATATGCCATGTTTCTAGAATGGGAAACTGAAGAATACCAAGAAAACTGAATTCTCATCCTAGCCCCTATGAGATAGGTCAGAATTCAAGATTCCCTGAAAAGTTTTAGCTGTTGATGGACTTCTCTTTTATGGAGGTGACTGAGAAAGGGAAGGAATACCAATTTTGCATTTAAAAGTGGAGGCACCAGGCCAGTTAAAGCCAATAATACAAGACAGCTCAGAATGTTTGGTGAGCCTAAGTCAAACACAGGAATTACATAACATGAATCATCTAAGTGATGAAACCATAGTACACTGCTTGGTGGATATCAAAATTACATATCCAAAGACAGATTTTAAAATGTACCAATATTTAAATGATCAATAATCCAGAAAATGATAAACATAGAAAGTACCACGAGTGGAATACCATAATAATTTACACAGAAAATTGTTGAAACAAAATGCTATGTGAAAAACCCAAGTTGTTAAAAAAAAAAATAAAAGCATTTATATGTTTCCATTTGTTGTAAAGAAAAATATTAGATGATAAAGTGGAAAATAAAGAGACTGCCAAAAAAAAAAGTACCAACAGATCTCCCATCAGAGAGAAGTTTAAAATCAAAATAATTTAACTGAACTAAGTCTGAGACTTCGCTTGTCCCTGCAGATCCAAGACTAAGCATGCAATAACCCAATACTTAGCAGAGCACTAACCATAATTTCTCAAGAACAGGGCTGGTAAGAAGGGAACTATCCCTTCTTCAGTGTGGGTTTAGGTAACGTGAACTCTAAGAATTAATGTTTACCTTCAGATGCCCTTATTAACAAAAGCCTCCAATCTAAGATGCAACAAGCTGGTAGTTCTCCCTGTTGGAGCAATGGACTGAATGAGCATAGGAGGAAATCTACTTGTATCCTCTTCACTACTCAAGTCTACCACGAAGCCTGGGAATCTGAGTGTTGATGAACATTTATGTTCATGGGTCTGAAATTCTAGACTGCTGGACTCAGGACAGAGCCAACAAGTCAGAGTTCACTGTGGCTGGATTTTCTGAAGGTAGGCACTGGACTTGATGGCCTGACATAATGACAATGGAGCTAATTAAGGTCACAAGAACCCTTGCAAACTAAACCAGGACTAGCGTTATCCAAACTGCTTGCGGCTGCTGGTTCGAGTATGTGATGAGAGAGAGAGAAGTCTAAGCTATAGTGGAAAATATTCTATTAAAGAGATGCCAAAGGAGGAAAGAAGGTCAGTGATGGAGAGAGAAAAGAGGTATAAAGAATTAGGTTAAATATGGTATTTTTCTGCAGACAAAACCTAGAGGAGAAGGTAACAGGCTAAGACCTGCTCAGACCACTCAGCCCTGCAGAAAATTCTCTAGGTTTGGGCCACATTCTCTTCCACCACCTTCTGATATGCATCAGGCCTTCCCCATACCTGGTGTCAGCATGTATGTGGGTTTGTGTTTGTTTGTATTTGCTGAGTTTTTGCAATGTCTGCTCTGACCTTCCTACTACTGAGAGCAGATCTGTTCTCTTTGCTTGATTACATTATTTTCATCAAGTTCACTGTATGGAGGAAAAATCCAAGGCCCAGAGAGTCAGTGGAAGAGCCAGAAACATAGCCAAGCTCCCCTTACGTACAGGGTGGTACCCCGCCTGCCACACATACAGTTCAGGTTTCCTCTCCCGAATCTAGTGAAGCATCTCTGTTTGAAGGACAGAGGCACGGTCATTGTAACCGAATTGAAGTTCTCGTGCAAAGGAAAGTCTGTATGTGTCAAGTATCTTATAGATACTAAAGATTGCTTCCAGTGTAATTAAAGGCTTAAGAATAAAAGGAGGTTTAATGTGAAGATAATAGAAATATAAGCCAGTTCAGGCAAAAAGTCTGAGGCACTAAATGCCCTTGTTCTCCCAGATTTAACATATTTATTTGGCAATACAAGCTCACTTAATGAAGACCTAGAGGCCATCTTATGTGACATGAAATATTAATGATGGTCATATGTATCACCAAAGGCTAAAAACTGAGAAGATCACAAAAATAGAATATGGAAGAGAAGTAATTAACATCAATAATTTGTACTACTTCCAGATGGTCAAACTAAAGGGCTCTTTTTACAAATCAGACTATAAACTATGTAAATTGGCCAGTAAAACACATCACTACAGATTAAGACCAGAAACTACATCCAGTGGAAAACTTCAAATAATTCAGCAACCTTGGTTCTTACCTGGAAACACTGAGAACTTTGATGTCATATTCTGACTTTTCCAGGCCTCAGCAACCTGTGGACTTAAGGGGATCAAAATTTTAAAAGTTTAAAACCTTTTAATTCCACTGTTATAGATTCCACATGCAAAAGGCAAGATTCATAGGGATCTGGAAGGTTCTATCTACCTCAGGCTACCTCGTAGGAGTACACATGGTTTTTTACCCCACCCGAACCCTCCCCTGCCATCTTTATTGGGGACTGCTGACCCAGGAAGCCAGTTGAAAGCATCGTCTGGTCACTGATGCTGCACCTGATGTCGAAGACGGAATACTCAAGTTCAGTTGTCCTGCACCCAAAGCACCGCACTGGATTCTGTAGCAGGCAGGGAATTTCCTCCTCACCCCCAATGTGTGCAACTTTGGCACCTGGGCTTCGTAGCAGGCTATCTCATACACCTGAGTTTCCCTCGTGGGAAGGGGTCCTTCACTCTCTGCCTGTAAATCTTCTCTCCTTAACGGAGTGGATTATATGTCACCTACCAGTCTACCAGAGGTGCCCCTGGTGTCCTGACTTCCAGCCATGCTCATGGTTCATTCATTCAGTCAGTATTTATTGCAAGTCTACCCTATGCCATATAGAAGCATGATCATGAACAGAAAAAGCAGACCTAGTCCCTACACTCATGGCGCTTACAGTTTAGTGGGAGAAGCAGACATTATTCAAAGGATAGAAGTTGATATAAAGGTACAAATGCTATGAGTAATAAACGGTCCTATGAAGAGCACACATAGAGGAAAACCAACCAGTCACAGAGATAAAAGACTCCGAGAAAATGAGTGAAGAGGAGGTGAGCAGGAGGAGTCCTCCATCCCTCAGGAGAACAGTGGAGGAGAGCTCAGTGCAGTGAAGAAATTTAGGCCCCCAAATAGTACCTTCCCCACACACGCTGATTCAATTAATATTATTGACTATAAAGCACTGTGATAAGTACCAGGTAGCACTATGTAATTAAAAAAATATATATATATCATCTTTGATCCCAAAGAGCTTAAGGTCTAATACAGAAGACAGGAAAATTAACTTTTATGGGAGCATGATAACTACAGTGAGAAAGTTATGCATAAGGGCTGAGGGGAGACTCATACTAAAGGGTCAGTCAAGACTTCCTAGTGAGAGGTCATCGAGGGAAAGAAGGATAGCACAGGATTTCCAGGAAGAGCAAACAGCCTGGACAAAAGTACAGAGGCATAAGGCAGCAGGACCAACTCAGGGGTCCCTGGGAAGTGGAATTTGGCTTACCAGAAAGGTATGAGCAGAAGGAGGTCAGGAATGTGACGGGAGATGAGGCCAGACAGGCAGAAAAATGAGAGACCCTAAGAGGAGAGGCCTTGTGTGTAAAGCTAAGGTGTTGAAACCTTGTCCAAAAAGGAACAGGGAGATAATGGAGGATTAAAAAGAGAGACAATGAGCAATTTTGTCTTTTATTTCCTTTTGCTTTTTTCCCCACTACTTCCAGCAGTGAAATGTTCTAGGATTTCAAAAGAAAACCGAAACCCATAGTGATTGATCCTGACTCGACTTCGTCATTTTCACAGGTTTATTTCCCCTGCTGGATGTTAGCACATAAAATCCCCAGGTGCTTTTCAATGTATGTTACATTTCCTCCAGTTTAGTAAATCAGAGTTATTTGCTTTCCGTACTCTGCTTTATGTTTTGGTGGGCAGTAAGCCATTCTGGCACGGAGCTAAAATTAATATTTTTAGCAACTGTGTGGTCATCTGTGTGACGGAGATAGATGACGGAGTACAGGGGTTAATATAATTTATACTCAACATCAAAAATGAATTATTTTAAAATGATAGCTCTTACTCTTTTTTAAAAAAAGATTTATTTATTTACTTACTTGAGCAAGAGAGAGAGAGAGAGCGAAAGAGCATGAGAGGGCAGAAGGTCAGAGGGAGAAGCAGACTTCCCATGGAGCTGGGAGCCCGATGTGGGACTCGATCCCGGAACTCCAGGATCATGACCTGAGCTGAAGGCAGTTGCTCAACCAACTGAGCCACCCAGGCGCCCCAATAGCTCTTACTCTTAAAACAAGTTCACCATGTTAGAATATGGATTATTTTCCATTAAATTTCTAGTGTTATTTCTGACACATACAATATAGTTTATTAACATATACTTATGTTGAAAAACACAAGACCGGCAATTCTCATGAACCAACTATCCAGTGAATACATGATGTATTAGTATTTTCCTTCTACCTCATCTCATCTCCTCCCCTTTAAGCTAAAGATACTCTGAATTCTGTGTCTATCTTTACCTTGCTTTTTAAAAAAAGCTTTATTAAATGTTTATGTATATCTAAACATATTACTTAATTTTTGTGTTTGAGCATCACCTTTAAGGTATCATACCGATTAAAATCTTTTAAGACTTCCTTAAAAATTCAACATTAGATTTCTACGATGTATAGGATTTCTGAGGACAGCTATGGATCCTTCCTTTTCACCACAGTATAATATTCCATTGTGTAAATGCAGCACAGTATATACATCCATTCTCTTAAGAATGCATTCTAGGGGCGCCTGGGTGGCTCAGTGGGTTAAAGCCTCTGCCTTCGGCTCAGGTCATGATCTCAGGGTCCTGGGATCCAGCCCCGCGTCAGGCTCTCTGCTCAGCAGGGAGCGTGCTTCCTCCCCTCTCCCTGCCTGCCTCTCTGCCTACTTGTGATCTCTCCCTCTCTGTCAAATAAATAAATAAAATCTTAAAAAAAAAAAAAAAAAGAATGCATTCTAAACATTTCCAACTCTTGGCAATTATAAACTGCTTTCTAGGAGCCTGCCCTCTGAGCACATGTACAAGAATTTCTCTGGTGTCTATATAATGCATGAAGTTGCTCAATTACATGTGTTTCCATGTTCAGGTTCCGAAGCTGATCCCAAATTGTTTTCCAAAGCGATTTTCTAATTTACTTCTCTAAGACCATTATATGAGAAGTCCTACTGATCCATATTCTCACCATCACTTTGTGAGTTAACACAGCAACAATGGGAATGAAAATGAAAAAAAAAAAAAAAAATTCAGGCTGAATTTAAAATTTAGGAGATAAAACATACAAAGATGTGGTGGGTAAGGAGGAGAATCCAGGATGATTCAATATTTACTTATTAATTTTCCAATATAGTAAGTATAATATTTCAGTTTGATCATAATATTTCCCTGATTGTTAAAGAGATTAAATACCTTTTTATGTTCACTGGCCATAAACTTACATGTCATTTGCCCATTTTTCTATTTGTGTATTTATGTTTTTCTTATTGGCCTAATTTTTTTTAAAGTTTTTACATATTTATTTAACAGAGTGAGCATAAGCAGGGAGGACAGCACGGAGAAGGAGAGGGAAAAGCAGGCTCTCTGCTGAGCAGGGAGCCCAACACAGGGCTCAATCCGAGGACCTGGGATCATGACCTGAGCTAAAGGCAGACGCTTAACCGAATGAGCCACCAAGGCACCCCTGAATTTTTTTAATATAATCTGGGTATTAAAATTTTGTAGATTATATGTGTGACAAATACATTCTACCACTTTGTATTTTTACTTTATGATGTTTTTTGGTAACGAGAGGCTATTAATATAGTTGAATTAATAATTTCTTTTATGGTTAGAACTTTGTATATCTTGTTTGACAAACCTTCCCTACCCTGAAACTAGAAAAATATCCCCCTGTATTTTCTTCCTAAAGTTTTTCTTTTTGCAAAGTCCTTCTCTCTCTGAGTTGTTTCCTGTGTATAGCATGACGGAGGAATTCAATTTCAGTTTTTTGAATGGATATTCAGTTGTCCCAGCACTATTTATTGAACAGTTCTTCCTTTCTTCATTGATCTTCAATGCTCCCTGTGCTAGATATTTTCTGTGGCCCTTGGCACCCATTGATTTCCTCTTCTTGCTCTCCCCAGTATCACAAAAGCTAGAAACCTAGGAATTGACTTTTCCAACCTTCTTCGCCAGCAAGCTCTGAAAGGCCAGTTAGATGCCCTCAAAGAAATGCACTTACGCAAATTTGGAAAACAGTGGGGAGGTAGAAACAATTCACTCCCAGCAACAATGACAAAGGAAATACATATATGGGTGCAGAGGAGGGTTTTCAGGAGCCAAATGGACTCAGAATTCCTATGCTAGTCGCCTGTCTTGGGGATACTGTGTCTTCAGGAGTGTCCTGAAGTTTGCCCACCTCTCTGCAGCACCTAAATATTGACTCTCTGGATGGTTCTAACTGTCAACTGCAAAGCTAATGGCAAAAGGTGTCCCACATCTTTGCCCTTCCAGCCCTTCAAAAATCTATTTATCTTTGTTTTGTTTTAATCCCTCATACTTGAAATATGGGATAGTTTCCGTTTCCCCTAATTCATTTCTGTCAAAGATCACAGCTCCATTTATAAGTGGGTCTCTTCCTGGGTTTTCTACTATGTGTCATTGGGTGATCATGTATCCATGAGGCAATAACACAGTGCCTTAACTATGGCTTTAGACAAACCTTGGTATAAATAAACCGAGTGTGTCCACCCTAATCTTCTTCACAAATGTTTTGGTTATTCTTAGCACTTTGTTATTTTTTATTTTAGAATCACCTTTTTAAATCCATAAAAAAAAAAAAAAGGTCACAATATTTATTGGACTTGCTTCAACTCTATAGATAAGTTTTGACAAAATTTACATGGATCCACATTTTAGAAGCATCATTCTAGTAAAGGTAAGTGTATCAGGTTTTCTGGGATCAGATTGAATTTTTAAAAGACTAGCTAGAAAGCTATGCAGACAATTAGGTGAAATAAAGCAGTGACAATGAGAACAAAGAGATTTATGTCTAGGAGATAAAGCATACAAAGATGTACTGGCTAAGAAGGAAAATTCAGGGATGACTCAGGTTTCCTTCTGGGCTTCTGGGTGCTATACTTTAAGATAAATATAGACGCAGCCTGCTTAGGAACAAGGACAATGAGACTAGTTGGGAGATGTTGAGTTCTGGCGAGTAAGAGATAGTCAAATGAATGTGAGTCTGAAACCCTGCAGAGAGGAATGAGCTGTATATTTAAAGTTTGAGTCAGCCACAGCTAAGTGATTGTAGAAGTCAGTGTGGAAAAATGTACCCACACTTGGGAAGAAACCTTTGTGAATACTGCCATTTAGAAGGATCACAAGAAAAGGAGCCAATAAGGGAGACTGAGAGGAGTGTCCAAAGACATAATAGGACAGCCACAGGAGAAAAATGTTATGAAAGTTACAAGAAGAGAGGTTGAAAAGAACATCGTTAACACTGTCAAATAACTAGAGGAAAGAAGGACTATCCATCAGACTTAAAAATATGAAGTTAACTGGTGGAAATAATTTCATTGCTGTTTGGGGGCTAGAAGACAAATTGCTGTCCATTGAGCAGTAAATGGACAGTGAGGATGGGAAATAGGAAATGTAAATGCCTCTTTAAGAAGTTTGGCTACAAATAAAAAGAGATATACAACACCAGCCAGAAGGTGATATGGGGTCAGAAGATATCATTATCAAGAGCATGTTCATATGCTGAAGGGAGCAAACAATATAGTGCATGATGGATGGCCCAAGGTCTCTGTCAAGGCAGAAGACAGACTCCAATGCAGGTGGTCAGGTAGATGATTCAGATTTTCCCAGTAAGACAGACAGTCTTTCACAGAAAACAGGAAAGACTGAAAGCATGGGTCCTAACGGAAATACATTTTGTGGGTAGTTCTGGATTGTAGGGGTGAGTTATTCCTTGTTCTTCTAAAAGAATGAGAAGGCAAGGTCATATGCTGAGAACAAAAGAAGACAGGGCAGAGGAAGGGATTTGAAGAAAGCGGTGAACATTTGGAACAGCTACTGAAACAAAAGGGAACAGCAGCTGACTAGCTGTGTGGGGCATGACCCCAGGCAGCCCTGAGAGTCCGGCTGAGACTGAAGGGTCTGTTCAACCTGCTGGATGATCTCTCTCAGTACAGCATACCAACGTGGGGACAGACGACTTTATCCCACATCCTGTGTACATGACTCTCCATATTAGAGTGAAATTGGACACATGTCATGTTATCTCACTTGACTTTCATCGCAAACTGGGGTAGGCTGAGCGGCAGCTAAGACTGCCACAATGAGACCCATAGGAAGAAACAGGAGAGAAACTGGACGATAGTTCAGCAGGCCTAAAGGCGAAAGAATGTGCATGGGGGAAAAATATTCTTTACCTTTGGCTGCTTTGGGCTACACCCAAAGGCTGACATGCTGCTAGGAGCAACAATCATTCTTGAAATAAGGTTAGCAAGTTAGACAATACTATTACTAAAGACAACTGAAAAACATGCAGAAAAAAAAAAAAGCACCATCCAAAGACGGATTCATACAGGATAGTGATTAACCAATTCAAGCCAGCAGATCAGATATCGTGCTCTTTAAGAAACTTAATAAAACTGTAGGACTTATTGATTTTGCTCTTCCTCTAGGCAGAAATATGCCAAGAATATACACAGAGAAAATAAATAATCTCGAGCTTTCATAAGAAAGCTAAAGCAAATGTGGAGCTATAGAGTCTCCAAGTGAATTCAGGGATAGGGCTGGTTCAGCATGCAGCTAATATTACAAAGATTCATTACCAGGTGCTTGTGTTAACAAAGATGAAACACCTATCATATGACCTGGAGATTTTTTTTTTTCTCTAAAATGTACCTGGGAGACTGGAGACAGAAGAGCAAGTTATTACTTGATGTACTGATAAACCATCTGTGAAGTAGAGATCCATCAGATTCCCCATGAGAGGCAATTCTAGAGGGTTCCAGGGGAATGGTTTGATACTTTGTTAATCACCAAGACTCCAACAGCACAGCTGTTATGAGAAAATGTGAGGGGTTGGGGCAGAAAACTCCAGAGGGGAGCTGGGAAGCACCAGAGCTTACCTTGTTGCCCAAAAGGTGAGGTCAAGAGACATCTGCTGCAGTGGCTCATGGGACAGGACTGGCTAAGGGGCTCACCAGTCACTCACACGACAAATTAAAAAGTGGCTTCCCAGCTAAAAGGAACAGTGGAATGGGTAGAAGGATGCCTAACTGCTTCTAATAGCCAGGACCTATGTGAACTGCAATCTATAATGGAAATCAAGAAGGAAAAAAGACAAAAGAATGATGAGAGAAGTCAAATCAGGTGAGAGGCACGTGACAGGAGAAATGTGACTTAGGAGAGAAAATCAAAGAGAGAAGAAATTCCTTATATACCTACTTGGCCTTCTCTCTCTTCTTTACTTCTACTTTTTTGTTATGGGCAAATTCCCTGTTCCCCCACGTGCCACTGGCCAGGACTCAGCCATATTGGAATAACACTTCCAGAATTTCTTGTCAACTTTCATCTCTTCCTCCCCAAAGGAGGAGGAGCAATTCATCTACCTTCTAGGTATTCTATTCTTAGCAAGCTAGGAATAGAAGCAAACATCTTTAATCTGATTATAGGTTATGGAAAACTCCTATAACAAATGTCACATTTAATAGGAATTTCAATAGTGACATATTAAAATTTTCCCTTCCTAAGATCAGGAACAAAACAAGAATGTCAGTTATCACTGACTCATTTACTGGAGGTGCTAGGCAGTGCAATAGAAAATAAAAACACAATATATGAAGTCCAGGAAAGCATCTTAGTCCATCCACACTGCTGGAACAGAATACAATAGATTAGGTGGCTTATAAACAACAGAAATTTATTCTCACAGTTCTGGAGGCTGGGAAGGCCAAGACCAAAGCACCAGCAGAGCAGTATCTGCCGAGGACTTTCATGTTTGTACACAGCTGTCATTACTGTGTCCTCATGGGCAGAAGGAGAGAAAGAGCTCTCTGGGATCTCCTTTTTGAGGACACTAATCCCATTCATAAGGGATCCACCTCAAGGCCTAATCCCCTCCCAAAGGCCCCTCCTCCCAATACCATCACAGTGAGGGTTAAGTTTCCACAAAGGAATTTGCAGCAGGGTGGAGGGGATACAAACCTTTAGTCTGTAGCAGAAAGAAAGCATTCCTATTCACAGATAATATAATGATGTGCATTGGAAACTACAAGGAATTAATAAATGAATTAGACAATGTTTCTTAATTTAAACTCAGTATTAACAATCAGTACATTTTATATGTATAGACAGTACCAGCAGCATGTAATTAGGAAAGTTTTTTAATTCAGAACTTTTATGAGAGCATCAAAAATCCTCAAGGGGTGCCTGGGTGGCTTAGTCGGTTGAGGGTCCGACTCTTGGTTTTGGCTCAGGTCACGATCTCAGAGTCATGAGACTGAGCCGCACATGAGGCTCCATGCTGGGCATGTGATCTGCTTAAAATTCTCTCTCTCCCTCCCTCTCTGCATCCCTCCCCCCCATTTGCTCATTCTCAAAAACAAACAAATCCTCAAATACCTAGGAATAAAAGAAAGTTGTGTAAAACTTCTACAAAGAGAAGTAAAAACCATGGTGAAAGAAACTTAAATACATAAAAGGATTATCACATTTATGGATTGGAGTATTATTATAAAACTTCATTTCTTCCCAGATTCAGCAGAGACCTAATTAAAATTCAGCTTTCTTTGTAGAAATGGCAAGGGCCAAGAATAGGAAAGACTACCTGAAGAACAACAAAAAGCAAAATGACAGGGCTTATAGTGCCAGATATTAAGACATCATAAAGCTTCGGTAATTAAGGAAGCATTGTTTTGGCATATATAGAGACAATTAGATACTACTGACATGGAATAGAAAATCCAGAATTAGACCCACACTTATATGATCTCCTAATATTTGACAAAAGTGCCACTGTATTGACAAAACAAGAGAGTCATGAAAGGATGGTCTTTTCAATTAAAAACACCAGATCAACTACACATACATATGAGGAAAAAGTACACCTTCACTCCATTACACATCATACTCAAAAATCTATTCCAGACAGATGCTGGGCCTATATGTGCAAGATGAAACAATCATTCTAGAAGAGCATATAGTGAAACATATTCATGACCTTAGGACTAGCAAAGATTTATTAAACAAGACACAAGAAAATTACTAGCCATAATAAAAGACATTGAAAATTTAGACTGAATTGAAATCAACATGGCAATAACTACTAAAGTTGGATATATACATACCCTATGAGCCAGAAACTCTACTCCTAGAAGTGTACCCAAAAGAAATGTACACATATATGCAGTAAAGACACACATGAAATGTTCTTAGAAGCTTTATTCATAATAGATCCAAACTGGAAATAAGCCAAATGTTCATAGGCAATAGAATGAAAAAAGTATATTCCTACAAATGGAGTATTACAGAACAATGATAAACCAAATTACTGCTACATGCTGTGACTTGGGTGAATCTTGCAGACATAACGTTGAGAAAAAGAAACCAAACACAAAAGACTACATATTATGTGATTCTGTTTTTATAAAACTCAAAAGCATGTATTCGTATAGAAGACAGAGTACTGGTTAATTTACGGAGGGTAAAATTACTATGAGAGAGGCTGTGGAAAGGCTTGTAGTATTCTAGTTTTTGATTATGGGTATGTCCATTTTATAAGAATTCATCAAGCTATACACTTAAGATTCATACTGAATCATATATGGTTCAAACATCAATAAAAATAATATACAAAATAAAAATTACAAATATAAGTCAGATTTTTCTCTCTCTCCTTAAGACTTCAAAGGCTTTGTGTACTCAAACGAGATGAATGTATACAGCACTGACTCTTACAGAATTATGAAAATTTGAAAAACCCATATACTGAGTTGTTGATTGGTGACTGGGGTATAATGAAAAAAGAATGGAAGATCTCAGTTCAAGGGCCTCAATTCTCATCTACTGGTTGATACCCTTGAGCAAGTCTCATAATTTTGTTAGCCTCAGTTTCTTCATTTATAAAACAATGATAATAATACCCCTACTTCAATATCATTGCTTGACCGGTCTGGAAAACATTTTTCTTTTTACATCTTACCGTAAAGTTTTGTTCTTTATGAAATTTTTTCTTGTTCTTCCCAAAAGACTTTACCAATCCTACTCTGTTTCTCCATCTACACTCTGTACATACTTTACGGTATTAGATTTTGTTAGCGCCCACTAGGAGGGAACATCTAGAAGCTTCTAGAAGACAAGGATGGTTCCTTTTCATATTTTGTACCCCTAGAACCTAGCCCAATGCCCAATCAGTGGTGAATAAATACATAAATGAGTGAATGAATGAATGCCTTGGCTATCTAACCGAGTGACTGTAACAGTTTTATGGATTAATAAGGAAAGGAATAAACAAAGGAAAACGTTATATGGATGTAAATTATTGTGTTCCAATGCAGAAGAATAAGTCACAGAATTGTTTCCAGTTTGTCTTATTCATTCATGAAGGAATAGAGTTCATTTTTGAAGAGCCATGATAACTGAAGGGTTTAAAAATTATCCTCAGAAGCTTTGCTGAAACTCGCAAACTCTGCAAAGACAGACAACTGACTAAACAAAATAGGAATCCAGTCAGAAGTGACAATAAAACACTTGTCATGAAGACAGAAGCAATGTTTAAGACAAACAGCCCTCAGGATTGAAATGCCATCTCAATGTTCAATCCAAAACTCAGGGAAGGGTAAATAATGCGGAAGAAAACCAGCATGTCCGACTACTATAAATGAGCCAATTAGACTATCTGTTGAACACACATTTATGAAGAGTGGTGCTAGCAAGCCTCTTCAGAAAAATTTATCTGTTTCTTTTGTGCAGAACTGTATAATCAAACTGTCCTCTCTTTGTATAGATCATGGCCTGTCTTTCCGGTTTGGTTTACGGTATACAAGCTAATTTTCACTTTCTATTTTAATAAAAGAACTCTCGCCAAACTATAGCACGTCAATATTACCATCAATGCCAACAGTAGCAACAACATCCTGTTTTTCCTCAGGGTCATTTAAAATCACCTCTCAGGACCCAGCACAACAGAAAGTGTCTGAGGAAGTAGTTTGATTGACCGCAGGGATTGGATCTGAACTGTAGAACACTTCATCTCCAAGTTAGCAGTTCAAATCCAGCCTGGAGTGAAGAGGATAAAAATATTTCCAGGTGTTGTGTGCTTAAATCAAGTTTAAGCCTTGATGCAGCTCCCGGAGGCAAGGGATCAGCAATCTATTTTAGCATCTTGTTCACAGCCTGGAAGCAAGAACAAGGTCTTCAGACCCAGGAGACTGAATGAGCTCTTTATCCCACTATCCAGCGGCATTATTTAGGCCTTACTCAATGTCCTATTGGCCCCTCTCCTGAGGTGCCAAGATTTTCATTTAACATCACTTTCAAACACTTTCTAAAGCATCACCTCCCACCATTGGGATGCTAGAAAACAAAGCTGAGAATTTATAAAGTAAAAGCAACTCAGGGCTCTCCTTCTCAGACAGCAAGATAATTCAGAAAGAACAAGGGAGAAAAGAATTTAAATTCAGATTTACAAACTTTCACGTACATGGCCATGAATACATAGCAACTTCACTGATAAACTTCAAGATTTTGCCCAGGGAAAAAAAATTCACCCTATTATGAATGTAATGGAGTTCCTATAAATATGATACATGACCTGCTAACTTGCATACTGAATTAGATGCTGGAGACATTGCTGAATCACAAACACCTGTTCCTGAATTTCTGTAAATATATCAGGTATTGAATCAAAGTAATCACCACCAGTAGTAAATCATATCAAACTCAAGCCGGATACACCTTATGGGTGAGCAGACACATCACCAAGCAAATTAAAATCTTGATATATTACCACTGTTAAAATTTGCCAAACAATTATACAGACTCTTACATTTTCAGTATCACCTCGTGCAATTCCTGATGTTTTATTCAGTTTTATTTACGGAGACAACCTTATCACTTGACCAAACTGGTATAAGGGAATGGTGGTCAGGTTGTGGTGTGATCAAATGGAAAGTCACTCAGAATCCCCATCCTGACTCTGGCATAAACTTGAGCAAGAAACGTCAACGATCTGGTCTTTCTCTTCGTCTATGGGACAAAGTTGGGAAATGGGGGAAAATGAAGCATTCTGGAAGTTTCCTTCCAACTCTGTATTCTAGAAAATTTAAACGTGTTTTTAACATCCTCCTTCTCTTTTTTTTTCTTAAAGATTCTATTTAACTGACAGAAAGAGACACAGTGAGAGACACAGAGACAGAGTGGGAGCACAAGCAGGGGGAGTGGGAGAGGGAGAAGCAGGCTTCCCACAGAGTAGGGAGCCTGATATGGGGCTTGATCTCAGGACCCCGGGATTATGACCTGAGCCAAAGGCAGACGCTAACGGCTGAGCCACCCAGGCACCCCCTCTTTCTCTTTTTAAAAAAATAATTTAGTTATTGTAAACTAGCTCTATTAAGGTTTTCTTAAGTAAGAGGTATTAAATTCTGTATTTCTATGCATGTGGTTTTTAAGAGTGGCATCTATTAATTGCCAAGTGATTTTTAGGAATATATTTACTTTGATTTGAAAATCTACCTTTATTCCAGATACAATGCTGCAAACTAAAATCTGCTCGAGTCCAAGAATGTCACTTAGTCATGGACAACAAAAACATTAACCCTTGCTCCAGCTTGGCGGATCATTTGATTCACATTTCTTAACTTCGTTTACTTAGCCTGTCAACCCGTGTTTCTTCAGCACACGCTGCGTGCTAGGAACTTTGTCAGACGCCACGGTTGTAAAGAAAGAGCTGCAATCTTTGGAACAGTTTGACAGAGAACAGAAAATAGTCTATCAGCTTAGTTACCCCTGAGGAAGACCAGCCCACACCATTCAGTTCAGTACATCAGGAAGAGAAGGTAATTACATGGAATTTTTGTTTCTGAGGCAATTATCATTTGTTCCGTGCTCCTTTGGTGTCAGGAATTACGACACAAGCATACCCTTCCTTTCACAGGAGTCTCCCTAGTATGTGGCTTCAGGCTCATTCCAAAACTAGTCTGTGTTCACCCATCTGTATCTCTCCTTTTAACTCACTTTCACCTGCTATTTTGGTGTATTTCATGTACTGTTTTAGTCTCCTTGAAATCATTCTAGAAAAAAGCAGGGTATGAATGAGTAAGTCCAGATACTGACAAACTTACACAATTGTTTAATTCCAGAAGGCCTTGCACAACTTGAATTTTTCATTAAGTAAAAAAAAAAAAAGAAGAAAAGAAAATTTAAAAATATTTTAGTATTTTGATTTTCTTTTTTAAAATTGACCTCCTTATGCTAAGGAACTGTCCCTGCACCCTGGCTGCACTCTGTCATGATTAAAATGAGAAAAAGGGGGTAAAGTAATAACCCAGACACCACTGTGGTAATGACCTTAATGCAGAGAGTCTGCAACTCGTACGACAGGAGACTTGAAGCAAAGGCCAGAGAAGCTGCTGCCAACTTCAGACATTCGCTTTGAGATATTCCTCAAGCTTGGGTTTCCAATCATGAACCAAAATATTCTTCATCTCTAAAATGGTGTTACACCCTTTAGAGTAACCCAGGGAGGTTGTGCCAGGCACTCTCAGAAGCTTACCGCACGTGACCTCATTTTAGAACTCATGACCTGTGCTCATAAAAGGCTTACTCCCAGGGCTTTCAGAAGACTGGAAACAATGAGCTCTTGGGACAAGGACGGTGCCTATTCACCTTGCAGCGCTCTGAAACCTAGGACAGGCAATGCTTAACCAGTGCTGAGGGTATGGAAACTCGAAGGGCTCCAGACAACAGCTCATTCCGCCAGAAGGCTCCTGACTTCATCAACAGACCCTGGGCCCTGGTCTTCGTTATCTCTGAAGCCGTTGTCTTGACCTTCCATGGCTAGAACCAATTCAGGAAAAAATGAAGGCGTAAGAAATTTTTGTTCAATGTTTTGTAACATGTGGATGAGTTTCATCCCCAGCAAACGCTTTGCTGGTAAACCTAAGTTTATCTGAAAGTGTATTTTCTTCGCCTGAAAAGATTCTAACTTAGCCTAAAAGAGCAAGTTCAGTAAGTGCTGCAAAGATGATGAAGTTATCATGAATTGGTTCTAGACTTTACCCTTTCCAGGGAAGTTATTAACACCGGGATAAACTTGGATGGGAGAGCAGGGGGTAGAAATGAAAAGAAAGGTTTCCCTACTGCTGTAAAGTTTTGTGGTATCCAAGTAAATTATTACAATTCATATCCTTAATTCAATCAAAGAATTATTTCCTGTGTAAATTTTCAAAGGCGTAACAACTTTCCATTAAAAAACATCATTTGATTCAGGGTGAGCACCACCTATGGAGATTTAAGGCTCTACTCAAACTACTCAAGACTCACATGCTTCACAAACACTTCAGAAGCTAAAAAGTTAATAAAATAATTTTTAAATGCTGATTAGAATTCAAACAATTTAATGGTCCAAAATAAAACTGCATTACTAATGAAAAGTTCTGATGATGCCAAGAGTACATAGCAAAGATTTAAGAAAGCATTAAGGTTAAATCAGGAGTAAACTGGATCCTTTTACAGCTGGGATAGCTGATCATCCAGCAAAAAGAAAGCCCGGGCCCCCCAGCCTGACTCCCGGGACTGGAGCAAGGCAGCTATTGTGGAAGAGGTCAGCATGGAGACACTAGCCTGCTGAGACCTCAGGCTTTGAACATTCCATGTTCAAACATTCTTAGGCCTTCCAGGGGCCTAAGAGTTTGATGTACAAGACTTAGTAAAGTTTGACTTCCTTATGTTCTAGACCTCCTGGGAGCTTGGTGTCATTATAATCAAATCGATGGGGACTAAGAAGTCTTTGCTCAGTCTATACTTCACTGTCCAGTCAAAACTTCTGGAACACTCTAACACAGACCCAACTGAATATCCAGGAGGAGTTCAGAGGTGAGGGTAGTGGCAGTAATGAGGGAAGAGAAGGCTAGCTGAGGACAAAGCAAAAGCTGACACCCTGCAACTTCCCTTCCACCCCCACTCCTGTGTGGGACAAACGTAACATTCTTTAGGAATCTCCAACTAATCTTAATGTTAATACCTTGCTAGAGGGAAAAACCTTGACAAAGGCAAGGCCTCCAGTATCGCAGATCTTGCAGGTCCTCTTCAGTGTATCAAAGTTCTATTGAAAGCTCCCTTTTTCCTTACCTCTCCCAACCCCATCCTGCGTAACCTGCCACCCCTCACAACCCCGAAGCAGCAGCTCTTTCTGCCCACGGGTCCGGTCCCTGTGCCTTAATAAACCACCATTTTGTACCAAAGATGTCTCAAGAATTCTTTCTTGGTCTCTGGCTCCAGACCCCACCCCCAATGAACCTCACTTATATTCTAAAACTTCATCAGTACGATCAGTGTTTCCAACACACACCAGAGAAAAGAATGAATGTGAAACCAAAGTCCATTCTTGAAATTTTTATTCCTAGGCTCACACTGGTGGTCTTGGAAAGAACGACCAGGAGGCACTGGGAGCAATCCCTGAGGCTTAAGGTCCTGTGCCTGAAAGAAAACGGAGCCTCTTTTGAGCTAATTTACATTGCAAATGACACCAGGGTTTTCCTTTTATTAGATTTGCTCACACTTCTTGTCCTCTATCACTCACAAAGGAATGATGCAGAATCCAGTGTGTGCCCTTTTTAAAAAGACAACACAAAAAAGGACTTTTTACACAAAGTTTTACATAAATTCCTGATCCTGTCACAGGCGTACATCTGTCCAAAATAGATTTACTAGGTGACTATCGTATGTCAGGGCCAGTGCTGACAGTTGCAAATAAGAGAAAAAAATATATGCTGTGCTTGCCCTCAGGAAGCTTCGTCTAACAACAAAGAAAGATACTGAAAAAACAACTACAAATATGGGAGGAGGGGTCCAAAGTATCTATTCAGGGCATAGCTCACAAGGGAGAGGACATGATGTTGAAGGTGAAATCTGAAAAGTGAGAGAAGAGGTTTCTCAGATGAACAGTAAGGCCCGGCGTGCTCCAGGCTCAGGAAACCGCACGTACTCCCGGAAGCCAGACCAAGTAGGGTGGACTGCAGGCACTGAAAGAAAACCGTGGGAACTAGTAGGGGAGAACAAAGAAGAGGCTAAGTGTTAGGCAGGGCCCAGTGCTCAAGTCTTGGGAAACCATGGTAAATTATTTCAGATTTATCCCAAGTGCCTCAGGAACCCCCCCCATTGGCAAACAGGGCTTATTGACACCTGTTATCATTTCCAGAGGAAAGATAGTTACTACTGATGGTACTTTGTATCTCCAGACAGGTTTCAAGCATAAATTTTCATTTAAAATTGTGCGATACTTGGACATATTTGAGGAAAAATAATTACAAAGAGAACTTTAAAGGAGTGGGATCTTATAAACGAAATTCAAGTGCAAATGTTCCCCCTGGTTTGTTTTTCCTCTGCAGTCCACAATCTGTAGCACGGGCCTTCGCTTTGAGGCTATTATGAGAATGGGTGAAAATTCACATAATAGAATCAGGGCTGCTTTTAGGTATTGTGCTGCTGGGATGGGACCGGGGTACTGAGGAGCATCATTTTTCAACTAAGTTCATGCTTTTGGGGCAAATCGGGAATAGAGAATACAACCCCCAGAACAACTCTTCCCTCAGGCTAGTCCTTGAGTCAGGTGCAAAGTCAGGTGTTTTCACTCCTAACCTCAGGAGCCCCAAGGAGCGCCAGAGCAGCCTCTAGGAAATCCCAGCTCTCCCCAGCTGTATTTATGATGCTTTTGTAATTCGTTCTTCTAGTTCCCTTCCCCCAGAGGAAGACTCCTAACTCACAAATAGTTTCCCCCATCCTGCTCACAGAGGGATTCCTTTCACAGGGAACAAAAGACTTCATTCAATAGACAAAGCTGAAAAGACAAAAGCTGGCTGAGAAAGAGAATGAGGATTCTAGCTCAAATCTTCCCAGATTCCTCTGAGACCTCGCCAATATAATCCTTCCCTTGAGCAGAAGGGATTCCAACCAGGGGGAAGAGGAGATTCAAGGATCTGAGTGTCTTGGGGATACAGATGAAAGGAAGAGATGGAAATGTGTGTCTAGAGCCTGGCTCGGGAGGGTCTCCTGACTTTCCAGGGGAGCCCTCTAAACACACCGCCCGTTTGGTTATTTCTAAGAATATCCTACCAGAAAGAGGAAAAAGAAAGAATGACCAGAAAGACAGACACAGAAGGGGTGGGGGAAGAGGAAGGAGGGAAGCAAGGAAGAGAGGGAGGAAGGGAGGAAGGAAGGAAAAAAAAGAGAGAAAGGAAGAAAGAAAGAAAGGGAAAGAGAGAGAGAGACAGAGAGAGAGAAGGGAAAGGAAAAGGAAGAAAGAAGCACAAGATTGGAGGTTTCTCACCTACTTGGCAAAATCTATGCCAGGACTATGGGGAACAAAGGTCTAAAATAACGACCTGCCAAGAAATCAAAGCATGAGGAAAAAACCTGCATCACGGTAATTCGATACTGTATTTGGCTTCACTGTACTTCAAACTGAGGTTTCCAATACAGTTTTGTTCCCTTCCTGAAAGGGCTAATTACACTGATGTTTCTGAAGAAACACGTGATGGTTACAGTGGTTTTATTAGCATGTTTTCCAGAGAGCTGGTATGAATTAAAAGCAAGACCAGTTTCATTCAAAAAATATTTGGTCGTTTTATTTTCAAACTCTGCATGTAGGAGCATTCATATTTATAGATCCCTGTGTACACAGAGAGATGTGCAGAGACGCAGCCAATGTCTGCCTTTGGCTTTACTTCCAAGGAAACAGGAATTACTCATGCACAAATAAGTACAAATAGCTGTCTTTGCAATCATATAGAGCAAACGTAGGAAAATACACCCATTCCAAGTGGTATCAACACGCAAAGGCATGTATTTGTTTAGTTGTTTATTAGATTTATGAAATGGTGCTTTTTTGTGTGTGATACAGACTCTTCGGGGAGCCAGTACAAAATAATGTTTAATTTAAAGAGATTGCAAACCACACTGGCTGCGTATATTAGCATCAGTAACTCCCCATAACAAAACGAAGGTTTTCTCACTGGGGCTTTGCAATCAGGGCAGGCAGAGAAAATTCTACAAATGAGGACCCTCCATAGGAAGTCTCTGCAGTTCTTTCCCTGAAGCCTGAATTTCTAAACTGTAGCTGGAATGCTTCAAGTCATGCTAATTGTGACGGTGGCACATGGGCAAAGTGCAATTTCCAAGACTGGGGTGATTTAGGGACTGAGAGGCCAGTGTCTTCGTTAGAACTGCACCAGGATGGAAAAGGCAGCCTGAACTCACTGGGACCCTGTATTCCTGAGGTCACTCCCCTGGTGAAAGGGCACACGCTATGTTCCCATAGGATTTCTAAGGGCCACCATTGACACTCATAACTAAAAAGTGATAGACTCAGGGGAAACTGTTTGCAATGTGATATCACCTAAAATGTTACATACCCATCATACCTTCCACTCTCAAGTTTAGACACTTGTTTTGAAAAGCACCCTCCTGACAGTCTTTGGTTAAAAGGAAAGAAACAAGATGGGATGCCTGGGTGGCTCGGTCAGTTAAGCATCTGACTCTTGATTTCAGCTCAGGTCATTATCTCAGTGTTGTGACATTGAGCGCCTCCTTGGGCTTCATGCTAGGTGTGGAGCCTGCTTAAGATTCTCTTTCTCCCCTTGCTCCTTCCCCCACTTCCAAAGAGGGAAAAGGAACAAGAAGTCAGCAGAGCCAAGGGGGCAAAAAAAGACATGGCAGCCCCCAAGGGGAGCAAATGATGGAAGTGAATTGGGTTGAACCAGCAGTGAACTGTCTGATAATGTAAACTGAAATGGCCCAGCTCTTGTAAGTTGCAGGAGTGCTTACTCTGAGGTATTCAGTTCTTTGGTGGTTAAGTCAATATTTGGAAATGAGGACCTGTGTTGTCTTTCCTTTCCCAGAAATCATTCCTCTATTCCCAGTTCTCTTTTGGGAGCATCCTCCCTTGCATTCAAAAGCCACTGTAAAGTGTGCTGAGCACTCATGCACTCACCTCTAGCTCTAGGATCGGGCACCTGATCCATTCCTAGGTGGAGCATATGGGTCTTTTGGTCACAATAATTGGTACAAAAATGGGCACACACAGCACACACTGGACTAATAAGACCATGAATGTGTCATTGGATTCTTCCCATAATTAGGAGGAAAGATCTTTCACTGGGAATCAGGTAGGAGATGCTATGATACAAGGGTGACCAAAGCTAGATACATTTTTATTCTGATTAAGCCAGTTTGAACTGTTTTCTGTTGCTTGTGACTCAGGAGTAATGACTAACACAGGAAGGGAGCTAGGATGTCCAAAGTAGCTGACGGGGGAGTGGGGAGGGAAGGGGGTGCAGAGCACTGTGTTGAGAGTCGGGGCTCCAAGACATTATTCGCACTCCACTACTACTACCAACTGCACCATTATGGGTGAGTCCTGGCCTTTCCATCTGTGAAATTACAGAAAGAACTAAAAAGCAGAAGTCCTAAACTTGCTTAAAAACTCCTTTGTCAAGTCAAATCTTACCCCAAGTCCCATTATCTGAAATAAATCATAACGACAACAACAAAAATGCTCATTGAGCATATGCTCTGCAGGCATCTTGGTTCTCAATGCTTCATGTGTAATTTCTCTCATCTTAATCCTCACAAAACCCTATGAGGTAAGTCTGCTTATAAATTCCATTTTACAGAGAAAGAAATAAAGAAGAGAGAGGCTAAGAAACGTTTCCAAGGTCAAAGAGCCATATATTCAGATAGCATCCAGCTCCAGAGTCTGTGCACTCAACTACTCCATTCTCAACCAAAAGCACCTCTAGTGAAGTGAGGTGGGCAGAGGAGAAGCCCATCCCCAGGGCCTCATGGGAAGCCATGGGGCTCTGTACAGTTTGATAACCACAAAATTCCATGCTAACTAATATTTATTCCAACTCCAAATATTTCCATACTTATGTTCTCAAGCATATTGTGCCAAACATGTTATAACAAATTAGTCTTAAGACCATCTGGGACAACACCGAGGACAACTATAGAAAGTCCCGAAAGGATATTCCTAGAAGTTCAGCCTCTAATCCCTTTCTGAGGCAGTAGGAACTCAACTATTTGTTAGAAAAATCATAAAATGGTCTGACCTCTGTCAGTATTGTACCTCTTTCTCCCTAGCACCATTTCACCATCAGGTACCACCTATGAGGTCATAGTCAACATTAGAAGATAGGAAACCAAAACAAGCATTCGGTCACGATTTCTGTACACCATGTTCTCTGCAAGATCCAGGAACTTGGAGCTGTGCTTGGTGCACTTAGGACACAAGGTGGAAGAATCCAGTCAATAGTGGGAATTCTGAGACACAGAGGTGAGGAGACCAAAGGAGGCTGGAGATGTCTATGAGTAACAGGCTATCCTTGATGTCCTAGATAAGGTGAAAGCGCTTACCAATGATTAGAATATCAATATCTAAGGGGTAGTGGGAGGAAAAGGAAGCAGGACATAAACCCTGAAGTTTTGGTTAGAGAGGTACAAGAGGAAATACGTTTTATTTCAAGACACAGAGTTGAGGGGTGCCTGGGTGGCTAAGTCATTTAGCGTCTGCCTTCAGCTTGGGTCATGGTTTCAGGGTCCTGGGATGGAGTCCCGGATCGGGCTCCCTGCTCAGTAGGGAGTCTGCTTCTTCCTCTGCCCCTCCCTCCACTCGTGCTCGTTCTCTCTGTCTCAAATAAATAAATAAAATCTTTAAAAAAAAAAAAAAAAGACAAGAGTTATCCTTTATTTTTTTTAACTTTTTCACCTTCTTTCCTGAATCTCCACTCTCATTCCCATCAAGTATCCCACAGAGAGTCATTCAATGTGTTTGGTATATGTTCTCAAATACACTTATGTTTCTATAAAACATATAATCTTGTTTTATCAATATGTGAGCTTTTAGTTTTGACAAACATTGTGTTAAAATCCCATTTTCTACTTTTGCCACTGAATACACTTTTTTCTTTTAAGAATCAGATTGGTAGGGCTCCTGGGCGGCTCAGTCATTGGGTGCCTGCCTTCGGCTTGGGTCGTGATCCCGGGGTCCTGGGATCGGGCCCCGCACTGGGCTCCCTGCTAAGCAGGAAGCCTGCTTCTCCCTCTCCTACTCTCCCTGCTTATATACCCTCTCTGTTTCTGTCAAATAAATTTTTAAAAATCTTTAAAAAAAAAAAAAAGAAGATTGGTGTTTTACATCAAATTAGTGGCTCCCCACTTTGATACGGCATTCTACAGCTAGACCTATCACATACACATTTTCCATATAATGTACACCCAGGTTCCCTCCACTAGCGGACATGCTTGTTCCTGCTTCATATGACAGTGCTTCTCTCATTCCCCTGAAGGTATTATGTATCTTCAGAATTCTTGATCTCTCTATTCTATTCATTCTGGTTCTGTATAAGATGTCCACTATTTACCTTTTTTTTCTTGGTTATGCTATTCACTCTTTGATTACTCGGCCTGTGACTTTTTCTTCCCCTGGCTGTATCCACTACCTTGATTGGAAATGTGTTCACAGTCTGGGGTTCATCACCTCTGACTGGTTTCTGCTTATCAAGTGATCCTGCACCTGAGGAAACTACTCCATTTCTTGGCCCCAAGCACTGCTCTTCTCTGAAAGCTTTAAACCGTTAGCTGTAACAACCTAGAGATATGAGGTATGAGGGGGTAAAAGAAGAAAATATCTGAAAGTAAGCCAATCAGCCGGTATCTGTGTTTTTGCTCCTAACCCATCCTTCTCCTAGGTTGAGATTATCGCACAATCCCCTTCACCCTACTAATTGGGCTGGTGTTGGAAGGTTTTCCTATCCCACTATGGTGGGAAAAAAAGGTGCCTATTAGCCATTTCAGGCAGTGTGATGGAGAGAAAGAGGCACAACTGTGACTCTCCCTGACTAAGGCACCTGACTTCTCTCTGCCTTTGTCACTTAGGACATTTTATGTCAGAATCACGATCCCTCTTCCAAGGGCTTCTCAGTCTTGACTTTCATTCTTTAGAAACCTAGATGTTCCTTTACTTTGGGGAACTCTCCAGGGTTGGGCTGTGGAGCCAGCCAGCAGGTTATGTTAATTCACCGCCTGTCAAGCTCTAGACACAACCTGAGGTCTAGCTTTATCTCCCCAGATAAACCTGAGGTCTCCCCTTTATCTCCCCACTAGACTCTAAATCCCTCCAGAGGTAGGTGCTAGGTCATTTTAGATCTAAACTCCCACCTCCTCACTCAATGTCAGGCAAGTTACATTCAACCAAATCAAGCTGATGAAATGTTTTAGATTGAACTGTGTCCCCTCCCCAAAAAAGACATGCTATAGTCCTGCTACTATCTTGGGATGTGACCTTATTTGGAGACAGAGTCTTTATAGACATAATTGAGTTAAATGTGGTTATTAGGGTGGGCCCTAATCCAGTATGACTGCTGTCATTATATAAAGGGGAAATCTGGACACAAAGGCAGACAGGCATGCATAGAAAGAAGACAATATGAAGATTTGCAAAGAAAAAAAAAATGGTTATCTACAAGCCAAGGAGAGAGTCTGGAATGATCCTTTCCTCACAGTTCTCAGAAGGCGTCAACCCTGGAACAGTGCTGATTTAAGACGTCCGGCCTCCAGAACTGTGAGATCATAAATTTCTGTTGTTTAAGCCACCCAGTTTGTGGTACTTTGTAATGGCAGCCCTAGGAAACTAAGAGAGAAAATGAATAAATAAATGAATGTGCTACACAAAAGAGAATGAAGAAAGTACTACAACAGCATATGAGGTGGAACAGAATTTCAAGAAAGAGAGTACAATCCACTGAGCCAAATGCTGCAGATGGTGTGGTGGCATGAGCTGGAAAAAGGTCCTTTGGACTTAACCTATTGGGAGTTTGGTTGTGCTTTGTTTCTGAACACTCTCAGTGAAATACATCCCAGTAGAACGGTGAAGGCAGAAGCCCAAATTCTAAGGGGACAAGGAGTCCAAAGAGAAGTAAGCAAGTAGGGGAAGTTATGGAAAAGGAAGATAAATCTATAGCCTACAAAGGAGTTTTCTGTAGGATGGGCAAGAACTGAGTCTGTTTGTGGAATGAAAAGAAGCCAAAACAAGGAAAGGCTGGCAATACAATAATATATAATTACATTGCCTTTCCCCTAAATTATCTCTCTGCTTAGGCATAAACCACGGCACTAATGACAGATTCTACTATCACTGCAAGGAAGGCGACCCTTCTCCCTGACACGTCCGCAGAATTTTCCTATTTCTGTCAGCCCTCCGACTACCCTGGCAACTGTCTGTGTCAAAAGACAAGTCAGTAGGGTGGAGGGCAAGCTCCTGGAGGGTACACTTGACACTGGTCCTTGTACTCCCTTCACCCTCTACACCTCCTCGTGCCTCAGAAGGTCAGTCTGTGCCCCATTTTTTTCAGCGCTGGTTCTTATTAATCCCAGCTACAATGGCAGCTAGCTGGCTGGTGGGGCCACAGGCATGATGGTCTCTGATATGGACATACACACAAACATGCAGGCACAGGGGAATTGGAACTCTTGAAATCCAAAGCCTCCTGGCACCCAAGAATACAATCCTAAATGATTCCTTGGGGAGATAAGAGGAACTTAAGGCTGGTGATATTTTAGGATGGAGCACTGACTTAGTCAGCCAAGGAGCCAAGGCTGCTTTAACAAAATACTGCAGACTGAGTGGCTTCAAATACAGGAATTTAATTCTCACAGTTCAAGAGGCCAGGAAGTCTTAAATCAAGAGGTCAACAGATTCAGTTCATAGTGAAGGCTTGCAGACAGATGCCTTCTCTCTGAATCCTTGCACAGAGAAGAGGAGAATTCTGGTGGCTTCCTCCTCTTATAAGGGAACTAATCCCATCATTGGGGCTCTACCCTCATTACTTCATCTAAACCTAATCACTTTTCAAAAGCCCCACCTCCTAATTCCATCACATTGGGGGCTAGGGGTTCAACATATGAATTTGGGGGCGGGGCACATTCAGTCATGATAGGTACTTATGCATCTTTTATATAATATTCCACACTTCTTCTACCTGATTCACAGTTGCTCTGTTTTTACTGGGAATTCATTAATTTCCAGGTACAATATTCTTATCTATCTTCGAGATCACAAAAGCAAGCATGAAAGGAGTCAACAGAGAATACTCGGGAGTCAGAAATCCTTGCATCAAATTTCTAACACCATCACTTATTAATCAAGTAACCTTGAAAGAACCACTGGTATTGCTAAGCCTCAATGTCCTCATCTGTAAAACAGCATGACAGTAATACCTACATCTAAGGGGTGTTCTTACTAAATGAGGTAAGACATGTAAAGCATTTTAGTTCTCTCCTGGCTTGGACTTAAGTCTTCTCTAAACACTAGCATTTGTCACAACCCCCAACATAAGCCCCATTTTTAGAAAATGAAACCACAAGGTAGTCTGCTTCACTGAAGTT
Source organism: Procyon lotor (assembly GCA_028646535.1). Taxonomy (NCBI): domain Eukaryota; kingdom Metazoa; phylum Chordata; class Mammalia; order Carnivora; family Procyonidae; genus Procyon; species Procyon lotor. The sequence continues at coordinate 57,628,433 of CM053607.1, forward strand.
AAAATTGTGTCAATAAATAAGTCTTTTCCCCCTGATAAAACTTCTTAAAATATAAACAAAATATAAACACACCCCTGGTAAATTTAGATGAACTGACGGAAGGTGTGAATGACTGATGATAATAGCATTTTGAGGAGTACATTTTTTTTCAAGATTTTATTTATTTGAGAGAGAGCATGAGAGGGACGTTGGGGGGGGGGACCGAGGGAGAAGAAGAAGGAGGCTCCCTGCTGAGCAGAAAGTCCAATGTGGGGCTGGATCCCAGGACCTTGCGATCGCCAACTGAGCCGCCCAGGTGCACCATACATTTTAATCAGGGAGAAATACAGGCAGAGGAGGGCCTGTGGAACTACACGGAACAAAAGTACTAGAAGAAAAGGTATCAGGTGCAAAAGGTAAATTCACCCGCTTGCAAATAATATGTGGCTTCTGAGCGGGTAATGTCAACACTAAGGAGAGGGTGTGGTTTCTGAGCCAAGTGCAGTGGGACACACAGCTCACAGGCCACAGCTGCTGGAAGGATGGGAACAGGAAAATGTCTTAGAAAACAGTTACATCCCCAATCCCAGTGACCAGGATAGTCATTCTCCTCAAATGGAAAATGGTGTCCCTACCACACTCAGTTCTTCCTGCACTGGGTTCAATCCAGCGTTTTTCAAATCAAGCCTTGGGGCCAAAGTTTGTTCTTAGGAGACCGAAACAACTACCACCACCACACAACAGAAATCCAGCTTCCTTGGCTTTTACACACACGACTTGAAGCAGTACACGAGAGGCTGCCGATTCATGTCTATGGAACAACTGATTATCTTTGTTTTCAGCACAAAAAAGAAGAAATACTACTACCACCTAGGGAATTCAGCGACAAAACTCGTTATTAGACTGCAAGTACTCATCTGGACCCAACCTCTCCTCTTAAAATAAGTTCAAATTTTAAATAGTGATGCTAAATGAACAGCTTGAATTTTTCTTTTTTTTTCCCCCCAAAGATTTTTTAAATTTACTTATTTGACAGAGAGAAAGAGATCACAAGTAGGCAGAGAGGCAGGCAGAGAGAGGGAGAAGCAGGCTCCCCACTGAGCAGAGAGTCCGATGCGGGGCTCTATCCCAGGACCCTGAGATTATGACCAGAGCCGAAGGCAGAGGCTTTAACCCACTGAGCCACCCAGGCGCCCCAAGAGCTTGAATTTTTCAAGTGTGATTCCCAGTTTTTAAACTTATGAACTGTGTAACCTTGTTTAAGTTGAGTTCATTATACCAATATTTATTATCTGCTTAATATGCTACTTAGTCTCTCAGACTCTGTTTCCCCATCTGCAAACGGGGTGACAATCTCTAGTCCTGAGGTTGTAAGAATTCAATTATAAATTACCTATGTGACTAGGTAACATTTTGAGATGGTAACTTTAGTAGTCCAGGGGTTAGGTAGCTTTCTGCATAGCATCATCTAAAAGAAGCCAGATGAAGACCTAGCCTACCCTAAAATGTTTCCTCCCTGCCTCCCACAAAGCCAAGAAGTGGGCTCTATGCTCATTGCTGAGGAGGAAGTGTATAGCATGGCAGAAATTTTTGTTTATTTTTTTGCTTTTAAATCATCTGTCTTCATGGCTTTTGTTTATACAATCTTAGCCCCCAGAGTTGGGGGGGGTAGAGACTTTTTTGGCGGGAAAAACATGAAGGGAAAAAAATTTCCTTCAGGCTAGATTCCTTTGGAATTAGAGGAGACTAGAGCGATCCTAGGGGAGTGGGGAAGGTGTATTCAGGCCCATTACAGTCAGAGTAAAACAAAGCAAGGCATGGCTTCATGATGCCCACGAGCAGACAGAAACCTTGGCCACCTCGATTAGGGTTTGCATGTCCTAAGAAGGGTAGAGATGACTGTGTACACATATTGGCACCAAACCATGGATATTTAGGTGCTGTGTGTGTGAGTAATGCAAGTGACCAGACAGCTTTGTTCATCACCGGCCGAAATCCAGGTACTGTGTAAGTCTCCCAGGATCTTGATGTGACCTCACTTAGCAAACACTGAAAATCACTGAGCTTAAGCCTGGTAGGATGCAAGCTTACAGCAGAAAGTGAGTTGATTTGAAGACCATATGATGGGACAGGAATACAATGAGATACCTCTTCATACACACGAGGATGGTTATAATAAAGATAATGACGTACTGGCAAGAACGTGGAGCAATTGGAACCCTCATGCATTGCTGATGGGAATGTAAATGGTGCAGCTGCTTTGGAAAACACTCTGGCAGTTCCTTGAAAAGTTAAACGCAGTTACCATATGGCCCAGAAATCCCATTTCACCCAAGAGAAATGAAAACATATGTACATGAATGTTCAAAAACTTGTATACAAATTTTCATAGCACCATTATCCCTTTCCACAAAATGTGGAGAGACTCCAAATGTCCATCAAGCGATGAACGGATAAACAAATGTGATATATCCATACAATGGAATATTATTTGGCCATAAAAAAGAATGGAGTACTGAATCACACTACCACATGAATGAACAAGCTATGCTAAGTGGAAAAAGCCAGACATAAAAGTTCATATATTGTATGATCAACTTGTATAAAATATGTAAAACAGGATAATCCATTGAGACAGAGGGAGACTACCGGATACCAGGGTCTGAGGAGAAGGGGAAATAGAAGGGGACCACTAAGGGGCTTGGGGTTACTTTTTGGGGTGATGAAAATTTTCTGGAATTAGATAGTGGTGTTGATTGCATAACTTAGTGAAAATAATAAAAACCACTGAATTGTACACTTTAAAAAGGGTGAATTTTGTGAAATGTGAATTACATCTTGATAAAATACATCTATGTTTGCACATTTGAGTTATAGACTAAAATTCACAACTGCTACATATGGAAAGCACTTTTATATAGACCTGGATCATAGTAGGAATTCAATAAATGGAACCTATTATTAGAAAGCAATTCAAAGCAGGATCTAATCGTCACACAAGTGTCAAAAATCAATTTCCCACTAGGCACAAGCTGGTAGCCATCTTGAGGCAAATTAAAACTCTCTCAGTCTCTACTTCCCAAAGCTGAAGAAATATATTTTGCCTGACGTGGGCTCCTAATCTAGGGAAGGAAGTTGTTCCCCCTTTTGCCCACAATGGGCCAAAGAGAGAGCCCAAGAAACCCAAATTAAGGAAATGTAATCTAATTCATCCCAACTTTGCACATTATCATGACTGCAACCTTTGCTATACTGATACCCAAAAACTGTCCTAGGAAGGAAAATATTTCTACTTCGAGTTTTCTGATCCTATCATATGGGTCGGAGAGTAGGAGCAGAACTGTGAGATTTCAAGGACTTAGGTGTTTTAAAGGGACTGAAAGAGCGAGACTGGACAAATGAAGGCAATAAACGGGGTAGCATGGCTGACACAAGCAGCTCATGCAAGGATTAGGGAAAGAAATGTCCTCGGAAATGTCCTTCTAAGTTCAAACACAAGCTTCATCCTCATGAACAGGGTGAGAAACTTAAAATGAAAAGACAGGAGCTCAACTCTGAGATGAGGCATGGGTCCTTTTCTTACGACTGTTAAATGTATAATCCCCTTATGATGGAAATAATGTTATTACCCTGGAGGGTGTTCTAGTACAATGCCTGCTGCCTCATATTTTAGTTGAGAGCCAAAGTTCTTAAGAGTTATGACTCTTTTCTGAAGGAATAAAAAGGACTTTGCAAAGAATAGAACTAGTCAACATTATTATGGGGCAGTGATAGAGCAATTTGCCTGCAAATAATTTTCAAAACTTTTGCTAATAATACACCTTATTGTATACAGTATTCTCAACACAGCCACCTTGGGTAATCAAATTAATGCACGGCAGTGGTAAGGGAAAGGGAACAGGAGAACCCGCAGCACTACCAGCAATGCCTAAAATTAAGCCAAATACATAAAATAATCCAATAGGATCACTAGGTAGCCCTGGGCAATCAAACATTTAGTCATTTCACGTGGTTGTGTAGTAATGTAATGGGGGCAATAGTGTTTACTAAGGAAACGAACTGACACAAAGACTAAAAATTCAAAAATGGAGGTTCACCTGTGTGCTTAACTTGAGAGTGATGTTATTTGCTTTACCTCTGATCAAATCACAGCACACCCCTGCACACAAACCCTGTATCCACCATGACCAATGGAACACAAAAGTCACTGTTGTCAGAGCTACGATAAGTCTTCACTTGAATGAAGAAATCATGGTTATTGCTGTCAAAGAGCACAATGATAATACAGAAAATGCTCAGAAAAATTTGGAAAAAAATCATGAAACACTAAACACACATAAGCACATCATTTGCATTTAAATGCTGCCCATGGGTCAAGGGTGACGCACTCAGGTTCCACTGGAGACTCCCAATCACTGAATGCTAGTTCCCACCAATGAGGTAGAGGCCAGCTTTTATAGATCTTTGAAATTGAGTCAATCAGGGCCCTACCTCTACCAGAGAAACCAAGAACACAAGGAAGTGTTGCAGAATAAAACCTCACACTGAAACCAATTACCCATCTAACCCAATCCCTCTAGTTCTCCCACCACTGCTCGGATCAGTAATGGATGATACCCTTCCCTGGTGTGTCTCCTTGATGCACACAGCATCCTCAATTGAGGTGCTAATGGAGAGATCCCTGTGAGCCTGTAGTATCGATCACAAACTGTCTGCCACTTCACCTTAACCTGATCTCAGTTTCTCCTGGTTGTCTTTCAAAGAATATACAGACCCACATCCAGCCCACTCAACCAGAAGTAGGGACCCAAATCAGGCAGTAATAGTAATTTTTATTTCACTAATGCTTGGAGCAACCAAAAGCATAAGAGCTAAAGGACTTTCTTGGGAGCAAGTCTTATTTTAAAAATGCACTAGACCTTACGGAGTTCCACTAGAAAAATATAAGGAGAAGCCATCCCAACCCTGCCCATGACAGAGTCTCAGAGAAGTCAAGTGGCAGATCCACCGACAGCCTTAAAACCAGTCTGGCCTGCCCAAGTACCTTGCCCCCGCCAGCTCACAGAGGCAATCCTCAAACACCAGCCAATGTGCAAGCTGTCACTCAGAATGACCTCCCCCAACTCCACATTCCATGCCCAATTCCAACTGCTTCTGTTGTGATAAAGTCTTCCTAGCTCTAAATTATTGGCTCTGTAACTCTAATTATGATCCTTCCTTTATATTCTCAGATTTGAAGTTTACCTTCCTGGATGGTCTTCCAGGCTGCCTAAGAGCCTATACCTCCAACTCCCAGTTAGCACCACAGTCATCAGGACAATCAGCCCATTTCCTCACAGCCTGTTAATGTTCTCGGCCATCACAGATTCCTTCATGAAGTCAGGGAAGATTCAAGCACTAAAAAGTAGAAGGAAAAAAATTCTGAAGAGAACGTGAATAGCACCAATGATAACAAATAACAATCATGGGTTATTATATGGGATGACTGAGAGCCTACCGGGTGACCAAAGGATCAAGAAGTAAGCAAGCAGTGAAGAAGCAGACATAGTAAGTACATATGTACTATGCTCTCATGAAGCAGAGATACAGATAAAGTCTTGTTTTGAGATAGCAGCAGGGATAAAAGAAGGGGTTCTGAAGACTCTAAGGACTTGAGCATTGTATGGGGATCTATCCCTAAAAATGAGAAGGGCCATAATTCTCAGACACACAGAAAAGGGGAAAAATGGAAAACAATGCAGAGAAATTGACAAAGAAAAATGAAAGTTGAGGTAATTTGTGTTCATTCATCTGGTATCTTTAAGGTGAGAGATAAGTCATTTTTTAGGAATAAGGAAACCAACAGCAGGGTCAGTATCTGAATACAGTTGCCAGTCAAAGGAGATGAATAAAATAGGTTCTCAAAGAGCTGTAAGGACCCAGTTTACAACCGGAGAACTTGAGTGTGCAGGAAAAGACTTCCCTCAGAAATACTCAGAAGACAGATCAGACATAAAAAAAAAAATCAGACAGTGCATCAAAGTTTGATCCAGTGAGAACTGAGATTTCAGAACATTCTGGTTAATGTTTCTGTGAATGGCTCTAGGACACAAGTCCACGCAAAGGGTGCTCTAAGGGGCAATGGATCCTGAATAGAGGCAAAGGGTTCAAGGCAAAGCTGGAGTTCAAGGTGAAGCGAATTCTAGGTTCAGGATGACTAAGGGAAAGAGCAAGAGATCAAAGAACAGGAATTGTCATCAGAGAATGGAAAGAAAGGTGAGTGGAGTTATGCAGTGAAAAGGTTAAGAAGCCAAGGGAATACCCACACTGATTAAATCATTTCAAAGACTATAAAAAAAAAAAAAGAAGCCAAGGGAATAAAAAGTCTCAGTGGAGAAAGGAAAACCCTTGAAGCAGAGGGAGGAAGACCAAAAGGCTGATACGGAGGGAGACAGGACCCAATTCCCAGGAGCCCATCACTTCAACAATTATCAATATATTGTCAATTCAAGAGCAATCTTCAACACTTAGCGCCTGTACGATGGGAAGCCCTCGGCAGATTGCTAGAAGAACAGTGAAAAGAGGACGGTATTTAGTAGCCCTAAAGTCAACTAAATAATCAAGAACACATTGTTGATAGAGTCCTGTGAGTTAACACTAACATTCTTCTCACTGACACGGCTAAGGAGTCAGGAATATAATAGTGTGGTATGGGTGTGCAAAGATCGACGAAGAGGTATTGTACATCTTCAACTCCTCTTTCTCTCCTTCGATGTTTCAGGAAATAGGTAAACGCTATCTGGATGACTAATCCAATTTATTTAATAGTATGTTTGTTTTTGCAAATGGCATGTTAACTACAGTGTGTCATATCAGACAGAAAAGATATGCAAACCAGATTTTATTTTAAGTTCAATATTACTGTGATTTAGAGTATGGTTGGCAATTCTGAAGCATGAGATTCACTAAGGATCTTAAAAATTATTTCTAAATTCCTCTGTTATTTATTCCATCTGTTCTCTGGGCTGTACATGTCTATTTTTAACATGGTTCTAGTTTTGTCAATTCTTTGATAGTTTTGCTAAGGGAAATACTTAGTGAGTTCAATCAATATCCATTCTACTGCTAACAATTGGCCTTCTGTTAAAAAAAAGTTTGGATGGTCATTCACTGGAGAAAGAAATCCTTAAATGCATTCCTTAAGATTTAGAGGCAAGAAATCATTAAGGAGTCTGACCTATGAATTTTATTAAGGTTCATACATTTTTGTATCATATGTGGAATACATTTTGTATTCTAAGTATCCTTCGAGAATGTAACAGAATTCCCTTCCCCAAGTCAAGAAAAAATAAATTTTTAGTTAATTTTGAATAATACTGGCTAATGGTTCTGCTTCTATCCATGACAAAGCAATGAACATCAGACTTGCCACTCTCCAACAACAACAATTAGAGAACTTAACAAAATATATGAAGAAATTATACACAGGTATTAAACAATAGGTAGCCTCAGTCTGTGATCCACAAGAAGAGAAACAAATGAGCTAAGCCTTGCTATATCCCTAGCTTTCTACTCAGAGACACGTTTCAAACTGTGGTTCAGGAAGACAAAAATCCAAGCAATCATGGTGTTCTCACTGAGTTGGGAAAACAGAGAAGGGCTGTGGAGGCTGATGCAGTGAGATTTGTGGGGCAGAACAAGAAAGCTATGCAGATCTCCAGATCCGTGCAGAGGTGTCCTCTTGGGGCTTTGCCTGCATAACAAGATGTACATCCATTGACTGAGACTTCCAATGGGTAATAAAAGAATAGGTAAAGGGACGCCTGGGTGGCTCAGTGGGTTAAAGCCTCTGCCTTCGGATCAGGTCATCATCTCAGGGTCCTGGGATCCAGCCCCGCATTGGGCTCTCCGCTCAGCGGGGAGCCTGCTTCCCCCCCATCTCTCTGCCTGCCTCTCTGCCTACTTGTGATCTCTGTGTCAAATAAAATATTTTTTAAAAATAAAAAAATAAAGAGTAGGTAAAGAACAACTGACAGCAACAAAGCAGTAAGTTCAACAATTCTCAGATCCCAGAATCTGGGAGATACCTGAACTCTGGCATTTAGCGTAGAGAGGTCACCAGGGATTCAGCAGAGATCCCAGATGTGTCACTCTTTAAAAGTAGAACTAAAGTTGCCTTGGAATAAAAGTTCTTCTAGATACACTCTAAAAGCTTTGAAATAATTCTCAAAGGAATCTAAAGGTAGCTTACTTACTTGTCAAACTTTTAAAGGAAGACAAAAATAAACCATGTATCAATATAACATTGCCTGCAATCCAATCAAAAATGAAGAGAAAGGTCAAGAAGCCGGAAAATATAATTTTTCCTATTTTGGTAAGATAGTAGTCCCTACATGATTCTTGAAGAGATTCATTTCTGCATCATTAGGAGAACAAGGTTTGTTAAGATGGTATAGCCAAGGAAAATAATCACTACATAACTTGTCTCTATGACTTTGACCCACAATCATCTCCATCCTAGGAATTTAAAAAAGTTATCTCTCAGAAGAAAGGCAATGCCAATGGATTCTCATGTACAAACAGGGAAGAGTTATTTAAACTGCAGGACAAATTTTGCTAGAAATACTACAATAGATCGAAAAAGTATCATGACATCTCTAGAGTATACATCTGTTTGGGTGAAACATGTTTTTATCTTGACATATTGTTTCTTACTTAATTTTTTGAGATGGTCAGAAGTGGATTCTTTCTCCTAAGATGGCAGATTTTTTAAAATGACCCTGCATTATTCCCCAAACAGAAGAGAACAGAAAAGGAAAATAAACACAGATGAAAATGTAAGCAATAAAAATAGAATTAGGGCAGGAAAATAAATTTTAAGTCACTACCATCTCAAAAAGGAACTATTTTGTCTCGGGAAGGTAATACAATTGGCTGTGTTTTGTTTCCTGATAATATGAAAATACTCTGCTGAATATGTCTGGGCCTAACACGGTTATGGTTGGTTACAAGCTTACTAAATTACTAAGATTACTGAATTTAGATGGTCTTCCCTAGCAAAATAAATTATTAGAAATGCTTTAGAAAATATATTTAAAAATCATAACCATACAACTGAGCTACAAAGAAAAAGAAAGAAGAAAAAAAATTCAGACTAAGAAAGAGATAAAGGGGGAAACAGAAAGAGGGAGGGAGAGAATAGCAAGAACGTTTTTAACAATAAATCTGAAAACTCAGATGAAATAATTTTATAGAAAAATACACATTGCCAAAACTGGTACCTGGATAAGTAAAAAACCTGTGTTATCCAGTAACACTTAAAGAAATTATATTAGAAATTTTTAAAAATCTACCCACAAATTAAACATCAAATACAGATATTTAAGTTTTTGTCTCCCAAAATGTTTAAAGAACATTATCTTTACCTTAGGCTAATAGAAGAGGGAAGTGGGAAGAAAATAAAAATCCCTTTGAAAATTTTTTTTTTAAAAACCAGGCTCATTATTTAAAAAATGATGAAAAACAAAGACAAAAAATATTAACTATTTGGATTGAAAAAAGAAATTTTGTCTTCAAAGGTGGCTATGAATAAAAACCAGAAAACAAAGGAATGACATACTGCCAAACTAAAATTCTATATCCAGAAAAAATATTTTGAAACAAAGGCAAAATGAATACCTTTCATTACAAATCTTGAAAAAATCATTTCCAGTAGACCTGCAATAAAGAAAAAAACTAGGGACACCTGGGTGGCTCAGTCGGTTGAGCATATCCAACTGTGGATTTCAGCTCAGATCATGATCTCAGGGATGTGGGCTCAAGCCCCACAGGTGGGTCGAGGGGCTAGGCACTCAGTGCAGAGTTGGCAGGTCCCTCTCCCTCTGCTCCTCCTCCTCGTTACGCTCAAGCATGGAAGCGCAGGTACAAACATGCTCTAAATAAATAAATCTTAAAAGAAAATGAATGACAAAAATAATACAGAAAAGGGTGTAGTAAAGTGTTCTAAGGTTCTGGTTTTAAGGAAGTGGTAAAGTAATATTAGCGTATATCAAAATGAATATACATGCTTTATTCTCTAGAAATTGAAAAAGAATAAATTATATAAAGGGAGAAAAATAGAAATACATTTGATTAATCCAAGAAGGAGAGTTAAAAAAAAAAAAAGGCCACATAAAGCAGAGGTCAAATAAAACGTTAATTTAAACACAAATATATATATAATCATATTAGCATAAAGGGACTTAATGCTACCATTAAAAGACTAAGATTATCATTTAAGATTTAAAAATACAGTATTTAACTCTAAATTGCTTCAAGAGACAAATCTGAAGCACAAGGACAGGAAAAGGTTGAAAGCAATAAGATGATAAAAGATACACCATGGAAACCTAAACACAAAGTCAGATGAAGAAAATTTTAAGGCAAGAACATTAGTAGAGATTAATGGTGTATTTTATAATGATAAATGAGCCAATCCACCAGAAAGATATAATAGTTCTGGGGCGCCTGGGTGGCTCACATGGTTAAGTGTCTGCCTTCAACTCAGATCTGATCCCAGGATCCTGGGATCAAGCCCCACCTCAGCCTCCCAGCTCAGCAGCGAGTCTGCTTCTCCCTCTACCTCTGCCTCTCTCCCCTGCTCATGCTCTCTCTCTCTCTCAAATGAATAAATTAAAATAAAAAAAAGAAAGATATAATAGTTCTAAATCTGTATTAATTCAACAACAGAGCTTCCAAATACCTACAGATAGTCTGGCTATCAATAACAGGTTGGCAATTAAAAAAAAAAAACTAGCAAAATAAAGGAGAATTAGTTGTATACACTTAAGTGATATAAGCAGATAAAAAAAGTCAGTTAAGGATACTGATATATGTAGATCATTGCATCCAACAAGTGAACAATACAAAATCTTTGAAGTGCAAAATGGAGTATTTACAAAAGCACACCATATGCTGCCCCATGAAACAAATCTCAACAAATTGCAAAGGATTTAAATAATTTCAGCGGGTTTTTTTTCCCTGACCATAACGAGATCAAGCTAGAAATAAATCAAATGGCTTG